>JAKXYG010000618.1:0-622500 GCA_025895645.1 Cardicola forsteri | reverse complement strand
ATCCAATTGAATTAAATTAATAATAATTACTACTTTTAGAAATGAATCACTTTACGACATATTTCCATTAGCAATCTTTTTATATGGACCAGTCTGTATATGCATCATCGACCCTATTATCTTCATCATCTCTATCGTTAACATCAATTGAAAATAATTCAACTTGTATATCCAATTCAGACACACCTATTTTGTCTCAGAAAACCAACAACTTGGATTATTTAACTGTAGAAACAGTTGTACAAAACCGTACTAATGAAATAAATAATAATCGAAGCAACAATAACAATACATGCAACAATTTAAAGTCAAATTTTATCATTTTAAATTTGCCCAATTACAATTGGAAAAAGATTCCTATTAGTGTAAATTTGTTGAGTGCAACACAAAAATTAATTTTCATTTTGAATCAGTTGGAAAATTCTATCAATGCTATTTGGGATCAATGCAATTGCACAGATGATATTTTGTACAAATTCATGTTGTATCGATACGAAAAGTTGTGGTTGCCCTTGGCCGGACATTACAAATTACATTCGGGAGCACCTGACGACGTCTATTGGCTATGGATGGCCCACATGTTAAATCCCATCGCTTATCGATTGGAATGTCAAAAGTAAGTAGGGGGGGATTTTTTATTGCAAATGTACAATGTACTTAGAAATATTGGGCGCTTAGATAATTGTTGAACATTGAAACGTATCCATTTTGTTTGTGGGTAGTTTAGTGCCAGACTTGTTTCCTCCTATTGACAGTAATAAGTGCCCAATATCACTGTACAACGTTTTTATTACAACATTAAAATGATAAAACAAAAAATAGTATCTTCTTAGTGTATTCAACAATACATAGATGTATAATTGTATTATATGTTTTAAACTATATTTTCTGGTAGACTATCTTATTTAAACAAAAACAATTAAGTTTTACCTATTGTTTTCGAATAAATGATAATTCTAAATATAAAACAAAAAATTGCAATAATTGTGTTGTTTAATTAATTTTACGTTGTGTACAAAATGACATTGTTTAGAAAAAGAGTGCGTTACAAAATGTATATTGTGTATTTCTACAATTCTTTAATTTTATGATTTAAAATGGGCTAATATATATATATATATATATACATTTTTATAAATTGAAAAAATAGTATATTAAATCAGTTTGTTTATTTATAGCATATCATTGCACATATTTAAGGTTGCTATTCCTACCATCCCTCCCTCCTTTTTAAAAAGGGCTTTACACTTACTAGGGCGGAGTTATATAGCAATGCAAGTACCTTATTAGGTTACTATTTCATTTTTGAAAACATTAAGGCGTTTGGGTCATCTCTGCCTTTTCTATGTGCCTTTCAAACACAAAGGTGTATTGTTCGAAAAATGTATTTTATATTATCGAAAAAAAATCCATGTAACAATTTTACTTTTATTTTTATTTGTTTAGTTTTTAAATTATTTTTTTTAAAGTTTTGTTTATTTGTGTAATAACAACAATATAATGTAAAAAGCTTGTTTTTCATTGAATAGAAAATATTGAGACCCGAGATGGTTGATGTAGCCCAGGCGCTAAACATGTGTGTTTGAGTGGATGTGAGTTTGAGTTTTACACCTAACACCTGTTTATTTTGATCATTGTTTTTGCAACACAATGAATGCACAGCGCTTAAACCATTTTCTTTTTTAGCATTACAGAAAAGGTGAGGGAGGGTATAAGTACAATTTTATAGGCTATTAAACCTGTGAAATGAGTAAACAAGGAATTAGTCACTTGTTTGTTAGCGGCAATAACGTACAACATTGAATGACAGTGGACAATTAGCATTGATCAGATTCATTATAAATAATAAATTTACAGAGTTAGTTTCAAATACCCGTAGTTTAGTGATTAAGGTATTAGGCTGACACCAGATAGGATGTTGGTTCAAGTTTATGTGTTAGTCTTGAAAGATATACACTACTACTGATTTTAAACAAAGATGAAATAACTGCACAATGCTCCAGGTGGACTAAAACTACGCAAATGTATTATTTAAGTAAATTTGAAAATTCCTATATTTCACCCTTTAAAACCCATTACCAACACTTGTTTATTTTTAATCAATATACAATTGCTAAAAAAATGATTTACAAAACATTTGCCAAAACACATATACAGGTAAATAAAGTAATAAATATAAATTTATTTATTTATTTTGAACAATTCAAATGTATTTTTTAATTAGTTAAAATGTATTTTAAAAGTGCTTTTATGTTTTAATAACAAAATCAAGATCATTTTTATACTTCATTTTATTTATACATGTTTTCAAATTTTAAATAAATTATATCCTATGTGTACTTGCAATCTGTTGCTAAATGAAAAGATATATCAACAATTTTCTTCCAATTTTAATAAAATTAAAACAAAAGGGATTGAATGCAGTTGGAAGATTTTAATAAATTAAATTAATGTAATAAAACAAATTGTTTTAACCAATTTTATATTTCGAAAATTAAATTAATTAAAAATATATGTATTTACATTTTAGAATTATATATATATATATATATAAAATAATGCAGATGTTTTATTTTGCATAATTAACTTACGAAAAAAGAATTAATAATGTTTTAGTAATAAAAATTACTTTTTTTACATTTATAATTGTTATTTATGAAAAAATGAGTATTTTTTTATGCAAATTATAAAATTTGAATTTATTTCTCCGTTGCTTAAAAAAATTTTAGTTAACAGTATTATTGAAAATGCTTTTTTTAATGTATATTAAGCGTAAACAGTTACTTAATATTTACTCAATATTTTTGAATTTAAATTTATTTTTCTTATTCAAAAAATGTTTAATGTTAATAATTAAGAAATTGTGTTTAAACACATTAGTAGTATAATATAATAGATTAGTTTTCAAACTTATGATCTTGAATAGATTTGAATAGATTTTGGCAAATAACTGAATTATCTAACTCACACTTCTCTTGCCACTAAATAATTTTTTCTTCCTTGTTAGCTTTTTACTTTTTTTATAAAAAGTTGCCGCTTCTTATCAGTTTTCTTTATTTAATATTTAATATTTAACCACTTTAAAGCATTATGACAATAAAATAGTTTTGATGTAGGTTTTTTACTACCGTATGCCTTTAGTGCCACAGTCTCTCCTTTTTATCTAGGCTAGATCGGTTTATTTCTGATCTTCTCTAAAAAGAGTACAAAATTAAATAGTCTATACAACGTATATTAATTTTTTTCAATGGGTAAGTTTGAGTCAATTAATAACAACGAAATAACAGTGATGAAACAGTTCTAAAGTGCACCTAGTTGACCGAAACAGAGTGCTATTATTATTATTATTATTATTATTATTAGTAATAGTATTAGTATTAGTATTAGTATTAGTATTATTATTATTATGTAGTAAATCACACAATTCCAAAATAATTAATTATTTTTTATAAAAAATTATGTAAATTCTATTTAAAAATTATATTTATATAGGTGTTGTTTAAATAGTTAAAAATTAGAAAATATTATTATAATTAATTCTCAATATTTCCTTTAAATTGTTGATCGCAATTTTTTTGTATTATTTCCTTTATGAGATGTAATTGATTATCCACTAACCAGGCATTAAAACGATTAAGCTACAAAATAATAATCAAATTTAGTAATTCAAAATTATTAAAATTGAAAATGAATAAAGAAATAAAAGAAATATCAATGTAATTGTCACATTACAATTTTTAAATAAATATTTTTTATTAAAATTTTCTGCTGTTGTTTTAGTTGTGCTGGTTTTCAAAAACAATTTAATTAATTTCTAGTGTAGTGCTATTATTGTTTAATAAATCAAAGTACCATCCAATTCAATAACAGCCAGAATTATTAAATAGTTAAACTGATAACCTACTGCACACAGATTGGAAATTCAATTGTTTAATTGGGTAAAATATTTACATGTTAATAAATGTTTTCTATATATAAACAATTAAATCATTTTTAAATATTAATTTATTAGTGTTGCAGGCATTATTGTTAAACATTATATTGTTTCCAAAAAACAATTGAAACAAATGAAAGAAAAGGCGCAAAGTTTGTGGAACATTCAATATCCTAACGAATCGTTCAATTTGGATGTTGCCAATTTAAATTTGTGTACAAAGAGAATGGCTGACTGGACTTCAAAAATTTCGTCAATTATAATCGATCTAGCCAAATGTCATCATGAATTTTTTTATCAAGTACGCTAAATTTAATTGGCAAAATTAAAATGTAAAATTTTAATTATTCTTATTCTTATTATTTTTTATAGCCCCACCATATCCGGTTCCAACTGGGGTTGAGCAAAAAGAGGAGAGCTTTAACACAAGATTAACACAATAACCTTTACAAAAATATATTACTAATGAAACAGTACAGACGATGTCATTTTATTAAAGTGTGGCAAATAAATGAAAGCAGCATGATTGCAATGTCGGGAGTTGGTAAAATGCGAATAAAATTTTAACCTTTGATATGCATAATTCTAAGAGCCAAAAATACAATACGGATCACTTTTTTGCCCCATGGTGTTTAGAGGAGCGAGGTATATCGATAATATCACTGAAGATGGATTACAGTAAAACATTTTGTTTGTTTTTCTAAACACTAAACAACCGTGATGGAAAATAAATATTATTGATTTGTTATTATAAAATCCTTCTTCGCTAAACAGTATGGGGCAAAAAGATTGTTCACTAATTGTATATTAAACTTTTGTCTTTGAAAATCGTGCATATTGAGGATTGAAATTCTATTCGGAATCATGCTGCTTTCACTTCGTTGCCGTAGTTAATTGAAATGGAGTTTTATCCAGATTGTTATTTTTGCGCTTAAATCCTCCTCCTTTATCAACCAGACTTGGGACCAGTTACGGTGGAGTTATTAAAATGATCACCTTTTTGTAAATTATGTTTTATTATTCTAAGTGTACTTCTTAAATGTTGTACAAAACATTTCTAGCACAACGTGTCTTAACTTTTTTTAGAAGGTTAAAACAAAAACTACCGTCATTTGTAAAAACGCATTGCAATGTAAAAATATCAATTTGTTTTATTAATGTGCCGGGGTGGTTCCAGTGGTACAGTGCTCAAGTAAAACCTAGATGAGCATAGGTTTGATTTCCATCATTGACACCAAATGTGGGTCCACGTTCGGCTTCGCTAAAATGTCCACTGCTAAAAGAATTTTCCCGTAAAACATTTGAAGTAGTAAAATTTTTAAAAAATCAAACAAACAGGGATATCTACTGATCTCAAAACAATGTATTGAACAAACAATCGATTATAAATAAAAATAAAATGTTACATTGCACTTATTAATAGTAAAAATTGCAATTTTCCTTTCTAATTAGATTTCCTTGCCTCACTATCAAAACATCCAATTTCTCAAACAAGCCTGCGAACGCTACTGCAAATATTTACACATTCGCCGAATCCAATACTATTTGCGACAAAGCAGTGTAGTCTATTCATTGGCATCACACGACATCAATGCAAACGATCAAAATTATTTGCCATTCGACATTGAATTATGTTGGCGGGCTCATTTGTTCCATTGTCGAGCATACGCTTACGATACAAGTTGTTTGTTTGGCCTCGTGTTGCATCATCCTACTGTGTCAATCAATGACAATCAGTTGGTTACCTTTTTGGATCAGTTGCATCCCGCCGACATTAATGCAAATTGTGCAAAAACAAATCAACTTGATTGGATGCCAACTTTTCAAGATTTGTGGAATCGCGAATTCGCACATGATTCGTTGTTCATTCCTGGATGCATGTTTCGTGGCCAATCGACTCGCAATCGGTTGACTAGTCTAGATGCCGAACGCATCTATAAAATGTCGACAAAATGCGCACAAATTGAAGTAAGTTGTGCTACACAAAACAATGACGACCCAAACATACAACTGCCAGGGTGGTCTAGCGGCACAGCACTCGATTTGGACTTGGGTGGGCATGGGTTTCAATCCCCCACTACCGGCACTTAAATGTGGGTCTACGTTCGGCTTTGTTATAATCTCCACTGCTAAAAAATGTTTTCCGTAAAACATTCAAAGGAGTAAACATAAAATTAATTAATTAATTTAAAAAATAAGTGTAGTATCGGTAACAATACAATGTTTTTAATGTGTTATTTCCACGATTAATAATACTCACCGCAGCCAGTTCCAAGTTTAATTGAATAAGGAGGACGGCTTAAGTGCAACATGGTTTCTGTAACAAAAACATTCTGCTAAAGAAACAGCAATAAGATACAATTTTATTAAACTACATCAAAGTTGTACAAGCAGCATGACTCTGATGATGGGGTAAGGTAAAATCCGAATTGGGTTGCACTTTTCGATATGCACACTAAAAATTGAATTTACAATCATGTGGAACAATTTTTTTGTCGTACGCACTTTAGAGCAAAACGGTCTTGAAATAAATTAATTAATAATTTGGTATTTAAAGTTTCCTTAAGAACGAAAACATTTTAATTAGAATAATTGGGGGCTAGCAATAAACAATTACTTAATCAGTAGTTATTATCTAGACTTAAATTAATTTTTTTAAAAACAAACCAAATTAAGCAAACGTCTGTTAATATTATTAATATTGACAAAAGCAACTTAATGGTATAACATTTATTGGTTTGAGATAACATAGATATTTAAATTGCTTGATACGTATCTTGGTGTGTAGAAATTTAAATTATACTACTGACATCAAATACAAACTGTCATTTAACTGTGCTAAATATTTACATTCTGAAAAATTATTATTATTATTATTATTATTATTATTATTATTATTATTATTAAACCCTCAACTAAAATTTAATAAGAATATTTAAAATTACTTTTGAATTTAAAAAGATTGATTGTAAGTTTTTTAATAAATGAAAAATATTCAATGATTAATAAATTAATATAGAGCTTTATTATTTAGTATACGTTATTATAAATAATAAATATGATAAAATATTGATAATATCAAAATTATTTAGTTATTAAATAGACAAAAAATCTTAATTTAAATTATAAAAATTTAATCATAACTGTTTTCAAAAAACGAATTGTTATTAATATTGTCTTAAATATTTTAATAGAAAGCACCTTTAAAACATTAAGAGTTTGCTCCAATTATATTATGTTATAAACTACAAAATAATACGATTTTAACTGTACGTTATTAGATGCACGACATGTAATAATATGCAATTACTTATTTTCTATCTTTTACAGTTTGTTTAAACACATGATAAACAATTTTCAAATGCAGATTGTTGTTGCATTTCTATTCTGTAGTTAAGTAAAATTGATTTGACAAAATGTTTACAAAACAATGTCGGTTAGTCAACATTCATTTGCAGATATAAATTAATTTGACCTCTTTACCAAGTAATTATTTACGTTTTAAACAATATATTATATACCATTATTTTTCCTTAGACGGCATTTTGTACTAAGATGGCACAGTTATCTGGTTACTAGAATACAGTACATAAACAAACTGCTGTCAAAATCAGTGCACTATAAATCATTCGATTTTGTGACACTATTGAATTAGATGATGTGCATCTAAGATGTACTAAAACATTCTTTATATATTATCTCAAAAGCATCAGTAGAATATTCTATAAAAACTAATATTTTATGCCAATAACATAATGAAATACTATTTTAGGTTAAAAACAAGAATTTTATCAGTTTAACAAAAAATTAAAAGACAAGTAAATTAGTTGTTTGAAAAGTATATATATATATATATATATATATATATATATATATATATAAGAATTTAGGTCATATTCATGCTTCCTAAAATTTTCTCAACGTGTTTAATGTTGTGGTTCTAATGTTTTTTAACCTAATGTTAGGGAATTTGATTTTGCACTACATAATTAATTTTCTTAATTGTACATTTTTATTTCCCAAAGTATTTACATTATATTTTTTAATTATTTAAAAAAAATTATATTAGGGTCTGTGTTGTTTGGAAGTAAATGTATAAATTTAACGTTTATTTTAGTCAAGAAGTTTGTAGACTAAAGTTGATCAGTAGTAATATTGTACAATAAAAATGTAATATCTTTTTAAACTGGAGCATTGTTTTGTTTAATAATCACTACTCTAGAGTATTACATTAGGGTCCAGCATTAAATATAAAATAAAAGATTTTACAAATTTTAATGTTAATTTAAACAACTGCAGGTCAACTTTATTTTAATACATTTTTGTACTTAATTTTATAACTCTCTTTAACAAATAATAAGTTTAAATATTTTTCACTGTAATGGTATTTTAAAAATATTAAAGTAGGGTTTAAATATATAGGGACTCCTACTTTGAGAAAATTCTAGAAAACAATGAATATGACCTAAGTTATTAAAAATGTATAGTTTTTATTGTCTATTTTTATATACGTACACATAATTTATATACCTTATTTTTAAACAACTAATTTGCTTGTTTTTTAATAATTTTAAACTGTCAATATTCTTGTTTTTGACCTAAATTAGAATTTTATAGTGATTTTGGTATAAAATATTAGTTTTTATAAAATACTTTACTTATGCTGCTATAAATGTTTTAGTACAACTGCAATGTGCTTCGTATAATAAAATAGTATTATAAAAGCGAATTATTTATACTGCAGTGATTTTGACAGCAGTTTGTTTATCTACTGTAATGTCGATGTAAATAAAACCGTATAAATAGTTTTACCAGTATCAAATGCAGGCCGTGATTTGCTTATAATAAGTGGCTTTTTATTCAAAACTCATTGTGTAAAAAGTGAATGAGATGCGTTTTGTTGAAAAATAGTTTTATGTAATAAAAACTGTTTACCATTCCCATTCAACTATGACACTGTAACAACTTTTTCCGGTTTTTATACCGCTCAAATGTTTTGCTAAACAATTGCATATATATACATTTTTGTTTCAACTTTACTAAACATTTAGTAAATAAACTAGTTCCAAATAAAAATATAAGATGTAAACTGTGAGATGAATTCATTTCGTATATTCTCGTCAGTCACAAACATATAACATTTTGTGCTTTGTGTGCACAAAAACAGTTCGTCATTACATTGAACTTAACTTGGTCGTAATGATTGTGTGTAAATGTTTGAGTTGTACTAATTTAAATGTTATCTGTACCCCCCCCCTTTTGTATATATATACTAAAATGTTATATGTTTGTGACTGACGAAAATATACGAAATGAATTCATCTCACAGTTTACGTCTTCTTATATTTTTATTTGGAATTATAAAGGGAACCCAATGCTTTAAATAAACTAGTGTTATTCCATAAATAAATTTTATTTATTATTTACTAAATTTCCTAACTGTAAATGTTTTTATCTTAAAATAATCAATTATTTAAATCAATTTTGGTTGTTTACAAAATTATAATTAAGTATTTAAAGTAATTGATATTTTATTTAAAAACTGTAATTTTGTAGTAATTATTTTAAGCATTTTTGTCACTTAATATTACAATATTTTTTTGTTAAAACATATATATATTACAACTTAATTAGTTTAGATAAGTTTTTTTTTAATTTAGTTTAGACAGCTAATTACCATACAAACAAACATAGTAAAACAGCATTTTAGCAATGAACATATTTTGAAAATAATTATTTTACAATATAACTAATAATACAAAAAGTAACAAAAAAATAAAATATTTTATATTTCACTTATTACTTTGTAGCACAATAGTATTTTAGATAAAAGATAAAAAAAATTTGTACTTTAGTCTTCAGATATTTTACAAGTAATATACCCTTAAGCAAACAAATGCAAAAATTTGCAGCTGACAGTAAGTACAAATTTTACCTGTTAACAACTTGCGTTAGTCTGCTACAACTAGTTATAATTATTTACTTATTTTTACTACTTTGAATGTTTTACAAAAAAAGTCTAGTTACTAGTTACGTATATTTATTTTGACTCATTATTTTAAACATACTTTTTCTCAAACTTGTTAAATTTATTTTTCTCACAAACATAATTTTTTTTTTAATTTGTTATGAAATGAAGAATATAAACATGATATTGCAATATCTAAATTTTTTTTAATCTTGCTAAACGTTATTTTAAAAAAGCTGGTATGTTAACATCCGTCTCTAATTTGTTATTTCTGGGTGTTGGGTGGATTAACGTTACAGTGAGCTTCATATTATGCCGAAAACTCTGCTTGTTAACCCACTAGGCCCAGGGATAAAACAAGAACGGAATACAAAGTTTAGATCAGAATCAAATATTCTAAATAATACAGATAATGGGATCAAATGCGTGTCTTTGTTCTCAATCCGACTTCACTGTAATTGGTTGGCCGATTCACTTGTTGATCACAATTGCGTGCCGTCCTAACACGTTTTAGAGTGGTGTAAATGACTTAGATGTTAGTTATTTCTTAATTACTTATAAAAAGTTTATTTAAAACTATTCAAATGGACTAGATTGAAAGAAACGTAAATTTAAGAGTTCACCTTGGCAAAGTGTTTATATATACAGAAAAATTTTGTTATTTTATTTTTGAGCAAAGGGAATGGTAAAAATAGTAACTACTTTTTTAAATAATTGACTTGCATGTCGATTGTAGTAAACGAATTTATTAACGTTTTTATAAAACAAATATGCAATTTTATAGGGTAATAAGTTAACATCTACTTCTGGTAAATTGTACAAAACACATGCCATTAAAAAACAAATACAATTATTTAGATTGATGTGTTATACAGTTTAATAATTAGAAATTCAAATTTGTTGTATTAGTATTTTATACAATTTCTTATTTTTAGATTTGTTACAATATTTTTATCACTATATCAATATGATATATATATACATAATTTTTATTCTATACTATAATTAACTGCAATTTAAATGGTTTAATTTTTTAATACATTTGTTAATTTTTTAGATTTTTTACAATTTTTTATGATTTAATAAAAACTTATATAAAAATTGCTGACAATAAAATTAATATTTTGCGTTTACAATTTTTTATACACAAATTAATTTAAGTCATATCATCTGCAATTGTTCATAGCAAACGTTATTTAATTTATCCAGCTTACAGTAGTTTCATTCATTCATTCATCATTATTATTATGGTTACTGTCATTATTATTATTGTTATTATTATTATTATTATTATTATTATTATTATTATTATTATTATTGCTATTAATGATCATTATCAATTTGCTTATAAAAATAATTATTCTACTCTAGACTGTGCAGCCAGTCTTGTTCACTACCTTACTGAATCCCTTGACAAAGGAAGATGTTCAATATACTGAATGTTTCTAGATGATAAATCTGCTTTCAATAGTATATAGAGAAAAATTAATTCAACGTCTTGAACTATTTGAAACACCCAATCACAACTTAAACTAACTATAAAATTATTTCTCAAAAAGAAAACAGTTTACACAAATTGGTCGTAATAAATCAGAGTTAACAGAAAATAATAATTAAGTTCCACTAGGTGCAGTACTGTCTCCGTTGTTATTTTCACTGTACGTAGATCCATTACAAGTTCCACAGTCATCACCTTTGTTTAAATTTGCCGATAATATGATCTTTATTAAAACAAAATTATGTTGTTTTAAAAAGATGCATATCATTGGTGTCAAAATCTGCAGGAATCAAATATTCTATCTTATTGAACGATATTGTTAATAAACATTTTAAATCCTGTACACAATTAACATCAAGGATTGAAGGTACTAACACTCACCTACAATATACAGCTTTAAACAAATCTAAAGTTTCTAGCAAAACAAGGAGAACCTACCTGCACATGAAAGCCAAAACTAATCAATACAAAAACTCATGTCTGCCATACTTACCCAGAATATTAACCAATACAGAATCAAACAAAATTGAACTTCTAACAAACCTATCAAAGTAGGAATCATTCCATTCACGCATTTATTTAAACTGATTTGGACATCCTACAGTATAATGTAACTGTGCCTTATAATAACTCATTTAAAGTATAGTAATTCTGAGTTTTTTTAAATCATATGTTTACTGTATTGACTATATTTATATTCATGAACATATGACATTCTATTTCATTTTGTTCCCATTATTAGTACTACTACCTTTTTAATTTATTTTTTTTATATTGATGGTGAAAATGTATTTTAAGCTAAATATATCTCTAGTGAGATTTTGAAGCTTAATGATAATAATAATAGCAATAATTTTGTAAAATGGTAACATTTACTTGTTATCCAGTACGACTTAAAAGTTACAAAGAATGGTACTACTAAAGGACAGTTTATTGTTTTTAAATTAACGTAACATTATGCAGACTCCACAGTAGCCAGTCTCAACTACAGTTGAAAAAGAAAAATGGTTTGAGCGCAAGATTAGAAACCCAAACTTTGTAAAAATATAAATTATTAAATAAACAACAAGAAAACACCTTTTTATGACAAATAAAAATGAAAACCTGATCTTAATGACAGAATTTCACCAAATCCAAATTGAATTTCAATCCTCAATAATCACAATTTTTAAAGCTCGATACTTTTTAGAGCAAAAAGATTTAAAAGAAAAATAATAACATTATAAATAACAAATACAAGACTTAATTTATTATTATTATTTTGTTGTTTTAATTGATATGTGTTTAATTCAACATTTACCACTCCAATAATTTTTTTTCTTTTTTTCAGATTCAAAATGTATCCGTATTTCTTAATCCAACAATAGACAAATACTTTTTAAAAATTAGTTATGCAAATCAAGACAATATTGATTACAATTTCGTTTCGTCAAATAATTCAACTATATTGAAACTCTATTCACCTGGACCTAAGTGGGGTGTTTTCGATGTAGACAAAATACTGACAAAATTTACCGCTATTAGCAGTTTGTACGATCAATTGAACGTTAGTTTGATAAAAAAACGCGGTTGGATATGTCCAAACAGCTTTCCTTTAGGTCAGGGAACAATCAAACTTTGCAATTTTTTAGAAAATTTTGTGGGCAATGATCCGTTGCAACTTACCGTTTGTTGTAATTTGGATAAAGTGAGTAAAATAATGATAATAATAATTTTTATTATTTTTTCTTAATTATTTTTTATATTATTATTAATGATAATTTTGAATAAATGCTTTAATAGATTTAACATTTAGCTTAAATTGTTCCACAGTGTCATAAATAAAAAGATAAATTGTTAAATACATACCTTAGTGATTATGTGATTGATCTGGACGCTGGTAGTAAATGTCAACATTCGTTTTCCTGCATTCAGTTTAATTTTAAGCTAAAAATCAATACGTTTAAACAATAAAACTAAACGTAATGAAGCATTATTTTACGAAAAACATTTTGCAGTAGTGGACAATCGAGCGAAGCCTGTTTGGCCGGTGGTGGAGATCGAACCTATGCTCAGCCAGGTTCAAGTTGAGCGCTGTACCACTAACCACTTGTACAACTGCAGCATGTTTATTATTAAACAAAATTTATTTCATTTAAAATAATTGATATAAAATTTTACCACTATTTTTACTTGTTTCATTAAAACAAAATTATAATCATAATCTATTACCTCATTATTTTTCAATTTAAAATTTTTAAATACATTTAATGTTTTTTAATAAACAAACAAGCAAACAAATTATTTTTTCCCATTTTAGAAAGGGCAAAAAACAAATGGTTCAAATAATTCTGCACTAATAAAATTACAATCCAATTGGTTTAAAACTAAAAAATCAAAAATAAAAGGTACATTAATAAATATGTCCATGTATATTTTTAAAATTACAGATAAAATAATTTTACTTTTCTTACTAGCTACGTTGTTTTTTTATAACAAATTAATAAATCATTGATTTCTACTTAATTTTTTAATGTATAATACAATTTGTGTATAATTATTAATGTATATCCCCGTTTATTGGAAGTTAATTTATTGTAGGGCTAAAAAATAAACCAATAAAATCATTCATTTTTAACAAAACTATCGTAAAAATATTTAAACTAAATAATGTATACAAAGCACATAAATTGCATTCTGATAGATACTGACGGTAATTAAATCAACGATAAAACGACTGACGTGATAGACGGTATCCTAAGAATGACAAAATAAAATAACTGTAAGATTTTTAAATGCTACAATGTCATAATTTTGTATAGCAATCAGGTGAACGTATGTGGTACTAGAAATGCAACATTATAGGGTACATATTTTAAAAATTAAAGAACTTCGATAAAACAAAACAACACGTGTTGGTTATACATGTAAGTCTGCCATAACACTTAGCTATTACAAATAACAGTAGAGAATTTTTGTAATCGACTTCAACGTCAGCAGATACAACTGGACATGATAATAACATAAAGCATTTTTTAAATACTAATTTACCTTATTCAGATATTTGAATAGTATATTTGAATGCATGTATTAATTTCACTATTTCTTATTTTACCTTTATTTATTGTATTAAAAATAATAATTAGATTAATTAACCAATTTTAATGCATTTTTATTTTGAGTATATTCAAGTAAATAGTGATAACTTTAAAAATAATTTAAAGAGTAAAAATATTTTAATGTATATGAAAAAGTGGTTTATATAAATTAAACTTTTATTTCAGTTTTTAATTACTGAACAACCTAACTGTGTTTTTTTACAATGTCACGTTTGAACTAAATAAAAATTATCTGAGAATTATTAATAACTTACAAAATTCTTATATTATTATTGTTATCGTTATCATTATTTCTATTACTAACTTCGTCATTTGATTAAAAGTACACTTAGTATCAGTTGAACTATTTAACTTTACCATTTTTTTAAAACCATCTCATTTTATTTTTATTTTGTAATACTGTTGAACTTGTGTACTAATATTAATGTAAATAAATATAGTAACATTAATTTATATATATTGCGTTTTTTACTTTTAGATGCCAAATGTTATTTACATGTAAACAATTACGTTTCACTAGGAATTCAAATTAATCCACCAACGAGACATGCACTAAGATTGAAACTTTGTGTTGGACCTCCTTTAATTTGTTTTTTGCCCGATCCTTTTATTAAAGATGGAAAACCAAACAACACATATCATATTTGGGGACCGATAGCTCCTTGTCCAAGTTTAACATTAAAAAATCGCCTCAAAGAACAATTTCAATATTTTCAAAATAAAGAAGCCAACCCAGTTTGGAGTGCCACAACAGAAAACACCAAAAAAGAATATCGTTCATTAGTACAAATACATAAGTGAATATTACAGTATTAATATTATTTAATTGTAAAACGTTTTGTTCATTTGAAACAAGATGAAAAGCAGTACTTGAAATGTAGACTTTTAATCTAAAAACAAGAACGCTACGCAGTGAACTGTAGATTTGTGCCTGAGTAACGCACTGACCAAGTTGTGTAAATTTTGACTCTAGGGAGCAATTGTTCAATAAAATAACTTTAAATATAGACCACTGTTCGAGTTTGATAAATGTCTATTTACCGACAAATCATTTTCAATAAAATATTTAAGCAAACGAGATGAAAAACATATTTCTATTTATCCGATTACCTACCTTAAAATATAACTTAATTTGCAAAAATTTGCTTTTTACAAGTTTATTTTTTATATTTACATATATTAAAATTATTTTAAATGCCACATAATACAGTGGTAATTCAGCCAAAATTCTGCTAAACTGTAAAAAATTGTTATAAAGTTTAAACCAAAGCGTTTAAATTTAATTAACACTATTTTCAAAAATTAAACTCTATAACTTGATATAGTAAACAGTAGTATGATCGCTGATTTTGCTATACTACAATTGTGATAAATAGTTACATGTACTGTTTTATCTACTGTTGTACTACAAACATGATTAGCAGTGTCAATAAGGAAGGCGTAACAAACAGTTACTTTGTTATTCAGTGCATAAATTGCAACACAAAGTTTTCAAGTATCATTGTTGTAATCCCCTTTGTGTGTTGCAATAACACACATTGTTAAGATTCTATACTTGTTCTACAATGTAATATTTTTAAGTGCAGATATGTAAACAATATATTGCTATTATACAAGCCAATATATGCATTAATTAAATAATTAAATTTTGTTTAAAATTAGATTAAATTATTTATTTACTAAGCAGTATGTTAATTTTAAAAGGTTATTTTTTTATTTTGGAACTAAAATCTAAACTAAATGGTGTCAATTAAATTGTTATCATTTTTTACATCAAACTTGTTAACACTGAATATATATATATAATATTTAATAGGTTTGGGTTATATTTAACCGATAACCTGTTTTTAATTATTTTTTTTGTATCCTTTTATAGTCAAAACGTATTACAATTATATTTGTTTAATGTATTCATTAAAATTGTTAATTTTAAACAAGTTTTACAATAGATTTTAAACTTTAAAATTTTTTAAAGTTTGGACAGAAATTTTAATATTTAAAAATGTAGAAAATCTTTTTTATTAGTTTGACTTTGCTAAATGCTTTGCGCGCTAAAAAATAGTTTATTATTCAAACAACAAAACTGGAAAAATAATTATTTATATTTCATTAAATTTTATTAAATATAGATACTTTTACTTGTAAATAAATAACTAAATTGCTTTTAAGATTTTTTGTTATTCTGTTTTAATAAAAATGTTAATTTAAATATTTATGTGTATTTTTGTTGATTAAAAAAAATTAATTTATATTGTTACAAATTGTATTTTTTTAGTATTTTACTATTTAAAGATAGTAACTTACTATGCAAATAATCTTTTAAAATAATTCAAATTATCTAAACACAATTAAAAATAATTTTATAGAATATAATAAAACATTTTTTTGTTTTTGTTGCTGTTTTTAGCAATAATATACAATT
Organism: Cardicola forsteri; assembly: GCA_025895645.1. Lineage (NCBI taxonomy): Eukaryota > Metazoa > Platyhelminthes > Trematoda > Strigeidida > Aporocotylidae > Cardicola > Cardicola forsteri. Next base: position 605,580 of record JAKXYG010000618.1, on the reverse strand, counting down.
TACTGATGAAATTTATTGTTTAAACGTAATTTTTAACATTTAATTATTAATTATTAATTTTATATTTAATACGGTACACTTAAAAAGTCTAATATAATAAACATATATGTGAAATAATTTTTATTATTATTATTATCATTATTATTAATTAAATACTTCACGAGAAACATCTTTTAGCTAGTGGGCAAAAGCCCACATTTAGTGCCGGCAATATATAATACATAATACATAAGTTCTTTTATATTAACAACTATAAGTTGGTTACATGCTAATATTTATGAAATGATTAATTTAACCCACCCTGTCTTTATTTTTTTATTTATTTTTTATTTATCTATAAATAAAATAATTTGTTATTTTCAAGTGTTTAACATTATTTACAGATAAATTAAATGTTTTGCTATCTACTTTAATTTTACTCATGTACTTCTGTAAAACATGAAAATGTAATTATATTTATTTTAAACCTAGTTACACAAAAACTTAATTTAGTTGTACGCTAATGTAATAATAATAATAATAATAATAATAAACAATTTATTTTTTGATTATACAAAAAATGTAACATTAGATGCTTAAGGTTGTGAAATGATATATTCAATTGTTTCAAACTTGAAATGTTTTACAAAAAGACATTTTTAATTCAGTTAAACCATCATCCATAGTGGTAAAATTTGATTATACTTTAAACTCGAGTCTGAATATAGCACTTTGACATACTCGCACTTAAACATCCATTTTAAAACTTTTCGCGAATTATTATCCAAACATATAATTTAATTGTAACATACGTTACTAAAAAGACAAAAATTAATAATTAATGTACAAATTCCGTAATATATATATATACATGCAAGTGCATATTATCTTTCAATAAATAGATTCATCTCAATAAATGGTCTATATGCACATGTAAAAATGTTGATTTTTTATAGATTATTTTTTGTGTAAAATATGCAGTAAGTTATTGAAATTTAAAAAGTTGTTTAATTTTAACGTGTCCATAATGATTATTTAGATCGATAAATGGAAGCATTTGCTTTTATTGAATAAGTAGTATAAAATATTTTTTTTAATTATTTATGTGTTCGTGCAATGCAATATATATATGGGATTTTATAATGCACATAACTTTTGACAAAACGTTAATTTTTGAGTGTATTAAACTATGTAATTTAATCTTATTTTATTTTCTGACTAATGTTACATACTGCTAATTGTATCGTATTTTTCTAATTTTACCTATTTTTTGTGTGCTGGAAGCTACTTCTACTGAAGTATCTAAGCCAATAACCATAATAGTAGTAATAATAATAATAATTTTAACATATTGTCGCAAATATACGTGTACAAAAGTAAAATAACTTAAGCCATAATATGTTTTTAACACATTTTATATAATAATAATAATATTAATAATAATAATAATAATAATAATAATAATAATAATAATAATAATAATAATAATAATAATAATAATAATAATAATAATAATAATAATAATAAAACAATATCAATAACAATAATAGAAGTGTCTTAATTGTACTACATAGGCTCTATTTTGCTACTGACATTCAACGTGAACTGCCGTTTAGCAATGTTGAATGTCCACGTGCTAAAAATTATTTAAGCGATTAAATTAGTAAATAATATTTTTGAAATAAACATTTTAGACTAAAATAAATAAATGTAACAATTTTTTGCAAACATTTAAAGATTATTAAATCATCTTAACAAGCATATATTTACGGTTCGAGTAATTCACAACATTGAGTATGGGCTGTCAGTAGTTCAAGTCTACTTGGAAAATAAACTTGTTTGCATTGGGCAAACGATTGGACAAGAGCAGTTACCGATCAGTGAATTTATGGTAGATTTTTTATTAATTTTTTTAAATATATTTTTATAAATATCTTTTATCTGGTCTACTTTTAAAATATCTAAAATAATTATTTTTTAAATAAACAAACATTTATTGGATTCAACGCCAACATTTAAATACCTACGACAAAAGTGCCGGAGTAGTCTAGAGGTACATCGCTCGACTCAAACCTGGGTAGATATGGGTTCGATCTCCACCACCGGAACCGAATGCAGGAACACATTCGGTTTCACTAAAAATGTCTACTGTTAAAAAAATGTTTTTTTTTGTAAAATATTTAAAGTGGTAAAAACGTTTTTTAATCAAAACTCAATTCACTAGTATACGAGTTTAGTAGCACTTCAGATATTTGTATTATCACGTTTGTTTTAAGTTAATTTATTTTCAACAAAACAGTGAACAACAAATAGACACTAGAGTGGTTTTGTAAAACCATTTTTGCTGTTAATTTTAGCGGAAATGATTTTGGATAGTTAGTTTCACGATTAACACTCCCTCTTTTACTACGACCTTCAAAGTGGCGAACTCAATATCAATTTAATAAGTCACTTTTTGCAATAAAACATTTTTACATTGTTTTTTTTTATAATTTGTATGATTAATAATATAATAAAATACTTGTGTGTTAATAAAATTAGTTTAATATGTAATTTAATTTATAGTGTAGAAAGTGTAATAAGTGTGTTTAATACATTAAATAATAAAAAATATTTGGTAAAATACCTAAGCACTATCACAGTTAATCACAAATTCGTTGAAGAAAGGAAAATAATTAAATTGAAAAAGCAGCAAGTAACAGATTGGTAAATATATTAATTTTCACAGTTATTTTATATATCTGCAAAGTCAACTCCGCTTATTTTCTAGGCGATAAAGGAAGAGCGTTTGAGCTCAAGGATAGCAATCTGGCCTATGTAATGTTGCAAAAATAATAAAATGACCCAATTCTGATAAATAAGGTTAAAGAAATTATAGCACTACTCAGATACCAGGGTTGAGTAAAAGCTTAAAAATAGTTCAATCTTTGATTTGTAGAATCTTTAATTAAACGAAGAAAATTACTTTGTCAAATTCTACGTTTACCATTCAATAAACCAGCAAAAACAGTTTAGACAATTGATACTTGCGAAAAAAGGTTGATAAATCACAGAAAACTATGCTAAGTACCATTCAGGATGATTTACTTGAAATGAATGTCTCATGGGTAATCAAACGATAATTTTGGCAAAATGTTTGATTACACGAAATCAATCTGTTACCTCATGTTCTTTTTAAATTATTGGACTTTGTTCTTGTTTTTTCTGTTACTATTACCTTGTTAGGCCATGCTTATTTTTAGAGCAAATGGGTATTGTAATAATAAAAATAATAATAGTAATAATAATAATAACAATAATAATAATAACAATAATATTAATAATAATAATAATAATAATAATAATAATAATAATAATAATAATAATAATAATAATAATAATAATAATAATAATAATAATATTAGTAAATAATAATTTGTAAAGTCACATTAATAGAACTAAAGTAATAGAACTAAAACTTTGTTGTAAAAGTATTTATTAAGTGTTGTATAACCATATGCCTTTTTGCAATTTTATTATTTATTTCCTTTACACTAACGCTATAAAATATTTGTAATTTATATAAAAAAGGATGGCTTGACCGCAAAATTAGTAACCTGATCTTTTTAAAAATATTGTTAAAGAAACAACAAGGAGACACTATTACAATAAACTACGGCAAAGAAGTGAAAACAGTATAATTTCAACGACAGGTTTCCACCAAATGCAAATAAAAATTTAATTTCCAATATGCACAATCTTCAAACCGAAAGGGTTTGAAATAAATTAAACTAAATAAAATAAAAGTACAGTATTAATAGTATTAGTATTATTATTATTATTATTATTAGTAGTAGTAGTAGTAGTAGTAGTAGTAGTAGTAGTAGTAGTAGTAGTAGTAGTAGTAGTAGTAGTAGTAGTAGTAGTAGTAGTAGTAGTAGTAGTAGTAGTAGTAGTAGTAGTAGTAGTAGTATAACAAGAAACTAGAATGATAAATTCGCATTTGGGTAAGTATGAATTTTAATCCCACTACCGGCATTAAATTTAACTCTTTCTTTGTCTTTGCTAAAGCTTTTATTTACTAAAAGGTGTTTTTGTGCAAAAATTGAACCATAAATGCAAAAAGGAATAAAATAGAAATTAGAATTTTAAATAATCTCAATTAAATTGACTTGTAGTTTTGTCAACCATTTTTTAAACAAAAGAGTAATAAAAATCACAGTTTAAAAATTATTCATCAAATAACAATTTTTTATTCATTTGAAATGTTCGTTTTTAGAACAAATCATCAACAGGCATAACAAATAAAAAAAAATCCAATCTGTCAAAGTTTTGTATCAAAAAATATCCAACAATGGATGACAATACATCAAACTCTCTATACAATCAACTGAAACAATTCAACCAATATGCAAGTCCCAAACAAAGCAAAAGTTACTTTTTTCATTCAAACCATGTCAAAACACAGCAAACACAACACCACCATGAAGATCATTCTTATTCGTCGACAAAAGAAATCGATAATTGGCAATTGTCATTGGCAAAAAACGATCGTGCGATGATTGTCCGCGATAACCGCGAAGATTGGTGTTTGGTTATGGCCAGATGGACTGACTTTAAACGATTTTCTAAACCATTCATGTTTGATGCCAACAAAGATGCTGTTGACAGCCAATTCGACACTACTCGAACAAATTCGTCGTGGAACTTGAATGGAACATACGGAAATGGCGGTCATTTGGCGTTAAACTTTAGGTGGTTATCGTGTTCTTTGGCACCCAAAACCGCCTATGCACAAGTTAGTGTTTAATTACGTATTTATTTATTTATTATGAGCATTAATACATCAATAGAGGTACATATATTTAGTGACATAAAACATTTGTTCATTTAAACAAATAAATCAATAATAGTAATAATAATAATAATAATAATAATGTATTTTGCAATTGTAATTTATAAAAGCAAATGCAAATAAAACTTTTAGGCAAAACTTAAAAAATAAAAATTACAGTGTACATTTAATATGAAAATAGATTCATGTCTGCATTTTACTTAGATAATATTTAAGTGTTGCTCATGTAATCAATAAATAAAATTTACCTTAGTGTAACTTTATGTGAAAGCATATGAAACAGTGGACTGTTAAGAATTATAATAAGACAATTATATTACTTAACACGCAAAAGGGCATTTTAAAACATTGATTTTTTTAATTTTTAGTTCCAAATTTAGTTTGTGTGTTGTTTGACTTAATTGTTTACAATGTACGTCAAACAGAAATGTGCGTAATTGTAAAACACCAACTGTTTAAACATTAATATTTTTTTTCTTTTTTTCTTTAACTTACATTAAATCAATTGTGTTTAAAGTTACAAATAAAAATTATTGCAAAAGCATGGAAACACATGCCAAAATGTCAAAATGCATAAAACATATTTATTTATATATTACTTATTTATTTATTATAAGCTTTAATACATCAATAAAGGTACATTCAGTATATACATACGTACACACATACACACATACATACACACATACATACATACATACATAACTTATAACTAATGCCATAGAAGAAAATAGAAATTATAATGAATCATAATATGGAGTGTGTACTTAAAGTGTGTAAGACCAATTCACATAACAATAAGCATAGGTTAATAACAAGTTCATTCATACATTGATCGAGGTTAGGATGTAATCGGGACAAATACTGAATGCACTACATTTTTAGTTTATTAATCCTTGTTAAAAAGTAATATAATAATTAATTTTTATTAATTCTATCATTATTATTACAATATTTCAGCTCTAAAAATATCTAAAAAGACTGTTTTATATCGATTTACTTTATAAATAATCAGGTTTTTGAAATTTACCAGTTTATCTTTATCATTTTTTTAATTCTACATTTTAAAACCGCCCGTGTTAATGTTTTAGGTAGTCAACGTATAAATTAAACAAGCAATTTTTTGTCTCATTTTGATAATGTCATAATGGATAAAAACTCGTTTTGTTTTGTAATCTGATTGAAATAAGTAACTTTTTAAATACTGGCAATAAAACATCTATAGCAATTACATAACATACAACAAAGACGTCACTTAAATTATAAAACACAATATTATCTGATAATTATAATACAAGGATAATTTTATAGATGTATATTGTAATTAATAAAATATTTGCATAAAATATTAACTGACTCTTGATATAAGATTAAGTAAAATTATTAACATAAGATATAACGTTAAATATTTTTAAAAATGTAATCATATGTAATTTTTAGGGTTAGTAAATTGTTTTATGTATAATTTACTCCAAAATATTAAATAATAAATGAGATGGGTTGTGCTTGTAACCACTTGGCTTAGGTGTTTTGGTATGCTCTTAGTTAAATTGCTGATATAGTTTTAGGTAACAAAAAATTGATTTGGACAAATACTTTTTTAATTTAAATATGCTTATACGTGTTAAGTTTTATTATACAAAGAAAATAAATTTTATTAATATAAGAACTATTAAATAGCAATTTTAAAAAATATGATTTTTTTTTATTTTGAATACTAATTTCTTCAAGGGGTGTAAATAAATATTTGTATTAAAACAACAATTGTTTTGCATGTGATCTAGTAAAACGCACTGGACTCAAACTTGAATGGGGATGGCTTGGGATGTCACCACTGGCACCAAATATAAACCCTCGTTTGATTTCATTAAAATGTCCACTTGTTAAAAATGTTTTTTGTAAAGTTTTGATGCAATAGTAACAATAATAATAAAAAGACATTAAACATTAATTAACTCTTTCAATATATTTTGAGGTAAACAATAGTAAATATGTATATAATCTACTATTAACCGCATTATGCTAAAAAGGTTAATATAATTTACTACTAAAATTGTAGCTTCCAGACAACACAAACAATCATTGCATCATTTTGCAAGATGTGTGTGTAAATATGCGAACTGGTGATTTTTTTATTAGCAAAAATTGTGAAAATGTTGCTCAAAATATTTGTTTGGCTTTTTGTTGCGGAGTTTTACATGTACGTTCAACAATTTTATAACATGTGTATTAATTCATTTTTTATATTAAAATATGTCGATAATAATTCCGAAGCCACCTCTTCATTAATTTCAAGTTTAAATAGCTTCTCGAATTCCTATACAAAAAGGTTGTTGGATGCAAATTGAACTTAGAATTATAAATGAAGTTTTTTAGATAAAAGATCGCTTTTTTGCCACGACGCCAGTGTTTACAGGAATTGACAAAGCGATTTTTTTTAGGTTACATATAAAAAATAGATACCTCAAAATATCTTTTAATCATCTTGGATGTATGTTAGCACTCATTTACCAAACGGGAATTCAGTAAAAGCCCAGTTATACCGCAATGCACTTGGTCTCTGTTGTTATTAGTCAAGATGTCTGTTGGCACCTAGTTCAGGATACACCACATGGAGGATGAACTGTCAGGAATATCACCATCATTGAAAATTGCATTATTTAAATCCTCAGAATCATTAACATCCTAATTCTTAATCCATGTATCAAATTACTGACAATTCCCACTTGATTGCTCTTGGACGTTTTACAAATGATTTTTGGCAAGTAACTAAATGTATCCAGTCGTGTTAATAAAAGTAATGTTTTGTTTTAGGTTTTGTGTCAGCCACGTAGGTTGACCCACGAAGCTTTTGACAATATTCTACTTAGTCCAACAAATCACAATAGTCACGTGATTGATAATTTCAATCAATTTTCTGCATCAGACAATCCAACAAGCGATTTGTTCTGGTCAAACAAAACAATGACCGAATCGTTTGAATCGGAAAGCAGTACCGTGTCGAGTTTGCAATGCGAGTCTATTTTGGCAAGTTGTGACAAAAATCCCGAATTGGCTAATTGCAACAATAAACAATACGAACTTGTTTGGAAATTGGATTCGCATTTAAATGACGAATGGAAAAATGAAGTGAATTATTTTATGGCTTTAGATTATTCTGCCAAGTCGGCATTTTACGATTGTGAAGTTGAACATTTTAAAGAATTTTGTCATGTCAAATGCGGTCAATTGAAATTGTGCGGAGTAGCCTATGTTCAACTTGAATCAGCAAAAATGAATTGTAGCAAAATTCACACAACGTTGTTACCTATAAATCAAACAAGGTAAATCTAACATTGTAGGTTTTATAGCAGTTAAAAATAGAAATTGGTTTACTTTGTTATAAAGGACAAGGATAACACATCATAACATATAACAAACGTTTTTTATTTACAACGTTCCAACAATAAAGCTGTTTAAAATATAAAACATTCTGACAAAATTATAGTCTAATTCTGATTATTGAATAATGGTAAAATGTAAAACTTAGCTTAACGCCAAATTTGTTCACATGCAGTAAACAATTAAGGCTTTTTAAAGATCACCTTTGGGTACAGGTTTATTAGATTAAATGTTGCTAAAATTAAATTATTTTTTGTTTTGTTTTAATTAAATATATATCTTCTACAATTCAATCTATACCTATATATGTGTATAAAGTGGATTTATGTTAATATTTATTAAACAAAATGTTACTTTTAATACATGCGCATACATTCTATATTTTACAGTTCTATTAAAATTGTATATTTTAATTTTTTATATTTAATTAACCGACTGGTTTAAATCAAAAATGGTACTTTTAATCATAAAATTTATTAATTAATATTGAGTGGGCTAAAGAATCACCAATGCTTATTGTGCACATTAGTATTTACTTTTTTAATTTAAAAAAAATTTCTTTTTAATTTTTACTACTTTTAATATTTTACGAGAAGCGTTTTTTAGCAGTGGATAGTTTAGAAAAGCCGAATGTTGGCTCCCGCATTTCCTGCCGGCAGTGGGATTCGAGCCCCAATGTCCACCAAGTCCAACTGAAGTGCTGTACCGCTAAACCACTACGACGCAATATTTACAAACATCAAAATACGCAAAACATAAGTTGAAAACTTTTTTTTAATTTGTTTAAAATGAAAAAGTTATTGGTTTTTAAATTTAACTATATAACTGTCATAAATTTTTAACAACAAAAGTTTTTTTTATTTTTTTTTAGTTTTCAAAATAACCGACACAATTGTACCAATGGAGAGCAATTATACAATATTGAATCATTTCTAAATTCATTTTCAAAACTGCCATCTAAACAGATGCGTTACTATCGTATAAATGGATCTTTGACTTTTGCTATGTACAAAGCTTCCGGCATCCCCGTAGACAACTTAATTCCAAGTGTACAGTACATACGATACCTTCATAGACAACAGTTACTAAATAATTTACATTGTAATCATAATTCCGTGTTGGACACAACAAATACAAATCACAAATCCCTATTTTTAGATAACTTTTATTGCAAATGTTCGTTTAAAGAATCGGAAAATTTATTATTTAAAAATGCATTTGAAAAGCCTTTATTTATGAATGCCACTGGTAAATGTAAGAATTTGAAGAATGATAGTCAATTTAATTATTGCTCAAATTCATTAACAAAACCTTTCAAGTGGCATTTGTACGATTTTTATGATTATTTTGTTTTAAAACTACCAGATGTTTGTTCTGGATGCTTACCCGGTTGTCAATATTGCAATGGTTTAAGTTTAATTTGATACATTTTTTGTAATTAAAACATGCTATTTTTATATAAAATATTTTTTATTAAAGTAACTTTTTTCTATTTATGTACACTTATATATGTGCTTATATAATAAAAAATACACAAAATAAATATTACAGATTTATAATTTTAGCAATTTAAGTTATGTTCATCATTTTTAATTATTTCTTTAAACCGATTAAGATAGGAGTTTGTCAAACTATACATATAACCTTGTAAAATGCGATATTTCACAATTTATTTATTTATTATGATTGATGACATAGTTACCTTTTTATTATTTTCATTTTTCTACAACATATTAAGACGATCTATTTTGATGACTTGATAAGTGTAACAGGAGTAGAAAAACAACAACGTTTTTTTGGCTAGTAAACAGCATCTTTCTGACGATGCCACTGTTTGTAGAGATTAATGAAGCCGCTTGTTTTTTTCTTAGAGTTATCTCCCTTAGCCCAAGGGCTACATATAGCATACATATACTTTAAAATATCTTTAAAGTACTTTGGGTGTATGCTTGCACCCACGTGCCAAAGACAAAATCCAGTTATACCGCTGTGTACTTGGTCCCTGTTGTTATTATTCTAAATACAAATAAACACTTAGTCCAGGATGCACCATGTGGGGGAAAAACAATCAGGAATATCACTATCATTAGATATTGAGACTTAATGAATATTACTCAAATTTTCAGAATCATTAGCATTCCATCATGATATAAATAATACGTCACTGACCCTATATTTAAGAAAACCAATTGCGTTTTTAATAATGTTTAAATGTGAATTGTAGGAGCAATTGTTTAAAAATTAGCTTTTGCTTTATCAACATTTTTATGTAGTCAAAATAAGTCAAACATATAGTGTAAATAGTAAGTTATTCTAAAAAACACATTATCACTATTAAAATATACAATCGGGTATTATTTCAACTATTTGTAAATCATTTAAAACATTTTGCTACGACTAAGATTGAAACAACTTCTTATCAATTTTAATGAATTTTGCATTGCTTAAATTCTTGTTTACATGGATCCATTTGGGTAAATTTAGACATTTGTTGGCATAATACAAAACGGGTGAACAACATTTCCTGCAAAATTTATGTGATTTCTGGAAGAATTAAAATCACAAATAAATTTTTAATATTGAGTCTACAATATATAAATAACAACACATGTGTTGTAAAATGGACCAATTTGTAATGACTTAAACAATAACTTTAATTTATTTTTAAAACATCTTAGTCATCACAATCTTTGTGTGTAGATTAGCGAAATTTTTATTTATAACAAATTTTAAAGCCAAACTGAATATTTTAATGCATTTTTTAAAGTTCCATTTCTAATTATTTTTCTGTGTTGTTTTAATTTTGGTAATAACATGATGATTGCAGCGCATATACACGTTAAGTGCAGAACCAATGTGTACTTAAATTCATGTCTGCCGTATTTAGCAAGGTTACTATCCAATCCCAACAAAGTTCAAAGTGACCTTTACATTAGTCTATCCAAATCATGAGTATGTTTTTTTTTGTTTTCTTTGGTCTGACCAATTACCGTTGTTCGTAATCTGCCCATTTTAATTTGTGACCATATTTTATTAGCCATACTCACTCATGAGTCATAAGTCATTCGCATTTCATGTATACTGACATATTTGCACACTATTAACCATAGTGTCCCCTAAATAATAACATGCCTCTTTACGCATATCATATTGAACATGACTTTTAAATATACGTTGATTTTGAGTTTTTTTTCTTCTTTTAGCCTATGTAATTTAACCTTACTTTACTTCTTTATTTTTGGACTGATGTTACACACTGCTAATTGTATTGTATTTTTATAGTTGTACATATTTTTGTGTGTGCTGAAAACTACTTCTACTGAAGTATCTAAGCCAATAACCATAAATAAATAAATAAAATTAAAAAAATTAAGATTTTATAGCCGCTAATGAAAACAAAACGTGAAATAGTGATTAAAATTCAAATAATAATAGCTTACACTGTTTTCCTTATGTGAGCTACAGCTAACTTTTTTAAGATAAAAGTTATTAGTGTTTTTAAGGATTTTATTTTAGATTTTTGATAATCAATAAAGATTATTATAAAAGAATGTTGAAAACTGTTTTTAACTAAATTTAACAAAATCCATATTTTAAATTCTGTCTACAATTTAATGTTGTTAAACTACGTTGTAAATTGCTCCATAAAGCACCATCCTTATTAATTACTTATCCCAACCCCATTACGTCTTTAAAATTATAAAAATTTAGTTTTCTGTTAAAGATTGTAGCGGACTAAATTAATAAGAAAAATAATCCAAATCATTTTTATTAATTTTTATTATTATAACAATTAATTTTATTATCATTATTATTGTTGATGTTATTATTATTTATACTTTTTTGTTTTAATGTAACGAGTTTTCTAGAAGCTTCTTTCTGTTTTACTTTTGCTTTGTGTACGTGACCGATTGTGACAGTTAATAAACACTTCCAGTTTGTTCGTCTTTTTTCTATATAGTTAAGGTGATTGAATTAAATCTTCGAAGTATAGGTCGTATTTGTACATTTTGTTACTTGGAGTCAGATTATTATTTGTACTGTCAATTCCCTAAAAGATCTTTTTACTTACTATTTTAATTTTTTACAGTCATTCCGTTAGTTAAAACATTAAAAAACAACTGAACATTTACGAAAAAGTATGCCAATAAGATTTAGACAAGATGTTACTTGCATTTTTAATTTATAAGATTTTTAGTAATCGTTTTTGTGTCAAACCCTTTTATTATCTTTTTATCGACTTAGATCAACATCAAATACTCATTTATTGACAAATGATAATGCAAATGTGTTAAATCTTAAATACATTAGTTTAACTTTAAAGGTTAGCATCTACTAGCATTATAGTGATCACTAAAACCTGGATTTCAAACAACGTTCTTGATAGTAAAATAAAATTTAATAAATTATAATAGTCCGATTTGATTTCAAAAAAGGTAAATTTAAACGTTTTTTTTATGTCCAAAAAGACTTCAATTTCTGTTTTTATTTATTGCTAAAACGTCAGATTTAGAATGAGTATAACTGTTTTACACATAGCGGTTACTTTTTTGTAAAAAAACAAGTTCCTTTCTATTTTTTATAATATTCTTCTTTTTTTTAATTCTGTATTATGACAAATGTTTAGTTATATTATCTACGGAAACAAGCATTATGTAATTATAGGAAGCTTTAACGTTTTCTCACTTACTAGGACTTTAAGCAAAATTTACATAAATCTGTCAAGATTTGCTTTTTTAGTTTATTATAAAACAAGTTTTTACAACTTATGTCTACTTTTTTACCAAACAGGTTTAAAAATTTTCCTAACATTTACCAAACAACTTTATTAAATCAATTATATTTACTATCTACCTTTTATAAAAAAATGACTATTGTAATTGTCAAACAAAAATGTTAAGAAAAGTTAAAAAAATTTTATTATTTATTAAATTTATTATAGATACAAATTTTATTTTATAGTTTACTAAAACAAAATTCACGTAATTTAAACTTTGTTTTAATATGCATTAAATTTGTATTTCAAATTTTAATTTGTGCACTGTGATAATTTTTGTAAAATATTATTACTTTTTTTTACTTCTGCATGTAAACAGTATTAGTATATAAATCTGTATTTTGTATTAATAAATTGCAGAGCTACAATTCAGGCCACACGATAAAACTTTTTGATTAATATTGTGTTGATTTAAACCTTGGGAATAAAAACGAGTTTAGTAAAATATTGCAACTACTCCTTTCTTATTTTAGAAATTTCCTTTTTTTTTCATCTTTAAATGCAAAAGATTAAATTTATTCTTAATTTTTGTAAAACCGATTTCAAAAAATTACGTATAATTAAACTAAAATTTACTGCGTATAAGTGACATTAATTATTGGTGTCCACAAATTGCATCTATTGTTAAAGATGGTAATAAACTAATTATTTTGTTCCGTATTTTTTAAATGTATTAATTTTTAAAATAAATTTAAAAATTTAATAAAAGCATTTGAAAACAACGATTTGTATAAGCTTTTATACAAAACAAGGTGTAGGGCTTTTTATAGGTTTATCTTAGAAAAATTACTATTTATAATAGTTGTTAATAAGTTGTTATTAATAATTTAATTTAACTCTGTATTTTATGTTAAAACTGCTAATTTTGTACAATACAAACTCTGAACTTTTGCAACAAGACAATAACATCAATTATAAAAAGTCAATTTAAAAAATACATATATTAAACACCGTTAAATGTTAAATTATTGCTCTTTAAAAACCTACAACATTTTTTTTAATAATCCAATTTAGACTTCTACTTTGCTGCTTTAATAACAAGAGTAGATAATCTGATTTTACTAAATCCTACATTTTACGTCTCATGCGAATATAACTCAAACCTATTTTTTAAATATCTTTTTAATTTTAAAAATACTTTTACACGTTATGTTTGTTTATTTTTGTGCCATTTATTAAATCCTATTAATGTATTGCATCCAGGCTACAGCAGCTATTTTCAAGTTAGACATACACCCGTTCAATAAGGTTTAGGATAGGTTTACAAAATTCTTGTAAAAGTTATTAAACAAAATGTACATTAATTGTTTAAAACCACTCACGTTAATTAGTCTAAAAAATTATATATATATATATATATATATATATATATATATATATATATATTTATTGTTCTTTAATTTTGACATTAGTTACAATTGTTCTGCTAATTTTTCCCCCACCCTAAAATCATTTCTATTGGTCAAAATAGATCAATTTTGAATAACCTTGAAATTGTTTATTGCAAACGTATAACGGGAATAACAGGTCTATCTTGTCATTTTTAAATGTTTTTCAAGATTCTTATAAAAGGTATATAAATAAATTTAGGAAGCCAAAAGCTTCAGCAAGATTAAAATACAATTATCTTACATTAGGAGTTAGTTTTGCATTATTACAAGCATTCACACATACGTTCTACTTTAATGCAGTATTTAGTTTATTAACATTTTGTGCCATTTATATTATTTTTATTATTGTATTTATTATTATTGTTAATCTCCCCAATTTTCCCCATTTTCCATTTTGGCACCTTATATTTAAACACAATTAAACCCGAAAATCAAAAAATTAGTATTTACTCAATTTGTGTACATTTCTGCATTCTATATTGTTTTCAAACTTTTATTTTAATTAATTTACATTTTTTGTCATAACATATTTTTTATTATAATAAACAAAAATTTTTTTAAAAGTTTTAATAACGTATCATACTCTTAAATAAAAGGCATAACTTAAAAATACATTTAAATATAAGCCTAATTAACATATATGTATAAGATAAATACATACATAATACTTTTTTTTTATAAATTGTGGTTTTTAGAATTTAAGATCTTTACATCATTATAATATATAAATTATTAAGATTAGATTATGCAGATCCTTGCCAACGACTTTCGCAGAGGACATCCTTTTAAATTAACTAAACCCAGAGTAAGATCCCGTTTGCGCTTAAACCATTTCTCGTATAGGGTCATATCTGCATAGAATCATTTACCGATCCACGTTGTTTCAGCATTATCAATAAACTCTTTCAAATTGATATAGAGTAATTATTATCTGTATGACTTTATTTAATTATTTATATTTTCTTATATGTATATTCGAGATTTTATTTCTATTGACATCTGATACTTTGAACCAAGTACCAAAAGGAATTTCCTTCTATATAACTTGTGAAGAAACGTGAAACCTGATTATAATTTTCCTTTTTTTATTTATAGGACTATTTTCATTTTTTTTTTCAATTATTGAAAAAAATATTTATTTCTATTATTTTTGAATAGCATTATACATAAGCATTTATAGGTAATTTAATTAATAATAATATTATTTAAATTAATTTTAAATATTTTTTTTATTATTTTGTATAAACATTATAATTTAACTCCTATAATAAACGTAACAAAATATTTCTATATTTAAAAAAATGTATAATTAATTATTAAAAACAAATATTAAACAAATTATAAATATAAATTTATATACTATAATACAGAAAATAATAACATTATTAATAAGAACAGGAATAACAAAATATTTTATTGAAACACTTTTTGACTGCGACTGTGTGCCCGCTTCATTTGTACAGTTTGGTTACTCATCTACTGCAAGATGAGCTCTTCAACGCCTAGTGGATTTGATCGTTTTATGACTATATTCTCTCCTGAAGGCAGACTTTATCAGGTTGAATATACTTTTAAAGCTATAAGCTTGGATGGGCAGTTATCTGTGGCTGTTAGGGGTGATGATTGTGCTGTAGTTGCAGCTCAACTTAAATTCCCAGATAAACTAATTGATAAAAGCTCTGTCTCACGTATTTTTCGTTTGACAGATTCTACCGGCTGTATAATGACTGGAATGATTCCAGATTGTCGTTCCCAAGTTCAACGGGCGCGGTACGAGGCAGCCAGTTTTAAGCATAAATTTGGGTAAATCACTGTTTTTAGATTGATTTGTTAGATATGAAATGCCTTGTGATGTTTTACTGCATCGGGTTGGTGAAATAAATCAAGTTTATACACAATCAGCCGAGATGCGACCTCTTGGTTGTGCCATGCTTGCTGTTTCATACGATGAAGAATTGGGAAAGCCGTTATTGTATAAATCGGATCCTAGTGGATTTGTAGTTGGTCATCGAGCTGTTGCTGTTGGAGAAAAACAATCTGAAGCTATGCGTTATTTAGAGAATGAGGTAAGATATATGTGTGTGTGTTTGAGTTCTATTAGAGGTATTTAATACATATTTATTTATTTGTGAAGTTTTTAATGAATATTTGAGCAATTAAGTAAAAAATTAATTAATTGTAAGTTGGTTGCATGTTTGCGAAACATTTTGGAGAATTATCTTTTGTTTCATACCATAGATATACTATATATGTATAATAAACGCTAGTAAATAAAGAATTTCGTTTGGTAGGTACTGTTGTACGAGTAACACGATTTTGTCGCGGTTTAGGTACTCGAGTCTTAGTTGATCGCTAGTGTTATAATTCCTGGCTATTTTTTAGCTGAGGCGTTCATGTTAAACAATTTAAGGGATATAGGCTATAATAATAGTGATTTACTCGTTTGATTATTTTTTTTAACCAAATGTTTTGATGAAGAAACTAATTGTTTTCCTACTTTAAATTTGGAAGTCTGGTAGTATTATCTCAAATTGGTCTTATGGCATTTGTGCAATATTCTTAAATATTATTTTCCGTTGATGGTGATGACTGATGGCACTAATAATTACAAGAATTGATGAAACTTCGATTTCTTATTAGAATAAAATCAAATTTTTACATAAGATACGTACGTTCTAAGTATTTTAGAGTGTATACTTTAATGAAGGTGAAAGCCAGTTATATTGTTGTGCGCCTGATTTTTGATCTGTTTTGATTTAAGTCTAAAATGCATCACGTAGATATACGGCATTAGGGGTATTACCATTATTGGAGATTGGTACATAAGCATTATTCAACTTTTCAGGATTATATGCATTTTATTATTTTGGGAATGGTTTATATTTGTAGTTAGATTGTGTGATATTCGTATGGTTGTTGAATATTATTTTTATCTTTTTACTACAGTTTAAAAAGCGTGATTGTAAAAATTTGGAGTATGCTATTGAATTGGCGCTTGGATGTCTTTCGCATACGCATGCAATGGATTTCAAAGCTTCTGAGCTTGAAGTTGGACTAGTGTCTAAATCTAATCCTGTGTTTAGGTATGTCACGTTGATGCTTTAACTGCACTAATCTTTTTCACTCATACATGTTTTTAATTTCAGTTATTTTATGATATTGTAATTTATTTATTATTTATAGAACTTTAACTGTTCAAGAAATTGAGGACTATCTTGTAAGAATGGCTGAAAAAGATTAGTCCCGTACAATGTTTTTTAAAAATAAATTTTTATTTCACTGAGCTTTTTTTAACTTGAATAAAATTGTAATAAGTGGTATGCTATCTTGTTTAAATGTTTTTATTTTTTAGTAATTCTTTAATTATATGTACCGGGTTTATAAAATTAGGCGAAGGTATTGAAGAAGGAGCGGAATTAAAAATAAGAAAAATAATCAATTGTAAAGTTTTCTCTTTTAGTAGTGTATGAATCTCAGAACACTGAACTACATTGACGAAAGTTTTAATAGGCACTTTACAATTGTTTTCAACTTAATTTTTATTAATAATGGCATATCTGGGGGGTTTATGACATGCAATGTGGGGCTTGGTTAAATTATTCATCTGAGAATTGTCCCTTGGTAGGTTACGTATGCTAGATAAGTCGAAAAATAGAAGCCAGATTAACAACTGTCTAACCACTATCTTATGGTTATGTTTTTCTTAGTTTGAGGATTTCAGTTGTTTATTTGATTCAGATAGGAAGGTCCCGCATTATTATTATCACAATACAAAATGATAAAATACGTACTCCGCAACATCGGTCAATATTACATCCCCAACAGATTGCTTCGTATACAAATGGTACAGATATATGCAGGGTAGTAAACTAGTGTGAAATATACTTAGAATCTGATTATGCGTTGGTTAGAATATGGTTTAATGTAAACGTTGGTGGTAGAAAAAGTATATAGAAACCCAGATTTAACAATGACATTTTTGAAAACGAAAAAAATTGTCTGACTTTATAAGTGAATTTACAAGACGATATGAAACGATTCAATTTTATTTAGAAGCTGGAGAAAATTGATAATTATTCCAGTTTTTAATTTAATTATTTGGTTGCTACATCTATTAAGCCATCAGAGTTGATCGTTTGATGTTGCACAAAAGTAAAAAACGTTTCTTAGCTGGTAGGCAGCGCCACTGTTAACAAAGATTGACCAGGCCGCCTGATTGTATACCAAGGTTATCTCCCTTAGACCAAGTGCTTATATAGTACGCATATACCTTAAGATACCTTTTAAGTGCCCGTGGTGTATGCCGAAGCAGAATCGCAGTTATACCGCTGTGCATCTCGTCCCTCTTGTGTTAGTCTAGGTGCACATGGTCCAGCATTACTCAAATCCTCAGAATTATGAGCATCCCACCCGTTTTAAGAAAAATTAAAGCAATTGTTTGCGCTTACACGAGTGTGATGAACAATCCGGATTTTGTCCAGGTCGGTGTTGTATAAATTGACTTTCTATCCTACCCAATAGGTGATAGCAAAACCACCTCTTAACTAATTCAAGTTCGTATATTATCTTTAATAAATTCCGTTCATTTTTGGAAGTATGTTGGGATATGTCGGCCTAACGACTTAATATTCCCATGATAATGATCAGGCCAAAATAAGGTAAAGATCTTTCGCATTAATATTCATACGAGTACTAGTTAACCATCTTTCTTTGTCTTCCAATTGGGGTTTTGCCAAGCCAGAGTAACGTTATATGGGATTGCATCAAGATTTCTACGGAGAACATGTTTAAGCCAGCGCAAATATTTCTTGTATTAACCTAGGTATTTCAATAAATGTATATTTAATACCATTAAATACACAAAACATTTTGTATACCGTTATCGTAAACAAAGAATATATAGATAATGAGGAAAGGTATCAAGTTATTCAAAATCACAAAACTAAAATAAACATTCAAGTCAATAAATATTTTGTTAATACAACTATAGAGCAATCTCATAATAGTGATTAATCTTTCCAAACAAATGACTAAAATAAATTAGTAATATGGACAGCTGATTACGTTTAAAAACGATCAAATCATAATTTACCACATTGTGGAATATACAAATAAATGTTTTGAAGAATTTGTATAAAGTTTATTCGTACCGTTTTTTAAATCGCTTAACAGGCTTGCTAAATATGGAATGCATCAATTATAGTAGATGTTAGTTTTATACTTAAAGTAGGTACATTTCTTTCTAATTTAGTTTAATATGATTGCTTTTTAAAAGTCTACATGTAGTAAATGATTGTTATTTATTATTAGTCCAATTATTTGTAAGCAATACTCATAACTATCCTGAATGAGTTGGTTAATATTCTCAAAATATATAGTGCATTTTTAAAATTACTGTGTGTATCCATAGAAACGTATACTTTTATCACAAACATTATATTTATAGGAGTTATTGCTATCTAATTTTATAAGACTGTCAAATCATTACATAGAAGCGACTAATTTTTGCTAATCCGATTGTACAAAAGTTAACTCCGCTTAGAAATGCTTAAAAATGAACCTATCTAGCCAATCACAAGTTTGGATAAAGGAGGAAAGTGTGAGCGAAAAGTTAGCAACCTGTTACAGAAACAAGAAAACGCCAATCCGGCAAACAGTGGCAAGAAGTGATAGCACGACCAAATAACAGGATTGAATGAAAGCCAAAAGGAAGCTCAATGTTTGACTTGTAGAGTAATAAATTGTAAAAGGAAAAGCACATAACTCTGTGACATATTATTACTATAAAACGTATAAACTTCATTAAGAAACAATCAAATATAAGTACCATTTTTTTTATTTTTACTACTTAAAGTGTTTTGCGAAAACATCTTTTAGCAGTAAATATTTTAGAGTAGCCAAAAGAGAACCCGTATTTGCTGCCAGTGATGAGGATCTAACCCATGCCCATCCAAGTTTGAGTTGAGAACTTTACCGCTAGATCACCCCGAACACATTGCGATAGAATAACTGAACTATTGTTTTTTTTAAATAAGTGCTATTTATGTCTGACGATTTATTAATTACTTACGATCTATGGAATAGATGTGCTACAATATTAAAATAAATTGTTGAGAAGCACTTAGAGCAAGCGTTTATCCTGTTATTTTGCATTTATGTAACCAAAGCACTTTGAAACTAGTAGGACTGTTAATGAAATAAAAAATTATATATATATATATATATACTAATTTGAATGTTTTATGAAAAACATCCTCCATTAGTAGATATCTTAGCGTGAGCCCACATATAGTGCTGGTGGTGAGATTCAAACCCATGTCCATCAGGTCCAAGTCGAGCGCTGTACCGCTAGGCTACCCCGGCCTACAAACGACAAATGTCAGTATTTATTTAATTCTTCAATGTTAAAACATACATTTTACTTACTTTTATAAGTAATTAAAACAATTAAATTAAAAAATTAGTTTGTAGTTTTAATATAAAAGATATATATTAAAAATTACTTTTTAAATTGTTTAAAAAGAGATTATTTAAACAAACACTTGTTAAATAAAAAAGGTTGATGAAAACGACAAGATAAAAATAGAATAATGATGTACTAATAATTAATTGTCCTTTTCAAGTACAACTTACGTTGCTGTATTCTTAAAGTTTTTAACAGTTTCAAATTGTCCGACTTTAAGAATGAAAACTATCAACATTTTTAACTTAAAATATTTTGGTTTTAATAAATTATTGTAACCTCGGTTTTTATTTTTTATTTGTTGTAAAAGACAAACTTAAGAAAAGATTATTTTTATAATAAGACGCACTTTTAAACATTAAAATCGTAATTAAAATACGCTATTTTTGGAAAACAAGAAAAGAATAATGTAAACAACTGCAATGTTATATTACTTATTGAACTAATTAGTACTACAAATTATTAAAAAAATAATAAATGTATTATTGAGGAAAAGGATCGTTCATAAAAAACGATTGCAGTAAGCATTTTAACAAATAATCCATTTAATTTTATTTAAAAATTTTGCAATGCAACAATTACCTCTCTCTAATACAATTGTTTTATGTAAACAATTTCTAAAAACGTTACTGCAAATAACCTAATTGGTAAAGATAAACTATTCTAGCGACCACATAATTTGAAAACAGAATTCTTTTTATATTATATATAATACTGTGTTATAAATAAAATACAAATATAATTACTTTGATATATACTATTAATTCATTGACATAAAACAATGTCAAATATTTAAAAAATGTAAAGCACATTCAATTTTTTAAAATACGTTTTCAAATTAAACACTATAAAGTATTTACTACTAAATATGTTAATTCATTTTTGTAACCATGGTTTGGTATGCTCCTGTAAAAACTGTTAATGAAATTTTGTGTATAATATCAATTTTAACACTAAAGTGAGATTAGACAGGTACTTCCTTTATTTCATTTATTATATATATATATATATATATATATATATATATATATATATATATATATATATATATATATATATATAGTATATATATATTACTTTAAATGATTTACAGAAAACATTATTTAGCAGTGAACATTTTAGCAAAGCCAAACGTAGGCCTACATGTAGTGCCGGTAGTAGAGATTAAACCCATTCACACTCAGTTTCAAGTCGAGCACTGTACCGTTATATCGCTTCAACTAGATGTTTAGTCTCTATACTAGAAAATGCATATCATTATATAATGTTAGTACTGTAAGTTCGTAACGTTTAGAAAAATAGTTTTTAACTTTAACCATGTAATTTATAAATTTAAAATTTTTAAATAAACAAAGTGAAGTTAAATAAAGTTATGGTTAACTTTTAAAAAGTGTATTAAAACACAATTTTTTAAATTCTACTTTTTACATAAATGTATTGCGTTTTAATTCAAAATATTTTTGCACATGGCGGTTATTTTATAATTTATACCAAACGTTGATCAAATACAAGTTTCTCTTTTGTTTGGTATCCAAAATTTCAATTTATCTGAATCATTGTTTTATTTGTCATAAAACAACTACCAACAATTAAATAATTGTTTAACGTGTTTCTATAAAACACAATTCCAGTTTTTTGTTTTATTGTAAAACAAAGGTACAACTTTTAGTAATTAAAAAAATAACGACCACTTTTATTTTATTTCTTACAAGCAAACAATTGAATTCTTGTGAATTATATATTATAATTTATCAAACTAGTTATTTTAATCATTATAATGTTTATTTTTAATAATTGAAAGAAACGTTTTGCATTTTTAACAAACATTTACATTATTTTGTTAAAATGTAAACATTGTTTCAACAGTGCTTTATTAATTTTACTCTAATTATTTACAGAACTATTAATTTTTAACTTGCATTTTAATAAGGAAAACATCATTTTTAGTAAAAGAATTGTTCAGTTTATGGATGTATCATTTTATAGAAAAATTCAAGTTAATGGATATTATCTTATTAAGACAAATAAATCTAAAAATTATTTGTTTAAAAATATATAATTAAAAACATAATTCATTAATTCTTTCATTTATTAATATTTTAAAATTTGATTTTTATTAATATTATTAGTTAGTACTGTGTTGAATACGTATAAACTATAGATATTAAATAATATATAATATATTTAAATGAATAAATACACTAATAATGTACTAATTAAATATTATGGAAAGCTCATTGAATAATAATTACCATTATACATATGTAAACTTCAAAATATAACATTTTCACTGTTTATATTTTTTAAAACAAATATTTTTAAATAAAGAAATAATTTAATATGAGGATTTATTTAGATTTAGTACTCAATTAATCTACAAATATATTTTAGGGTTATATATATATATATATATATATATATATATATATATATATATATATATATATATGTATATATATAACATCATTATTATTTATTTATTTCAAAACTATTTCGCTCTTAGGAGCACGGGCAACAAGATTGTTTTATATGATTGCACATTAATTATTTGGCTTTAAATATTGTGCATGTCTAGGATTAAAACTATTTATTTAGTGATGGTAGGGCGATGAAGTCTCCTATTCTACAATGCAAGTTAAACCACTTAGTTACATAGTTGTTTTTCACATATTATTATTATTTTATAACTAATACGGTAGAAAACAATCAGCAAATTAAACTATTTATCTTTTTCTAAACTTTACGACTTATTTTGTTGATTTCACAATTTACATTTTATCGCCCTTCCTAATATGATAGAATATTCTTACAATCACACTTTTTAACTATTCTGGATGTATTTTAACTAAAATATCTAGGTTACGAATAACAAAAGAATTGAATTTAATAAA
The DNA here is from genome assembly GCA_025895645.1 of Cardicola forsteri. Classification (NCBI taxonomy): domain Eukaryota; kingdom Metazoa; phylum Platyhelminthes; class Trematoda; order Strigeidida; family Aporocotylidae; genus Cardicola; species Cardicola forsteri. The sequence continues at coordinate 581,864 of JAKXYG010000618.1, read as the reverse complement.
TATTTTTTTTATTATTACATTGTAAATAATAAATATTCATTAGTTAAATGTAAGGTACATCAACATATATATATATATAAACATTTATTACAGTAATGTGGAAAAAAGGTTATTATTATTCTAGTTAATAATATGGATAGTATTTAGGTGGTGGCTGTGGTGGTGGTGTTGTGGGTGGTTTTGGGATAGGGCCGTAGCATCCCAAAAAGTAGCATTCACTGGGCTTGTAGCTAGGACCATAGCCTGGGAAACCTGGTGAAGTACCTGCTCCTGCACCGGCTCCTGCACCTGCTCCTGCACCGGCTCCTGCACCTGCTCCTCCTCCTGCTCCTCCTGCTCCTCCTCCTGAGGATGAGCTAAGATCACCATAGTAATCAAATGGGTAATAATCGCTTTTGCCTGAATACCATCCTCCATAATAATCTTGTTCTTGGCTGCATACCAACGATGCCAAAAATAGAATTGTTACAATTGCCATACTCTTCATCTTGATCGGAGAATTAATTGTTTGTGAAGTTGATTACTTAATGTTTTGAAATAAATTCCAATCCTATTTATACATTTAAACAAATCAATTGTTTTAAGTACACATACAACTATTGCGCAGTTATTATTAATTTATCCTTTTCTTCTTTAAAAGTATATGTATTACTCAATATTAATTAAACCGTAAAGTGCATTGAATGTACTGAAAATTGACAGTATTACAGAATTATTATCTGAATACATCTATCGAATATTTATTATTTATTAAATAAATTGATTTGTTATTTATCAACAATTTTTTATTGGATATACTTATCAATTATGTTAAATTTGCTTGAAAGTATTCAAAAAAGCATTTTATAAGTCTAAAACTGTTGTTTTATTTTCTTATTTTAAATCTATTGCTTTAAACGTTTATTTTTTAAATAAGCATTAAGTAAAATCAAATGACATGCATTTAACGTTGGCGATTAGACTTGAACTCACTAATTTACAAGTCTAGTGTTTGAGTCACTTCAACAAGAGTTGGTAACAAAACTAACTCACATTTCTATCACTTTCACTTTTGTTTGTTAGTTTTAAGTTCTTTTAAAAATAAAAAGTTTGGGGACTATTGGAACTTTTTTATTTATAAAACATTGAGTCGTTTACAACTTTGTGTTTTTATTTTGTTTTAATTATTTTGAATTTTATTGTTTGTTTCATTCCACTTTGGTGGATGGATGCAAACATAGACCCAGGGTACTTAAAAGATATCTTAGGGTATATGTATACCATATGTAGCCCTTGGGCTAAAGGAGATGACCTTGACAAGAAATCAAGCGACCTTGTCAATCTTTGCGAAAATTGGCGCCGTCACAAAAATGTCATCTACTATCCAAGACATTTTGTTATTCTTCTATGAATGTTAGGCTTATCAAGCCATCAACCATCAGAGTGGATCGTTTTATATACCATAAAAATATAAAAATAATGAAGAAGTGACTACGTCATCAACCAAATGATGATGATAATTATGATTATGTATATTTATTAATCTAAAGCAAAGTACTAGTAAATGAAAAAATCTAGTTATTAGTTGACTTAATATATTTATATTTATTTTATTTTAATTATTATTACTACTTTAAATGTTTCGACGAAAAACATTTTTTATTAGTAGATAGTTCAGCGAAGCCGAATGTAAGTTCATATTTAGTGCCAATGACCGAATGCAAACCCATGCCTATCCAAGTTCGAGTAGAGCGCTGTACCGCTAGACTACCCCGGCACATTTCTTATCAAAATTGACGCGACAAACAATGTTCTGATTTTGCACAAAACAAAAAATAGTTATTATGGAACAAAATTATAGTCAATACGGTAAAAAGTAGTATTTTTATCCAAATGCTTGAAAATGTTTAATTACACAAGAGGCACACTGTTTAAAACAATAACTTACGTTAATGGTTTTTTAATTTCAATATATAACTAGAAAAGATCTTGTGTCTGTATTTTCTTCAATATTTGACGTTATGTTTTAAGTTGATGATTTTACTCAATCTTTGATTATAAACCGGTTAATATTTAGAGCAGAACTTTTTACTGATATTAAGAAATCAAAATTTATTTAATTAAAAATTATTTTAATTTAATCTTTTTAATTACATTTGTAAACATTAAACTTTTTACATTTATATAGCATTTATATACAACCAAACATCAACTGAAATTAGTTATTAAAGCAATTAAATATTAAGTACTGTATTTATATAAGTTTCGTTAGATCTTTTGTTTAAATTTAACTTTATTTTATTTTTTGTCTTAAAAATATTGGTATATTCCTTTTCGTAATATATATTTATTCAGTTTTGTCAAATTCAACTGTAGTTCAAGTTATTTCATGCTTAACGGGACATTGGGCGACATGTAGACGTTTGCAGTTTGCAAGGTTTGTAGAGGTTTGTTTACGTTGAACTGCATTTTTGTAAATTGTTTATTTGAAGTTTCTTTGGAATGTCAATGATTCTGATAATTTGAGTAATGCTTACAAAGTCCAAATTTCTAATGATAGTGCTATTTTTGACCAGGTGCTCCCAAGCATCTAAACTAACACGGACCAAGTGCACAGTGGTATAACTGGGGTTCCGCTTTGGTAGACGAGTGAAAGTATACATCAGGGATACTTAAAAAGTATCTTAAGGTGCATGTATACCAAAAACGACGCCGTCACAAGGATGCCGTTAATTAGCCAAGAACCTTCATTATTGTTCTACATTTATCAAGCATGTTAAGCTATCAAATTCGATTGTTTAATATGCTTTATAAATTTGGAAAACAATGAAAATGTGACTAGGTCACCAACCAAAATAAATGATTAAATACATTTTTGGAGTCAATGCTGTGCTTATAAAATGAGGGTTATTAGACCTTTTTGATTTTTCAATGCGATTTTATGATTAACTGGGGGCGTTGTGCAATATGTAAAATGCAAAAAGTATTTTGTTTATATTCTATGTTAATTTAAAAATGAACTTATTTATTATTATTATTATTATTATTACAATAAGCTTTAATATTTCACTAGATACATTCATTAAATTTTGCTATATATCTCTAATACAATCAAGAAAACACTTCTCAAATAAAATGGTTACATACTGTGTAGTTTTCTCCCATATCCAGCTTGATTAGTGTCGCATATTAAATCACTATCAAGGTGGAAAAGAAGGTTGTGGTTAACAAAAAACATCGGATTGACATTGTACTACGTAAACGCAGTCGTTTTATTTATCCCAAATTTTCTCGTCCAGTTGGATTACTAAATTGGTTGTCAGGGTGCTTATGATTTATGGTAGATGCAAACTTGTTTTTATTACATATTGGAAAATGTTAAAAAAGACTAATGCAAATATTATTAGATTAACCCGTTATGTTTTGATGTATAGTTTTTACGTAAACAAAATAGATTATACAAAGTTCAAGCTAACTTTTTCGAACGTAACATGAGACACCGTTTTATCAAACAATTGTTTACATACATTGAAATAAAAAATCCAATTTGCAGTATGATGACTTTTTATACTTGATACTAAAGCTTTACTTTGACTGTTTTAATTATTATTATTACATTAAGCTTTAATATCTTACTAGAAATACATTCAGCATAAAAATACATTTTCATTATCAATAAAAAATAAAGAAAATTGCAAAAAATGGTAGTATAAATAATGGGAACAAAATGAAATATAGAACGTCATGTGATAATGAACATAAACGTAGTAAATACGGAAAACGTCTGGTTAGAAAATAATTCAAAATTACTATACTTTGAATGATAAATTATAAAGCGCAGTTACATTATGCTGTAAAATAATAAATTATAACAAATTATTTTTCTTGGTTTTTTAATGTAATGTAATTTTTTTTAATTGCATTTGAAATCAAACAAATTTCTTTTTTTTTTAAACAAATAATAATCATTAGTTTTTAATGATATTTTATTTATCTATTAAAATTAGACATTTTTTAATGTTAAAAGTAAATTTTGCTAAATATTTAGTTTAAACATTTTATTATATCAAAATAATTAGCTTAATTATTAATTGAATTTTAAAAGTTTACAATATGTTCTAACCCTTTTTTAAAGTGCACTTTGTTAAATTCCATTATGCACCAAAAACAAATAAATAATAAGCAGTATATTGATGAATAATTTTAATTTATAAACCAAACGAAAAATCAATCTATTATTAAGGTAAAAAAAGAACTACGCAATTTCAATTATTGCTAATATTTTATAAAAATTATTAAATTGAATATGTTTAATAAATTTTTAATAAAATGTTTAACAAGAAAGCTTTTTTATCTAATGGAAATTTGACGTAGTCAAAATAGGGTCTGTGCTTGTGCCAAAGGTGGGATGGAAATTTACTCTGTGTGACAAGGCTAACGATTAAAATATTTGTGCAACTTCAAGATATTATATAAGTTAAATTGTAAATTTTTCTTACACCAATTTATAATTATTTATTTCTAGTCAAAAAAAGTTAGAAAAACTTTATTTAATTCAAATATATTATTTTATTTGATAAAAAATATTTTTTAACTTAACATGTCATGAGAAAAAGTAGAAATCTACCTAGAGCAAATCAGAAACAAGCCGATCTAACTAGTCCTAAGTCTGGATAAAGAAAAAGGTTTTACCGTTGGAAGGGAATCCGGTAATAAAAAATCACACCAAAACGTTTCAACGGTAAAATTGGTTCGATACAGAACCAAATGGAAGAAACAGACGATAAACAACGACCTCGCAAAAAAAAGAAAGGAAAAACCGGGGATGAGAAAAATGAACGAAACATAATGTGCAAAATATCGTTTATTGTAAAAACAAACACCAGAAATAGGTCCAATTAAAAGCGCTTACTTAGTGCCTATTATATAACTTTTGAAACTTACACAGAATCAAAATTATAGCTTGATGTTACACCCAAGTAACACATCACAAAGCATCTTATTATCATTGTAACTTTTAAAGATAGCAATTGAATAATGTACGATTAGTAACTTCAGATAACAATGGTCTTACGGGTTCGAGTAATGCTTATAGTCTCAATTTCCAACGACGATTATATTCCTGACTGCTCCTCCTCCATGTGGTGCATTCTGGACAAGGCGCCAACAAGCATCTAAACAAATATAAGCGTGGACCGAGCATACAATAATATAACTGGGCTTTCACTAGTTTCCCGTTTAGTAAAAAGTACTATCATAGACCCAAAATGGTTAAAAAGTACCTCAATGTTAGTATTTACCATATGTAACCGGTTACGGTTGTGGATCTGTCAACCGGCGTCAACCCTAAAGATCGCCTTGTCAATTCCTGCGAACACTGGCGTCGTCGCAAAAAAGTGGTCTTTCGGTCAAAAAACTTCATTTATCCCTTTAAGTTTAATTCGCGTCCGATAACCTTTTCGTATAGGACGTTGAGAAACTTTTGAAACTAGAAATTAATGAAAAGGTGGTTCTGCCACCAACTTATGTTGTTACAATTTGTTTCGTGAGTCGTAGTAATTAATTCTGACAAAAATTTACAATTCCCCCACTTAAAATATAAAAAAAAACTCTTTTACAAGCAAATAAAACCATAAAAAATATACAAATAAAAAGAATTTTGTAAAATATATAAAATCTTATTTAAACTGTGCAATTATTGTTGTTGTTATTCAACTCTAATGAAATGCTTTTAATATCGTCTGAATGAAATAGTTCACGACCTAGTGCATACAAATACGAGGGTGCATGGGTTCCCAAATTGGTAAGAAACAAACTAACAAATCCCGATGGAATTTGCTCCCATTTCGGTGCCCATACAACCGGTCCATTGCTCAATTCTGGATGAGTGAGATTGTTGGCTACCAATTCGGGATCACTAGGAGGTAATATAGTGAGGGGACTGTCCAACCATTCATTGGAACTATTATTTGGATGGGCAGGTGGTTGAACAGTAAATTCGGATACTGACTGATTTGATAACTTGAATGGAATAGGAGACAGTTTGTATTGCGGTAAACAGACGTACACCTAATTTTTGAAATATATTGATTATAAATAAGCTTAATAATAAAATAAACATCATTGTGCGAAATAATCTGCACAAAAAGATTGAAAAAACACAACACTAACAATTGTTTTGAACCGTTTTCATAAATGTGTAACTACTTTTAAATTAAACTTTCTTAATAAATAATCTATACTTCTTTAAACTTATCATAATCTAATATCGTCCAAAACTGTAAAAATAATACGACACACCAACACTTTAAAAAACCCCAATCTTTGTAGTTACAAACTTCAACGCTTCAATATTTACTGCTGGCTTAAAACTAACCCATTCCAAAAACAAAGTGACTATTACTAATACACACACATCTAGACAAGAACGGCATAGGGATTGCAGTTTCGAATCTGAATGTGAGTTATATAATCCAATCCACTGTGTTAGCTCATGTTTTATCAAAAATTACCCTCTCAGTAATTCCAAGTAGTGACACAATCATTTCTATATAACTTTACTTTAATCAAGTCATCCGATTAAAAAGACCTGAATAAATAACCACTGTATGCTACATTTATAAAACCGTCATACACGTTATGCATTTACAATTCATTTCACTATAAATCTTATATAAATCTAACTAATATAATCCTATATTACCCAATCATTAACATGTAAAAATGTAGTTATTGTAAAAGCATAAAAAACAATTCCAAAATTAATAATACACAAATAATAATACCCACTAATGACATCTACCCAATGTGCAAAAGAAAGTAACTACTTGTATATAATTCAAGCAATTACAACTCAACCTGTCTTTAAAATATCTGTATTTTGCAGTTATCACTTCAAAAATCATTTTAAATTCAAATCACTTTAATAATTAATTTAGCCAATAAAAAATAAATAAAAATATAAGCGATAATTCAAACAAGCATACCGGAGTAGAAAATCTTTTAGCAGCAATCATTATTCCATAACTACCAACAGAAGCCCGTAAAGTTCCATCAGGATAAACAACACTACAATTAAGAATAACCTATAAAGTAATCTCTAAAAATTAAAATATTACTTTGTTTATTCGAGACATTAAAGCGAAAGCATGACTATCCGGTACGAGAATAGTAGAAACACCGTCATTTGAAAGTTCTGAAGCTAATCTGTGACCCTTAAAATCTATATAAAAAAATTAAAAATACTGTATTGTCGGGATAGCATTCACATATCATAACTGTAAAGGTTCTTCCTTGTTTAGAAGCATACTACAGATGTTATAATAGCAAACATACCTTCAGAAATTGATATACCGATTTAGAATAACCAGATGTCATAATTAATTCATTTGAATGAATAAAGTCTAAAGATAACTTTGCTAAAGTTTTTATAGCGTTCTTGACATCGAGGAAAATGTCATCTATTGCTGCAATTATAGATTCAAAAATGTCGCATCTAGAAACCGACTCATAACTTTCATTTCCACTTGCAAATAAACGATTCTAAAAATATAATTAAAACTTGAATACTCACAGTTAAGCTTTCCTCAAAATCTGCATTTTCTCCTAATTGGAATCTACAAAAAATAAACAATTAATAAAAATACTTTAAAGCCTCCTCACGCGCAACCTTTAAAACACACAAAGAAATATTTATTAATAGTGCGTCATCCGAAGAATTTTTAATGGCTTCTTTAGCCTTAGACAAAATTAGATCGATTAATTCTCTGAAATTTTTATATATAAAAATAAAACCTCAAATTATCCCAAGAAGACGATTTAACAATATCTTTAATAGTTAATAGACTGGAAAGACATTTCTTGCTTGATGATAACCTTAACAATAAAAATTATTAACATTTAAACTTACTCGGACAAAGAAGGTAAGCATAACTTATCAACGCTACAGAGATGCATGAGTAACGCATCTATTAAAATATAACTATAGAAAATAAGAAAATAAATAATAATAATAATAATAATAATAATAATAATAATAATAATGACAGTAATAATAATAAATTATTAAAAAAAAATTATTTTAAAACTTATTATTTTTTTATTATATTTTAAATATTTTTAACTGTACTTAAATTGTATAAAGTAAAAAGTTTAATTTAGTTAATTAAATTATTTTTATTATAAATAAATTTAAACAAATATTTTAATAATAAAAATTATATTACAGTTTTTTAATTTTTTTAAATTATATTGTTTAGAATAGGGCGCAAGGCATGTTGAATGTTCTATTAAGTTGTTTGATAAATCCTGTTATGCCACTCGCTTCTAATTTTTTTTAATTTATTAAAACAAAATAACTTGGTTTTTTAGTAATGTATATTTTTGACATTATAATCAGCAAAAATTAACTATTTTCTTTTATTATAGCACTGTAAACCAACACTTTATATTTTATATTTTTCAGGTTTCAGGTTTGTACACGAGTTAAATTGAAGGAAACTCCTTTTAATACTTTATTCCAAGATATCAGGTATTATATGGAAATAATAAATAGTTAGCAAAAAAAATAAGTAAAGAAAGTATTAAGTAAAATTAAAAAGGTAGTATTTATGGTACGCCGATTTGGAGGGACGAGGTTAACACAACATGTGGGGGAAGACTGTTCCATTCAGAGATAATCTTGTAAGAAAAATGATAAAAACCTAGTTGGGAATGAACTCGGGGCTTGATAAGTTTGAGCGAGTGTCTTGTACGAAAATCGTTAAAGAGGGCAAATAAATGCTTTAACTGGTTAGAATTGATAAGTTTGAAAACTAAAATGAGGTCGTCCCGGAGTCTCCTATCTTGCAGTAAAAAGAGACGGAGAGATTTCAAGCATTTTAGGTAGGGAACGTTCTTAAGGGCACGCGGCTATCTAGTAAAACTTTTTTGCACCTTATTGAGTTTAACTATGTCTGTCCTTAGGATAGGGGACGTTACTTGAATACAGTATTCGAGGTGCGACCTAATGTAAAATTGCTACAAGAGTCGGGTACAGTTGGCAAGGATGTTTTCTAAATTAGGTCTGAAAAACTTAGTTAGACAATAGCATGTTAAAATTGCTCTGTTATGATGAGACGAAAAGTTAAGGAAGGGGTTGAAGGTCACACCAAGATTTTTAACCGTGTTAATCGTAGTAATAGTTTGAGCACTGGGGACTATATACCGGTCTTCTAAAGGTTTCCCAAAAGAGAAGTAATTGCATTTAAAAATATTCAGGAGGAGTGCATTACCAAGGGACCAGTGATAAATGTTATTAACATCCTGTTGCAATTGTTTGGGATTAGAACCCCAAATTTTGACATCATCAGCACATAGCAGGATATCAAATTGAACAATCGTAAGCAAATTGTTAATATAAATAATAAAAAGAAATGGATCTAAGACTGATCCCTGAGGAACACCTGAGGTGATCTGAGTAGAAGTGGAAGCGCAGCTTCCTAATTTGACACTGAACTGACGATTAGTGAGAAACTTGCATATCCACTTTAGGAGAGGAGGACTTATCCCTAAAGTTTTTAGTTTACTTAGCAATGCTGAATGCGGAACTTTGTCAATAGCTTTGCAAAAGTCAAAATAAATTACATCAACTAACGGTGAACAATCCAACATGCAAGTAATGCTTTTGGTAAACGCCAGTAGGTTAAAGAAACAGGATTTTTTAGGTAAAAACCAGTGTCGAGCCGGATTTATAAGGTTGTTCCTAGTAATAAAACTAATCAGATCAGTTTTAATGATTTTCTCTAAGATATTGCTAAAATCAGACAAAATACTAATGGGCTTAAACTTGGAACCGGTTTTATATATGGGCCGAATGAAGGCGAGTTTCCAAATTGCGGGTGAATTATCAGACTAAATAAAGTAATTAAAATATGGATGAGGGGAGGAACAAGTTCAAAAACACATTCTTTGAAAACTCTCAGGTAAAGTTTATCAACACCTCAGGATGTTGATTTAAGTTGAGATAGATACTTAGAGACTAAAGAGGACGTGATAGTGGAGCAACTTGGATCAAGGGCAGGCTCAGAAAAGGGACTGATTAAATAATCAAAATTGAATACAAACTTAAGGTAGTCACCAAAGATGTAGCACACCTCTGGTAACGATTAAAAAAAACATTATTATTTTTCAGCTTATTCTTAATTAATTTGAAGAGAAGACCATTATCAAATTTACCATTGCTCAGAAGTGAATGGAGTTTTTAACTTTTGAGCCGTCTGAGACAAACTACAGATTTGCTGCGGAAATCTAGGTAGCGGTAGAGGAAAGTGGAGAGACCTGACAATTTCCATTTATAAAAAGTAATATTGCGCGACTTAATGATACGGATAATAAAACATGGAATTTTGGGCTTAGAACGAACTGGGATGTGGAGGGGAATAAAACGCTCTATACCTATTTGGATGGAATAAAAAAAATGGTTATATAGACTATCTATGTCATTATTGGAGAAGTCCCAGTTGACATTACTCAGGTAGTTTCTGAAACCAACGAAGTCAACACTACAGAAATTAGGAGTAGGCAAGGAACGACTCCGATGAGAAAATGTAAACTTTGAGTGTAAGTAGAGCGTGATCACTCTTCCCTAGGGGGGTAGATGGTTAATGTCATCAGCCAACAAGGCTTTGTTCGTAAAAGCCAGATTAAAACAAGAAAAGGAGCTACTAATTCTAAATCTAGTAAAAGAGCAAACATGTTGGGTGAGTGCATGTTCAATACTAAATTAAAGAAGAGTTGAGTCAAAAGAGTTAGAGGAACAGCTGAGCGAGTTCCAATTAATAGTATAATTAACATCAAATTTTTTAATCACGAATCGCATACAACAAATCGAGAACTGATAAAATAAAAATAAAACCAATTTTTTTGTTTTTAAAAAATATTTAATTAAATATGTTTAAAATTACATATTTGTTTGTTATATATATTTCTGACCTATTACTAACATTTAAAAAGTTAATATGACCTTGGAAGGTCAATTAATTAATGATAACAATCTAGGAAAAGACGCCAATATCCTTATAGTTGAATTAAATAAAGGTTGTTTAATTTTAATTAATTTATTTTAAAGGTCTTCAGTCTAATAATGTTGGAATTCAATGCAAAACAATTGCCCAATTTCCTTCATTATTGGAAAAATATCCCTTTCCATCAGTAATAAATTCTGTATTCTTAAAAATTACTCAATTATTTTGCGATGGGTATAATGTTTTTATTAAGTGTATTGTTTAGTAACAATTATCTTAGGTTATGTATTTTGCGTTCATGTATTGAATGCAGATCTCATTTGAAAAAGCTAACGATTTGTGATGACATAGTACGTAAACTTATGCCTTTTACAGAAAGTAATGATCTAACTGCTAGGGCGTTAACATTGCGGTATATTAATATTATTTTATTGATTTTAGTATGTTTGGCGTCCTTAATGAAATAACTCGTGAACACATTGGCGTTCACCATGCCATTCTTAAAAAGGTTGAATCGCATTATGAGGTTGAATCTGTTTCAGCTGTCTGGTGTTGTCACGAATTTGCATCTACATCAAGGTAAAATTAGTCGAATAAAATATTTTTAGTGTTTTTGCAACAAGCTTTTGTCCAATATTATGTAAACTTCTCACTAATCTTTCTACTGATATAAACACAAAACTAGAGTTATTACATCTTGGTAAATATATGCATCATAATGCAATGCTTGTTAATGAAGTAAGATGTGTATTTTAAGTATTATTTTAGATGCGTACTTGTTTAATAGAATTGTTGAAAACTTATAAGACTGTGGAATTTACTGTTAATATTTTAAATACATTAACAGTTTTAGAAATACAAGTTCCATTACATGCTGATGATCAAGTAAGTTTATTATTTTCTAAATTATTTTTGTTTAAATATAATGTTTTTGGTAATTTAAGAGATTGACAAACTATATGCTTATAAAATTTTATTTTTGTTAAAAAACATTGATGTGGGTATATATTTTTGAATTGTACATAAATGATTGATTTTTGTTTATTTAAATGAGTTTGTACACCTGTTTTTAGATAAATTTATTAATAGAAACTTTAATACACGATCCTCGTCCAGTTGTTTGTTCAAGTATATTAGAGAATCTGGTAAATTTAGCTTGGCATATACCTCATCATTGGAAAATAACCCAGATTACGGTAAGTATTTTACATTATGTTTTTATTTATTTTGTAACTCAATTTTTATTAACATTTTCGAAATTTACATTTATTAAAAATATGTTATTTTACTAATTTTTAAAATTATTTTAATGGATAAGTGTAACAAATAAAAACAATGTTAATTTATAATTTATATTTATTTTACTTTTTGTATGTAATTTTTTAATACTATTAAATATAATCATTTTTTTCAGGAAATGTGTATGATTTACCACAAAAATTGTCATACTAATAATAGGATATTAATAATGCGGTTACTGCTTGCGTTAGCCAATTCCTACTACTGTGTGGATTTATTAACTTCCTCTTCATCCGTTGTATTATCTAATAATGATCGCAGTTAGTTAATTTGTTAAAACTGATTATTTTATTTTTATAATATTTCATTTTTAACATTTTAATTTTGTTTTTGCATAATATTCTTTCTTGTATTGTGGTTGGTGACATACTCATGTCTTCATTATTTTTATATTTGTACAGCATATTAAACGCTTGACGCCGGTTTTTTTATAAGCATAGCAAGCGTAAGAAAATAACGTCTTGTTGGATGATAGACAGCATTTTTATGCTGAGTCCACTATTCGTAAAGATTAACAAGGCAGTTTTATTTATTTTGTTAGATTTATCTCTCTTAGCCCAACAGCTACAATCTTTGCGAACAGTGGCGACGTCACAAGGATGCCGTCTACCAATTAAGAAACTTATTTTACATTTCTTTCTATATTTGTTATCCTTATTAAGCCATCGAAGTCGATCGTTTATATATCGTATAAATATGAAAAATAATGACTTCTTCAGTTTGTATATTTTTAATAAATGTATAATTAAATATAAAGTACATTGTATCTAGTATTATTAATATTTATTATTTTTAAATCCGTACAAAAATAAAAATGAATTTAGATTTAATATTGCCTTAATAATTTTCTTTTTTATATAAATATTTATTATTTATATATATATATATTGTATTGTTTTTATTGGTGTGGATTATATTTAAATTTGTTTTTGTTTATTAATTTGAATTATTTACATACAATTGAATAATGTCAAAAATTTACCTAATTTTTATAATAATTAATTATTTTCCTTCGATTGCAGTTTACCATCCAATTGATTGCATTATGCATACATTTAAAACGTTCAAGCATTCGCTTAATCTGACAATTCAAGTGATACAATTAATTTGCAAATTGTCAATTTTGTTGATTGAAAGTGTTCAACGCAATCAAAACGAAAACAATTCAGTTTGTCAATTATTGAAACCCGAAGTGATTACCGACTTTTTAATAACCGTCTTTACGCATAAAGTTTCATTAGAAAATTGTACCACAAACGATAGTCAATGGTATTTGCACGATAATTCTATTCCAGTTGCAAATCTCAAGGCAAGTTAAACGATTGTGGTTAATTGATTAGCAGAGTATAAGTATAAAAGTTTAGTTTACATTTATACTATTCATGTATAAGATTCACTGCATTAATAGATTAGTCGAGAGTAATTAATATTTCTATTAAAAAGATCGGTTTACTAATATGATAGATCGCTATATCAGATTTTTAGTAAATAGTTACTATTTTTTTATCAATGTAAGTGTTACTAGTTTAAACATGTAGACAAAAACATTTGACAATGTGGTTCTTTGTAGTATAGATTTTTAATATGTTTGTGTATGTACTGATATTAAGTTTATGACTAACTGGATTCCAATTGTAGGGAACATCTTTCAGTAGTGGATAATTTTTAGTGAAGCCGAACGTGGGCCCGCATTTAGTGCCGGTGGTGGGGATCGAATTCCTTTCTTACCCAGGTTCGAGTCGGGCGCTGTGTCGCTTATAGGCTCAGATATTAATTTTAAATTGGTTAGTCACTGAAAGTCACCTCTTATTTATTTACAATTTGTTATATAATTTTGAATTATATCTTTGCACTGTTTTCTACGCCATGAAGATCGCATGTGCTGGACAAACGTAAGGAAGTTATGACTTTTTTGGCTGATATAGCGCATTCTCGAAACTACATCAGTATTCACAATCAATGATGAAGTGACTTGATGTTCTGTCGAGATAAACTTTCAAATGCCAACACATGGTATTTGTATAAATTTAAATACATTTTTCTGATCCTAGTTGTATGCTTGTATCAATAAGCGAAAGAAAAAACACAGATAATTTGTTCTGTATTTGCTTCGTGCTTTGGTCTATTCACGTAAAAGTACGAAATTGGGGCTATTACTATTGCTAGAAGTTAAGGCTACATGACTATATTGCGTTTTACAATATTTTTTTAAATCATTAAAAATAATCATTATATTGAACATGAAGCAGATTTTAGTATGACAGTAACACCATTACAACGACCGAATTTGATAAATAATTAGACAAGAAAGTGATTAAAAATACTTTTTTATATTGTAAGATAGTTAAATATTTTATAACAAGGTGACAGTATAAGCAGTTTACATTTATTAATTTACATGACATATTGTTTTTGTTGTGAATTAAGAAAGTATTTTTTACGATAAGATTAACCCAGCTATACGAACATTTTTTTTTGTTTTTATATTAATTTATTTATTTGGTTGGTGACATAGTTACTTCTTCATTATCTCTATATATGTACAGAATATTAAATGATTGACTTTGATGGCTTAGTAAATATATATGCAGAAGTATAACAAATTTTCTTGGTTGGTAGACGTTATCCTTGTAATAGTATCACTGTTCGCAAAGATTGACGAGGCCGCCTGATTTTTAGTCAGGCTTAACTTCCTTAGTCCGACGGCTACATATGGTATTTGTATACCATTTTTAAGTATCCTGGATCTATACTTACATCCACCTGCCAAAGCAGAAACTTAGCCATACCGCTATGCACTCGGTTCCTGTCGTGTTAGTTTAGGTAATTGGTCGCAATTAGTCTAGGAAACGCCACGTGGAGGTAAAAGTCAGGAATATTACCAGCGTTGGAAACTGAGGCTTTATAAGTACTACTCAAATCTCCAGTTTTTTAATTGATATTTTTATGTTTTTTGCTATTTATTTTTTGTAGCATACTTATGCATCCATGGTTGAATTTTTTAATACGTTTCCAAAATGTGCATTAAAAATACATGAAATGGGTTTTTTAAATGCAATCAAACTTGGTAAGTCTAAAAATTGTTTCAATATTTTAAATATTTTTTATAAACTGGTTTGTTTATTAAATTTCATTTTGAATAACGCTTGTTTTTTTATATTGTCTCTAGTACTGTTGATGGTGATAGTCTTGAATGTGTACATTTTAAATTCAGATTAAAACGCCGCAGAAATTAATTGTAGAACAGTGTACTTGGGTTCTGGTATACCAATACTATGTTGCTAGTTTGTAACTAGATTGTACTAGATTGTAACGTTTATTTTAATAAATACTAACATCCCCACAATAACTTCCTTTTCAGTTAATAAATTTGATTAACTGCATGCTGTTGCTGCACATGCAAGATTTTGAATAAGGACAGTAGATTGTATGATTGTATGAAATGTTTTAGGGACTAATTAACGGGTTTCTTTGTTAAATTTACGATCTGCTGACCTAGTAGTTAAACGTTGGGAGTGCTAACGATTTTGAGGATATACTTATTGATTACAAAGTCTTAATTTTCAATGATTATGATAATTCTGTTTCTGGATATCTATGTGGTGCATTCTAGACTTAGACTAACATGGATCAGAGACCGAGTGCGCAGCCGTTTAACTGGACTTCCGCCTTAGCAGATAAGTATAAACATAGCCAGAGTGCTTAAAAGGTATCTTAAGATATATAAATATACACTACACGCGATTGTTAGGATGAAGGAGGTTATTCTGATAAAAAATCAGGCGGTTTTAATTAGTGTTTGTGAACAGTGGCACCGTTACAAGTTTACCTTCTATTAGTCAAAAGACTATTGTTTTTCTAGGTTTATGTTTATGAGTGTTTTTACATCTAATATATAGAAGCTAATTGTTCGGGATGTTGTGCAAGCACAGAAGTAATGAATGAATCAAGTGAAAGTTAATGACAGAGCTACCTCTTTATTAGTTCCAGGTTCGCATAGCATCCTAAAATGTTATGTAAAGAGGTTATCGGATGCGAATTGAACTTGGAGAGGACAACTTGAGATACCTTTTACTCATATTGGGTGTAAGCTAGAACCCGTTCAGTGAGCGGGAGTCCAATGAAAGCCCTGTTATATTACTGTGCACTCGGTCCCTGTTGTTATTAGTCTATATGTATGTAAGTACTTAGTTCAGAATGCACTACGTGCTCCTACACGTAGTACAGGATGATTAGCATCCCAAATTAAGAGGTTACCACGTCACTAATCCATTCATTTATTTACATGCAATTTAAATTTCACTCCTAATGTGAATTGTAACACTAAGTCATTAAGACCCATTCAAGTTATTGCTAAAAACAATCCTACCTTTTAATACCACTTATTCCTGAATTGTGTAGTGCTTAAACCGTCAGACCCTTACTGTAATTGACAAAGAACAAAATCTCACTTCTAACACTGTAAATACTAACTGCTGTCCTAAATCTCCATTTGCTAAAAAATAGTTCCAGTAAAGTATAACAGAAAAATATTCATACAATTATAACCACGTTTTTTTCCAGATGGACATGTCCGAACCGGCTTATTGTGCCAATTTCTCTCAACCTTGTATTCCAAACTAGTCGACGAAGTATTGTTGCCTTTACCAACGTTGTCTGACGAACAATTGGGCTTGAATCGGTTGAATTATTCGAATATTTTGACACGACTCATCAACAACAATTTGTCAACGGAAGAGGCGGGCGCAAGTTCGGCCCAAATAAATTGCGTTTTCGACGAAATTGGATTGGCGTTTCAATGGGCCAATGGTATTCAGTTGAATCAGACCGAACAGTACAAGTTACTCAACGCAATTGTCAAAGTAGTGTCGCCCCATTCGGGCAATCAGTTGGGTCGATGGGTTGTTTACCGACTGGCTAGGCAAGCCAATCGTTTTGGTCAGCACAATTTTGCCGCTTTTTTGTACGAACAGCTGATTACCTTGGTGAGTATATATATATATATTGCGAATTAAAAACAGTATTGCTAGATAAAAATTGTACTGATCAAGTAATTTAAAGAATAGTGTCACCTAAAGGAAACATAAAGATAATAGTTTACGACTGAATAACAAATAAAAATAAGCGTTTGGTGATTGGTTAAAAAATCGTTTAGCAATTTACTAAAATGATTGACCAATGAAAGCATTCGAGTTATAGTTACACATTCAACAACTAAACTCATTTGTATAGTTAATATGTTTGTTGAGCGTTTTTTCTACCTAACAATGAGTTGATTAATAGGTAGAACACGGTTTTCCAATTGGGAACTGGATATTAATACCAATAATAAAAATTACTTAGATTTAGAGTGTGTACGAATGCTCTGTATTCATATGAAGACTTTTTATTTAAATGGTTAAACATGTATTCTAAAGGAAAATAGTTTGAATATCACAATTAGTACTGAATGTGAGATTTTGTTTAGCTGCTTCCAGTGTCTACTTATTACTATTCTACTTCTTTTACATCTTTTCCCTGTTTTATGAAGGGTTACTGTTTCTATTTGGTTTTGTATTGTATCAATTTGAAGCATTAAGATTATTAAATAGTTTTGGTGTGGATTTTTTGACTGCCGGATGCTCTTTTTGCCACAAACCCTCTTCCTTTATTCAGGCTTGGGACTGGCTAGATCGATACGTTTCCTCTAGGTGGAGCTATTATTATTATTATTATTATTATTATTATTATTATTATTATTATCGGCTCAGATTTTATTATTTATTTTATTTTATGTTTGCTACTTTGAATGTTTTACGAGAAACATCTTTCAGCAGTGGACAATTAGTAAAGCCAAACGTGGGCCCGCATTTAGTGCTGTTGATGGGATTCGAACCCATGTCCACCGAGGTCAGAATTCGACCAGCTAGACCGGCATTATATACACAAATATATTTTTTATTATTAGCATAACTGAAAATAGGGTCACAGAACGAAACGATAAAAATTTATACATTAATCCCAAAATCAAACATTTTTATTTATTTCGAAATTAATAAATACATCTATTGTGTGGAAGAAATTTTATAGATATCTTAATCTATCTAAAATATTTCTTGCAATGCATTCAAGTTATGAAGCCATTAATAATATCAGTAATGTTATTAAGTTTAGGATTCGAAAAATACCGTAATAAAACTACATTTCTTTCATTATTCTTATATTAACTCTATAGGACTAGGTTTTTAAATTCGTTTGGTTGGTGATGTAGTCAGCTCTTCATTATTTCTATATTTGGCTTGATAAGCATAATAAATGTAGAAGAATAACGAAGTTTTTAGGCTAATATATGCCATCCTTGTGACGGCGCCACTGTTTGTAAAGACTGATGATGCCGCCTTATTTTTTGTCAGGGTTATCTCTTTTATCCCAACGGCTACATATGGTATATGTATACTTTTAGGTACCTTTGGAGTGCCCTAGGTGTATGCTTGCACTCACCTACCGAAGCAGTTTCTTCTGTGATTAATCTATATGCCTATGTGCACCTAGTCCACATGCACCACGAGGAGGAGTAACAGTCAGGAATATTACCATCATTGGAAATTGAAACTTTATAAGCATCATTAGTATTCCAGGTTTTTAAATAGTTGTAGAAAATGTGTTTTTCTAAAGTCTATCTGTCTCGCAACCGTGTATATTTTGTAAAGTTTTATTTTTCTGGATTTGTTGCTGTAATGGTTTATCAGAAGCAAGTTGACATTTGGTACAGCTAAAGGAAAATGCAGCAATTATAGTTCAATACATATCCATTAGAGTACAAGTCGAACAATTTAGCCATTGTTATATAGGCATGGAAAAAATTATTTTCAATATCTATTTAATTATTTCATGTATATATATTATATATTTGTCTAGATTTCATCAGAGAAAAATTATTTTTGGATTTCTAGCTTGCGTGACTTCAGTCAAGTGGAATCCGAACTGATTGAATTGGGCAGCAAGTTGGAGACTGTTTATGTGCCAGATGACACAATGAAAACGAAAAGGTTGCTTTCCGAACAATGCAGATGGATTGAACAATTGATTGTTGCACTGAACAAGGCTTCTGAACATGCCTATCGTATACAGACGACACTTATTGTGAGTGATTTTTTTTGGTTGGTGACTTGGTTCAACTTTCCACATTTATATGGCATAGCAAACGATCGATTTTGATGGCTTGATAAGCATAACAAATGTGGAAGAATAACAGAATTGTTTGGCTGGTAGATGGCATCCTTGTGACGTCGTCACTGTTTGTAAGGATTGACGAGACCGCCTGATTTTTTGTAAGGGTTATCTTCCTAAGCCCAAGGGCTATATATGGTATACGTATACCTTAATATGCTTTTTAAGTATTCTGGGTGTATGCTTGCATCGATCCGCTAAAGCGGGAACCCAGTTATACCGCTCTGCACTCGAACCATGCTGTTATTAGTCTAGGTGCATATAGGCACCTAGTTTAGAATGCACTACGTGGGGGAGGAACAGTCAGGAATATGACCATCATTGGAAATTGAGACTTTATAAGCATTACTCAAATCCTCAGAATCATTAGTATCCCTGTAAGTAATTATGATGATGATGATGATGATGATTATTATTATTATTATTATTATTATTATTATTACGTAATCCTTTTACTTTAAAAATAAGTATGGGGCAATAAAATTAGTGTGCACATTCCATGTTCCAACATTGGTTAAATTTTTGGTATCGAAGATTGAGCTTCCTTTCGGCTTTTACTCAATCCTATTTTTTGGGTACGTGCGATCACTGTTTTCCATTGTTTACCGAAATGGCGTCCTCTTATTGTTTTTGTAACAATATTGATTTTTTACAGAGGTTAGGTTGGTAACCTTGCTCTCAAACCCTTTTCCTTTATCCAGGCTTGAGACTAACTAGATTCAATTATTTCTGATTCAAACTAGGCAGTGATGATGGTACAATTGTTTTGTTTCAAATTTTTTATTATTATTTATTTATTTATTTTTACTACTTTGAATGTTTTACTGGGAACATCTTTTAGCAGTGGACATTTTAGTAAAGTCGAACGTGGGTCCGCATTTAGTGCCGGTGGTAGGATTAAAACCTATTGCAATACAATTAAATTTTAGCAACTATTTACTTTAGCTAAAATGATTCTATGAAATTAGTTTATAGTCAATTGAGGCTTGCAGATAGTACATGTTCCTGGAATGGTCTAGTGGTACAGCGCTCAATTCGAACTTGGGTGGACATGGGTTAGAGTGCCATGCTATGTTTACCAAGTTTTCCGTACAGATGGAATGTGTGTATATTGGTACAACACCCATTATCAACTTGAAATATGCTGAGAATTAAATTTAGCTCCAGCGTGCATTGGATTCCCTTCGGAAAGTTTCCGGTTTGAAGATCAACTCCAAAAATCTGTCTCAAGCTCCTTATGCATAGTTTGTACCAAATGATGTTGTGCTCCACAATGTAAAGAAATGCACGTATCTGGGTTGTTTAATTACTTCTGACGGTGGTTCGTCTAATGGAGTAAATCATCAAATTTATTAGGTTTTTGTAGTTTTTGAAAAACTTTTAAATTCACTTCATAGACAAAAAACATCAATCCAGACACTAAAATAAACATTTTTTCTTTATTGGTTTGCACAGTATCATTATGTATCCAGCTGTAGCCTAGACTTTTATTGGTTCATAGATCATGAAGCTTAAGAAATTTGGCACATTTAACACAACACCCATTTCGAATCCTTCGTATTAAGGGATTGGACGATAAAAAACAGTATTTTTCAAATTGAAGACGACCTAAAACTTTACAATCTTATATCATTAGTGTTGCGACAACAAAGTATGCTCTGGTTTGGACGCGTTCTTTGTACAAATCACGTATCGTAACTTTGACTTGTCGAAATGCTAATTGGAAGAAGAGGAAAGGTGGTCAGAAACGTACCTGGATATATGCTGTTTGGGATAATCTTCACATTATTTTGACCGGAATTTTATCTTGGAAACAATGGCAACGTCGTTAGACTAATATATCTCTGGACTCCTCTAAAAACCATGGACAATGAAAGTGGATTATTCTGGATGCTGTGCGAAATTAATGGTTGTTGTTGTTGTTTGCACCCATCTACTAAATTGGTAGTCTAGATGTATCTCTGTGCATCTATGATGCACCATGTGGATGTTTAGAATCTTGAAGAGTATCATCATTGCTAAAGATATTTGATTACATGAAAGTATGAGTACTTTTCAACTTTTTAGGAGCATTTGTATTTCATTATTTATACGACCGTGTATTATCCATTTTCATTAATCCTATTTCATTAACTGATTTATTGCGGTTTAGTGTGTTGGTAGTACAGACGGCCGTTGGTTTCAAACAGAATATGTGGGAATACGCGCTGAATTTTTGGCACACTTGCACGATCTCTGCTATCGATCCTTGTACGCCATTCAAACTGGCCAGTGGTCTGGCGAAGTTCCTTTAGAGCGGATTTGCTTGCCGGTTGGTGATGAAAATGTCAATTATGATGATCACGACGAGTCCGCTTTGGGAATTCCAATTTGGGTTGGTGTTAAAATATAACTTTTAATTTTTTGGTTAATTGCTTTTCTATTGTTCGTGAAGCATCTTTAACTATTATTTCTCATTTTAGATTTAAAATAAATTGAAATGCTGATTAATTATAGAAAAGGAAATGTAACTGATCGGTTTGTTTAAAAAGAAATATAAGCATAGATAGTTTATTATATTTATTTACGTTTTATAGAATTCAATATAGAATTCAAAAAATTGTTGCATATTTTAAATGTTTTTTAAGTCAAAAAATACTGCTAATCAATGTAGAATATAATTGTATGTATATTTTGTAATTTTCCGCCGTCTTTGAAAATGTAGCGCAGCCATTTAAACTGGTTTTCGTTTGAGGGCCCGCGTATATATAAATTGAATTTTCGATGTAATTTGATTTAAGTTGAACTAGAAAAGATTTTAATTTTTTATGGATTTTATCTGATGACATAGTGATCAATTTTACATGGTGTCTATCTTTATAGATTCGTCAGCAATACGACAAGTGGATTCTATTGGCTAAACGTGTATCGACACTTCGAGCCCAGTGTTTGGATGCAGATTCAGGCACTCATGATCATTTGAAAACGTGATTATTATTATTATTATTATTATTATTATTATTATTATTAGTAGTAGTAGCAGCAGCAGCAGCAGCAGCAGCTAGTAGTAGTAGTAGTAGTAGTAGTAGTAGTAGTAGTAGTAGTAGTAGTAGTAGTAGTAGTAGTAGTATCATTATTATTATTGGGATTTTATTAAGTTTAAATAAATGTGAACTACCTAACAGAAGAGACGATGCTTTTTAGTGACATTTGTAATTATAGAATCAAAAGTATCACTATTGTTCAATTTAGAGATTGCATGAAGATTTGACTATTTTTCAAGTCAGCAGTATTATTAACCTCTCAAATGTTTGAAACGTTTTTTTGTTTGGTTTGTATTTTAATCATTTATATTCTTAGTTCACATGGTCTAATCGCAGGATAAAAAAGCTGGGGTTGATAATTGGTAGTGTTTTTGTTTAGGTCCTTCATTATCTTTTTATATTTATTAATTTGTAATAGCTTTATCGTTTGGACGTTTTATTAGAATTATTTTTCAGAAAGTGAAAATAAGGACTTTTATATGATTCTGATAGTCATTCATTCATTTGGTTGGTGACGTAGTTACCTCTTCATTATTTCTGTATTTGTATTAAACGATCGACTTCGATAGCTCGACAAGTGTAGCAAATAGAAGAATAACGATGTTTTCTGGCTGGTAGATGGCACCACTGTCTGCAAAGATTTACAAAACCGCCTAATTTTTTGTCAGGGTTATCTCTCTTTGACAAATGGCTACAGATTATATATGTATACCTCAAGAGTATGTGTTTGCATCCATCAACCAAAGCGTTGTATTAGTCTAGGTGCTTGGATGCATCACGTAGAAGTGACAGTCAGGAATATCACAATTACTAAAAATTGAGACTGTATAAACGTTACTGAATACTTTAGGATGATTAGCACCTGATAGTGGGATTCAAACTATCATGTATTATTTTAGTCTTTTAGTGGTACCATACACCTCAGCATCTTATCAAGTAGTATTGATGCTGATATTGAGTAACAATGATTTAAAAAATTACAAATCGCTTGTATTTTAAGCAAAAATTATCAATAATATTTTTACTGTAATGAAATTAATTTAATTTTTCAATTATTGCTTTCTCAATATCCAATCATTATTATTATTTTAGAATATCCGAGTTGATTGACTTTTTCGTCCAAGTGTTTCAACTTATCAAGGGAACGACCCATGACATAACTAGGTAAAATATACTTGTTTATTATTATAATTTAAATACTTATAAATAACTTTTCATGCAGTTGTAATATAATTTTTTTTAAAACCGTGGCGAATGTGCTGTATTTTTACGCTAATAAACAAGAGGGGTTGACAATAAATACAGTTTTTTTTTATCTATACTAAATACTAACTTGCTAAAAGTTATTTAAGTCTTAAAACGTTTTTACAATTATATCAAACCATTTTCGGTTTATTTTTTGTGCAATCAAATTAAGTTGATTTTAAATATTCTTCAACTGGCTTCAGATCTGTGTTGAGAATAAAAAGTCTTAAATCGTAGGACCGACGATTTTCTTTTACGGATTTTCCCTTTTTGGATGAGGGGTTGCTGTTTTTGGTCAGTATTTTCCTTTGGGTTTTGTCAGCCTCATTTTCATACAATCTTCTCTTTGGTTGACTTCGGTTTCTTTTACCTTCTACTTCCATTGCTAATATTTACCTTATCACGTAGTGTTTTTCTTTTTATAGAATATGACTGTACCACTTCAATCTTTTTTTTGATTTTTTTATAACTGTCAATTACGACAATTTAAGATAAACTACTGGAAATTATTGAAGGTGGAAACGTTTATCTGTTGCTCATTGTTCTACTAGGAATGAACGGTTTTGAACTGAAAACCTTCACTTATATGAAGTGATGTAGTAATAGGACTTGAAATACTGTGGTAATTTTTGCAATAATGCACTTATGTTGAATTAGCATAAATGGATTGATAACACTACGGAATTGCATTTGACACTTTTTTAATTAGAAAACAATTTTACCTCACTCCATATTTATTTTTAGCTTTACCGAGTTGGCAGTTTCTAAAACCACGTCTCCCCTCACAACCCAGTCAGATCCCTATGGTCGACTAGTTTTTAAATTTTGGTCCACGATGCTTACCAAACCGTTTGAATCCAGCCCCATTTGGCTATTCCGCTTTATTCACCAAGTCATTCAAATTGGAGTTCACTGGCCTCGCTTCTTCTTCCATCGATTGCAAACGACAACCGTCCGAATTGTTTTGTTTCCCAAAGCTGGATCGAGTCCAGAAGACATTTTGACAATTAGTGACGATATGGATTACATGATTCAAGTTATGGGCGTTGTTCAGCAAAGGTGTCAATCAAACCAATCACTGATTTGCTCAATTAAAAGTATTCAAATCAAATTGACTGTATACGAAGCATCGTCAGACGGTACTTGCAGTCAACAGAAGAAGGTTGTATTCGAAACAAGTGAAATGGCAAAACTTCAAGGTGATTACTTCAATTGCGAATTCTGTGTACATTTTCCCCAAATTTCGGTGGTCAGCGATAGACCGCGTCATAATGACCAACTGTTTCTTGTCCACGTTCACCCTATTCTGATAGATACACGAGGGAATCAGTGGAATTTAAGTTCTAATGCTGGTGCTACGGATGAAAGCGTTTTGGTGCGTGTGGAGTCTGTTGTTCCTATGGTTCAAAATATGTCACTCAATAATCGAAATGATGTATCTGGCAGTCAGGAAAATATATCGGCTCGTGCGCGTTTATCCAATCAGATGAATCCAGTTTTGTTGGATGGAAGTTCTGCTTCGAATTCTACAAATAGGTCTCGTTCGAGTGCAAATTTGGATAATAAATCAAATGTGTGGCCACTGGGTAAACCGCGTGTTTTGACCAAGAAGAAACCAGTGAAGAAATGAATTGAACATTTTTATTACTAATTTATACTATTGATAATGGTTATAAGTAGAATAAAATTGTAATAATAAATTATTTTGAGTACAAGAGAATTGTGTGGGAAAATTTTTTTAATGTTTGACTGGTATTTTTTTAATGACAAGGATGATAAATAAATTTTTAGTGGCAATGAAAGTATAGTAAACTTTGAAAGACAATTATGAGTATTTGTCTGTTTGTTCTCAATCAACGAATATTAATAAAATTAATGGTCTCTTAAGTAGGACCTTTCAATTAAATATCTTGGTTGGGTTAAATTGCATACAACCAACTGTGCTATTATTTATTATTTATTTATTTATGGTTATTGGCTTAGATACTTCAGTAGAAGTAGCTTTCAGCACACAAAAAATATGTACAATTATAAAAATACAATACAATTAGCAATGTGTAACATCAGTCCAGAAAGAAAATAAGTAAAGTAAGGTTAAATTACATAGGTTAAAAAAGAAAAAAAAGACTTAAAATCAACGTATATTCAAAGTCATGTTTAATATGATATGCGTAAAGAGGCATGGTATTATTTAGGGGACACTATGGTTAATAGTGTGCAAATATGTCAGTATACATAAAATGCGAATGACTTATGAGTGAGCATGGCTAATGAAATAATACCCTGGATGAAGGATAATAAATGGTCACAAATTAAAATGGGCAGATTACAAACAACGGTAATTGGTCAAGACCAAAGAATTTAATAGTACGAAAATATGAATATGTTTTGCATAGATTAAAAGTATATATTTTGTTGGCAAAAGTATTAAATAATGGGGAAATAATTAGCTCAATTATGAACATTTTCCTTTAATAAAAACCGTCAAATTTTTGTCAATTTTGTTTGGAGTCACAAAGTGGATAAGTAGAGATTTTATATTGTACAAACAATGAGAATTGCATATAATATTTAGTTGAGGTTTAAAAGTAAAAGTTATGTGCAAATTGATATTCTGAAAATGGTTTTGGTTTGTTGTAATGGCTTTATTTAAACTTGTTTTAAGACCAATGAAATTGTGATATTATATCTTTTATAACAGCGTCGACTGGAGTAAGATGAGTTTAGTTAAGTTTATGTAAGATTTGCACCACTATATGTTCACCGAACTCCAGCGTAGCTGGTTGAAAAAAGAGGGGTTTTTAAGTGCAAGATTAGCGACCTGGACTCTGTATATGTATTGTTCAAGAAATAACGAGAGGACACCATTTTATCAAACTACGGTAAAGAAGTGAAAGCATGATCATAATGACGAGGTTTAGCGAAATTTGAATATTATTTCAATCATTAATGTGTATGAATCTCAAAGTCGAAAATGAAATGTATGGAACAATCTTGTTAGATCATGCTGTTTAGAGCAAAAGCGTTTTGAAATAATAAAAACTTTTTACAGATTAGTTTGAACTGTTACGCTGTTTTAAGTAAAAAATATGTCTAATTGGCTGAGTAGGGGTTTGAATCCATCTACTTGTGTTACGTGTAGACTCATGATTATCTACGCTTAATGATTACTTACTGGTAAGTGTTTCTAATAAAACATTTAATAAATAAATAAACAATAATTTCACTTCCAACAATCAAAATAAAAATTAGCAATCTCAATTAAGCTCAGGTTTTTAATTTTTTAAAAGTGCATTGGTTAATGTTTTCTATTTTTATTAATGTCCTTAATCAATTATTATGTTTACATTCGGGGAATAATTCCAAATTTTGCCCGGTTTTTACTAAAGGAAATGTAACATGGTGTAAAATGAAAAATCCATTAGAAACTGCAAATCGAAAAGTTTTACTTGTTTTAGCTATCTCACTAAAGTTAAAAGAATTTTAAATAATAACCTCTACATTCTTAGGGATGTCCGCTTGTGCATTTTCTTTTTTCTAGTACCAATCTATAGCCTTAAACATATTTTTTCTATAATTTTAAATATTTGTTCTGTCCATCTGTTTGGTCTAATGTTAATAACCTAGTATTTGTTCTATAGTTAAGAAAAAAATACAAAATTATTTTTGAAGTATTTTATAGATGTTTACCCTATTCTACACAAATTGTCTGATACATTTAGTTAAAGTACAGTCATTTTTTAGATAAGGCACTGGTTATCTGTTTAAATCTTACCACCAACACAAAATGCAGGGTTTTATTGAACTATATTCAATGTCCACGAGTTGAAAATTATTTTTACCAACACATTCAAGCCGTCAAACTAGGGGAAAAGTATTAAAAAGAATTCTTGAATTAATTAGGAGCAAAATAATTACTATGGATAAATATATAATTAAAAAATATTATTCACAAATTAATGATTTAGAAGTAAAATATCCTGTCTTTAAATTAAATAATTTTGGGTTTAATTTTTAAATAGATTAACACTATAATTTGCTGGGTTTTATTTTTACCAACATCATTAAGTGCATTAAATGGGCTATTTAATAATTATTAATTTTTTTATATAAAAGGATAATTGGATAATACAAACGACTTATTGTCTTCTCTATTTGAATTCAGGATATTAAATCAAATTTTAACTGAAGTGATAATGACTAATAGAATAGTACAAAACATGTTGATACAACTTTACGTGTGATTCTGTTTTCAAAATATTTAGGTTTACGTGTGTACTTTAATGATCAGACGTTGTGGGATTTAATTAATAGACCAATTAATGAAATGGGTTTGTTAACCTATGGTCACATGGTAAACTGCAGAGCAGTTTTACTGAAATCTGATTGGATTATTTTTAGTTTTAATTTTATTGGTCGACATTATTGTTGGTCAAGGATTTATACAAATTGTTTGCCCATTCATTATCAAAATTGTATTTTTCATAGTATGAAGCGAAGTGAATCTGCAAAAGTGATACCGCTTGACACGGAACTGTCTTTTATGCATGCTCTTGAAAAAAGTGAATTTTGCAAACACAAAGATTTTGCTGTTCCAGCGAAAACTCAAACTGGCAGTCGTTTGGCTTCCACTGAAACATCCGATCGTTTTTCTTGGAACGGTAAGATACAATTTTCAAAATATGTGTTATAAGTAAATTGTTAATAAGTTTCTAGATACCTTTATTACTATTATGTACTTATTTAAACTATTGGTTATTAAGTTCGTTTCTTATTTTTTACTACTTTAAATGTTTTACAAAAAATCTTTCAGCAGTAGATATTTTAACGAAGCTGAACATTGGTCTGCATTTGGTGCCGATGGTGGGGATCAAATACATGTCCGCCCATATGCAAATCGATTGCTGTACCGCTAAACCATCCCGGTACTTGAATATTAAAAATAATATTTGTTAAACCATTTAATTACAATTATAGGGGCTTTGTGACAAGAAAATACTTGTATGTAAAGAAAAGTGTCAACCATCTAGACTTATAACAACAGGGACCGAGTGAACAACACTATAACTGGGCTTCCACTTCGGAGGGTGGGTGTAAACATACATCCCGGGTACCTAAGAGGTATCTTAAGGTATATGTATATCATATGCAGCCGTTGAGCTAAGGGATATAACCCTGAGAAAAGAATTATGCGACCTCGTTAATCTTTGCGAACAGTGGCGACGTCACAAAGTTGTCGTCTACTAACCAAGAAACATCGTTATTTTTCTACGTTTGTTACACTTATCAGGCCATCGAAATCGATCGTTTTAATATTCCGTACAAATATAGAAACAATGAAGAAGTTACTATATCGCCAACCACAATGAATGAATAATTAACCATAATATTTGTGGTTGAGAAACTTTTTGACAAGAGCTTCGGATCGAAGCAATGAATTAAATGTTTTCAACATCGCTCCCTTTACATATTAGTACTGATGTACTGACTGATGTTACATACTGCTAATTGCGGGCCTACGTTTGGCTTCCCGTAAAACATTCAAAGTAGAAAAATTTTAAAAATAAAAAAACTTAAAGATATTTGGTTAGAAGTTCGTATTTATAATATTATTAGCTACATTTTAAAACATGCATGTATATACAACTCTCACAACAATTACCGCAAAAAAGTGATTATTTAACTAAAACCGCTCTAGCAACTACATAGCATACTCTTATAATTTTTTGATTTAATTTTTGAAATGGCTGTACATTGTTTGAATACAACTTTTGGTTTTTTCTAATACAGGTCAGTTGCAAATTGGAATTCATATAACAAACCATTCAGTCCGCGTTTACGGTTAGTCATTTACAAATTTTATTGATACATAGTATAAATCGGGTCGATTAATAATAAGAACTCTTTTTATGTTGTAACCTTGGAATTTAAAAATGTTGATAAAATAGATACACTAAGTTATATTGGTGTTATTGTGTTCAGTTAGAAACACCATTTTTAACATAATGTCTGGTTTAATTGATTTTTTAAATTGATTTATTGATTAAGGGACATCTTAATAACAGGACACTTAATAGAGTCAAACAATAGTTTACGTTTAGTAGCGGTGGTGGAATTAAATTTCTACTTATTGGATATGTCTAGCCATCTCTGTCACTCTCGCACAGGTCAAGTGCTACATTAAGTATTTACTAACAATTGCTTAAACTGTGCAGCACATAATCTCATTGACTGTTTTAAAATTCTAAATAAGTTTGGATAGCCTAGCACAAAAGTAGAAGTGTTAATTAATGGCTAGATTAATATTCACAGAATGCCTATACGAAAAACGCATGTACATATATATATATATATATATATATATATATATATATATATATATATATATATATATATATATATATATATATATATATATATATATAATATTCTGATTTGCTTTGAAGTATTTTAAATTAAGAGTGTTATAATGGTTAAGTTGATACCATACCTGTACTCGAACATCCCAATCTTAAGAACGGTACTAAATATAAGTTTTCGTTTGTCTGCGCAAAATTCACAAAAATATTTTTCCCACGTAATATTCGAGCAATAAAATTAAAACGGTTACATTTAGAAAAATGAATGCAGAAATTTATTGTTGAAGTAGATGTACACATATTTTATATTTGAAAGATACTTTTTAAAATTTATATGTTGACGTTTTTTGTATTTTGCTTTATATATTTGTTTGTTTGTTTAAATATAACCAGTTTTACAGGCACGTTATCTCCAAGTTTCGATTGATGTCAATTGTACTATATATGCTGAAGTAAGATAATAATAATAATTATTATTATTATTATTACTACTATTAATATTACTGCTGTTATTACTATTACTATTATTATTATCATTACTTTGATTATTATTGTTTAATTTTTATAACTTTAATGTAGATTAATTTCATTTGTATGATTGCTCAATGTTGCCTAAACAAAGTTATAACTCAGACGTTTAATTTACAATAAGATGCAGTCAGGTTAACATTTTAAAACAAATGTTTTATGCCGAGTTGGCACTACATTGCGTTACATTTCCACCTTCTAAAAAGTATTCAATGATTTGTTTATAACGGTTATATTGGATTCATGTCAGTATGGTTTAAACAATCATTAACAATGACAAGTATTAAATTTTTAAGGATTTAAAAATAAAGTGGCGATATTTTAAGTGCTTCAATGTATAGAGCCCACTATCTTGCTTTCGGTTCACACGTCTAATTTGACTACGAACGCTTTCAATCAGCAAGTGATTTACATTTGACCATGATTGTTTATCTGTTTAAAGAGTAAATTTTGAGACCTTATGAAAAGCCAACATTAATGATAGCTGTCGAACAAAATTATACGTACTTACTGCAAGTTGGAACTTTATTGACTTGATAAAATTGTTCATTTTTTGAATTTGTGTAGGTCGATTGATTTATTTTTGTTTCGATCTAATTTGAGTTTTGTGTGCATTACTTTTCAAAAACGTGATGTACTTTGAAATTCGAGACATCGCCCTCCCCCAATAACGAAATGTAAGACATGGTTATTTTGATAATTAAAAAAAAATGTTACGTTGACAAAATGGCACAGTTGTGTCTCCAAAGTGGATGCAATCAATGAAACGTAACTTTATTTGTTTTGGAAATCATGTTTAGGAAACTATCGAGTTGGTTCTATTTTAATTTTCTTTCACTGTTCATTTTTTACCATATTTAAGGTCCGCATTGCATCCAACACGATCCCTACTGTTCTGTTCACCGACTTCGATCCAAATCGGTTCCAAATTCTGATTGCCCGCGTTTTGATGAAAAGTTATATATATATATATATATATATATATATATATATATATATATATATATATATATATATATATATATATGATGTTTGCTACTTTGAATGTTTCACGAGAAACATCTTTCAGCAGTGGACAATTAGCGAAGCCAAACGTGAGCCCCCATTTTAGTGCCGGCGATGGTATTCGAACCCATGTCCACCGAGGTCCAAATTCGAGCGCTGTACCGCTAATTTCTATATTTATATAACATATTAAACGATCGACTTCGAAGTTTCTTGACTGATAGACGGTATTGTTGTGATGGCGGCACTATTGGCAAAAATTGCCAATACCGCCTGATTTTTATCATGGTTATTTCTCTTAGCTTAATGGCTACTCATAGTATACATATACCGTAAGATACATTTTGGTGTACCTTGAGTGTATGCTTGCACTCACCAGTCATAACGGTAGCCTAGTTATACCACTGTGCACTTTGTCCCTGTTGTGTTAGTCTGGTGGTTGGGTAAACCTAATCTGTGACGCTCCACGTGAAAGAACAGTTTGGTATATTACCATTATCACAAATTCAAACTTTATAATCATTTTTTCAAATCCTCAGGGTCATTAACATCCCAAATGATGTATGGATTGGTTTATTTAGATAAAATAAGCACATTGCAAAAGGTTTGTGATGGTGATGACCTATAAGCATGATTACGTAATTAGTGTGTCTGACATTCGTACATATAATAAAGTTGAATAAATTTCACACTGGTTATTGCGCAACTTGATTACAGTTGTTTTTTACTGGACATATATATGCACACAAAAATATTTTAAATTTTAGTGGAGTTGTATCAGCCAAACATAATCGTTTATATATTGAATTATTTCTACAAAATCAATCTGAGTAAGTTGCGATTTGATTTGTTGTCGATTTATTCATATTTTTATTGTACATGAATACTTAACGCAGCCATTTGAGGATTAATATTTTTAATTGAATTTAAAACGTCCATTTACTGATACACGAGTCACTTTTATTTCAACCCAAACCGTCTATCCATTTAAATCAATTTGATTAAAAATTATGGTGTTTTTGAATTTAAATTAGACATTTCCTAACTAAACGTATAATTTGTTAGATCAATGCTAGACATTTCTGGGTCAAGCATAGGAAATTCCAAATTACTATTCAAAATTTCTGAATAAAAGTTTCAATTTTTTGTATTTAGTTTAAGAGAAATAATGTTTTTAAAAATACGCTTTAGTTTATCATTATGTGTGTCGAAGTTGTCTATTGGTGTAGCGCTCGACTCGAACCTGGGTGAGCATAGGTTCGGTTTTTACTACCAACACTCAATGCCGGCTCACATTTGGCTTTACCAAATTACCCACTGCTGAAAACTGTTTCCCGTAGTGAAAAAAAATTGTAAATATCTCGGCTTTGCACAAAACTGTAGTCGAACAAATTATACGGGAATGCAAAGCTGTATTGTCAACGATAGTTGATAAGCTACCAGGTAGAAAAGAAGTGACTGATAATTACGTAATTGTGGGTAAATTAGCTATTTTGCAAAATTAACAACCAAATTATTATTGATCACTAATCATGTAGGTGAAGACAAATCGGCTTAAGTGGTTACATAATTGATAAACATTAATTCATATTTCAACACTGATATGTAAAAGCCAATTATCCAATATTTTTATCCACTTAGCAACCGATAACATATATGGGTTTTGCTCATTGTTATTCCTATCTGGAGAGAGAAGTATAATTCAAAATATTGACAGATGAAAAATTAGTAAATCGTATAATTATGATGTTACGTTATCGACTATTACAATTGATTTGTAATGTTTTCTTTTAATTTAATTATTATATAACATTATTTCTTTTCCTTAATGTATAGTTCGTCAAACGGATTTTTCAATACATCACTATCTGTTCGTTTATATTTAGAAACAAAATTAACACTTATTCTTAGAAGTAATACTACATTTAAAACAAACTATAAAGTTTTCTAATATTTCCTAAATTTATTTGTACATTTGTTTCGGAAATGTTGTATTACTCATTTTGCCTAAATGCTTCTGTAAAGTTTAGCACAGTGATCAACTAGCGGTTTGAGAATCCGCTGCATCTAATTTGTTAAAGGAACGTTAAGTTGTTCCATTTGAATCATTAAAAAATTGTTCATACTACTTTAAATGTTTTACGAGAATCATATCTCAGTAGTGGACATCTTAGCGAAGCCAAACGTGGGCTCTCATTTAGTGCCAGTTGTGGGAATTGAACTCATGTCTACCAGGTCCAAGTCGAGCGTTGTACCGCTGGACCACCCAGGCACAAATGCAAGGGAGCTTCAAACCGCCGAAGTGCAATGGCGAGCCTCCATCCGTGGTCAGAGCATTTGTGATCTCTCTAAACCCGGCACTAGGTTTGAACTTCTTATCGCAAGGCTATTTATGTAGTGTGTTGTTAATTGGTTTGCATAAAAAAACTACTCACAATGTATTACTACTTACATTTCCCATAATTGGAAACATCAACAAATAATACACAACCAGTGTAGATAGTAAGCGAACGTTCCATGAGCCAACATTAAACGGACATCTTGGTTGTAATGGGCAGATCCTAGATTCAATAACCGGGGCATTATCGCGAGTAATATTTACAGAGCAGGCAGTAGCGTCGCGAGTCACATTCTGCCTTGTTTGAGTTCTAAGAATGGTATTTTTCTGAATTTGGTCATTAGTATCTGCCCTGTTGACCATGGCATTTAATTGATTTTTGTAAGAGTTTCGAACGCGAGTATATAGACCAGTTAGCCGCGCCCAGTCATCATGGTGAGAATACGAGCAATTTTTAAACCACCTTTTCTAGGCCTCTCTCCGGGTGGAGCAAGCAGTACTGTCCCTAATTAGGGCTGGTTGGTGATAACACTCAGGGTGACACCGATAACCATTGTTGCCTTCTTGTCAACGCGTTAACGACCTTAACGCCTGAGTATCCGTTTGATCTACGGCTGTTTATTTGGCACCACCTGTGGATGCGCTAAGTCGGGGTCGGTTTCCCCCTTCAGATCCAGCCAGAATAGCTATGGAAGCCCATCCATTAGCCGGATGGAAAAGAAGGCCAGGTGGTAAACGGAAAATTTGGACGGACATTGTAGCACGCGAACTCAGTCCTTTTATTTATGCTAAGCCCCCTCGTCCAAATGAATTACTTAATTGGGCGTCCGTTTGTTTACCCTATGCAGCCAACAGAGATCATTGGAGGAGTTTAACTGGGGATCTAATTAACATTTAAATTCTGCACACCTCAAGTGTCGTTCATTAAGTGCACATTGCAAAAGTTGATGTTTTTATAGACGTTTTGATATTTGGACTACCCTAGGCGATAATAACCGGTGGGGATGTTTATCCCATATGATGATGATAAAAATGTGTGTGTAGGTTATGTTGAAGACTACTCGAAATACCCAATGCCAATATAGTAGCACATATTTGAGAATTAATAAATGTGTTGTATATGTAACAAATTGAAACATTTGTTTAACTCAAGTACAAAAATTGGAAACGTGTGCCAATTCAACTAAATATACCTTCGTATGATTAATTTAAATTACATAATAATTTGGAGGTCTCTGTTTAACATTTAACAATTTGAGCTACACATTCTGTATTATTAACCAATCACAAGTGTGATAATATATATATATATATATATATATATGTATATATTCTAGGTTTGACTCTGATGACCCCGTATTTCTTGGCGGAATGTCGTTTGATATCGAACATTTAAAAGCCAAACAAGATGCAATTTTAATTTCCAAACCTCTGACAGAATTAAATACAGACTGTGTCGGTTTGCACAATGAAGTTGGCAAGCGTTTGAGTATTAGTCATCAGCCTACAAACAACGGATCGGTTCCAAAACGCCTAGTTAATTTTGTAAACACCCTACCGTCGAGATTCGACATTTCGGATCAGTGTCACAAACAAAATAGTCTTCCTATCAACCATCTAGACCGGTCAAAATCGAATGTTGAATCTCGGTGGTACTACTTGTTTGGACCGCACTATTCTTATCAATCCCATTTGCAAGTAAATGACAAAAGCAGCTTCAACAAATTTTACAATTACCAGTTGGATTCGACAAAAATGTGTCATAATGGCAAGGCGGGCATTGATGAAGATACAAACAACTTGTTGATCAATTCGAAAAATAAACCAGCAACTGTAAGTACGACAGACATTTCTTCGTTGAGTGCCAATAAAAATGAAGGTGATAATTATGAGCACCAAGCGGATATTGTGACAAAACTAAGACAATATGGAGTTGTGCAAGTATGTTTTTAAAACAACAATTAAAATGTTGTTTTTTTAAAATTAAACTAAAACTGTAGTTTTGTGTGAATTTTATAATTTAAATTTGTGTGAATATTTATTATAAATCGGTTGATAAAAGAAATTGTTTTTTATATATTAGCTTATGCAAGTCTTCATGGTATAAGTACAGTTGAATACATCTTGAAAATATTTTAAATGTACGCTTACACTGATCCGCAAAAACAGAAAGACAAATGTACAGCTATGTACTCAGTTGTTCTTTAGCTTTCGTTTATTTTCAAAATTTACCAAGAAGATATAAAGAGTTGGCAGCACCATTCGTTATTGGAACGATCGATTTCGATGGCTTGATACGCGTAATAAACATAGAAGAATAATGACGTTTCTTGGCTGGCGCTATTGTTCACAAAGATTGACAAGGCCATCTGATGATTGTCCTTATCCCAAGGGCTACAAAATGTATACATATAACTTAAGATACCTTTTAAGTACCCTAGGTGCATGCATTCACCCACTCTCTGAAGCGGAAGCCCAGTTATACCGCTGTGCACCTGATCCCTGCTATTATTAGTCTAGATACCTATGGACACCTATTTCAGGATACACCACATGGAGGATAATCAGTTAAGAATATTACCATTATTGGAAGGATCATTAGCGTTTTTAAACCTCGGAATTATTAATATAATTAAATAAACACGTGATCAATCTAATGTTTTTACAACTGAAAACACAGAAATATTAATTATTTTACTTAGTTTCCTTTCTCAAATGTTTTACATGAAACATTTTTCAATAAGTAGATAATTAGTTAAGCTAAATAGGGACTTGCATTTTAGTGTCGATAGTAGTACTCGAACTTATGCTTACCCAACTACAAATTTAGCACTTTGTACAACCCTGATACCCCAACACAATTAAAAAATGAGAACTTGTTTATTACGACAATTTTAACGTAGTAACTACATATTTGCATTCACAATGGCTACATTTAATTTCGCATTAAATTTCGTTTTGAGTGTGCATAAACTTGGTTCAAAATCCGTTTTGTTTTCTATTCATTTTTACTAATCTAATAAAATTATAACATTGTCTTTTTATCACTAATATTTTGTACATGTGATGTAACGAAAGATAACCATATGTTTTTAATGGTTATTGAGCTGTAAGTCCGTAATTGTAATAAGCACTCTATATGCAATGATCTATCCACGCATACATAAGTGTGTGTGTGTGTGTGTGGTTACAAAATGACGGTCGGTAAACATTTTTCTAAATTCAAATAAATGAGAGTTATTTATGAATGAATGAATAATTAGCTAAATAATTAAATTGGGATTAAATAATATGATATTGTTCATGTTTTTGTATAAAAAAAGGAGATGTTTATGTGAATTTGGATTTGAACTCTGAATTGTGACATTAAAATAATGGTTGTACTGAAACTCGTGTTTTAATGGCTTTATGATGGGTTAGGTTGGAATAAAACAGCGTTTGTTGGGGGGGGGGTTGTGTATGTTAACTCCCTGATTACTTCCGATGAAAAGCGAATTTTTGAATTTGCTTGAATGTTATTGATGCTGTATGAAGATTTTTTTTAATAGATAAATAATTATTCAACTAGTAAAATAAAACTCGCCGTTTTACCAATGTTTTAGAAGTATAAATTATTACTAACTAAGAAATCAAAAAGCTTGACAAATGTTAAGGAAAATATTTTGTAGTACCGCTTTGGTATAACACGTCCTTGAACCAAGTGTAGCGGACTCGATAAAAAACGATAACCAAATTTTGGATAACTTTTGGTTTTCTAATTTACCGTCATTTACAAAACAGCAGTAGACATCATACTGGTTTGGTAACAACAACAGTTAGTGCTAAAGCCACATCCTCATTAATTACAAGCATAGCAACCCGAATAATCCCCTTCTATTGCTTACAGTTTTTGGATGCGTGTAGGAATATGTCAGTCCATTGACTTAGCCATTGTTTCCAAGATAAAGTCCCGACCAAGATAGTGTGAAGATTGTCCCGAACAGCATCCATCCAAATGCGTTTCTGACCACCTTTCCTCTTTTTCCAATCGGCATTTGGACAAGCCAAGTTTACGATACGTGAGATTGCATTAGGATTTCTACGAAAAACGTGTCCAAACCAGCGCAATCTTTGTTGTCACGATACCAATAATGGAAGATCGTAAAATTGAAGGTCATGTTGGATTTGGCAGTTGTTGATCTTTTTCGTCCAATTCCTTGATATGGAGGATATGAAAAGGGTGTTGTGTCAAATGTATCTGAGATATCTTGCTTCAAATTTGTCAAGTTTCATGATCTCTAACCCCCTAAAAGTTCACATTTCAGCTGCATACAGAAGTTCTGTGCGAATCAATGAAGAGAAAATATTCATTTTTGTGTTTAGATTGATGGTTTATCGTCTTCATAGTAGATTGGCAAGTTTTTCAAGCGCAGCAGCAGCAGTGGTTTGGAAACACTTCTTGTCAAAATTTTGATACATTTTTACATCTCGCTACTTTGGCTTGTCCAAAAACCGTTTAGAAGAAAATGAAGGGACTTTAAATGTGCTTGTATCGATGTTCTTTGAGATAAGTCTTATGCTGTAATAAAAAGAGATTTGTCACGGAGACAATAGTTAAGTCATTAACTGTACCAGCTTTGCATTTATTCCACAAATCGTGAACAGTAGAAAAAAACCCATAAAAATATCAACATAAGTTGGTGACTCCAACATCACCTCTTCAATAATTCCAAGTTTGAATAGCTTGTCGAATTCTTATACGAAAAGGTAGTTGGATACGAATTGAACTTGAATGGATAAATGAGGTCTCTTGGCTAGAAGACCGCTTCCTTGCGACGACGCCAGTGTTCACAGGAAATGACGAGGCGATCTTCTATAGAGTTGACGCCGGTTGACAGATTCACAAACTTAACGGGTTACATATGGTAAATAGTTACTTTTTAAGCATATTGCTAGCACCTATTCACTGAAGTGGAATCCAGTGAAAGCCCAGATATACTGCTGTACACTCTGTCTCTGCTGTTATTAGTTTAGATGCTTATTGACATCGAGTCCAGGATGCACCACATGAAGGAGGAACAGTCAGGAATATCACCATTATTGGAAATCGAGACATTATACGGATTACGCAAATCCTCAGGATCATTAGCATCCAGTAGAAAAGAATGGTTCGAAATATTATTGACACTCGAAATTAATGAAGCGATAACTGACAAATGTTTATGATAATGAATATTAAGTGCAATTTTTTATTATCTCAGTTGGAAATGGGATAACGAATTTTACACATTGTTTTGATAGATTTTTATAAAAAAAATTCATATCAGAGTCGCAATAAATAAGTTTTGAGTAGCTTAAGACAATTGACCATTGCATTACAAATATGTGTAGTGGTGGCAATTTGACTAAAATAAAGTTGCGTAAAATGACGTTGCCATTAGTTTATTCCCACCTTTCCTTATATATATATATATATATATATATATACTAGCTAGGTACAACCTTTAGATTGTTCAAGTTTAAGCATTAAACAATACAGTTGTGTTGTATTCATTTAGATCACTATTCCCCAATCAAACTTAGGATATGGTATAACCATGGTGCCCGTTTCTCTCAAATCCGACATAATGTCTAGTCGGCTTTCGAGTACTCCGCTAACTGGCACACGCTTTCTTCCACCATCAACCATGTCGCCAATCCATGTCGTCAAGACAAAAGACTCCAAAGACATTCGATTGTTTCGAGTCCATTCGATTAGAAAAAATTCACCTGCCGAAAAATTGGGAATTCCTATCGGTTCCTACTTGATTGTAGTTGACAAGCAGCCCCTATACTGCAGTTTGACAGCACAAGATGCTCTGGTGTTGGTAAGTCGATTGGAGGACAATAAATTACCAGATCCGTTATCAATTGGTTGTGTCAAAACAAACGGTCATTATGGTGATTGCAGTCAATTAAACTGTAAGTTAAAATAAGTTTTGTGGAAAATGAAATTAAGTATTGTTACTAAAACATTCAATCAATACCTACTTGAACTGATTTTTTTAATTAGGCGGGTTGTCGTTGGAAAGAACTAACTGCGCTACTTATATATATATATATATGCAATTAGAATGTTAATACTGTTAGATTGTCTAGGTTTAAACAGTAGGCAGTGCTTGAAAATTGAAGCTTGGACCTTAGAGAAAAGATCCTTTACCACTAAGTTGTGTTGTTAAGAAATGCTGTTTGAAGAAATAATGTTAGATTTACACAAGTTTTATCACAACGCGAAAGATTTATTCCCAATCGAGAAGACACTATAGTAAACTCAATTTTAATTATCTAGAAGAGTTGAGAAATTATGCTTACACTTTATATAGTCTCTTGTTTTGATAATAACAATACTCCTAATTCCGTATCTCCATGTTGAGCGTCTTGAATACAGGCTAAAGTGGGTTTATGTTTTAATGATTGGATGCAACTATACAGTTAATAAACTGAAAAGGAATTTTACGGTACATGTATATCATATGCAACCATTTACCTAGTGAATATACATTAGATCCTGTAAACAGTGGTGCCGTTACAAAGATACCGTTATTTATTCCATTAACACTATATTTCCTTACCTTTTTATTTGGAGTATACAATTTTCTTTACATAAAAATCGAGATAATTCAAGATTGTTTGACAACTTGTAAATAACGAATAGGAGGTGAAATCGTCACCATTGTCAACCACCATAATTCAATCTTATGTTCAACATTACAGCCCACTTATCCAAATGCATTTTTCCAACTCCAAACAATCAAACAAAAGTTACTTTCGAATCTGCATCACATCACCAATCGACTAGAACATGTAACTCTTGTCAAGGTTACGACAGCTCCGACTTTAACCAAACCTCGTTGTGCTTGGCTAATTCAGAGTCGCTGATTTTGTGCGAAGAGCGTTGCATTGATCAGGCTTTACACAACGACGCGACTATTTCGAGCTTTGTAACGACGCGTTTGGACGACAACTGCAAACGCATTCTGACTTTGGCTCCTCCTGTTCTCAAACTTCGATGGGAGGATGTTTGTCCCGAAGAAATGTCTCGACAAATGGCTATTGGCCAATTTTTGGACAAGTTGTTCAATATAACGGAAGATCTGACGGCTGGAGTTCGGGCCTATCGGGACGAGTTGGAAAATGTTTTAGATTTAGATTCGAAGGATATAGATGCTTTGTATTATAATATTTCTGAGGTATGTGTGTGGATCTATAAAATTGTGGTGTTTGTATTTTTAAAATAATAATTTACTGTCATGCTAATGATTCTGAGCATTTAAGTAATGCTTATAAAATCTCACTTTCCAATGATGGTGATACTTCTTACTGTTCCCCTTTCGTGTGGTACATCCTGGACTAGGTGCCCATAGACTAATAATAGCAGGGACCGAGCGCACAATAGTATAAATGGGTGCTAGCGTACACCAAAAATGCCTAAAAGATATCTTAAGGTATATGTATTCCATATGTAGCCGTTGAGCTAAAGGAGATAACTTTGACAAAAAATCAGGTGGTCAATTTTTACAAACAGCACAAGGATGTCATCTACCAGCCAATAAACTTTGTTATTCTTCTACGTTTATTATGCTTACGAATCTACGGTATAAATGAAATGTGACTTTTGTTTAGATAATAACCAATTAAATGATTGCATTTAGGCACAATTAATTTCAAATAAATCTGGTTTGCTCAACAAACGTACTGATGTGAGTGTATAAATTATTGAAAGCAGGGATTATTGCAATTTTGTTGGTATTTTAAAAAATTATCAAAGCTTCCAGTTTTTTTGCAAAAGTTATGTACATACTTCCAAAAACAGTTCAACTATAGTGCAACTCAAAAAATCTACTGCAGGTCACTTGGTTCTTACTCGATAGGATTTACTAATAAAAATGTATAACAAAAATATGAGCATTATTCAAAATCTGGATTAATGGTATTGTAGAAAATAACTGTTTTTAATGATTTACTAGGTAAAGTTTACTACTGCACTAAGTGTGGGATTTCCTTTGATTTCGCTTAATTCCTACCTGCTGAAAAGTAATTCTCACAAAACACTTAAGCAATGTAAATTCTCTCTCTCTCTCTCTCTCTCTCTCTATATATATATATATATATATATATATATATATATATATATATATATAAGGCGTTCAAATCCTATTAGCTGCACTGGGTGGTTTAGCGGTACAGCGTTCGATTTGGACCTGGGTGGACATGGGTTCGAATCCCGCCACCGGTACTAAATATGCGGGCCTACGTTCGGCTTCACTACAATGTCCACTGGGGAAAAATGTTTCCCGTTAAACATTCAAAGTAGCAAATATAAATAAAATAAATAAATACATACAGATCTTCATTTAGATGTCTATCAGACGAAAAATGTTTTCAATTAAAGCATCCAAGTATCAAAGCAAACAAAATACAAGTATATTGGCTTTATTTTTAGATTACTGCTGAAACGTGTAAATTGAAAAAAACGTTGTACAACTTTTGCTTACCCTACATGTCATCGGTTGGTTCCAGTGGCGTCATCGCACGTTCGTCAACTTCCAATCGTGCTAGTACTTCTAAATGGAAAAGAAATTCTTTAATAAGCAACATATCCAATTCCGATCTAGCTGATGACAATGCCAAATCTAAAATCAACATTTCCAAAAAACCAACATTATTTGTTCGTTTACGCCGAAGTATTATGGGTAGTTCTTCGAATTTTGCTACTGGACGCACAGCACAACATTTGTCCCATGAGCCTAGTTGTGACAAACTGGAATTATTCCCAACAACAAGAACTTCAATAAAGCTGTCAATAAATAACAAATTATCGAATGAAGTTCATTGTTTTACACCCCAACCAGTTCATGGTCATTTAGATAATCCGGGAACTTTAATTTTGCCTGAATTAGAAACAATTTTATACAATTGTATGAATTATAAAAAAAATTATCCCGAGCAATTGAAGCATTTTTATGAATTGAAAAAGATGTATCCCAAATTGCGAGCATTTTTACGTGTGAGTTTGTTTTTTTAGAACTAATTTATTTAATTAAAATAGTTATTATTATTATTATTATTATTATTATTATTATTATTATTATTACTTGAATGCATTACGAGAAGCATTTTTCAACAAATGGACATTTTAGCGAGACAAAATGAGGGCCCGCATTTTGTCCGGTATGGGGGACCAAACTCATGCCCACCCAGGTTCAAATTGGACGCTGTACAGCTAGAATTTTCTATGACGGTATCGCAACGTTTTTTAAAATGGCGCTTTACTACTACTGTTATGTGTAATAATCTACAACAACAATAACAAATGTTGGTGGTTTTGCTCCTTCTTTATTAATTCCAAGTTCTCATAGCATCTCGAATAACCCCCTTCGACTGTTCACGGTTTTTGGGAGCGTGCACAGATACCTTAGTCCAACGACTTTGCCATTGTTTCCAGGACAAAGTCCCGGCCAAAATGGCATAAAGATACTGCCGAACAGCATCTATCCAAGTACGTTTTTAATAATCTTTCTTCTCCCAATCGGCATTTGAACAAGCCAAATTTACGATAAGTATGATAGGATTAGGGTTTTTACGAAGAACGTACCTAAACCAACACAATCTAGTATTTGTGTATGTAAAATTAACGATCAACTTTTTTCTATCAGTCAACATGTAAGCGTTTCTAAATTGCACGATTTATGGTCGTCCCTTTTATACCTGTAAATTATTGTTTCTGTTTCTTGTTTAAGAATATGTTTTATAATGGTAGCATTGTTAATTTCATGGTG
Organism: Cardicola forsteri; assembly: GCA_025895645.1. NCBI lineage: Eukaryota > Metazoa > Platyhelminthes > Trematoda > Strigeidida > Aporocotylidae > Cardicola > Cardicola forsteri. Next base: position 538,079 of record JAKXYG010000618.1, on the reverse strand, counting down.
TAACCTACATCGCTTCACAACACAACTTAAGAGCTACTGGGACAGAGTTAATTAATATTCGAAATAATTATAATCTTTTATTTTATTTAATAGTCTAAATTTTAAGTTGTAAGTTGGAAAATATAATGACGACAATTGCTAATTAAAGTTAGGCAGAAAACCTAATTTGCTTTTTGACCTCAAAGTAATCATTACTATAATCCATTGCGTCATTTATTACATTAATTTGAAACAATATGTAGTGGTTATTTGTTATTATTATGACGTAACTTGTTTGAACTGTAATCAAATTAATCTTTTGATATTACGAGTTCAAATTTATCATTGTTACAACGCCAATTTTCAAGGTTGTAGCATTTTCTTTTACAAATACGAGTAATTACAATTTTCCGTGAGTTCTTTTTGTGAATATGTTACAAGAAAGGTTTTATTAATAAGGTGACATTTATCAAAACTAAACAAAGGCGCTTAGTTGGTCTAGCTATTAGGAACGAATCAGCCCGGATGATCTAGCGGTACAGCCCTGGTTGAGAATGAATGTAATCTACATCACCGACACCTAAAGCGGACACACTTTTGGCTTTTCCAAAAATTGTCCGCTGCTGAAAGATGTTTCTCGTAAATTTACAAACTTAGTTACTTGTCATTCTGACACTTTTTGCTATATTATAATTGAATTATATCAAAACTTTACATATAACAAAATCACTGTTTATTTTTAATAATTTTTTTGTAAACTAGAATCAAGCTATGGCTCCAGGTATTCCGGTTTTGTCCAACTTTATTACACTTCCCATTGAAGTAAGTAAAATGTTTTGTTTTTTATTACATACAAATGACTATATATGTTAAATGGACACCTTAAAATGCTTTTTAATCATTTTGGGTGTATGCTAGCACCCATTCACTAAGCGGGAGTTTAGAGAAAGCACAGATATACCTCTGAGTATTCAGCCCCTGCTGTTTTTATTCTATATACTTGTGGGTACCTAGTTCAGGATGCACCACGGGAAGGAAGAACAGTCAGGAATATCATCATTATTGGAAATTGAGACAAGCATTACTCAAATCGTCAGGAGCATTAACATCCCATAACTTTGTCTTGTCCAGTTTCTAGCTGTTGTCAACTATGAACGGTTAAAGTTTAAAAGCAGAAACTCTACCTACATTCAGAAAAGATGTAAAAAGGAGAAAAATATTTACAAAACGCTCTAAAAGAGTCAGAAATTCTACAATTTTAACGCGTGTATTTGTTGATGAACGTCTATCTTAAAATGAAAAGATTAAAACTACCGAAAGCATTACCTCATCATCATCATCATCATCGGGGATAAACATCCCCCACCGGCTATTATCGCCCAGGGTAGTCCAAATACCAAAACGTCGGCAAAAACATCAACTTTTGCAACGTGCACTTAATGAACGACACTTGAGGTGTGCTGACATTAAATGTTAATTACATTTCGAGTTAAACCCCTCCAATGATCTCTGTTGGTTGCATAGGGTAAACAAACGGACACCCAATCAAGCAATTTATTTGGACGAGGGGGGTTAGCATAAACAAAAGGACTGAGTGCACGAGCTACAATGTACATCCAAAATTTTTGTTGGCCGCCTGGCCTTTTCCATCCGGGTAATGGATGGGCTGAAAACATTATCTAGATTATAAAATGGAACAATTTTTTTAAATATTTTTAATTTATACTAAAAGTAATTTGTAAACTTTGATTATAATAAGTTGCTTAACATTTGGTATGTGAACAACAAAAGCCATTTCTATTAGATTACAAAATGAAGCTGTAATGTCTGGATCACATTTTGTCTTTATATAAAGGAATATCGATTTCTTAATATGATTACGTGATCGCTTGATAGCTTTTGGTTTCATTTACAAGGTCAGACTAAAGTTTGTGTTTTGGGTATTTATATATAGAACAAGGAAAACAGATGTTAGCACATTATGCAAAGTAGTTATAATGTATCAAGTTTGAATTAAGAATATGACCTCATTTTTAACAGTTTCCTGTTATGACCACTTAACTAAGCTTTATTGATCGTTATAATCATCGAATTTTGCTTTTAATGAATAACCATTTCATTTATTGAGTTGTATTCACTTGTTGGTTTAAATGTTGATGTTTTAACGTAACCGAATAAACGCTAGTTTTACTCAGTTTGTTTCTATTATGATAAAGACTAAATATTGCTAATCAACGAATATTGAATTCAAGCTGGTTTAAAATATGAAACTTATGAAACTCATACAATTGTCTACGGTAATGGTCATGTAATATTTAAGCAATGAAGACATAATTACTATAAGTTAGTTAAGAGCTGATATATACGTTACATAAAGAATACTTTTAATATATAATTTAAATTATTCTGCTTCAATAATTTCTAAACCCGATATTTCTAATTATATTATTTCACAACTTTGCCTAACACTTGAAATACTGGTTTTTTTAACTACTTTTACAGTTTCCCAGACTTTTATTAACTCATTTGACATGCATTGAACAATATACCGGGCGCGAACACAAGGACAGTATGTCGCTAAAACTGTGTATACAAAGTGAGTTAGTTGTTTCATGAATTTACCAGCTGATAAGTACAATTTTTACTTATGAATCACACGCAAAAAACAATATATATTTTTCTTACGCTATACATTGAATTAATTAGTAAAAGATTTCTCCCTCTCTCTCTCTCTCTATATATATATATATATATATATATATATACTACATTGAGCTTTAATATCTTACTAGATATACATTCAGCGTAGAAAAATACATTTTCACCATCAATAATAAATAAATAAATAATATAACAACAAAATTACAAAAAAGTTGTAGTACAAATGATGGGAACAAAATGAAATAGAATGTCATATGATAATGAATATAAATAAAGTTACAACGATAAAGAGAAATTAAAATTACTATACTATGAATGAGTCATCATAAGGCACAGTTACATGATGCTGTAGGATGCCCAAATTAGTTCATATATATATATATATATATATATATATATAGATATCTTTAAAAAATGAAAGTATTATTTCAGAATACTAAAGTATTTTAGGTACAGTTGTCAGTCCTATTCACAAAATTAGATATTGGTTTAAAACTTAAACGCATATTATCATAAATCAGAAGTTAACTTCTAGGTTTCATACGTAACGTTACCAGAATACACATTTCTGTCAAGTTGAGTTTGGAGCATTTAAAATACACTCAAGCTATCGAAAGGTCACTATTTTATAGAAATTTTAAATTTAGAAAAATAATGATTGTAAAAATGATTTAAATATTTGTTGTTGTTGTTGAACAGAACTCAATGATGCTCTATCCGAAAGCAGTCCAGTTGTCAATAATAAAAAACATGATTACGATGTTGTCAACGGAGATGACGTTCAATTGATTCAATCGTCATCTCAAATTTGCACTTTGTTAAATCAATCCAAACAAATTCCCGACTTGATACACAATACAACTAAGGGATCAATGCAGAAAAGCACAACAAGAGAACGCAATATCGTGGTTGGACAAAACAACAAAGATTCAGAACTGGCCATATTGATGACTATGATTCAGCCTCCTATTTTCCATTTATTCAAAACACCACAAGGTGGTTTACACAATTTTAGTCCCAATGAATGGTCACCCAACAATAAGTTTATCGTATTTAAAGGTCCACTCAATTGCACGCTGACTTTGCAAAATGACTCTACCTGCGAAGCAACAAATGCGTGTTGCTATTCTGGTCCGGTATGTTACCAACATGCGCATTTTTATTCGATCCAATTACTTCAACATTTGTAAAGTGTACCGTTTTGTTTTTTGTATGAATCAAACTAGTTGTTCTGAGGTTTTTGATGATGGTACAAGTGGCTAAATTACTAGACCCGTATCTTAGCCATGAATTGATTTTATTGCCGGCACAAAAGTGCATATTTTTGTTTGGCTTTGTGTGTTGATTTTGAGCAACCGTTTAATAACTAATAAAATATTGTAACCATTTCCAGATATTTGTAAGATACTTAACATTTATTGTCTATGTATCTCTAACACAATAAAAGAAAGACTGTTACAATGGATTGACCGTGTTTTACGTAGATTGCCTACTTATTCAGTCAGAATAGCTATGGACGCCCTTCCATTACCTGGATGGACATTGTAGCTCGCGCACTCAGTCGTTTTATTTATGCTAAGCCCCCTCGTTCAATTAAATTACTTAATTGGGCGTCCGATTGCTTACCGTTTGTAGACAATAGAGATTATGGGAGGGGTTTAATTCGGGATTAAATTAACATTTAATATCAACATACCTCAAGCGTCGTTCATTAAGTGCACATTGCAAAAATTGATGTTTTGCAGACGTTTTGGTATTTGGACTACCCTGGGCGATAATAGCCGGTGGGGGATGTTTATCCCCGATGATGATGATGTTTGGCTTTGCAAAATATTCACATGCTGAAAAGTATATATATATATATATATATATAGTACTACTTTAAATGTTTAAAGTAAAACATCTTTCAGCAGTGGACATTTTAGACAAGCTGAACATGAGCCCCCATTTAGTACCGGTATTGGGATTTGTACTCAGGTCCAAATCTACCACTGTCCGGTTAGACTATCTTAGACATTGAAGTGATAAGTCCAGATAAAACAGTATTATTTTCCAATTGGTATTATATTAGAACTGACAGATTAACCAAATAACAAATATACTTGATTTGAGCAAACCAGAAGCAGTTATTTCACCTTTCTAATATAATAATAATAATTATTATTATTTCAAAAATACACTCAAATAATCACATTATGAGTTCTTTTAAAGAAAGTTAATCACGTTGACGTTGATTTATTGTACAACTAACAAGAAGTAATTGATTATATAGGAATAATCTTGTGCTTGTATTAGTTCAGTTTAACTATTATCTAAATATTAAACATTACTTAATGATTTTTTAAAATAGGATCTATTAATTAGGTATCTTGATGAAGTTAAACCCTATATCATTATTATTTTTTGAATGCATTACGAGAAACATTTTTCAGTAAGTGAAAATTTTAGAGGAGCCACACGGTGTGAACAAACATTGCATTTTTGTGATTTGTTGGTTTAAACATTGAAATATATTTAGATTCAATTGATGACTGAATAAACGTTAGTCTTTGCTTGTTTACCTTCTATGATAATTTATGCGGGCAAGTAATTAAAGACCAATTACTTCTAATTAACGAGTATTGAATTTGATCATTATACAACGTCCGAGCATATTCGTTAAACTGTTACAATGCCTGTCTATTAGACAAGAAACTTTATTGCTTATCTACATTTGTTCTGTATTGAAAACAGTAGGTAATCTTCCATTTATAATTTAGAACTTTAACAAGTATTAATCAGAGTTAATGTCTTAAAGTTCCTGGTTTAGAGACTGCAATTCTTATCACTAAACCACCCTATATTAAAAAAACATTACAAATATATTACAATTTAATGCATAGCATTCAATATTTCCTACTGAATGATTAATTATTAGAAAATATTAGAGATATCTAATCAGCAATATGATTTTTTTTGTTTACATTGGTGTTTTTTTTTAAAAAGTTTATAAAGTTGTTATCTTGATAAGGTATTAATTGTTTAAAATATACTGTTGCGTGATACATTTATTCTTTTTTAGGTTTGTTGCGTTTATTAAATTGTGATTTATGCATTATTTTTATATTTAGAATTGAATTATTTAACATGTAATAACGCTCCATTTATTGATAAATATTTTCGCAGAAACGAATATTAATACAATTAATATCAATTAAAAATGTAAACATGTGCTAATAATCACTTTTCACTATATATTTTTAGGTTTTTGGATATTTGATTAGTGACTGTTTATTGCTCGTCATTAGTGAGAAGGATCTTTTGGAAACGTCTGAATCTCGTTCTATGTTGTGTTCACCTATTATGTTTGATTATATACAATCAGAACGTTATGACTCCTCGGGTATATTGAACTATTGATTTTATGTCAAGTTACATGTTTTTTTTTAAGTTAGGTGATATATATAACAACTTTTATGTAATGAAAATGTTGAATTATATTAATTCTATAGTTTACAATTGTTTGTCGTTACTTGAATACTTCTATATTATTTACTAGTTAAAATTAATTCGAATTAATATGACTAATGGTAGCATGAATAGATTGTTTGTGCATAATCTTTATTTATTTATTTTATTTTTTGTTTCATTGCCAGTTTATTAACTGTTATGAACTCCATTATAGCCTGTCTGATTACGGGTGAAGGAAGGGTGGAATGAACAATTATCAGCCTGACTTTAAATAATTAATATATCTAAAAATAATAAAAAGACACTCACTAATATGCCTATTGAAATAGTGGTGGACAAGTTATTATATAGCGTTCCGCTAATAGATAGATACATCAATAACATGCTAATGATCCTGAGGATTTGAGTAATGCTTATAAAGTCTCAATTTTCAATAATGGTGATATTCCTGACTGTTAGTCCTCCACGTGGTGCATCCTGGACTAGGTGCCCCTAGGCATCTAGACTAATAACAGCAGGGTCCGAGTGCACAGCGGTATAACTGGGCTTCTGCTACGGCGGGTGGGTGCGAACATACACCCAGGATACTTAAAAGGTATCTAAAGGTATACGTATACCATATGTAGCCTTTGGGCTAAGGGAAATAACCTTGACAAAAAATCAGGCGGCCTCGTCAATCTTTGCAAACAGTGGCGACGTCACAAGGATGCCGTCTACCAGCCAAGAAACTTTGTTATTATTCCACGTTTGTCTACGCTTGTCAAGCCATTGAAATCGATCGTTCTACATGTCGTATAAATATGGAAATAATGAAGAGGTAACCACGTCACCAACCAAAATGAAAAATGAAACGAATGAATTAATAACATTGGTTTTAGGCTGCTTAGTTGTTAGTAGTTATACCGCTATGAACTCGGTTCATGCTGCTATTAGTCGAGTTGCTCATGGACACTTACTCCAGAGAGTACCACGTGGAGGAGGAGGAGGAGGAGTCATGAATATCACCATCTTTTGAAATTGAGACTTCATAAGCATTACTCAAATCGTCAGGATCATTAGCATCGCACTTTCAGAAAGTCAACCATTGAAGTAGACAATAAACGTTTTCTTCAAAAATGTAATATTTTTTTTCCAAATTTATAATTTACTGGAATGTATGTTTGTATTCATTTCAAAATATGATGCTTTTTTTTCACTGTTAACCAGAACTTGGGATTTTGCTGCATTTGGCCAATCAAGCATTATTGAAACTTGAGTTTGACACAAGAGAAGCAAAGTTGGTTTGGATGACTTTAATGCGTCAGCGCATGTCGTCCAATAAATTAATTTCTAACATTCTGAATTGTGCATCAGAATAATTTTTTATCTATATACCTTGTCTTTAAATATGTAACTGTTTTAAATTGAAAATTTACTTTAGATTTTATACCAATATAATGTTGTTTATTTTATTCGACAATAAACTGTTAACAACACTGGTGCATTTTTCTTATCGTAAATATCAAAGGGTATGGATACAAATGAAGATCAATAAATATCAAAGGGTATATATATAAATATATATATATATATATATATATATATATATATATATATATATATATATATATATTATTGTAGCTATATATATATATATATATATATATTAATATTTATAGTTTTTTATATATATATATATATATATATATATATATATATATATATATATATATATATATATATATATATATATAAACCATCAAAAAATACTGCAAAATATGTGTTGTTTATTTCTTTAAAACTAACTGACTTTAGTTTTTTTTAATGGTAATCCTAAAAACTGAAAATATTAACAAAGTGATATAAAATACTCCAAATTTTGTTTTACTTATAATATATGTGTACATATAGCTACAATAATTATACAACAGTTTAAAGTTCTGCCAACGATTTTTTAATTATTTTTAAGTCGTTTGGACAAGAAGCCTGTTAACGCATTTATGTAATTCTGTAAAAAGTGGCACATTGTTTTCCAAAAAATAACTTTCTGGTTAAATTAATAGTCTTTTATTGATCAATGTTTTGTAGTCCAAATCTATCACTTTTCAAGTACTGTCTGTCTGCAGTTAAAACTTGAATAATTTGTCAAGAATTTTAGTTTTTTAGTTTTAACTAATGTAAGTACTGGTTTGTTTTTATAACTCCCGACACTTCTCAACATAACTGTTTAGACAAAACGGATGAATAAATTTTCTTCCGAAATAAGAATAACTTCCAGCAAAATCCTACCACAAGTGACTAAAATGTTGAGTCCAAAATTTGAAAATAACAACGCACCCATTTTTAAATAGATTAATTTATATCAACGTAAAGGATAAAATTAATATTGTTTTAAAAAACTCTAGTTGCCTCAACCTTTGTAAAAGGCGAAAAGAAAATATTTAAATGGCAGATTTAGGAACTAAATTGGGCAAGTTTAAACACTATCATAATCCAGTACAGAAAGTTTCCAAAAATGTTGTTCACTTTTTTTTACATTTACTATTCAATTTCTTTGTAACAATAAAATAATCACACCGTTTAAATAAATGATTGATGTTTTTGATTGTTTAATGTTATTATATTATTATATTACCTTTTATAAAAACATTTTGACCTTTATATGGGTTAGAGGTCAAATAATAATGTTGACCTATATTATATATTAGTATGAAGTGTACGATTATGGCACTACATATTTGTATATATATATATATATATATATATATCGGACTCATACTTTATTAAGTTTATTAAAAAAATAATAACTTTAAAGACTTTTCTAGTTCAACTATCATAATCTTTTGTTTGTACTTTAAAACTCTTAACAGATTTTCTTCTTATGCCTCAAATTCAGTCCAAGCTAGACCATTTCTACTACTACTTAAAACAAATCAATCTTATAGTTTAAAACGCCCTTTTGGCCCATTTTTTATCTATACAGATGCAAATTGCTTAGTAAATAAATAAGTTTCTTGAACATAAATTCTTTAGTATTTACTCATAATCGAATGTATAGTTGCCATTACAGAATACGTTATTTACATTAAATATGCTAAGTATTGAATTAAGTGTGAAAGGCAAACATCTACTTCAATGATTAAAATTTTGAACAATGTGGTGAATATATGTCTTATATCAGAAATAATGACTTTTTTAAAACATCCCCTCTAGACGTTAACCTGAGTTTGGATCTCATTACTAGCAATATAGCCATATTTTCTAATTTATCTCTTCTATTCAATTTATTAAATAAACTATCTTTTCATTCCGTAAAAAATCTTAGTTTAGTGCAAGTTTTAAGAAGACTCGCAGCTCTATTTTGTTGTTCTTATAGAAGACTATAGTGTCTAGTCTATAAACTGGAATATTTTCACTTGTTCAAACTTCAGCTTTAATAATATCTTTTTTGACCTTTTTAAGCATGGTCTGACTCAATATGTTCGGATTTATAACCGTTTTCGTTATAGCAACTCATTAACATTTGACATTATTTTTTAATATCACTACCTTTATATATATTTTTTAATATCCTCTACTTTTAAAAATATAATAACGCCGTACTTACTGTAAAACATTTAATTGCAAAAAATTCACATTTAATTTTTATATTCTCTTAAATACATTACATTTTGTAGAGCCAAATTTCAAACTCTGTTCTTTCTTAAATAGCACATGTTTTTAAAACAACTTTTAAAATATTTTTAAAATTATGTTTAATTATTCTCAATAAGATTTTTAAAAATTATTCTTTTTAAACACACTAAAAAACTAAAAATGTCACATTTTTTACTAAACATACTCTAAAAATCAACAAAACATTTAAACATTTAAACTTTCCGTTTTATGTACATATATCTAGCTATACATAAGACCGAAAAACATGCAGTTTAAGCAACTATTTTTTTTTAATTTTGTAATATTTGTTAGTTGTTTACCTGTTTATAAGATTTAATTTTTCTATATCTTCATAACCCTAAAATATAATCTAATGTCTCCTTGTTTTAAAAAAAATGGAAATGATATTTATAACAAACTTTTTTACAGGTTACTTCTGTAACAATTAAACGTAATGTTACACTTCTTATTAAAAAGTGCCGCTAAGATAGTTAAAACATTTAAAGGTACACTTTACATGCATACATTTAGCTGTTTAAAGCGTTTTATTTCAGGATTTTTCACGAGTTGAGTAGGCCAAAACGCGTTTTAGTACTCGGTTCTCAAATTGTCTCAAATTTTCAGGGGGAAAAATGAAATGGATGGTGAGGTAAAGGGGGATTAGCGACAGAAAATGTTTTTGAAATCAAAGATAAAATCAAGGTAGATAGTGGAAGTTAACAATTATAGAAAACGAGCAAAAATTATAAATATGCAAAAATACTAATAAAACAAGTTACGTATTACAATGCAAAAACACTGCAATAATCATCAAAAAAGAAGAAAAGGAAAAGGATGAATAACGCTCCAATGGACGTGTAGCGTGACGCGCGCCTCACCTCGCGATGTGATAAATTTTTATATCTATTTATTAACTTTTTTATTTATCACATGCTAAATTCTTAAAATTCGGAAAATATAATTATTTGTGAAGTCGTAAGTACAATCGTTTCAAAACCAAAACTAACCTTAAATTAACATTTAATTACTTAATAAACAGCATTTTTAATTACAAATTATTTTTTAAATTCATTTTGGTTAGTGACGTGGCTATCTCTTCATTACCCCGTCAGTTTACTTATTCTTTTTACCTAAGTAATTTTTTAATAATAAAAGTAAAATCCTTTCCCCATTCCCCTGTTAACAAAATAAGCTTTTATTTCTTTGTTTAGTTTATTATTTTTTATATTTTTATATCATTTTATTTATTTAATATTTTTTTAATTGAAAAAAATCAGCATTAACAACCAAGTTTTTAAAAAGCTTATCACCTAAACTGCACCCCACAAAACTTGTGTACTTGTTAACGCATATACTTATAGTCGACCTACCAAAATTTTAATCATTAAGATGAAAATCAACTAAATTCAAATGCATATAATATTTTGAAAACATTTTTTAAATATCGATATAATTAATATTAAAACTCTTTTTTAGACAATTTGTTTGTTTAATACATTTGTGCTTATGTTCAAAAGTTTTTTTTAATATTAAAAATAAAACAAAAATATAATAAAAATATATAAAAAGTTAGTGTACATTTATATAAAATACAAAAAATTTAAAAATTACGTGTTATTTATTATAATCAATAAGAAAATTTTTAATTAAAATGAATAAAAACAGTTACAGTTTATTTTATGTTATCATTTATTACTATTTTACATGTTTACAAGAGATACCTTTAAATAACAAACATTTTATTGGAACCAAACGTAGATGTAATAATGTGATTTAAAATATAATTATTGTTTCTTATGATTTTAGAAGAACCCCGAAGACAATTTCCATCAACACAAAAGACACCAGAATGACTTTGTGATAACTTTGTTTAAATGAATAATTGTTACGATTGTAGTTGTTGGAATTAGTATAGTCATGGTATTGGTGCGTGTGTGTATATATATATTTGTACGGTTTCTGTTAAAATACATACGTGATTTAGTTCCTCTGTGTTATTTCATCTCCCGACTTACTAAGAATTAATATAATAACTGATAATCCTTTTAATTTAGATTAGTCAAACTTTGATATTTTTGAGATAACAAACTACTGTACATACAATTCTACTAATATCCAGACAAGAACATGGACCAATTATTAACGACTGCTTTCCCAATTCTCGGATAGTATATTCAATCTGAAGAAATATTACAATAAACCCGTATTTAGTACCAGCAATAGGGATTGAATCCATGTCCACCCAGGTTAAAATTGACCGTTGTGCCACGATATCACCCCGGCATTAGTTGTATTTTTACACCTTATAAAAGTTATAATAATTGTTAATAGCATACCGTACTAACTTTATATAATTAAAGCATTATGCTTAGTAACTAAAATTAAAAAAACAGTGTTATTTTTTAAATTATTATTTAGATTTATATTACCAGTGTGATTATTCTTATAAAATTTTAAATAAATGTTTTAATTATTCTTTTGAATACCAATTTAAAAAATAAAATAAATTATGCATTATATACATATTTAAAAAAAAATTAATGCTTTTACAAGGACAACTTTTGAATCACTGCGATACGCTTGCGTGACGTGCTGATCAAAAGTTGCTATTTGTTTTGCGCTTACTCGTTGTTTTACGTGTCATTGTGTTATTTTTGTTTTTTTCTGTGTAGTTTTTTTGTGTATATTGTTTGTGGCTTTGTATTTTGTGAGTAATTGGTGTCTGCCCATTTTGTTGTTTTTGTGCAAGGTTTGAAATTTTTTATTGTTTTTGTTTGTTTTTTAGTGTTTTCAATCGTACAATTTGTTGTACATTTGGATTTTGGTTTACGATTTGTATGAATCGTACTTAATTTTTAAATTTAATTCCTCGTTTTTACCTCTTTTAAAGATTGTCACTTAGCTTTTGCTTTGTGATATTTTGTTACTTTATATTATTTTTCATTACTAGTTATCTCTGTTTTACATAATTATATGTGCATCTAAAATTGACGCTTGTGGTTTTAGAGGCTGCAGGAAGAAAGTGAAAAGTGGAATCTTCTGTATACAATGTGAAAATTGGTTTCATGAAATCTGTTCCGGCCTTACATCCCTAACTACCTGAGATTTGCTAACTCTAGCATAGACTTTATTTGCCGGAACTGTCTAGGGGAAAAAGAATTAGAAAAACTTCCTCCTTTTAGAAGAAATTTCCAATAAGGTTGAAACCTGCTCTCATGATGTTAATCTTTTGCCTAAACTAGATGCTATTCTTGCCTCTACTATCAATAATAATTCCGACATCTCTCAAGTGAATGTGGCCATATCCAATTTACAGGGTCGGGATGATAAATTGGAAAATTTTTTAAACACTATTTTAGAAGAGCTTAATAGGCTAAAGAGTCTGTAGCTAAGCTATCTGCATCCTCTCCTGTGGCTCAAACAGCAATCAGACTCTCACAAGAGGAAATTCAGTCTGCTGCTAAGCAGCTTGCCTCCGATGCTAGAAGGGCCACTAATGTTATCGTTAAAGATATACCAGACTCGGTTCTTAACTTTAGGGAGGTTGTTACCGACTTATTGAAGAAGTGCTCTCCTGTTTCTTCTAACTTTAAAATCTCCCGGATCTATTGTAAACTACATCATCATCTCCTCCTATTGTAGTATCCTGTAATTCTACTGAGGTCGTAGAGGATATCATCTACATTGGAGGTCCATCCGTTCCCAGTTCCCTGGGATCAAACTGACCAAAGACCTCTCGCAAGCAGAGCGGGAAAGTAAGAAACTTAAAAACCTGGTTATTGAAAATTTATCAGTACCAATAGTTAAATTAACTCCACTTAATTTAATAAATGACTCTTATAATTTAAGTAGTCAGGATTTTCTTTATGCTCTCGGAGTCGCCCTCAAATTCCAGCAATGTTTCGTGTAAAACAATTTCCCCCCTTCTAACCCTCTAACTTCTTTTAGAATGTTTTATACTAATGCCTCAAGCCTGGGGAATAAATTATTTGAAGTACAGGCATTAGTCTCTGACTCAGCCCCTCTTCTTATTGGTATCTCTGAGACTTGGCTTACTGAAAATATCTTAGATAGTGAACTTAGCTCTTTTTGGGTACAATTTAGTGCGCCTTGATTCTGGGAAAGGTAGATGTGGTGGTTGCCTTTTCTATATCAAGCAAGAATTCAAATTCTCTGTTTGTACTCTACCGAACTATGAACATATTAATGGATATGACTTCCTCCATGTTTCTATCTATCTCTCCTCTAAGGTATCGGTTCTTTGTTCCATTCTATACAGACCTCCGTCCCTCTCCTCACAATCTGATGGTGTTCTTATACAAGAACTCCATTCTTTAACTTCTTTACCTTTTCAGCACCACATTATTATGGGAGATTTCAATACACCAAACATTAACTGGGCATTACTGAGCTCTCCTAAGACATTTGATTCCAACTTAATAAATTTTAGTATTGAACACTCTTTCACCCAGCATATTTTATCCCCTACTAGATTTAGACCGGGTTCCTCTCCATCCTGTTTGGTTAGTCTTCACTCAATATCCTTTAACTGTAGACTCTATTTCTTATTTACCTCCTCTAGGTAAAAGTGATCATTTCGTTCTCTCTTTTGAGGTATTTGTTCCATATTCTCCTAAGTTTGTTTCCAATTCTATTAGTTCTCCTGTTCCTGATTTCAGGAAAGCTGACTTTAAAGGTATGAGGTCTTATCTTGCAAATTTCAATTGGGATTTTTCTGCTAATGATAATATTGATGCTGCCTACACTCATTTTGTCACTGTCATTCAGGAAGTTACCCGGATGTTTGTCCCCTTTAAGGTATTTGGGCATGGAAACCCAAATTTCCACGACAAATCATTCGTTGTCTCGCTAAACGTAGGAAGGCTTTTAAGCTCTGGAAAATCTCTGGTCTCCTATCTTTTATCGTAAATTTTCTATCCTTCGGAATGAATGTATAGACGCGATTAGAGCCTTTAAGAGTAATCAACTTAGTAAGCTATTACACAATGCCAAATCTAATAAAAGTATTCTATTTAAGTTCATTAAAAACAAAAGGACTTCTAATAACTTTTTCCCTTCTCTGAAAGGGGACGATGGATCCACACTTTCAAGGACTAAAGTTTGCAATCTTTTTAGCAATTATTTCAGTTCGGTCTTTCACTCAACTATCCCCAATACCTCATCTTTCTTACAGTGCCCTAGTTCTTCCATCTCTTCCCCCTTCCTTTAGTACTGAACAGGTTTTTAATTATCTAAATAAGCTGAATTCCTCATCTTGCGGCCCTGATAGTATCTACCCCAGGGTTTTTAAAGAATGCTCTATTATATTAGCCCCTGTTCTTTCCCAACTTTTCTCCCTTTCTCTTCTGAGTAGTCGTCTTCCCCTCATTTGGAAGCAAGCCTATATTAGGCCCATTTATAAGTCTGGTGATAGGCAGATCCCGGATAGCTATAGACCTATCAGTATCCTTTCCCTCCTAGTAAGGTCCTTGAAAGATTACTTAAGGCTCATATTATTGATCATATTTCTAATAATAAACTTATCAGTTTATCTCAGCACGGTTTTCTACCCCATCGTTCCTGTCTAACTAATTTATTATATTACTCTGATAGCCTTACTTCGCTTCTTGAGCATTCTTCTTCTGTTGACGCTATTTATTTCGACTTTGCCAAAGCTTTCGACAAAGTCTCACATGAATTATTATTGCTTAAGTTGAAGTCTTTTGGTATTGTAGGGCCTTTGTACGACTGGATAGTAGATTACCTTCATTGTAGGAATTTTAGAGTTAGGTTAGGTAGTGATCTATCCAGTCCCTGTTCGATTTCCTCAGGGGTCCCGCAAGGCTCTGTCCTAGGCCCTTTACTCTTTATCATCTTTATTAATGATTTGCCTGGGGTAGTTAAATCGAACATCCTGCTCTATGCAGATGATGTTAAGATATTGGGGACCAGCCCTGAGGTTCTTCAGCAAGATATTTTTAACATTCACGAATGGGCCTCTATAAATTCGCTCCTTTCAACCTCTCAAAATGTAAGCATATTTGCTTTGGGAAACCTTCGGGAACATTTTTAGAGCATCTCCTTTAAATGACTCTCCTATTACATCGGTACTATCTATTAAAGATTTAGGAGTAACTTTTTCATCCTCCTTCTTTTCTCTGCTTATCATTCTCTTGCTGCGCAAAAGGGTTTTAGGTTGATCAATTTCTTTAAGCGTACTCTAGGGAATATTTCCATCAGTTGTACACGTCTTTTATATATGCTCTATATTAGGCCACATCTTGAATATTGTATTCAAGTTACTTCCCTATCCTTAAACGTGACATTCATAGACTTAATCAGGTTCAAAGAAAAGCTTCTAAAATACCTAAGATCCTACATAATGTTGATCATAACAATCGGCTAAAAAGGTTAAGGCTCTTTCCGTTATCTGATAGAAGACTCCGAGGCGACCTTATTTTAGTGTATCAATTAGTTCATTCTGGGCGTAGTGCATTATTTTTCGTTCCCTCACAGGTAATGTTAAGGGGTCATAAGTATAAGTTTTCCAAGCCTAGAGCCTGTACCCGTCTCCGTAGTTGTTATCTCTCCCACAGGGTCATTTCCGCTTGGAATAATTTCCCATCCCATATTATTTCAGCCCCCACCCTTGATTCCTTTAAGCAAGCTTATGATAAGCATGCCCTTCTTAATTTCATTTAGCTTTTATTTATATTTCCCCAGTTTTACTCTTTTCCCTCCCTCAGATATATTGAAATTTCAGAACCGAGGATCAAAAGGAGTTTCTCCTACTAATCTCGTGAATTATCCTGTATCCTGTAACCTAATTTATACAAAACGTTTAACAGAATGTACAAGTAAAGAATTTTGAAAGTTTTTAACCTGGAAGGATCTTCATATACATGTACACATATAGTAAAAAAAATACTTTTTTTATTTAAAAAAATTAGAAAACTTTTGCATTAAAAATATAATTAATATTAAAAATGATAAAAAATGTTGTTTTTAAAAATTGTTTAGTGAGTTTGACTTCAATAAAGGCCACGGAGCCTGGTTTTACTAATTAACGCGATAGGGCGGTTTGATAAAACAAGTAACGTTGCTTGTCGTCGAAAGTTGCGTGTTTCTTGCCTAGTCGCAAATTACCTCAATATCTAATGTCTTTATTGATTATGTGGCGTAATAAATAAGAACAAAAAGTTTAGATGGGAAAGAGTTTATTGCCAAACTTTGAAGGATCGGAATGCAGGATGAAAACCAAAAACCAAGATGGAAACTGGAAAAGGGTCGAGAAATGGAAACGAATGGAAGTTGGATAAAAAACGGACGGAAGTGTTGAACGGCGTGGGAACGGTTGTTAATATTACCGTTCCCACCGATATACATCGTTAACACATTCAAACAAAAAAGTCAAATATTCGAAAAATATTAATTTCAAAAATGGAATGTTAATTTTTGTGATAAAATAAAATAATATTGTTTATTATTTGCAACTCCAAATTTTCGTTATCGATTGTTTTGTATAGGTTACCTTATAGTTTAAATTAAATCTTGTAATATATTTTAAAAATTATTAAGTATATTAAATTGTTTAAATTTTTTGTAAAAAATGCATAATAGTAGTCATATTTATAAATATTTATAAAAAACAATATTAATAAAAATCGACCTTCAGAGTATAGAACGTGCTCGTCTTTTGATTTAGCGTGTTAAGGTCATGTCTCGGAAAGCTCTCTGTGGCTTGGATTATGTTTGTGCAAATGACATTTCCTCACAATTTACTTCGGCAATCTCTTTTGGGTTAGTGTTATTAATGCCATTATTGTGTAGTTTTTCTTTTATTTCAGTAGATTTATTTAATTCAAAATTGAATTTAATATCTAAAGCGTCATTAGATGAATCTGCATCATTTATTCGTTCCGATGTTGCTTATATAGCTGATGGTATGATGATAAAATGTTAAATATTTTTTAAAATTAGGAGTGAATTTTGTAAAATCTGTTGTTGGTAAAGTTTCAAATTTTATTGATGTTGATTCGGAAATTCCTGATATTCGGATGCGCAGCGAAGAAAATCTAAAGAAAGAATTAAGTTGGGCATCTTATTTGGGTATTCCTGCTGTAAGCCTTCGCATTAATCGTGAATTTAATCCCAATCTTGCTCGTGTTTTGGTACATTTTGTTCAAATGGATTATGTTCCAATGAAGGTAATAATTGAAATCCATTTATTTACTTTTTCAAGCTTTGGTTAATAGTTCCAATGTCAATAGGAGAAACTATTACTAATGGCAGTAAGTATTTTTAGTTTTTAGAATGTACTACTTATTTATTTCTTTGTTTATTTAATTACATTTGCGCTTATTCAGTTGTATAAGTTAGTAAATTTATTATATATTTATTTTTGAACACTAATAAAAGTTGTTTAAACGTTTATTAATTATATATATATATATATATATATATATATATATATATATTTGATTAGATCATTTGAACGGGGTTGATGAGGATTATGATAGTAAACATACAACGGCGACTCATTCACTTTCGCCTTGGCATTGGTGGTTTAATTTGTCTACGATGATGGTTGATATTATTGATTCTGTTGGTTTAGTCCTTGAGCTTACAGAAGATTTACCTGAAGATTCAGTAATTGACAGGTGGTTTGGTGAACCTGTTGTTTGTTTATTAGTAAACACATCCCTTTTTCTCATTAATCGAACTGGTTTTCCGGTGTTACCCAAAAGTCATCAATCAGTTATTAAACGATTTTTGAAAGTAATTAATTGTGGTTATTTGCTTTACTTATATGTATATATGTAAACTAAGTCAAATTTAAATAGGTTTGTTTAAGTAAATAAACTTTTTAAAATTGAAACTTTTGTTTAATATTTAGGAAGGATTTTTTTTATTATGAAATGTAAATGTAATTCTTAATGTGATATTGTTTTTATTTGTTAGATTTATATTACTAATCGCTTTATAAACATGTAATTTATGTTATGTAGTTGTAGTTTTAAATACAATTTTTATAAAATAGTACTGATGGTAGAATTTTAAAAAATAGCGAAATGATAGAAATGTTTATTGGTGAGAACTACAAACAGAAGGTTTAGTCCTTTGTATTGGTTTGAACAAGCTAAAAGTATTGCGGTTTGAAAAAAATGCACTGGTACGTAGAGTGGGGTAGTTTGGTTTACATAACTTTGACTTAGTCAAGGTCATCTTTAAATAGTTAGTGATTTGATTTTTCGATTTGGTAGGATTTCATGTAATAAATTATTTACTTTTAGCAATATTTAATTTCTGTTTAATATTTATGTACATCCATTATAATTATTGATGTTCATGTGTTGCAGCTGTTAATCTTTTATGGTTGTGCCTAATTGGTGTAATAAATAAATTGCTGTATTTATACCTTAGTAGACGAAGGATTTGAATTTTGTTCGTGGTACTATTTTCGGGTTTGGTTACGCTAATTATCCACTTGCTGCAAAATATTTTTGGAAAAATACTGTAGTAATAAAACAAAAAATGACAATTTTCGTTAGTGATGATGTGAAAAAAAGAATGTAGTTATGTTTCAATTTAATTCTTCAGTAGGACGTTTTCAAGCACCTTTTATTAGTGAAGTTTACATCACTTGCACTAAATATAAACTGTTTACTTGGTGGCTATAGATGTCCTTTTGCTGAAAAATGTTTGTAGTGAACATATAAAGTTAGCCATTTTTATATTGTTTGAACATAATATTTATATGTAAGCAACATTATTTTTTTAATTGATTGGGATTTTTGTTTGCTGATTAGCTGAATATTCAAATTCTTCTAACTGGTGCATGTCGTCATGACAAGGGTTACATTGTTTATCAACAATATATTATGTGGTTATGGAAAACAATTAATTCAGTTGATAGTCCAGAAGGACCGTCGTTTGGAATGGAAGATCAATTACAGGTAAATCCTTTGTGTGAATGAAAGCTTTTTTACGTCTTTTTAGAGGATAATGACTGTTACTGTTTTGGGACTTGTGATTAGAAAAATTATCTTAGCTGGAGCTTGTTTATGGATTATGAAAAAGTATAACTTAGACTAATAAGGACTGTTTTGCGTAGTCAAGTTTTCTTACTGATTGTTTTTATTATAAACCTAGTTTATCTTTCTACTTTACGTTAGACAGAAAAGTAAAAACGTTTTCAATAACACTAAGATCCGGATTATACATGTTTTTGTTTTTTCAGGACATTTAGATAAACGTTACATAATGTGTCTATTTTTTGTTTGTTTTTTACATTAAACACATTTATTTGATACAATGCACGAAATGTGTGAAGGACTTTGAAAGAAAGCTTTTTACTTTAATTTAATAAAACATTTAGATGTACATTAATGATTTTATTTGTTTCCAGGAACCACTTCAACCATTGCGTGATAATCTTTCATCTACGACGTATTCCATTTTTGAATCAGATCCGTTTAAATACAAGGCTTATGAAAATGTAAGTTTATATATATATAGTTGGTCCTTGTATCGTTCATATTTACATTTTTGTAGATTATGTACATTAAAAATGGGTTAATCAGTTCAAGCTAGTTCAACAATGCAAGGGTTGATAGAGAATTATTATTTTCACAGAGTTTAGGGTTCATAATTCTATTCTTGATACATTTGATAAAAATTGCGTTGAAATGTACACCCATCAATTTAATTAGATTGATTCGGTTTTTAAAAGGTTCAATAAATTGCTTGTAAGCATCTATTTCATTGTTTTTGTATTTCATATATAAAGTGTGCGCATTAATTACAGTTAACATAAAACTGGAAGTTTGAAGTTGTATATTTATTTATTACATTAAGCTTTAATGCCTTAGAAGAGGTATATTCAGCGCATGAACACATTTTCACTATTAGTCATAGAAAATACAACAATGAAAAATAGCAAGAAGTGAAGCATTTTGTATGCGAGATGAGATTAAAATAGAGACACTGCATTGATTGGAGAGTGCAAGGTGAGGATAAGAGTTTAGTATTTCCTAGATGTATATGCCTATAAAAATATACTTCAAATTTAATTGTGATTTATTGGAGGTTAGCTGAATTAACTTTTTTTTGAAAAGATTTGACATACGACAGAAACTTTTATACTTATAGTTAAAGGACACAACACAACCCTCATTATGCGAAACTGGCAGAGACCGATAGTGCACAGGGGAAATGTTAAAAGTACCAGACGAAGAGGTGGGTGACTGCATCCTGCTCGTATCCCCCATCAATTTTTTAAAATGACTTAAAATATATGTTGCGGCTTTTCCATTCTTGATGAGGGTGTGCATAAATGGTAGTACAGACTATTCATCACAATTTGCTTGTAGTGAAACTGTAATGCTTTTTGCTAGTTATGGTAATTTATTCAGTTGTTTTTTTTCTACGAAGGCTATTTATAGAGCGTTGTGCGATCGATC
The DNA here is from genome assembly GCA_025895645.1 of Cardicola forsteri. Lineage (NCBI taxonomy): Eukaryota > Metazoa > Platyhelminthes > Trematoda > Strigeidida > Aporocotylidae > Cardicola > Cardicola forsteri. The sequence goes on along the minus strand of JAKXYG010000618.1, from coordinate 516,891 downwards.
ATCCGATTCAAAAGCCCAAAGCAATGAATCTATAGAAAAGGAAGACAACTGTCAGGTTGTCATGGTGTTAGGAGCTGGACGAGGTCCTTTGGTGAGTGCCACTTTGAATGCTGCCAAAAATGCTCAGTGTCGTGTGCGCGTTTACGTAATCGAAAAGAATCCCAATGCTCTGATTTCGTTGCAGGTAAGTAGGCAGTTCACGAAACGCGTTTTTGTTATTGAATTGTGTGAGTGTTGATTCTTATTCAATTCCACCGTAGCCGGTCTCTGTAAAAATATTGCTAAAAAGCACCAAGAGGAGACCATTTCATTAAACTACTGCAAGGAAGTGAAACCACAATTCGGATGACGGTGTTTAGTGAAATCCAAATAGAATTTCAATTTTGTATGTGCTAATGATCTTGAGGATTTGAGTACTGCTTATAAAATCTCAATTTTCAATGATAGTGATATTCCTGACTGTTTGTCCTCCACGTGGTGCATCCTAGACTAGGTGCATATAGGCATCTGGACTAATAACAGCAGGATTCGAGTGCATAACCATATAACTGGGCTTCCGCACCGGCGGATAGATGCAAGCATACACCCAGAATACTTAAAAGGTATCTTAAGGTATACATATACCATATGTAGCCGTTAGGCTAAGGGAGATAACCCTGACAAAATCAGACGGTTTCGTCAATCTTTTCGAACAGTGGCGACGTCACAAGGATGCCGTCTACCAGCCGAGAAAATTTGTTATTCTTCTGTGTTTGGTACGCTTATCAAACCATCGAATTTGATCGTTCAGATGCTGTATAAATGTGGAAAATAATGAAGATGGGACCACGTCACCAACCAAAATGAATGAAAAAAATGAAATTATGTTTGTGTGGCTTAGGTCAACTGGTAACTTAATATAAACAATTAAAAAAAAATATTTTCAACATTAATGTAAACGGCTTGACAGGTTAAATTATTTGACGAAATCAATTTGGTAATGCAACATGGAATTCCACAACATTATTAGGACGATACACGCTTACAGGAAATTATGGAAATTAGTAAATATTATTAAAAGTGTCAATCAAGAATGAATTGTTGTTTATTCAATTTTGTATAAAATACATAAAGAAATTACTTTAAACAACATGTTCATGTACCTCCGGCAACGACAATTTGAAAAAGACTTCACTTTTATTAAGCCAATATACAATAATATATGAATAGAATGGAGGTATAATTTCATTGTTATGTAACATTATTTTGGTTGGTGACGTGGTCACCTCTTCATTATTTCCCATATTTATACAACATATAAACGATCAACTTCGATGGCTTGATAAGCGTAACAAACGTGGAAGAATAACAGAGTTTCTTGGCTGGTAGACGGCATCCTTGTGACGTCGCCACTGTTCGCAAAGATTGACAAGACCGCCTGATTTTTGTAAGGGTTATCTCCCTTAGCCCAATGGCTACATATGGTATACGTATACCTTTAGATACCTTTTAAGTATTTAGGGTGTATGTTCGCACCCACCCGCCGTAGCAGAAGCCCAGTTATACCGCTGTGCACTCGGACCCTGCTTTTATTAGTCTAGATGCCTAGAGGCATCTAGTCCAAGATGCACCACGTGGAGGACGAACAGTCAGGAATATCACCATCATTGAAAATTGAGACTTTATAAGCATTACTCAAATCCTCAGGATCATTAGCATCCCTTATGTAACATCAACAATAAAATATATAGTCTGGTTTGTAATTAAAAGTTGAGTTAAAGTAATGAGCAAAAAACAAGTATACACCAAACCACTTGAGTCAAGTGGTTAAGAAAAAGGGCAATCATTTTTACCATTAAGTATTGTATGGTGTATATTACAAAGAAACTATTTTGCAACTTAAGGAATGTTTGATTTTTTTACAATTGACTTTTACCTTGTTTCTAATGACCTGTGAATAGTGTACAATGGATTCTTATTTAGTCGTGCTAATGAACATGATGATTTGAGGAATGCTTATAAAGTTTCAAATTCCTGATTGTTCCTCCTCCACGTGGTGCATCCTGGATTATATTCTCATAGACATTTAGGCTAACAACAACAGGGACCGAGTGCACAGTGGTATCACTGGGATTTTACTGGACTCCTCAATGAATGGGTGTTGCATACATCCAAGATGCCTAGTCAATAAACTTCACTTATCTCCTCCAACCTCTTCGCACAGGAATTCTGGATACTATGCAAACTTGGAACTAATAAAGAGGTGGCTTTGCAACCAATTTTTGATTGATTTTTTTATTTGATTTAGTCGTGCGTATACAAGCCCAAAAATATGTAGTTCTGTCTATATATATATATATATATATATAATTTTTAGTCTCGTATGAATAATGACTGGCAAGGTTTGGATGTTCATCTTATTGACGGTGATATGCGAAATTTAAATGCCCCGGAAAAAGCTGATATTTTTGTAAGCGAATTGCTTGGTTCTTTTGGTGATAACGAACTTAGTCCTGAATGTTTGGATGGTGCTCAGCACATGCTCAAAGGTTTGTTTTATTTTGTTAGAATGATCATAGTACCTGAAGTTGCAAGTTATAACATTACGAGTTCAAATCTTGTATCTCATAATACTTGAAGTAATTCTTTTCTTTTTTAAGGTTTCCCATACTATCTTTCATATAATCTTTTCATAAACAGATTACATTTAATTGTTTAAATTAAACATTTAAAGCTTATTTTATTCATAATGTATTCTACTTTGTTTCATTTAACACCGATGCTTTTTCAAACTGAATAAAAACAGCTCGTTCAAACAACATTTATAGATGAACATTTTTTAAAATGTTTGCTACTCTGAATATTTTACGGGAAGTATCTTTTAGCAGAGGACATTTTAGCGAAGCCCAAAGTGAGCCCGCATTCGAAACGTTATTGGGCTACGACAACGGCATGCAGACTAATTATTTAAAACATTTCCACTAATGCTTATAAAGTCTCCATTTTTTAATAATGGCAATAATTCTGCTCACGTGATGCATTATGTACTCAAACTAACATGGTTTTGAGGTTCTATCATACAGTAGATTGTTGCAAGAATCTATTTGGCCAAGTGGTTAGAAAATCACACCACTGGTCTACAATGATTTGGGGGTTTGAAACTTTACTACTGAAACAATTGTGGCAAGATTATCTGGACGCAGGAATGAGATTTTCAATTCTACTATAAATACTCGAGTTTTCTAGCAATAATACTTCAGCTTTTTAAAAAGAAATTTCACTTTTAGGTTTCAATGACTATCAGTGATTGATCGATATGACAATAATAAGAAGCGAACAATTGGTTACCTTTTTGAAACGTTTAAATCAATTTAATTTAATTTGATAATTGTAAACATTATTATTATTACATTGAGTATTAATACCTCACCAAAGGTACATTCGGCGCTAATTATAAAAAATACAAAAATGGTACAAAATTATTGTATGATGGACAGTGAATATGTAATGTAATCAATACGGTGAACCTGTGGTTAAAAAATAATTCAAAAGTATTATATTTTGAATGAATTGTTATAAAGCAGAGTTGTATTATAGAGTGGGATGTACAAATCTGATCAAGCAAATTTATGAGTGGGAAGACGCATTTCAATCCTACTGTGATAGGTTTGTTAAAAGCTCAATTCTGTTTGATTCCGGATTGGTTGTACTTTAGATAAACATGGTAGACATGACTATTTGTATTGATTACTTTTGGCTCTCAGGTTTTTAGACATGTCAAGAGCTGTCTCTAGTGGGCGAGTATTATTTCCTTCAATCCTCAATACTAATTATATACAGGATTTGAAATGTTGATTTTTTGTACATTATCTGTCTGGATTGCTGGTTTTGTCGTAATGACATTGCTTTGAAATCTATTTTCCACATTATTTTTATCTTGTTAGTTGGCAATAGTGTTTCAGTTGCAGTGGTTAAAGGGGAATTGGTATTTATTTAATTTTAAAATGTTTGTTGATATATTTTACAGAAAATGGCATCAGTATTCCTTGTTCGTACACTTCGTTTGTGGCTCCACTTCAATCACTTCATTTTTACAACGAAACAAAACGATCTAAAGATTTGGTAATGTTACGTTTTTTGGGTATTGAATATATTTGACTACTATTATTTACTTATATGTTTTATTAGAAGTAAATTATGTATAACTTCATCATTTTTAATCTCAAGTTGGGTTGAAAAAGGAGCGCAAAATTAGCAACTTGGTCTCTATGAAAAATGTTGCTAATGGAACAACAAGAGGACACCATTTCATTAAATTGCGGTAAAGATGTACAAACATGATTCCGATGACGAGGTTTGGCAAAATCCGAATGGGATTTTAATTTTCGATATTTATTATTTTTATTTTATATTTGCTACTTTGAATATTTTACGAGAAACGCATCTTTCAGCAGTGGACATTTTAGCGAAGCCGAACGTGGGCCCGCATTTTAGTGCCGGTAGTGAGATTCGAACCCATACCCACCCAGGTCCAAATCGAGCGCTGTACCGCTAGACCACTCCAGCACTTAATGTACAGTCATGGGACCATCTTGTTGCCTCATGCTTTTCAGAGCAAAATGGTTTTGAAATAGATAATATATATTGTAAAATAGTTACATTTATTGCTATGAATTGTTCATGATTGCAATTATCTAGTTTTGTTTAATAATGCAGGTGATCTTTCATGGTTTTAGTCTCAACTTTCAATGATGGTAATATTATTTACTGTTCGTCCTCCATATGGTGCATCCTTGACTAAGTGCCAACAGGCATCTAGACTAATGACAGCAGGGACCGAGTGCCAAGAGGTATATCTGGGCTTTCACTGGATTCCCATTTAGTGAATGGATGTTAGTATACACCCATGATGCTTAAAAGGTGTCTCAAGGTATCTATTTACCATATGTAGCCGGTTATACTTGTGGATTCGTCAACTGGCGTCAACCCTACAGAAGATCGCCTCGTTACTTTCTGTGAACACTGGGGTCGTTGCAAGGAAGCGGTTTTTTTAGCCAAGAAACTTCATTTATCCCTCCAATATCAATTCGCATCCAACAACCTTCTCGTGTATGAATTAGAAAAGCTATTCAAACTTGGAATTGATGAAGAGATAGCTCTGCAACTAATTTGTTATGGTTTTCTATCTATTATTGAATGAATGATGATTATTAACCTTCAAATCCAGTGCTAATTTGCCAAAATTCATAATATTTTACAGACTAATCGAGTTGGATCGGTATTTGAAACGCCATACGTCGTTCGTTTGGTCAATTGCAACTTGTTGGGTCAACCCCAAAAAGCGTTTACGTTTGAACACCCCAAAAAATGTGCGTTTTTGTCTATATTCAATTTTACAAGTGTATATATATATATAACCAGGATTCATTACTACTTTATGTGTTTTCATAAAAGTTGCAGAATAATTGTAGTCAGGCAAAATTATAAGAATTGTTATACATTTGGATTGTTACTGCTTGGAATATTTTATGGAAAATATTTTTCAACAAGTGGATATTTAGTGAAGCCAAACGAGGACATGTCCAGGGGTGGGGATTGAACCCGTGTCCATCCATGTTTGAATTCACTAAAAAGTAATGCAAAACAAATGAGTGAGTAAAGAAAATATAGACTTGCATATGTGACACGAACTAATCATCTGGATTTTCGCAGGTCTAACAACAACAAAAGTTGGCGGTAAAGCCACATCTTCATTAATTCCAAGTTTGCATAGCATCTAGAATAATCCCCTTTTATTGTTGACCTGTCAAGTGCTTCATACTGTTATTTATTTATTACACAACCTTTTCACTCTAAAGAGCATGGGCAACACACGATTGTTCCATATAATTGTACATTAAATTTTTTACTTTGAAAATCGAAGATTGAAATTATTTCGGGATTCTGCCGAACCCATTGAAATCATAATTTCACTTACCATAATTTAATGAAATGGTTTCCTCTTGTTGTTTGTTTGGCAATATTAAATTTTTAGAGGTCAGATTGCTAATCTTACACTGAAAATCCCTCTCATTTCTGAATTGAATTTGGGATTGGTTTTTTATTATCTATTTTAGTTTAGGACATGTTATTACGTCAAGATAGCAACGAATGATCAACCGATGAATTACAAAATTAAACTAAACAACCATTTGCTTATGCATAGCACTGAAATGTGTTTGCAAAAGATAAACTTTGGGTTTTTGTTGCTTAATCACAACTGTTCGCTTAAAAATGGAGTAATTTATAGTTTACCATTATCTCTACACTGATCGCAAGTAACACCCGTCAACCATAGTTTGTGTCTAACTTGAAAAGAAGCATGTCACTCTTGCTAAATATTCCCTAACGCATTTTTTAGGTTTGTCGGAACCAAATACACGTTCAGTGACGTGTATGTTTCCCGTAGAAGTGGACTCGGTAATTCATGGAATTTCGGGCTATTTTGATGCTGTTCTGTACAAGGAGATTACAATTAGTAAGTGTTGTTTATTATCTGCTCAACTAATTTCACAGTACATTTATGTTATACAATAATCTACAAATAATTACTACAAGAATTGAATTGCCGGCAGATTGTCTAAATCGAGAGAAGATGTAAAGTTTGAAGTTGGAGTCATGAGTATTTAGTACCAACTATCAGTGTCCATTCATTAAGGCCTTTGTGTAAAATAAATTAATGTTTTGGCCCAAACTACTTTTGATAAAATTAATCTTATGCATCCTGACATGGTTTGGATACTGAGTGTACAACTGACACTGCCTTGGCAAATGGGTGCAAGTATTTACCAAGGGTGCTTAAAAGGTATAATAAGTATACATTCATTTTCATTTTGGATGGTGATGTGGTCACCTCTTCATTATTTCCCATATTTATACGACATAAACGATCGACTTCGATCGCTTGATAAGCGTAACAAACGTGGAAGAATAACAGAGTTTCTTGGCTGGTAGATGGCATCTTTGTGACATCGCCACTGTTCGCAAAGATTGACGAGACCACCTGATTTTTTGTAAGGGTTATCTCCCTTAGCCCAACGGCTACATATGATAGACGTATACGTTAAGATACCTTTTAAGTATCATAGGTGTATGTTCGCACCCACCCGCGGTAACGGAAACCCAGTTATACCGCTGTGTACTCTGACCCTGCTGTTATTAGTATAAATGCCTAGGGGCATTGGAAATTAAGACTTTATAAACATAACTCAAATCCTCATGATTATTAGTATCCCAATAATAAGTATACATTTGGCTAATAGTCAGAAAATCGACCGGCTACATTTTCTGAAAGTTGGTGAAGGCATGAGGAAGCAATCTACTATTTAACCGGTACGCGGACACTGTAATGATTGAATTCAATATTCGTTAATTACCGATACCTAGTTTTCAATTATTTGCTCATATAAATTGAAAAAACAAAGCAAGAAGTCGATTCCAACTTCTATACAAATAATGTTTTCATTTAATGGTTATTTATGACTGAAAATGTTAAAAATTAGATAGTGAAATTATATGTAATGAACTTTCTTTGCATATGAAAGAATGACAGGCGATTACTCGAGATGCTTTACGAACATGGAGATAAGAGGTGATCATATTACAAAATAATGAATTATATGAATTAATACTGATAATTCGTGAGTTCCTCATTCTGCTTACCGTAGTGGCTCAAGGAAAAAGCATTGAACCTTATTGAATGATGAACGTTTTTTATATCTATTTTTAGGCATTCATCCCGAACATCACAGTCCTCAAATGTATTCATGGTTTCCATTTGTATTTCCCTTGGATCACCCAGTTTACGCAAAAGCCGGGGAACAAATAATGCTGCATCTTTGGCGTTGCATCGATGCACGCTACGTCTGGTATGAATGGGCCCTATCGCAACCACAACCGACAAAAATACACAACCCTGGCGGACATGCATTTCGCATTGCACATTGACGATTTGTATGTGTAAATATTAAATATGTATGAAACTTGTCTGGTTATTTAATAAAAAGGATTAAATGTGAACAGTGCCAGAACAGCCCACCATCTCGGATGAGTGCAGATATCGGGTTAATTGTTTATTTTTATAAACACGTGTCAATATTAGGCGAAGGCTCTTGTCGTTTATGCGCATAATTAATTCTAAGTCATTCGAGATGTTCGAATACGGAAAAATGATGTCAACATCATTAAATGTTTCAATCCAAACCTCTTCTTATTTTGCGAATAAATACAAAACAATAAATTATTCATAAGACAGTGCAATTTATTAAACAAAAAATTTACACAAATGCAAATAATTATTTTACATACAATTTTCAACGTGTTTATGACAAACAATTATCAATCCAACTTTTACATAAGCCAGGTCCTTGTATATGAATGTCAAATTTTTATTGGTTGCCACGAACGTGTCTGTCGAGCACTATAAAAGGCTTATAGGAATCATAAACAGTGGCGCCAATACGTTGGAATATTATAGACTGAAATAAAACAGCGTCTGTACAGGTATGGAACAAATATCTAATTTTAATTCAGTGTATAAGAAACATCTTCTGTATTTACACAATTGGCTGTTTCGGCGCACGAATCAGCGTCGGGTTCGGCGGATTTGGGTGAATCTGAAGTACTTGTAATGTTTGAACCATCTTTATTATCATCTTCCACGTTACTTTTGACTTCATCTTTTACTTCAAAATCGGGCATTTTTGGTAAAATGTCATCCGCCATAGGGGGCTTGTCCAACGGATTTCCATCAATACTTTGTTGTAAATACAGTTCACTATTGCATCGAGTTGGTGATAATTCTTTTGTTTTTTCGGATGACGAATGTTTGCCGGATAACTCGAGGAAACAGTTCTCATTTATTATATGCTCAGATAACCAGTGTGAATGGAACTTGTGCCACTTTTCAGGACAATAGCGCTTAAAATTTAAAGGCTAAAATTAAAAGAAAGTTGCAGATAATTAGGGCATGCGTTTAAAGTAAAAAATCGTCCCTCTCAATATGCTTTCCAAAAATAGAGTTTATCTATAATTATCTTGGCAGAAATATACCTAGCACATATGGTTACAAGTGTACGTTCATTAGCAATGTTATCACGGATAGTGGTGCTGTTAGATCATTATGATTACAGTAATAAATGAATGAGTTGGTAACATGGTTATCAGCATCAAGTAATGAGACCAGTAAACCTACACTCCCTGGAAATGGGATGCTAATGATCCTGAGGATTTGAGTAATGCTTATAAACTCTCAATTTCCAATGATGGTGATATTCCTGACTGTTAATCCTCCACGTGGTGCATCCTGGACTAGGTACCCTAGGCATCTAGACTAATAACAGCAGGGTCCGAGTGCACAGCGGTATATCCGGGCTTCCGCTACGGCGGGTGGGTGCGAACATACACCGAGGATACTTAAAAGGTATCTAAAGGTATAGGTATACCATATGTAGTCTCAGGTTGTGGGAGATAACCCTGACAAAAAATCAGGCGGCCTCGTCAATCTTTGCGAACAGTGGCGACGTCACAAGGATGCCGTCTACCAGCCAAGAAACTTTGTTATTCTTCTACGCTTGTCAAGCCATCGAAATCGATCGTTCTACATATCGTATAAATATAGGAAATAATGAAGAGGTGACCACGTCACCAACCAAAATGAATGACTCCCTGGAAATTTGACTATCTTTCAATAAGGTTTAACCCGTTTAAAAAGGACACCATAATTGTCCATAATATAGATCCAACTCGATTAAATTCAACTAAACAAAAAATTGCGGAACATGTGTAATCTATCTTATCTAAATATTAATTTAGTTGTTTTCACATACGTCACAAATCAAACAACTTTCACTGCGTAATAACCAACAACGTCAATACAGATAAATTGGCTTGATAAATATTAATTAGTTATCGTAATTACTAGTTTGAAAGAGAACATACCATATATTTTTATACTAAAAAACTTACTCGCTTTCTTGAGCGGAAAAATATCCCATAAGAACCAACAGACCAGTTCATCTTATTGTTGCGAGTAGGCCTCACTGCATCCATTCTCTGTATTGATTGCATACAGTCACTCGAAAAGGTATCCCGAAAGAGCTAGATGAAGTAAAAAAGGTTAAAAATATATAACAATAAAAATGTATACGTTATCTTGGACTACAACACTAATGCGAACGACTAAATAGTGAAAACTATCAGAAGTAATATTAAATTAAAAATCTGTGTAACTCATAAGCAGATTACCGTCTTAATGTTGTATTGCATGAGTATCATACCACTAGATTATTACCCAACACAAAGTTCAAACTATTTATTATCATTACAATAAAATATCCGTTGTCAATACACTAGACAGTAGCATCTCCAAAGCAAGAAAGTGTCCTAGCTGGTGCGAATTCGAGTAAAACTATTCAGTTGTCTAAGAAAACCTAAAAACATGTGTTTTACACTAGTGCAAATCACATTTTCAAGACTTAAACCTCAGTTGGTCGTTAATCAGATACGGTATTAGGTTCGACCGTCTTCTTATTTATATAGAACAAATAAAATGGTAAGCAAAACATACTTCTTTTTTCGTTAACTTGTTTTTAAATACGCGGCACATAAATTCCCATATGTCGTGGTCGGAGCTACACGAAGTATTTGACTTGTCGTCAGTGTCCACATCGGGATTATTTTCTATATGATCACAATCCAATTGCAGTCGTTTAGTCGAACTGACGGAAGTTGACATGAGCTGGAACACGTTAAACAAAAAATCAGTTAAGTGTTAGTAGTTTATCCTAAAAATACTGCCAGACCGTACAAATCTGGACAGGAGGCAATGACTTTCTAGTTTAAAAATAGAAATTCCAACCACCAAAACATTGCTAACTAGTTGGTTAAAACAATGACATCTAAAAGCGATAGTATAACAATTTTCATGGAAGCTACTTGTACTGAATTATCTAAAGTAGTACTAATTAATAATTTATAGGTTTTGGAAAACTGTACGCAATACAATGTAATAAGCTATATTCACCAAACTCACCGAATACTGTGAACGACCCAACAGTATTACAATTGGAAAAACATATCTATCTAACGGGATCACTTAGTGACGCAGTTGCTATCAGGCAACTTCATCAGGTTCTTTTCAAAAAAATATTAAAAATGATACAACTTGAACAATACCGATATTGTTGTTAAATGTCTTTTTTTTCCAATTAAAAATAATAGAAGATGTAAACTGTGAGATGAATTCATTTCGTATATTCTCTTGTGTGCACAAAAACAATTTATAACTTCATTAACTTTAGCGTGGACTTAACATATGCATATGTGTATGTATGTATAGTTATAAATGTTAAGTTAATTACATCATATAATTATATATATATACTGATTCTTCATGTGTTTGTGACTGAAGAGAATATACGAAATGAATTCATCTCACAGTTTACGTCTTCTATTATCTTTTTAATCGTCGGAAAATAAACTCCCATCAATTTTTTGCCAAATGTAAAAAATATTCAAACCAAAATCAAATCAACGGGATGCTAACGATCCTAAGAATTTAAACAACGTCTCAATTTCCAATGACATTCACCTTCACCTAATGAATCCTGGACTAGATGCACATCCACTAAAACAGGACGGACTGAGTATAACTAGGCTTCTGATTCGGCAGGTAGTTGCAAGTATACATCCAGGGTATTTAAAAGGTATATTAATGTATATGAACACCATATGTAGCCATTGGGCTAAGGGAGATAACCCTGACAAAAAATCAGGTCATGTTTACCTTGCACCATCGTAGGAATATCGTTTAACAAGCAAGAAAGTACGTTATACTTCTACGTTTGTTACACTTATCAAACCAAAATCGATCGTTTAATTATGTTGTACAAAAACTGAAATGATGAATCTATTAAACAAAACCTCTCGGATATAAACTACGTTAAACTTGTGTGGACGTTAAGACACTTACGTTGACCAAACCTACACAATAAACGACATTCTTACTGATAAAACCATTCTGTCAGTGATTAACCATAAGAACGGAACGTTTTAGGTGGAAACAACAAAGAGATGAGTACGTTACCAACTAAATAAAAACACTTACTTCTTCAGGTTGAGTATCACCCGTATCCACTAAATCTTGTTGTCTACGAAGCAAAGCTTCTCGAGTCAACGAGCTGATGCAACGACGAACAGTTCGATATAAGAACACGGGACGAATCCTAGAACAAATGTTTTGCGGCACATGACCCAAAGTCCAAGATAAATGAACTGGCAAATAGTCAGACCAATGTAGTATTGGAGCAACCACTTTGAAATTCTTCCTATGCAGTGTTAGTTTTTGACTTGTATTAAAACTACTCGCGGTAGATGAAACAATGGCATCATCGGCAATATTCAAACCAATATGCTTATTTCCTTCCTCGTCGTCATCATCATCGTCAATATTCATAGGTATGTGAGAGTTGCAAGTATGGGAATGGCAAACCGAATGTGTCTTTGTCTTGTCACACTTGTTCAGAGAAGCAGGATGCATCATGCGAATGAACATGGATGAGGCTTCAGACATAATAACCATGAGATAGCAATTGGGCTGATTGGAACCATTTCCATTGCCAGTATTTGGCAGTCCATTGGGACCGCCAACAGAGTTACCAAAACCACCTGAAACCAAACCACTGCCAGTATTCGCACTCAAATTGGCTTGAGCATTGGTGTTTGAAGATCCACTCGTATAAGACGAACACAAATTCAATGCTTGAAAACAATACGCCTTTTCGTTGGCCAAACGGCAGAACCGATTGTGTAATGGACCATGTATGTCGCTAAATTTGAAAATATAAAATACATTACAATAACAACAGCAATTATTAATGTTAAAATAAAAGCTTTAATGATATCGTTTTTTGTATATATGCTAATATTTTATGTTTGTGACTAAGAATATACAAAATTATTTAATCTCCCAATTTATATCTTCTATTATTTTCATTTGGAATTAAAATTACTGTTGAAAATATAACAGCTATAAGGGAGAATTTACAAATGGCTTGAAACTTTGACTCATTCCTACCCAATTATCTTAATTTATCTCTAACATATCGCTAACGTATGCATCCAATTAAGTGGAAATGAAGAAACAGTTGATCGGAAAGATGTATTGATGAACAACCAAGAAGACAAAGATAAGCCTATATGTATAAATTATATTCTGTATAAAGTTTAAACTGAATACACGAAAGCATACAATTAGATTAAAATGAATAATTCATCATCATCAAAGAATTAAACACTACAATGATGGGTAATACAGTCCACTAACAAAATGGAATTATAATTTGCTAGTTCTCGCTAGAACATGTTCTACCTAGCAAAACGAACAATTTCAGACACACATACAAACATAACACTTACGAAAAACCTGGATGAATTATAGATGGCCTATTTGACGAGCCACGATCGGATGCACCAGAACCACAAGACCAAGATCTATGCAACATGGTGAAACGGCGACTCAGCTCATCTCCACTCGATAAAGCTTGCAACTGGCGTACAATGTTAATTATCAACTTATCCATAGTAAACCATGGAAAGGCATAAATTCCAAACATGTCTCTCAAACGATCTTCATAAGTTGTAATATCCTCTCCACCATCCAATAAATCTTTAATTAAATTTAAGGCTCGGGAATAATACTGTGATGGTTCTATTCCACCTAAAAAATGCAATACACAAACAATTAGTTAAGTAGATAGATCAATACTAATTGCAAAACCGGATGGTTAGTCTGTGACCTGTCTGTCTTTCATTACTCCTTATTCCCATTGGTTGCTTAGGTTTTTGACTATACATATGTGTTGTCCTAACACTACCATGTTTGTCTTGACGCAACGAGCATGCCATGATCAATGAGATTGTCAACTAATTTAAAAATTGTGTAAAACAACTGGGCGCTCTAAAAAGATGTGGATTTGAACCGTGCCTTTAATTTGAAAAATATCGATTGAGAATTAGGAATAGAATTTAGTATCACATAATGCCAACTTTGTTGTTTTACTTGTTTTCCATTGTTCAATTAATCAATAATTCTTTGAACTAGATATACGAATAGGTTGAACCACTTCGCCAAAAGTTTTATATGGTAAAATGACTGTGATAAAAACTCTGGATTTAATCTTTTAAGTATCACCTTTAGTCTGAGTTTGTACAACCTAAGTATTAGTTATAAAATTCTGATAATTTAAGGATCCAACTAACAGCAAAGTTGTTTCTATGTCACTATTATCTAATTAAAACACTTGAGTATAAGTATTATTTAAGGCATTATCGATATAATTCAGGTTTCGTAATGCAAACTTATTCATAATAAAAATTGTAAAATCACGAGTCTTACCAAATCTACGAAGCCTTAAAACTTCGGAAGCTTGGATACATTCGCTTTTCTCAAAACCACTTGTAGCTGCAGAAGTTGTACTCCAAGATCGCAACTGATGCAACCGACAAAGTAACAAATGATGCAATCGTATAAAAGCATACCTAAAAAATTGGAAAAAAAATGAAATAGAACAACTGATCCCATTTATCTTCCACTCAACAATAAATTGGAAAACAAACCATTACTTACCAATGATTGTTACCAAATAATACTGAATAAGCTTCCTGTTTGGGAAAATTTGTTAAATAAGCATCACTCATGGACTTCGAATCCTTAATAAAACTAGCATTTCCAACGCCAGAAGTCAACAATTCGTCGCCGGCGTTACAAAATCTGTCATCAACCAAATTGCCACTGTCATCCGTCTTAACCTTTGGATTGGATTCAGGTTCGTCGGCGCCAAAGTAAGCGGTCGGGGTTTTCCTCAAATCAAAAACACGTCTATTTTTAAAGTAACGGAAATTTGAATGACCACGACATTGACCAATGTCCCCTCCCTCATTTTCGTCAACAACCATTTCTTCATCGTCCACTTTACTGACGACGTCATTATCCTTATCTTCATCGTCGTCATCATCATCATCATCTTCATCATCTGACATTGGGAAACGATTGGCCATAAAGATATCTTGGAGTGAAGTTCGGATCTAAATAGGTAGATAAGCAGAGTGGGAGATAGATATTGAAATCTTTGTCAATTTATCTTGAAAAAGTTGAATACGACAAAATCACAGTTTTTATTCCTGTGTATAAAAACTTATTTAAAACTCAGGTTATGAATAAAAACAGTAATCTAATGTCTAATAACACAATGAAAAATATTGTCCTAGAAAACGTACCAAGCATTTCATTGCTCGCTTGTCATCTTTACTTGCATTTGACTGGCGTTTGACATGGTGAATAATCAATGAAGCCGCATCTTCCATCAAAGCTTGTCTCACGTCCGAAGGTGGATATAAAAGAGTTAGATGGGGTCCTTCACCATCATCAATGCCCTCCAAGACATTAGCCAAAGCAGATCCAATGGTCCCTGGATCATTTAAATCCCGAGGGACTGTATTGTGATGTGTTAGTGAAGCAGATAACATTTGTCCCACTGGATCGAAACTTGGGTGATGGTGATAATAAAAATGATTCTGAAATGAGAAAATACATAAAAAATGACCCCGTTTTTTTTCAAAAATATAATTATCGATAAAGATCAACGAATGTTCCATTCAATGTACAATACAAACAAAACTTTCGAATTAACAAATAAAAAAAGTCTTACTTTGTCATTACGAGCAATTGCATCGATTTGACTGATCATCGTTTTACTACGAATAAAAGGAATATCGCGCTGTTTGAATGTGGCACCTTGGTGG
This sequence comes from Cardicola forsteri, assembly GCA_025895645.1. Classification (NCBI taxonomy): domain Eukaryota; kingdom Metazoa; phylum Platyhelminthes; class Trematoda; order Strigeidida; family Aporocotylidae; genus Cardicola; species Cardicola forsteri. Next base: position 501,072 of record JAKXYG010000618.1, on the reverse strand, counting down.
TCGAGTGAACGCAAATAATTTTTGACATCTTGATCAGCCCAAGAACGCTGATAATTCCGAATCGTTTCACGCCATTCTGTATCCTTTTGTCGCATACGTTGTATTACCAAAGGAATAACTGTGCTGGGACAACTTTTCAAACCGTAAATCACATCACTTGCTTTGTCTCCATAAACTCTAAAGGTATAAAGTATACATCAATTAATTAAAATCACACGACCGATAAATTTATGTATACAGTAGTATCTAACCAAAAATGTTCTTTGTAAGTTAATTACCTTTACAAAATCTAAAAATTTTAATGATCACATTTGTACGATTATAACTTAAATTATAAACTGATTATTTATCAATGTCATTACAAAGTATCACAAGATTTACTTTTTTTAATAAACATATTTTAAAATGGCTATCAAAATCGAACAAAATATGGTTGCCAACCTCAATAATCCGTCTAAACACTGTATTGAATGTACAATAGGTACAAAAAATATACTTGTGTTACTAAACAACTCGCTACAAAACTATATCGTTGAAAACAAGTGGTGTAAACATTTAAACAGCTTTAACATTAAATCATACCCGCTTCTAAATTATTATTAAAAAAATCGTTTACTCACCTATGAATGGCTTTTCTCATTAAAATTGCCGAAGTACCGCCAAGCTTGTCATCCAAACGATATTGCCCAAGTTCATCGCGGCTCATCCGATCCATTTGTCGTTTGATAACCACCAGGTTTTGCATCGCAGCACGATTCAATTCAATAACCATGTCGACTTCATACCGTTCGTCTTCAACATGATACATATTTTCTTCATATTGATTCTTCTTAGAAGAAACAAACTGCGAATCCTCCGACGTAAGCGAGGAAAAACTAATGTAAGTGTCGTTTAGAACCTGACAACCCAAACCAAAAAATGTTAAACTTTACATTGTACAGAAAAAAATTACCATGAAGGGTTAATAATTATAAAACAAAATCGATTTTTTTATAAGGACATGGCTAAAATTGCACGTTACTGCTTCGTAACAATTAATTGTCAATTTCCGTTCACAAAAACCTATATTATAGTAAATTCCATTCAGGTAATTGACAATTTTTATAAAGCGTTTGCAGTACGTGACTGAAGAACTGTTATTGACAATTGAAACCTCTTGAAACTTCTTAATTCAAAATAATTATCATCTCAAGCTTTGTAATTAATAAACTTATACGCCATAAAAAATCAATTTACAATGTACTCTAGTATATATATTCTACAACAGTAATACAAACATTTCAAATCAAGTCAATTATGAAACAATCGTACCTCCTTTGCAATTGGACACTTTTGACGCCCAGAACACTTGCTTTGTGGAAAGTTAGATGGTAAAGCCCGATAACTAATTCCACAAGTTCTAAGTTTGGTGAAATCCAAATCTAAACGTTTGTGGGGAATTTCGGCTACTAGTGAGTCGAGGGAAGCTGGCAAATGGTCAACTGAACTAGAATCACCAAGCATATTGGAATGGGAAGAAATTACATTGCTTTGCTTTTCACGCCCCTTTAAATTTCGCTCACAATTGTGCATATTTGTCTGGTTTGATTGAAACTGAATAAAATCCATGTTGTGTGAATGTCGGGAGGTGGACTAAAGCAAAACAAAAATACATAATTAAGCACAAATGTTATTTACATTTTCCATATGTACCTGAAAATAACAGTATTAAAAATAATCGATAGAAACTTGAAGACAAATCTAGAATTTGTACTTGCATGTTGACAAGATCATTTAAAAATGTCTAAACATTTTTGGTTTTTGGTATTTAATCAATAATCAAACATCGCAACAACCAACGCTACAATGGAAATAATACTAACCTACAACCATAACTTAAAATATGAATAATTAAAAGCTATCGTTGAAAATATATTACTCTCTAATTGCCGTGAAAAAGACAGAAGGAAATTATCACTGCTATCGAAAATTCTAGATAAAGTAAAAAAAATGTCATTATCAGCTGTAGTTTCACGTGTCATATACTATTTGCTCAATTATAAATATTACGACTATATGTAACCGTAAAGTTAGTGTATTTACAATAAAAGTAATCTCAAAAATGGGAAATTGTTTGATATCTTCAATAACGTCCTTAACGTGTACTGGAGACTTGGATAATTAACCCTTTGTTTTTATTAATACTAATGAAATAGCTGGTGCAAAATAGTATAAAATCAACAACTAATTAGTGCGATGTTTATTTTCAATCTTCCTTATTCACACTAAGTCATATAAATAAGAATGTATGAAAAGATGAGCTCTGCATCAATTGCTAAATCAGGCATTATTATTATGACGTTCGAAATAATAAACAAATTAATGACACTGGGAGTGTAAATAATACTTTAGTATCTGTACTACTACCTGCCTCAGCGGGTGAGTACGAGCATACATTCAGAATACTTAAAAGATATCTTAAGGTATACGTATACCATATGTAGCCGTTCGACTAAGAGAGATAACAGTGACAAAAAATCTGATAGCCTCGTCAATCTTTGCAAACAGTGACGACGTCACAAGGATGCCGTCTACCAGCCAAGAAACTTTATTGTTCTACGTTTATTACGCTTATCAAGCCATCGAAGTCGATCATTTATCTGCCGTATAAATATGGAACATAATGAAGAAGTGACCATGTTACGAACCAAAATGAATGAATGAAAGTAGCACAAAGGACCATGATGTTAATGTGAGATCAAATCAATGTACTATCAAAACATTATTTAATCTAATATAGCTAAGTATAAAATAAGTTCGTATCAAATCACACTGTAGTAACAATGTTATCTAATACGGGATGCTAATGATTATTATTTTTCAATTTATTAGGCTTAGAAAACATTATATGCACAGTAAAAACACCATTAATAATAGTTCAGTTGTCTCCAGATAACATAAACCCCAACATAACCGTAATATTGTTAATTTTTAAAGATATGCATATAGCTTAAAAATAAAAACATTTAAAGAACATTGTTTCAATTTCATCGACACTCCCTGCTGAGGACTAATACGCCTATACTAAATTTATTTCTATTAGTCGAAATCATAATCAAAAAATTTTATAATCCAAAATTAAATAACGAGCAACATTTGCTACGGTAATGTACGTATGTAAATATAATACATAGTTGTCATTGCTCGTTTTACTAATGTGCATTATTATAAAACCTCGAAATATCTAAAAGGGTGATAATTAATTCGTACCACACCTACCAACCTAGTAATTGTTGTCACATCGTCGCTAGAAAACTAAAAACGTGCCATTTATTCGATCATTTGAAAGAATAATGTCATCAACGAGTTTACAATACAGCAAATGTCAATGTTTAATAAATCTACAGTAAGGACAAATGTATCAAACTGGCTACTGATAGGAAGAAAGAAAAGTAATCACAAAAGTACTCAGTATCTAAAGTACCCCAAACATTTCCCAATAGTTCCAACAACTCAAATTAATAAAATATATTATTCATAAACTTAAAAATCTTAACCATTCAAATATAAGTTAAACAAAATTTTACGACTTCCTGCTACAAACACTTTCAATACTAAACTGTTAACAACTGATATAAATTTCATGCAAATGCCTAAGTGGATATAGCTACCTATTAATATATATTAATAAAATAACTTTAAAAGATAAATGTAACCATTAGATAATATGAAAAAATTGTATATTATACTCGTCAATCACATTGTAACAAAACCCCATTATATATATATATATATATATATATATATAACAACTGCACCATTAAGCATTGTATAACTAATAAAAACAAGTTTAACTAACATACAGTACCATACAATATTAGACAGTAATTAAGTAATTATAAACACTTATAATAAAGAACATAAACAAATATAAAATAAAATGCTAACCAAAATAAGATCGCTAAAGGATTTCCACACATCTCGATGTCGAGCAAATAATGTATATGTTGTATCTAAAAGCTCATCAGCAGATATAATGCAACGATGAAAAAGCCGTACATTTTGAAGAAACGTTTGATATGAACGACTTCCCAAAGGATTGTCAGCATCTAAGGCATCACGAATCTAAAACACTATATCCAAATAAATAACTTACTTTGTGTAACAAAGTTACTCCTAATCCAGTAGTAAATTGATTGCTGTCAACAACGCTCACGTCGCGAATTGAAGAACGAGTTTTCTTAGAACTAATTCCAGAAACACTGTTGTTAGATGTAAGACGTTTGAGCTTCTTAGATTCGTTTAATGATGGATGTAACGTTTGATTCGTATAACTAGAATCTTGATTTTGTCTTGTTCTGTTTATTGATCCTGAAATAGTTCCTTCTTGGGACCGAATAACCGTTTGAGCCACTGATGGAGGAACATCTGATAAATCCGATCCACCAAAATGAATATTATTCAATTTTCTTCCACTAATACTTTCAGAAACAACATTTGCAACATCAAAGGATTCTGGAAGAAATTGACTAAATTCTTGTAATAAATCTTCTTGTCCATCAAAAAGTTTAGCCATATCTTGGTAAACCTGTAATTCAGCCTGTTTCCGCCTCATAGAATCAGAATGACGCTGTTCCTTTTGATACCATTGTAATATATCCAAAAAACGTTTATAAACATCGGGTATTCCCTGAAAACGATTCTACATTTTAAAAATTATAAACGTAATAACTTACTTACTTTAATTTTATTAACATAATATAGTGCATGATGAAATGATTGAATTTGGTGTTGCTGTTGATACACGTGGGGTTGATTCTGACATTGGTTGTTTGAAGAAAATGATCCAGAATGACAATTTTTAATCAAAACATTTGGATAATTTTCTTGATAATCCGTGGGCATAAATTGTTGATTCAAATTATATGAGGGTAAATCAGTATTTAAAACAGGTGGTTGCGCTTTCATAGGCTGGGGTGAGGAGCTCAAGGATAGATTATTATTAAAAATCATTGAAGCGTATGTAGGCCGCGCATGATTTTCATGTGACGATACAGTCACCGAAATACAACTAGCGAAAGGCCACTCATTATTGACATCAGTCGATTTTACTGTAGTGCAAACGGGTTTTATAAAAGACAAGTTATCAACAGCAGAAACAGCCAAAGTAGTACGCACAGTTGAATTTGTGATAACCGGACGCAAATTAACCGACTGATTGGCTGTTGATATAGCAGCATCCATACGATATCCTTGAGGGATAAAAGTATTAAATCCAGTTATTAAATCGGGATGTCCTTCAAAAAGTTCTCGCACTCTTCGTATAACAACTTCTGTTCCAATACTAAATATTTTAATAATTAAAAATATACTTACGTTTGGGCTTTAAAATCCCTCATTACATCCAGAAAATCCATATAAATAGCTCCTTGACCAGAGAATCTAGCTTTAACCTGATCAAGATATGATAAAGCATCTTCAACCTTTAAGCACTTCATCATAATTCACCATAACTTAAATACGCTAAACAACAAAAATACAATATTTAAAAACGTTTTCATTTTTCAAAACTGATAAAAAAATCAAAATTAAATACATTTCCAACATAAAATATATTTTAAATTTGACACCAAATCATATAAAACAGACTAACCTTTGCAAACACAAAACCTTTTTGACATAAGTTAAAAGTTCTTTTAAATAAGCGGAAATGGATATTACTGCAAACTAAAACAAATATTTATTAATATTTAAAAATACGTATTAAAAATATTGTTTACATTAAAAATATTTTTATTTATTTTTTTTATATTTTTTATAATAACTAAATGTATAAAATCAGTAAAAAAATTTTACTATATGTATATTGAACATCATATAAAAATAATAAATATAATAAATACAACAAAAGTAAGATTTTAATTATAATAAAAACATAATAATTGTTGCAAGCTTTTTAAAAAAGTATTATTGTTCGTTAATTAATAATAATCCTGTGAACTTTTGTAACGTGATCACGATATCATTGAGTGTTGCCTGCATGCGGCGCATTTTGGATTAGGTATACCTAACACAACAAAAACTGAGTGCACTAGGTTTCCGTTTTGAAAGATGAATTAATAGATTTATAATTTATTTTGAACCTACAGTTAAACCATTTGTTTTATAAAACGTAAAATAGTATTAGAATTTTTTTCAATTACCGAAATTATAATAATTGATAACTGTTTGGAATATATTGAAATTTGTTTTATAACCGAGTTACTTAGTTTAAATTGATTATAAAAGAGAATATTGTCATCAACGGAACATTTTTATAACAATAAGCTAGGCAACTGTCATCAGATTCACATAATGCTAAAAGTTGCAATTTTAGTTTTGCATTTAACTATTTTTTTATTACAAAGCCCTTTGCTTAAAAATAAACATGGAGCAATAAAATAACAAATACAACAAAAAACAACATAAATTCCCATAATTCAAAAAGAACATAAGACATTAAAAATTCTCCTTGTATTTGAATATTTTGCCAAACGTTTTGTTTGATCCCATAAAACATTCATTTCAATTAGATCTTCTCAAATTGTTCTTAGCCAAGTTTTCTGTAGTCTATTAACCTGTATTTTACCATTTTTAACCGTTTATTTGAAAACTGTTCATCCTGATCTCTTGAGCAATAAACATAAAATTTGACCAAGTAATTGTCTTCGTCTAGGTAAGTGTTTATTCAATACAAATTCTTCCTTTCCAAAAACCTACTTGTCGTTCTCGAAAATGTTTATCTACCGCATTACTTAAACGGTTTAAAATTATTTTGCAAAACACTTTACCAAAAACAGATAATAAGGTTATTTCGCGTCAATTATTGTAATCGTTCAGACTTCCTTTTGTGAAAAGAGTAACAAATACTCCCTGTTGCCAATCATCTAGAAGTTGTTCATTATGCGATATAAAATGAAATAAATGAGCATGCTCGCGTGCTACAACGTCACCTCTATATTTGAGCATATGTGCAGTTATATCGTCAAGTTCTTCTGTTTTATTGTTTTATAATTTTTGAATTGCATGGATCACTTCAGTTACAGGAATGTCATCAGTACATATTTCCGGATTTCGAATCACATTATCAACATCTATAAGGGTATTTGGCATGGGCTGATTAAATACTTCCTTAAAATGCTTTACCCATCTAGATAATTGCTCACCATCTGTTAGAAATAAACAACCTTTTTTTATTGGAATATCGGTGTTCTTTCTAACTCCCGACAGTTGTTTCACAATTTCATACAGTTTGGGAATTAACTTTTACTGCTGCCTTATCTGCTTCTTTGCATTTATTTTCCAACTAATCATTCTTATTTTTGAGGCAGTTTACTTTTAACCTGTTTACTTAAAGTTTTGCATTTATTATCAAATATTTTACAGATAACAAGATTATTAAATTAATCTCTCTCTCTCTTATTTTTTTTGAGATTAATTAGATTCCAGGAAACTGATGAAATCCATTGTTTCTTTGTAGAACGACACCTTCTACTCAGCACATTTTCCGCACAATCTGTTATTGTTTTTTGAAATAATTTCTATTGATCATTAAACTTTTCTACCTTTTTTAGATTTTAAAATGTATTTTTTAAGGAATTGTAGAATTGGTTTGAGATATTCAATTACTTAAGTTTCTTATACTAAAATGGAAGTAATTTTCTTAAATTTTAAACAAAATTTTTCAACAACAAGATTTTGATCAGAACCAATATCTGCACCACGATATGCGCATAGATCCTGCAAAGATGATCACCATGTTGTGCTAATACAAATACAGTCAATCTCATTTTCTGTTTTTCCGTCGGGAATGACTGTTTAGCGTTAACAATCTATAACCATTATTGTTTATTCTATCGGCATAGCTATGTGGCCTAACATTTGAAAAGTATCCAGATCTATCTTTATTTAATTTTGTATTGAAATCATTAATCCATATTTTGATGTCTATTTTTGGAACATCATCTAACAAACTTTGTAATTGATTATAGAAGATTTTTTTTAGTTTTCCTCAGTAGCCTCAGTTGCAAATCTGGTGTTGAATCTGACTGAAATGATGCGGTCAATCATGGGTTTTTATCCAATTATAGTTTTAGCAGCATTTTTACTTAACATAATATCAATTCCCTGAATATAATTATCTGTATGTCAAGAATATAAAATCGATGTATCCCCACTTTTAAAATGGCATTAACTTTTTCATCGCATTTCCCTAACACCCAAAATATTTAATTTGTACTTTTTCATTTTTCAAAGGACTTGTTCTAATTGTCCACTACGAAAAAGTGTGCGCACATTCCATATTCTAGCACCGTTTACGTTTTTGACATCATACCATTCTGAAAAGCAAAGATTGAACTTTTTTCGGTTTTCACTCAATCCTGTTATCCGGGTACGTGCAATCACTTCTTTGTTGTTGTTTGCCGAAATGGCGTCTTTTTATTGTTTTGATAGCAGTATAAAATTTTACAAAAGCCAGGTTGTTAACCTTGCGCTCAAACCCTCCTCCTTTGTTCAGACTTGGGACTAACTATATTGAGTCATTTCTAGTTTAAACTTAGCAGAGTTTAGTTTTGCACACGGATATTTTAGTTTTAATGTTGTGTTTAATTTTAAAATGGAATTGACTGTGTTCTTGGTATTTTTAAACGAGTTGTTTTTCTGTTACAAATAATTGCTTATATAATGTACTCGGTTTTAGACCAATATTATAAAATTTCATTGAGATCTCGGTCCTGATTTCCTTTAATTTAACTTAATACCCCTCCCAGCTAATTCCAATCCAAAAGCTTTTGTGCGATCTATAATACTGTCCAGCAATTTATTATTATAAAATAATACTAATTTACATACCAATACTGTTTACTAACAGGAAAAAACAGAACGTAAAAATACTCACAAAATCACAGTTATAACAACATGTAATAAATTTAAATATAAGACGAAATAATGTCAACATTGTTAAAATGTACAACAATATAAAAATTGTAATTAAAGAAAAAAAATAATAAAATAATTTTTTATGTTTCTTGTTCACAATATATATATATATATATATATATAGTTTTACTGTTTTATTGTTTTACAAGAAACTTTTTATTAAGTGATTATTTAGCAAAAAAACGGAGACTTTTATTTAGTGCAGATGGTGGAACTCTAATATATACCTACACAGTCTGAAGAGTATAGCAAATAAAAATTTTAAATAATTACAATTGATTGATAATTAACCTTGTGCTTAAATTATTTAATAATTGTGTATGATTTTAGACAAACATTTTGTTACAACTACACGATCGATAAGTGACTCATCCGACAAATCATACAGATAGTGACAAAACTGACTCCTATATTGATCAATTATAATATTTCATTATATTTAGCACTTGTTACTTATCTTAGACATATTAATAAATACCTTAGATAATACTATGCGAATATTATATATATATATATATATATATATATATATATATATATATATATATGTAGCGGTGAAAATCGACAAAGATAATTCGAAGTCTCAAATAATAAACAATATTATTTTATTTTATTTTATCAAAAATTAACATTTAATTTTTGGCAATTAATATTCTTCAAATATTGACAATTTTGTTTGAATGTATCAATGGTACATACCAGTGGGAACGGCTATAAAAACAACCGTTCCCACGCCATTGATAACTTCCGTTTCCTCCGAGCATTCCGTTCCATTTTGGTTTCCATCTTGGTCTATCCCACGATCTGATTCTGTAATTTGGCAATACACGTTTCCTGGTCCCGTCTTTACGTTCTTATTCATTACTTCAAGTAATCAGTACAAACGTAAGGTATTTAGAAGGAGTCTACGACTAGATCATTCATCAACGCAACCTTCTACAACAAGCAACGCTGCTTGTCATATCAAAACCGCTCTCATCGCGTATTTAGTGAAACGAGGCTACGTAGCCTGCAATCTGGAGTCAATTCACTTTATATATATATATATATATAATATTCGCAAAAATACATTGTAATTATAATATATAACAACACTTGTTTTAGTAATAAATCATAATGCCTCGGTTAATAAAAACTTAAAAACAAACACATGCAATTTGTTAAAAAAAGAATTTTATTAGCCAAAATACATTAATATAAAAAGAGAAAATTTACAAACTTTGTAATGCCAACAATTCAAATAGCAATTACTTCCATATCTACCACATAAATTGTTTTACCTTTTAAAAGGTGGCATCGTTTTGTTGCATTCTCCTATTTTACAAAAGCCCCATTATTTACTTTATTATTTTTACAATATTTTGTTTAATTACTGCAAATTATTAATTTTATTATTATACCTATTTTTGTGTATCGAAAGTTAATTCAATTAAAGTATCTAAGTCAATGAGCATATAATAGTGTTTGTCATAATTAAAACACTAACTGCATATAGGTTACAGGTTGATACACGAGTGGAGTAGGAGTAAAACTCCTTTTGATCCTTGGTTCTATTTATTAATAATATCAGTAAAATTCAGGGCAAAATATTAAATGGATGGTGAGGTAAAGGGGGATTAATCACAGAAAAAATATTTGAAATTAAGACAAAATAAAGGTAGATAGTGAAAATTAGCAATTTTAGAAAACGAGTAAAAATTAGAAATATACAAAAGTAATAATAAAACAAGTTACGTATTACAATGCAAAAACACTGCAAGAAGAAGAAAAGAGAAAAGGATGGATAACGCTTTAATGGACTTGTAGCGTGACACGCACCTCACCTCGCATAGATCACTGCAGAAAGTTCATTGTTCTCATTTTTTTTGTTTAGTATAAACCGCACTATAAGCTGATTACCAGATTTACTAATTTTCTGTAGTCTGTTAAATGTTATTGGTCTGAAAACTCCATATCGTTATCTGCCGTAAGGTAGCAATCGTACGTACCTTTGGGATGCTAATGATCCTGAAAATGTGAGTAATACTTATAAAGTCTCAATTTCCAGTGATGGTGAACATGGACTCGCATTTGGTACCGGTGGTGAAAATCGAACCATGCCCACCTAGGTTCGAGTCGAGCGTTGTACCAATAAACTACCCGACACAAATGCCGTACAAATATAGATATACTGAAAAGTGAATGAATAATATTGCTATTACTCATCATGTGTTAAGAATATTATTTTACCATTTCTTAAAAGTTTTTCCAAAATGTTTTGCATGTTGCTTTCAAACAGTGTGACTAAATAGATATTTCACTACATAAGTGTATAGCCTATGGAATGGGGGTTACTACTATTACTAGTGTTAGAGTCTACATTGAAATATGAGCTTTGCTTAAACAATTAAAATCATTAGTATTATTATTCTATTCAGGTTACATTAGTTAAGCCTTAAATTAGTAAAAATAAAAAAATTAATGTTTATAGAAAATAATCAATACGAGCAAAATATTTTTTTCATTTTTTCTATGTTTTAGTTAAACTAACCATATTGATTTTTAATAAAATAATTGATCAAAAATTAATAGTTTTGTATAATACTTGATTATATTTTAACAACACAATTTAAGCTTTAAAAAACACTCGTTTGTCAATCAAAAGTTGGTGGCAGAGCCACCTCTTTATTAGTTCTAAGTTTGCATAGCATCCCGAACTCCTATATAAAGAAGTCGTCAGATGCTAGTTGAACATAGCGGATGAATAAAGTTTCTTGGCTATAAAACCACTTCCTTGCGACAACGCCAATGTTTACAGGAATTGAAGAGGCAATTGTTCTCGGGAGAATTGGGGATTAACGACAGTTGAAGCCTAATAGGCTACATTTGGTAAATAAATACCTTGAAATTCTTTTTATGCATCCTGGGTGTCTGCTAGCACCCATTCACTGGGATGTTAGTGATCCTGAGGATTTGAATAATGCTTATAAAGTCTTAATTTCCAGTGATTGTGATATTCCTGGTTGTTGCTTCTCAACGTGGTACATCATGGACTAGGTGCCCACAGGCATTAAGACTATTAACAACAGGGACACGGTACACAACGGTATAACTGGGTTTCCACTATGACAGATGGATGAAAGCATACACCTAAGATATCTTAAAGTATATGTATACCATATGTAGCTCTTAGGCTAAGGGAGATAATCCTAACAAAAAATCAGGCGGTCTTGTCAATCTTTGCGAACAATGGCGCCTTCTACCAGCCAAGATATTTTGTTGTTCTTCTAGGTTTGTTATGCTTGTTGTTTGATAAGCTTAATCCAAGTCTATCGTTTAATATGCCGTATAAATATAGAAAATAATAAAGGTCACTGCATCATCAGCCAAAATGAATAAATTTACAAAACGTGTCTAGATTCTAAATAAATCAATAACCTAGACCACGACATATGAACTCATATAGATTCCACATTTTGTGAAATAAACAGAACAGTCTATAGGTGCCATAGGTTATTACATTTTATTCAGTGTTGGCTTTTAGCAGGATTTCTACAATACGGAAAAAAATAATGTACTACAGATATCACTAAATATTGTTCATTACCTGTATACATATATATATATATATATATATATAACATCTTCGTGTTTTGTTTAGCTTAAACAAATGACCTTATTATTGTAATCAAATTTCATCCGCTTATCTTATGCAAAAGCAAATGCCTCAATTATTGCTACACCTTATGAATATTGGTAACATAATCATTTTAATTTTATTTATAAACATTGGATTGCTAACAGCTAACGGAAGAGAAATTCTCAGTTGCAAAAAAAAACGGCGTAAAAGAGAAAGAAGATTATCTATTTGCGATATAATCCTTAATCAGATTTAATTAACGTTAAAACAACTACTTAACTAGTGGGGTAAATGCAAGACAGCGGGGAAGTTATACCGTTTAATTAACAAGTCATTAAAGCAATACATTGTGACGGTAATGTGAAAAATAAAAAAGTATAATGCCATGGTCACACCACACACTGAAAAGGTAGAAAGGTCTAATCTTCAACTTCAATGGTCCATTAAAAATGTTTTATTATTTGTCCATTAAAGTTATCATAATTATGCAATTAATTAATCAGAAGTATATTAGCTACTGAAAAAGACTAAAGTTTTCGTCGTAACGTTGCTAGTTCCAACTTTTCGGTAAAATTGCATCCAGGGTCGAATTCAAACTTATCGATGTAAAACAGCTGTGCCATTTGTTGGTCCCACTTAAAATAATAATATTGTTGAATTGGTGCTCAAAAGACTGAAGCCTTCCTCAAAATCTATAAAAGTAGAAGTTACTACTGAACCACTCTGTTAATTATATGACTGAAATAAACTTGTCTTCAGTTTTGTAACATTCATGTGGTAGATTTATCAAAAATGCAAATACTTTACTGATAAATATTAGTTGATTAAAAAACGTACATCTACATGACTTCGAGTCCATTGGCGCCAGACTAAAACCCTAATTTGACTTTAGTAAATGTCCACTTACTGAAAACCATTTTTCGTAAAACGTCCTATTAGTGAACTTACAAAAACATTACATCTTTTTAATATCAAAAAAATTGGTATCATAAAATATAATTCGATAATCAGTAAACATACATACATAGATACACGTAAATGACTATTTGTTACAATGTACAACTGTATATAACAACAAAAAAGCAAAATAAAACTTTTTTATAAAAATAATAACCAATCAAAAAATGAAAATAAATAAATCAAATGACGTTGGATAAGATTTTAGTGAGATTCATTATCACAAAAACTGAAACAAAACATAATTCAGTCAGTCGATAGTAGTTAGTAGTAGTAATAAGAATAATCACCAATCACAATAGTTATCAAATAAGATTCAATCAAAATCTAGTAGATAAACGATAAAAGCAATTTGCCAAATAAAAAAGCGCTCCACAACTGCATATTGTCGCCCGAAAACACAAATGTCAACATTCATCGATCCGATTTTGAATGTTTAATGAGCCATTGGAGCGTTATATCTATAAAAAACAAATTAGAAACAATATTATCATTGTAATAAATTTGGAAATTAAATATCCTAATATCCACATTAAAAACGCAACATTGTTGTATTAATTACAGTAGTTAAGACCTATAAAACAATAAACAATCCATTTATTGATAAAGTTGGTGTTTTTGTCGACGTTTTGGAATTTGGACTACCCTGGGTAATGATAACTGGTGGGGGATGTTTATCCCCGATAATAATAATGATGAATTATTAATAACTTAAATAATATTTAGTTGATTACAAGACTCTTGATATAAATTTGTAAACAGTTGAAGTGAAACTATTTTCGCACTCTAAATAAGTGCTTCTTATCGTTTACATTTTTTAGCACTTATAAATTAGGAAAATTTTTTAAAGTATATTTATTTTCCATTACTGAACAATGGTTGGGTTGATAACAACATAAACATTTATTTGTTAATTCTAAGTTTCTACAATATCTCAAACAGCTGTCTATCACAATTTTCCACATTAAAAGAATTTCATGTGACATACAGTAAAAGTTGTTCAATTCATTTTATTTAGTTGATGATAAAGTCACCTCTTCATTATCTCTATATTTTTACAACACATTCAACGATCGACTTTGATGGCTTGATAAAAATAACAAGCGTAGAAGAATAACAAAGTTTCTTGACTAACAGATGGCATCTTTGTGACGGCGTCACTGTTTGCACCATTTGACACCACCTAAGCGGAAGCCTGGTTATACCGCTACACACTCGGTCCCTGCTGTTATTAGTCTAGATGCATCTGGACACATAGTCTAGGATGCACTACGTGGAAGAAGAATAGTCAGGAAATTAAGAGTCTAAGCATTACCCAAATCCTTATAATTATTAGCATCTCTAAACTTGTTCAATATGCTTTACAAACTTTGAAATAATAAAATGTAACCATGTTGCTAGTCTACTTGGTTCTAAAAATCTAAAAAACATGGCCTGTTTTAAAAATTACAAACTGCAGTTCGAAAAGTTTGTTTTCTTAAAAAGCGCCATCATCGTTCAACTACACCCCAATTCTAATCATTGTAAAGACAACTTGTTTAATTCACTTTCAAAGCATCTTAATTTTGTGTCTAATTAACTAATCATAAATTTTTATATTAAATTGGACACCCTATATTATAAATCCTTTCAAAAATAAATAAATTTTCCAAAAATTATAGGCTATTCTCTAAAAAAAAATATTTAAAATAACCATATTTCATTTATTGAATCATTGTAATTGATGACATAGTCACTTTTATTATTTATAAAATTATACAACATTAAATAATAGACTTCAATAGTTCAATAAGCATAAAAAACTTAAAAAGTACAATAGTTTCTTCACTGGTAGGAATTCTTATGAAGATGTCACTGTTTACAAAATTAGCCAGTATTACCTGACTTCTTAGCCTAACGGCTATAAATGGTATACATATTCTTAAAATACGTTTTAAGTACTCTGGATGTGTGCTCGCACCCAACAACTAAAACAGAAGCCTAGTTATATCGTTGTACTCTCACCCCCTGCTGTTAGTCTGGGTGCTTAGCTGCACCTAGTACAGACTGCGTCATGTGGAGGTAACAGTCAGGAATATTAACACTCTCAGTAACTAACATTTTATAAGTATTACTCAAATCTTTGGAATCATTAGCGTCAAATTAACCACAATTTATATTAATTTTACGTTAAATTTTCTTATAAATAGCATATACCACAGATAACTAAATGTGTGTTAAATTAGTTTAGATATAAATGCTCAATATTTGCATTAAAATGTTATCAATACCAAATATTTATAATGAACAAATTACATTCTTTTTTATACAACAACAACAACAACTACGACTACTACTAATAATAAGAATAATAATTTCTAAAATAAAGTACTAACCAATATTTTCTTGTTCTTTACATGAAATTGAATAACAACAAATTTCACGATCCGTAATGCTACCTAAATTGAGTGCTTCAATCAATCGATCTTCGGTCAAAGCATTAGGTAAATCTCTCTTGTTTCCCAGTACCAAAACGGGAATATCAAGTAACTGCGGTTTCTCTAACAAGATGTGTAATTCGTTACGAGCAACTTCCAACTTATCATAATCAGCAGCATCCACCATATAACTATAATAGAAATTAATAATGCAAATATTCGAAACCTACATAATTGCATTGACCCCACGACAATAACGTTCCCACATGCTTCGAAAACGAGGTTGACCACCAATATCCCAAAGCTAAAAAATAATACTTATTGTTCTTTAAAAAATTATACTTTTATTGTCACATTTCCCTTGGTAACCTTCCTCAAATTAAAACCAACAGTTGGAATCATATCCTCAACAAATTGACCGGACTATTAAATTATTTTTTAATGAGAAAATAAACTTACTGCAATCACGTTCACAAACGTGGTTTTTCCTGAATACTGAAGACCTACCAAGGTTAATTCCATCTCTTCTTTCCAAAATAATGCACGTATCCAATCCAAAATCCGTCTAATAAACGCTAACATAACTGTCAAGTCTAAAAAATAAACGAATATAAATAAAACCTATTTCATAAAAAATAACAACCATGATAAAATATAATTAAAAATAAAAGTAAAACGCCACAAATATTTGTAGTGCCAATACTAATTTTTATCAGTGAAAATACCCAAACTTGTAACCAAAAATAGAATTTTAAAAAATTTAAAAGGACCGAACGCCTTTTGGTACCCAGTTCATTGTATATTAGTTATTGGGGGTCGAGGTAAATGGGAATTCATAACTAGAAAAAATAATTAAAAATAAAGATAAGACGGAAATATAATAAAATGGATAACGTTAAAAATTATAAAAGTTAAATAATAAAAATCTAAAAACAAAAAAGTAATACTAAAAATTTTATTATAACAATGAAATGTACCATAACAATTTTCAAGACAATAAAAATAGTTTCAAATAAAACCCCCACTTAACGTACAGCATAGTACGCGCCATACCACAAAATTTGTGTTATTCATATCAAGTTAGGTTATGCAATAACGTTTTAAAATCACTATTCTAAAAATTTCAAAATTAAATAATGTTGTAGTATATATATTTTCGTAACTTCATCACAAATGTATTGTTTACTGTTTCCTTTAAAATTAACATAAAATCTAATCTCTTGTTTAACAACATTTATATCCAAAAGATGTTTCTAAAGCTTTAAAACTGTATTCTTGTATTTAAAAAATATTTAAACCAGTACAACAATTACATTTTTATAAATAAAAAACTTATAAATATACCACAAAAACCAATAACAAACAATAATTATAAATTCTACTATTATTATCATTATATAAGCATACCTTATACACAAGATGTCGAGAATAGTGTAAATGTAACGCAAATACTTGATTTTTTCCGAACATTTTAATCTATTAATTTACAAAACATTTTATTATTAAAAAAATAATTTTTAATTTTTAAATAATATATATATATATTAAAAATAATATATATTTATATTTAATAATCGTTTATAATGTTTGGGTTTTTTTATTAAAACAAAGGTCGTGTGTTACAGGTTGAATACGCGAGTTGAGTAGAAGTAAAACTCTTTTTGATTGTCGGTTTTGTTTATCAAGCTTATCAGAATAAAATTTAAAAAATTAACATGATTGAATATTAGGATACCAGAAGTTAGTCAGAGGTAAATGGATAGATCAAATGAACTTGGAAAGCAGATAATTGTCATATGCCTTTTTGAAGACTGAAAGTGAGGACGCAGAGATGACGCTGCCAGGCAAATTGTTCCATAGAGTGATTACTCTGTGGGAAAAATGATGACTTCTCAGTCTGGAAAAAGCTCTAGGTTTAGATAATTTATGGTTATGTCCTCTAAGTGAATTTTGGGCTAAAGTAAGGAAGGGTACATAAAAGCTGGAATTGAAAAGTTAATAAGTCAGAACAGCATTATCCCGGAGACGCCTATCACTTAGGGGAAATAATTTTAGGGATTTGAGCCTTTGATGATAAAAAAGGTTCTTAAACCCATGAGGCTTTTTAGTGAACAACCCTCTGTACCTTGTCTAGTCTAATTACGTCAGATTTTAGGATGGGAGACGTAACTTAAACACAGTATTCAAGATGAGATTTGAGGTACAGCATGTAAAATAGGCGTAGAAATTTAGGTGGGATCCTTCCAAGATTTCTTGTAAAAAACTTGATGAGCCTGAAACATTTAGAAGTAGCTAAAAAGTGGTGTTCACTAAAATTAAGCGAAGAATCAAAAATAACTTCTAGATACTTAATAGATTTGGTCGATTTTATTAGCTGTAAATTAGGAGAAAGATAAAAAACAGTGCCAGACGGTCGTCCAAAAGTAATGTGCTGACATTCATCCTTATTGAGTGGAAGCTGATTCTTTAACAACCAATTGAAGATATTGAAAATGTCCGCTTGAAGTAATTCTGGGTTGGTCCCCCAGATCTTAACGTCGTCTGCTAAACCAGAATACTAGAGTGAACGGCTGAAGGTAAATCATTTATAAAAAGAATAAATAGAAGGGGGCCTAAGACAGACCCTTGAGGAACCCCAGAGGAGATAGGACAAGAGGAGGAGGTATCAGACCCTACCCGAACCTTAGAAGTACGATTGGAGAGAAAATTTTTAATCCAAGCAAGAATAGAGCCCACTATCCCTACAGACTTGAGCTTTGCGATAAGAAACTTATGTGGATTTTTATCGAAAGCCTTAGCAAAGTTAAAATAAATAGCATCAACAGACTGATGCCTCTGAAGCAGATCTGTGATGCTGTTTGAGTAAGTAATAAGATTTGTAAAACAAGACCTCTTGGGCATAAAACCATGTTTAGCAGGACTAACGATATTAAGTTTAAAGAGATGATCCAGTAGATGGGATCTAATAAACTTTTTCATAATTTTACTAGGTGTAGAGAGAATGCTTATAGGCATATAACTGTTAGGTAGAGATTTACAACCAGTCTTGTGGATAGGCTTAATAAAAGCGACTTTCCATATAGAGGGCACTTGACCAGACTGAACCGAAAGATTGAAAGTATAAGTTGGGGGGGGAAGAATATCCGCATTTTCTTTTAAAATCCTAGGATATATGCCATCAGCACCACAAGACATAGACCTAAGGTGTCTAAGGCAGTCTGAGACTGAGAGATTAGAAATTATTAGAGGTGTTATAGGTGGACACACAGATGTAGAGAGAGACAGAGTATCTACGAGGGTTTGAAAGACCGAGTTGAAAAATTCTTTAAACAGGTCCTGATAACACTTTACCTTGTTGATCTTTGAGACGAGGGAAGAAAAGAGTGTCCACCCGCTTATTCCTGATAAATTTAAATAGGAGCGTTTTATTAAACTTAGCTTTATTTAGAAGTTTGTGCAATAAGTTCCCTCTGTGCCTTCTAATAAGTTTAGTACAGTCATTACGAGTATCTAAGTATCTATGTGGAAGCAAGGTAGCTTTTCACAAATAGAAGGCCTTATTCCGCTTGCGAATTAGTCTGGATATGGCTCTATATAACCAATAACACAAACAATAATTTTAAATTCTACTATTATTATCATTATATAAGCATACCTTATACACAAGATGTCGAGAATAGTGTAAATGTAACGCAAATACTTGATTTTTTCCGAACATTTTAATCTATTAATTTACAAAACATTTTATTATAAAAAAAATTAATTTTTAAATAATATATATTTGTATTTAATAATCGTTTATAATGTTTAGGTTTTTTTATTAAAACAAAGGTTGTCTGTTACAGGTTGATACGTGAATTAAGTAGAAGCAAAATTCCTTTTGATCTTTAATTCCATTTATTAATGACATCAGAAAAAGGAATAAAAATAAATACCAAAGTTGGGAAGCTTGTGATTATCTTAAGCCTTTATGAAGTGATTTATTTAAATACTAAAAATGTTTTAAATAAGTAGCATTTAATTGTATTTTTTGTATTAATTTTAACTCACAGTTAATAAATAAGCAAACAGTTTGTGTAGATTATTTGCTGTTATTAATGCATTATTAAAAATAATGTTAATACAAAGTAATTTGCTAAAATTTTATATAAACCGTAATATTAACTTTGACTTATTTAGCTAACGTAACTGCGTTGTTTAAACAAAAATAAAATAAATCTAATTTTTAACTTAAATTTAAAATGTTAAATCCAAAATTTGTAAAAAAAACCAGTACACATTTTTTAATTAAATTTTTTCTAAAATTGTAGAAAGTAACGTTCTTTTACAAAAGTCCATTATTCTCAATAAATAAAGATAATTACTTTCAACTAATTATTTGCATAAAGACGGTGTATAACAAAATCTAAAACTTGTGTACATAAATGAAAATTGAACGTGTTTAGCTTAAACATAGTCTTCTCGTTATGCGTCTATAATAAACAATTTCAAGGTTGTATTTATCAATGGGTTTTTTAAAGGATTGTGTTTTTAGAATTGTCAGATCCATTTGAATAATAAATTTACTAGGTTATTTAAATCATTTTCTATCAAAATAAAAAAAAATTTTTATCCTAAAATTATTTTAATTGTAAAAAAATCGGCTTTAAATAACCTTGAAATTATTTATTTTAGACATATGACGGGAAGAACCTGCCATATCAGAATAGGAAATTTCTCCTTTTATCCTGATATGCTTTTTAATATTTTATTCCTGAGGACTTCAGTATACAGTAATATTTTAGAGCCTTATATCCTTGATTACTATTAAAATGGTATAATAAAAATGTAATTCAATAAAAAATTTTCTTTCTATTCAGATAATATTTTTATTGGTTGTAAAAAATCGGTTTTAAATAACCTTGAAATAGTTTATTTTAGACGTGTGATGGCGGAAACCTGCCATTAACTTACTACATTTTTAAAATAATCTTTCGAAAAATATTATTTTATTAATTATTTTTATAAACAAATTAGGTATTTTAACATTTAACAAATTTTAACTAGAAATTATCGCTTTACTAGCATGCATATCGACATCATGCAACTTTTTAAAAATGTATTGCACGTATTGAATCTTGTGTAAAAATGTTTATTTTAAAAGCAAAAATATTTAAAACATTAGGTCGATTTATAACTTACTGTAGTCACACAACTGTCATTAATTATTTCAAGGTGACCGATACCAGCAGATTAGTATAAATGTCTAACCTCATAAACAACAAACGAATCAGTGCCATACGTGTTGATGTGACTACTACAAAAATTAAAGAATAGAATCCGTCTTGTTGGTAATAACCTTGTCCAACATTTAGTGGTTAACCCATTCTGTAAATCCTTTACTAATCTAAATTTTCATAGTCTCTAATTTTTTAATAAATACAATTGTCTATTACCGAACTTCGTGATAGTTTGTAAAACGTAAGTTAATTGCTTGAAATGTAGAAAATGATAGTTTTAATTAGTAAGAAAAGCAATTTCATCATATAATAAACCTTTACAAATCTCAAAATTATAAAATAATCAAATCCATATCTATTAAATAATTCAATAAAACAGTTATAATTTAAAATTAAAACAATGGGGTTTTGATTGATAAATAATATTTAACAAAATAACAATGTTGCAAAGTTTATTAATTTATACAGTTTATTCTATAACAAATATGTAGATGGATAACCAATTTATAAAATGTAAATGCAAAATTTTATTTAACTTTGAATAAAATTAACTTTCAAAAATATAAGGTAATCTAATTGTTAAAAATATTAAATACTAGGTTCAATCAAATCACTTTCTCCAATAATACTTAAATCTTTTGAATAATCAGAATTAATATGTTTCCCAGTGTCTTCTGATAAACGAGCCTCGATAGAATCTTCAACGTAATTTTCAAACAATTTATCTTTAAAATGTAATTTAGATATTTGATATTTCGATTCCGATTTATAATTGTCATAATCATCGTAATCTCTAGAGTGCTCTTGATTTGAATTAAACAACTGTTGGTCATTAGTTAAACGCGATAATTCGTCAGCAATATTCGAATTGATTAAAATCTAAAAAATTAAAAATCTTATTATTACAAGCGGTGTACGTTTGCTCAAAGTACAATTTAAAAACTAATTTTCAAATTCCAAAAGTTAAACGCAAAAATTACAAATCAAATAATGTTAAAATTTTACATTTCCAACAGCAACAATAAAATTTAAAACATATACAGTTAAAAATTATATTAAATAATATGTAAATCTACTATAATTACTCGTAAACTAATACCATTTCAATAATTAACATTTTAAAATATTTCATTAAATAAATCCATTAAATATATTAAATGCTAAAAAATGTGCCGAGGTGGTCTAGCGGTACAGCGCTCGAATTTGGACCTCGGTGGGTTTAGGTTCGAATCCCATCACCGGTACTAAAATGCGGGCCCACGTTCGGCTTCGCTAAAATGCCCACTGCTGAGAGATGTTTCTTGTAAAATATTCAAAGTAATAAACATGAAATAAGATTTTTAAAAATAAATAAACAAGTCATCAACATTAAAACATAACCATGTATTCTTTATGTATATTCGATAGAGAAAACCAAAAATGCATCTGATTACATACATTTCAAATGTTTAAAATACAAAACATTTAAATATGGAAATTTAATATGCCATTACAAATGATTGTTGTATTCCTTTTTGTACGGTAGAAACTACAATTGCAATTTTTAAGAACTAAGTCGAAAACAATTGCCAATTAAAACAAAACGTAATTGAATTACTTTTAGTAAAACATGTACACACTAACGAATATCAATAGTATTAAAAATCCTCCATCTCATCTTATACGAACGGCTATTAAAACAAGGTTACCTACTAGTGATACCAACCTCATCCGACTTGGTAGTACACCAATATTAAAAAAAATTTATTTTTACCACTTTAAATGTTTTACGAAAAACACCTTTCAGCAGTAAAGATTTTAGTAAACCCAAACTTGGGCCAGCATTTAGTACCGGTAGTGAAATCCCAACCCATATCTGAGTCGTGTACTATACCGCTAGGCCACATCAGTATTATCCAACGACGTAAAGTTG
This sequence comes from Cardicola forsteri, assembly GCA_025895645.1. Classification (NCBI taxonomy): domain Eukaryota; kingdom Metazoa; phylum Platyhelminthes; class Trematoda; order Strigeidida; family Aporocotylidae; genus Cardicola; species Cardicola forsteri. Next base: position 477,990 of record JAKXYG010000618.1, on the reverse strand, counting down.
AATAAAGGATAATAATGAGTAAACAATTAAGCTACTACAAATTAATAATAAATATATTTTTAAAAATAACTAACTTTCCAAATCATACCTCGTGTAAAGATTTCATTTCAACAGTATTGGCCAACATATTATCATCAACGGCTACGCTTATATCCATATGAATCAAATTTCCATTCGATTTAGAAATAGGTTCGGATAGATTATTATTTGTCCTAGTTTCAAACTCATCATCATCATCATCAGTAACTACATTTTCCTCATTTTGCTCATCCATTGATAATGATTGATTTTTTAAATTAACTGACCTTGATGACAAGGGCGTAGAACGTTGCAAAAACATATTTGATTTAAACAAAAAAGAATTACGATTTGCAAATGGCGAAAGCAGGATTTTATCTTTAGGCGATGCACAATCGTCATCATTATTATTTGTTCGCCTATCATTGGGCGTCATCTGACTACCAACTCGATTTGATGCAACCTGCGAAATGCTCATTTCTTGTAAACTTTGAGCCAAAGAATCTTCTAACTGATCAATCACCTGACTAGGACCATCGACCGTTTTATTTGATTCAACAGATTCGTCGTCTGAAACACAGATAACTTCGGTTACTTGTCTGGGCTCAACAAATCTATTGCGTCCAGCATTGCCCAAAACGGGTTGATTAAACATAGGGCGTTGCGTATCGGATGTTGACGGTTTGAACAACTGATTCGGCTCGATCTGCCCCAATTGGTGCATTTTGTTGTGCAATGAAATGTTGGCCAAATTGTTAGCCAATGACGAATCAATCTTACCCGATTCCTTCGCAATTGCCATTTCGGCAGCATACAGACGATTGGCTATATAAGCGTTTTCATGTTCCCTACCCACCTTATCGTCTTCATTATCATCGTCATCACGAACCGACTCTTTGCTAAACATTAAATCGTGAAACGACAAACCAAATACAAGCGGTTCCATAATTTCACCTGTCAGAAAATGTAACGTGGGTTGCAAAATAGAATCTGTCCATCGTTCAGAACCGTCGTGCAATTGTTCCAATTGCTTTTGCGTCATCGACATGCGAGTATTGCCCAACTTGAACAATTCCTTCAAATCTTGACGTGTAAAATATCGATAAGGATCGTGTTGCTTGTTTGAATCGTGTCCAACAGATGTTGTAGTTTGCCGAATGACGGAATCCTTAAAGATTTGTCTACGATAAATTTTTTCTTCAACTGTGGCGCATGTAATTAGGCGATAAACGATTACGTGAGACTTTTGACCAATACGGTAGACACGATCGACAGCCTGAGCATCTGTAGCCGGGTTCCAGCTAGGATCGAGGATAATTACGCGATTGGCTGACGTTATAGTCAGACCGACTCCACCAACCTGGGAGTGATACAATAGAATAAAATTGATAAAATTGCTAAAAAAATCATTATCTTTCAAAATAGCATAATTAAATTTGATATTTTGGTTATCTTGGCATGCCAATTAAACACTATTAATTTATATCAAACCAGTTTTCATAAACATAAATCCCATTACTTCATTTCTATAATTTTATCAATTCTTTTAATCAACCAATCAAATTGATTGTCAGTCATATTTTGTGCATTATTCCGCTATTATTACTCTAGTTAACACTAAACTATATGCCTGAGATACTTAATTCAATGTAATCTTGTACACCAGTCTTTGTTCTGTACATTATTTTTTGCAAATTAATAAAACAAACGTATTTTTTAATTTATTTGTTTTTACTACTTTAAAATAAGATACATCTTTCAGCAAGACATTTTAGAGAAACCAAATGTGAGCTCGTATTTAGTACCGGTGATCTGGAATCGAACCCATGCCCACCCAGGTCCAAGTCGAGCACTGTACCGCTAGACAACCCCGGTACACACATTGGAAATAAGAGTCAAATGAAACAGAGACAAACACTCTAAACTTACTTGCGTCGTCAATAGCATAACCGTATACGACTTGTCATCTTCAAACGTTCTGATAATTTCCAATCGGTCGTGAACTTTGGTCACACGACCATCCAAGCGTAAAATGCGATGCTTGTATTTCGAATCGGCCATTCTGTTATTGACATTCATGATAACTCGTTCGGTTAAGTCTAAAAATTTCAAACTTTGCGAAAAAATGAGTGTCCGCGGTGGATTGTCCTCCGACTGGTGTTCGGCCAAAAACCGAATCATTAGCTTCTCGACAAACAACAACTTGCCCGATTCTCGGACCAATTTCATCACCGAAGGAGCTGGTTTTGGTTGGATATCAGTCTGAACACTACAATCCAAATTCAAATTCGAACACTGATCAGATGTCAGTAAACGGGGATGGTCACATAGTTTTTTCAAAATCAACAACTCAACAAGAGGCGAGCGACTATTTCGACCCAAAAGCAACTCTTTGATGTGATCCATTTCGAGAAATGACCGATAGCTGGTTTCTTGAATCAAACTTAAATAAATCCAAACGACCAATTCGGTTTTGGGAGGCAACTGTTTGAGTTCGGGTGGATACGAAATTACCGCTCTGTTTTTTGTTACAATGGCGTCATCGCCAGTCGTGGTAACTTGCATCAGCACGTCCGACTTCATGCGTCGCAAGAAAAATGGCCCGATGAGTTTGCGCAAACTTTGTGCCATCAGTTGACCGTGTACCTTTTCGGCTCGGGTCGAATCTCTTTCGCGCGATCGCATAATGGGGCGTTCGTATTCGAGTTGAAATGTCTTTTGTGTACCCAACAAACGTCCTTTGTGAATCAAATGATACAATGACCACAATTCTTTCAAATTGTTTTGTACAGCTGTGCCTGTAAGCAAAATGTAATGTTGCACCAAAAGTGCGTGGGCGGCTTTAGTTGTTTTGGCGGCTGGATTTTTGATCTTGTGAGCCTCGTCCAAAACCAAGTAGGTCCAGCCAAATTTGCGAGTCAATAACGAATTATCGCTTGACTTTTTGCTGCACAAAAATTGTGGTTCGGAATTGATGTCGGCAGCCAAGTCGGCGCTACTTGAAGTTAACATACCGTAGGTCGTTAGGACTATGCCGCCATGACGCTGAATTGAACTCAGGCCACGGAGACGCTGGACCCGGCTAGTCTCGTGATAAACGAATACACGCAAAGCTGGAGACCATTTTTTCAGTTCAATTTCCCAAGTAAGTAAGACGCTGACAGGCATGACAACAAGAACGGTAGACGGTTTGCGAACGGTGAGAAATAATCCAGACAAAAAAGCAATAACCTATTATAGGATAGAGAGAAATAAAGAAACAAAAATTGTTCAATTTATTTTCTTCTGATTATCAAAATTTGTAGCTGAAATGTTTGAATTTAGATTCAGAATATTCTAGACTTAGTGTATATATAAATAACCAAGTAGGAGTAACATAACATAAGTTGGTGGTGAAACCATCTATTCATTAGTTCGAAGTTTGAAAAGCTTCTCGAATTCCTATACAAAAAGATTGTCAGATATGAATTGAACTTGGAGGAATAAATAAAGTTTCTTGGCAAGAAGACCGCTTTCTTACGATGACACCAGTGTACAATGGAATTGATAAGGCAATCTTCTTCAGGTTTGACGCCAGTTGATGAATTCACAAACCTAACCGGCTATATATGTTAAATAAATACCTTGATATACCTTTTAAGTATCTTGGGTGTATGCTAGCACACAATCACTGAACAAAAAGCCAGTGAAAGCCCAGATACACCTGCTGTTATTAGTCTACATGCCTGTAGGCACCTAGTTCAAAATGCACTACATGGATGAACAGTCAGGAATATCAACACCATTAGAAATTGAGAATTTATAAACATTACTCAAATCCTCGGAATCAATAGCATCCCCAAGAAAGAGTAAGCTAATCAATAATAAATTAAAAAACTAAACAAAATAAGGAACCTTATTTTCAAATACTTGTGTTTTTTACTAAAAGCTCAAAGTTTCATTAATGTATTATATTCAATAAAGCTATTTAGTAATAAAAATAGTTGGTGTATAACATTAAACATAATATTTTCCTCAAGCAAATATAATATTAAAAAACAATCGTTTTGGGTATTTCATAAACTTAGAAATATTAAAAAGCTAACATTGTTACCAACTAGTGGTAACTAATAAATTGATAGCCATAGCGTTATAAAATAAATAATCCATACTTGTACAGTCTTTCCCAAGCCCATATCGTCCGCTAAAATACCGCCCGGACTTGATAAATGCAACTGCCACAACCAACGAACTCCATCACGTTGATACGTGTACAATTTTTCGTAAAGAGCTTTGGGAATTTGAAATTGTTCATCTATCCTAATTGTATCATCATTACCGCCATCCACAAATTCCACGTCAGAAGTTTCAGCCAAATTCATTGACTTTAACTGTTGTTCAAGGCGGTCAATTTTTCTTTCAACTTTATCCGAAAATTCAATATTTTGTGCACGTCTAAGCAAAGCCAAACAATCTTCGTAAGATCCGTTTTGGTACAAAGCACGGGCTTGTTCAACTAAACTTTCAGCTGAGTCCGAATTCTTGTAAAATAATAAATTACAAATAAAATATCACTTACAGGTAATGGATTATTTTCAACCAAATGATTATTTTCTGATTCAATAAGCTGCTCCAAACCTTCAATCTTCAAACGAATCTTTTCAGATGGCTGCTCTTGATAAATAATTTTTAAAATATCTAATGACTCATTAAATTGACCCAATTTGTACAACTCTTTAGCTTTGCGTATCAAATTCTGCATCTTATCCTTGAATCAAAAAATAAATGCAAGTTGAAGCTTATCTTACTTGAACCGAATAAGTAGATTTAGTAGCATTATTATCCGTATTTTCTTTCTCAGTTTCTGCAATGTACAAATGTATGCGTTCGATTTTGCGCATCAGTTTAGGGCATGGCTTGAGATGATATGCTTTTTGACACAATTTGAGCGACTTCTTTGAATCTCCTTCTTCAAATGCTAAACGTGCTAATGATAAAAGTTCATCCCCACTGACTGCAGAATCCATTATTTAAATAAAACTACAAGATAACAAGTATTTCATCGCTTTATCATTAATGTTTAATTTAATAATCAAAATAATCAGTGTTGTTTATTAAAAATATTAAAAAACGTGATACAAGTCATCATCAATCATACTTAAGTTAACACCTAACATTCAATATGTTTCCTACATATATATATATATATATATATGCGCGTGTGTGCCGGGATGGCAAAGGTAATAAGAACGATCGACTCAAAATCACTAAATGAAAAATCTCGTTTGACTTGGTTAAATGTCCACTAACTCAAAATGTTTCCCATAAAACAGTACAACCCAAACAAAATATTAATGTTATATATATATATATATATATATATATATATATATATACATTAGGAACAAAATTGTAAAATATAATAAAAAATTAATTAAATGAGGAATATAAGCAAGTATGCCACTAAAAATAATTTTGTACCAGACGGAAGCTTTGAGCATTGACAAAAATCTTTATCTTCATTAGTGTAACCATCTGTTGGTGTTTACATCAATTATAAACAAGTCACAATGACTCATTGTGCTAATGTTTAATTAGTTTCATTGTACAAAAATATCTACTACTTAACACCCAACCTAAACGTGCAACTTCAGCTTGTTGGCTAAGTGCTATTCTCACTTCAGCCAATCAATTAGTTGCCGTTTTCCCACCACTAAATAGCCGTAAAGAATATCGTTTATTTAATAATTTTACAAATATGAAACAACTTAATAATAAACCTTGCAAATAAATATTTGAGATACCGCGAATATCAATATTTAGGAAACATAAGCGAAAAGGTGTATGAAAGTGTTCCATTTATTAACATCTTTACCTAAAATGCAGGAAGTCATTAAGAAATGTAAACATAAAATATAAAAACAGGTTTGCAAATAAATACAAAACATCTAATAATTAAAATTTTTTTAAAGTATTAACTAAAAAAAGTATAAGAAAAACAATTCCAACGTTCTAATAATCAATAATTAAAAACCCAAGTACTATGTACAACTTTGGATCAAAAATTAAAATTACTAAATTAAACAGTTAATAATTAATTTAAAAATATTACTTTGATTACTATTGTTTAAATTATATTTAATTTTAAATGTATAAACTGTAAAAAATTTCAATTATTTAAATTCACATATACACATAAACTTTTTAAAATATTATTATTTAAATATTTCAGTGATAGAATCCATTTAGTATAAGTATAAACAGAACTTTAAAATTGGGTCAGTTTGTTTTATGTAAGAAAAATTAAAAAAAAAAAATTAAAAATATATTTTTAAAAATTATAGGTTAAAACTATTATGTGTTGTTAATGTCCACTGATATGATAAAAATATAAAAACAAAATTACTTTATCAAGGTCAACATTGAATAACTGTCATACCCTGTGGTTTGATTTTATGATATATTTAAAACCAAAAAAAAATTTTAATTAAAAAATTTAATAAAATTTTATTAATTTAAAATTTAAAACATTAATTTATGTTTTTTTTATAAAAATATTTTACATTAAATTTACATTAAATACGATACATTTTACTTCAACTGACACTGTTTAATTATTATTTATTTATTTTTATTATTTTATTTATTTATGGTTATTGGCTTGGATACTTCAGTAGAAGTAGCTTTTAGCACACACAAAAATATGTACAATTATTAAAAATACAATACAATTAGCAGTGTATAACATCAGTCCAAAAAAAAAAGTAAAGTAAGGTTAAATTACATAGGCTAGAAAAATTATTAATTACTGCAAAAATTGATATTAAAAATTAATTATTTTTAAATTACAACATGGAAAATTTCTAATTTTGCATATGTAAATATAATTTTAAGAAGTTCTTAAGCTATCACTTCCTGAAAGATTTACAAATAGCTTTTTAGTGAGTAAACACTTAATCCGTGCCCATCCAAGTTCGAGTCTAGTGTTATTTTTATTTTTATTTTTATTATTATTATTATTAAACTTTAATATCTCACTAAAGATACATTCAGCGTAAAATACATTTCTACCATCAATATAAAAAAGTAGTAGTACAAATAATGGGATCAAAATGAAATAGAATATCATATGTTAATGAATATAAATATAGTCAATATAGTATGCATGCAATTAAAAAAATTATTACTATACATAGAATAAATCATTATAAAGTACACTTGTTACATTATACTGTGAGATGTCCAAATTAGTTCAAATAAATGCGTGGGTGGAACAATTCCTACTTTGATAGGTTTCTTAGTAGTTCAGTTTTGTTTGATTCTGGATAAGTAAGGTAGACATAAATTTTTGTATTGATTAGTTTTGGTTTTTATGTGCAGGTAAATTCCTCTCGTTTTTCCAGAAGTTTTAAAAATGTTAAAAGCTGCATGTAGTGGGTGATTGTTATTACTTTCAATCCTTGATGCTAATTGTATACAGGATTTAAAATGTGTCAACAATATCATTCAATAAGATAGAATATTTGATTCCTGCAGATTTTGATACCAATGATATGCGTCTTTTTAAAACAACGTAATCCTGTTTTAATAAACCAGGAAAAATTATAAGTAAGCAATATAATATCAAAGATAAAAACATGATGTAATGAACAATTTAGTAATATAATTGTTAACATTTAGTTTTGTTAATCTTCTTATATAGTAGCACAAGGATTTTGTTTTAAAAAATATATGCTTACTCGCGAGGTGAGGCACGCGTCACGCTACACGTTTATTCATCCTTTTCTTTTTTCTCCTTTTTTGAAGATTATTGCAGTGTTTTTGCATTGTAATAGGTACTTGTTTTATTTTTTTTATATATTTATAATTTTTGCTCGTTTTCTATAATTGTTAACTTCTACTATCTACCTTGATTTTATTTTAATTTTAAATACTTTTTTTGTGACTAATCCCCCTTTACCTCACCATCCATTTTTATATCCCCCCCCCAAATCTTACTGATATAATCGATAAATAGAACTAAGAATCAAAAGGAGTTTTACTCTTACTCAACTCGTGTATTAACCTGTAACCTGTATGATCACACCAAGTAAGTATGTTATTTATGTTTGTACCAAAATATTTGATTTTGTTACAGGTGCATATGTTTGTTTGATTTAATTTGAATGTTTTGTTTAATTCCATTGTTTTTCTTGAACGCCTCGTTGTAAATTTAACAAACTTGTACTTCTGCACACAATTTTAATTTTATAAATATTATAATTAATTGTTTGTGTAAGTTATTGTTTTATTAAACAAATACATTATAAATTAAACTTATGTTTTATATTATGCTTTCGTTTATTAACCCATTTTTGGGTATGATTATTAATAAATATAATAATTAATTTCAATACTCGTTAATAAGCGATACATAGTCTTAAAGTATTTGCTTACATAAATCATAGTAACAAAACACAAACAAAACAAAACCAACATTTTTTTAATCGAGTTTTAAAATTATTAATTTAACATAATCATATAAACTAGAATATTTAAACCAACAAGTAAATACAGCTTACAAAATATAAAAATGTAATGCTTGTTTATTATTTTATTATAAAATAAATTATTTTTACTATTTTATATGTTTTACGCAAAACTTTTTTCGGCAATAGTCATTTTAGCAAACCCGAACGTGAGCCCGCATTTGGCTCCATGTTCACCCAGGTTCAAGTCAAGCGTTGTACTAGTAGACTACCACGTCAGTGAAAAAACATCAATAATTACAATAAATTGTAATGTTTCAAAAATGGTTAACTAAAAATTCTAAAATATTATATAGTTAAGATGTTTTTAATAAAATTTTATTATTTAAATTTAATACAAATAGATAAACGTTAGTTCTGGTTTTATATTTAGTTTATTTTAAAAATAAATGAATAAAAGTAAAAGCTTTTTTATCAAAATTTGTAAAATTAATTATGTTCATAATTATTTGTATAAAATTTAACTGTATATTTTTAAATTTGACTAAATCTTTGAAACATTTATTCAAATATTATTATTAATGCATATTGGTTGGTACACAAGTTATGTAAAAGAAACTTCTTTTGTTCTTTAGTTTAAACATATAAACTACACCCATTTTAACAATTAACGCAAAAAATTACAAAGGTATTAAATATAAATTAATTTGTTATGTCCAATTGTTTTTTCGTAAAAACAACTATCGGGAATTAAAAATAATGTTTAGTGCTTCATAGATCCTTTATATATACTTAGAAATATTATTTAAGAAGGCTGAGTCGGCCAAAATAGCATATTTTAAAAGCTACTTCTATATTAATGTGGATAAAAAATTGAAATTACATAATTTTTATAATAATTAGCCTATTATTATTTTGTGTGCTTAATTTCATTAAAAATGAACAATAACTAATTGCTAGAGAGGTTTTAGTTTAATAATAACTTTTTTGCAGTAATTGTTGTGAGGGTTGTATATTAAAGAAAAAAGGAAGAATGAGAAATGGGGATAAATAATAATAGAAATAATGAAATGCTGAAAAGCACAAATGAATAGTGTTTGAAATGGCTATTAGTAAACTACAAATTATAATTATAATAATTATATATATATACCTTAACTTTTGGAAAACATTTAGACAACTAATTTAGAACCTAAATTTTTCAACCTATTACTGTTGTTAACTTGGTTAAAAATCTGAGTGTTATTTTTAGTCTCACACTTAATTTTTCATTTTACTACAGCATACCGGATTTCACCTGTTGTCGACTCATTAAGTTTTTTAAGCGTAATTTGGGTAATGTCCTAGTTGACTGTATACGTCTCCTATACCAATTATACATTAGGCTGCATTTTGAATACTGCATTTAAGTAATGTCTCCTATCCTAAAGACAAACATTCTTAAAGATAATAACGTGTCGAGTCATTTTACCAAAGTGCATAGATTACTTAAAAACACTGCATTTCCATACTGTTTAGAAGCCATCAAGCTATTCTAAGTACAAGGTAAAAGGTTCCAAGGCGATCTCATTTTAATATATAAACTTGCAAACACTAATCATTTTAATTATTTATTTGTTTTTTGAACGATTAGTGTAAAGGAGACCTTTTAAAGATAAAAAAAACTTAAAGTTAAGTCCCGATTGTAGTTCCATCATTTCACATATTGGGTCATTTTAGCGTTAAACAATCTACCCACACATGCTGCTGCGGCCTCGTTTCTTAAGACTTTCAAATTTACCTACAACAATTACTATATTCATGGTTTTATTTAATTAACATTTAATTAGTATTTTAGTATGTTATTTTATTTTCTCTTTATTTTCTCCATCTCCCCTTATTTTTTATCCCAGATAACTGATATTATTAAACCAAGGATCAGAAAAAATATTTTCCTGGCATGCTGAGGCGCGCATTATGCTACACGTTAAATAAAGTGGTCTAGCGGTACAGCGCTCAATTTGGACCTGCGTAGGTATGAGTTCGAATCCCATCACCGGCACTAAAATGCGGGTCCATATTCAAATTTACTAAAATATCTACTGCTAAAAAATGTTTCCCGTAAAACGTTCAAAGTAGTAATCGGTGCATTATCGCGAGTAATATTCACAAAGCAGACAGTAGCGTCGCAAGTCACATTTTGCCTTGTTTGAGCTCTGAGAATGGTGTTTTTTTGAATTTGGTTATCAGTGTCTGCCCTGTTGACCACGACCTTTAATTAATTTTTAAGATAGTTTCGACCGCGAGTATATAGACCAGTTAGCCGCGGCCAGCCATCCTGGTAAGAAGATGAGCAATTTTTAAACCACCTTTTCTAGGCCCCTCTCTGAGTGGAGCAAGCAGTGCTGTCCCTAAATAGGGCTGCTTGGTGATAATACTCAGGGTGACACCGATAACCGTTGTCGCCTTCTTGTCAACGCGTTAACGACCTTAACGCCTGAGTATCCGTTTGGTCCACGGCTGTTTATTTGGCACAGCCTTATTCACAGCTAACCTCTATTGCTAAAGGTCGTTCCACTATCCGCCACCTGTGAACGCACTAAGTAGGGGTCGGTCTCTCTCCTTAGTCATAAATATAAATAAATAATTGTTAATTGTTCCACTATCTACCTTCATTTCTATCTTAATTTCAAAAACTTTTTTGTGACAAATCCTTCTTTACCGCACCCTCCATTTTATTTTCTTCCCCCCCCCCGATAATTTAAGACAATTTGAAAACCGAGTACTAAAATGCGTTTTAACTTACTCAACTCGTAAACAAACCTGCAACCTACAACGTAAAATTGTGTTATAATAATTGTATTAGTATTAATATATTGAATAAATGTATTAATAATTTGTTTATATTTTAATAAAAGTTTTATCTTTTGTTTCTTTATTTTTATGTAAATTAAAAAACCACATTTTGTTTTTAACATTATATTTTTATAATATTTCTACATCATATAAACTTATATTAAAAATAAATGCGTTATAATTTTTCTACACATTATTTTTAATTATTAAGTGTTTCAATAATAAAAAAGACAAACAGATTTTAAGGTAAGGATTTAAAATCATTATTATTTTAAGGTTTATAAACTACATTTTAAATACATTATATATATATATATATATAACAGGATATAAAAATCTAAGAAAACATAATTAAAACAATGACAACAAATTTGTGTTATAAACTTTGAAATATTATATAAGTATTTAAACAAATAAGAAAATATTTTGTAATCTAACAAATGTGGCAACACATTTAAAATTTAGCAAATAAGCTATTTAAATTGAATGTTATAACAAAATTTGTGAGGGATAGACTAATTGATAATTGCATAATTATGACGCTGACAATAAACGTGATTTAAACAAACAATATATAAATAAATTAAAATGTTTTTAATGCATTCAAAACCAATCTTGATGCTGTTGCTGATGGTTTTTTGATGGGTATTGGTAATATGACACTTGTGGCGATTGTGATGATTGTGGAACAAAGTGTTGATTAAAATTTGCATTGGGATAGGCCGGATGCATGTTTGGTAATACAGTTTGCATATTAAAATCTAATATTTAATTATTTATAAAAATATAAACATAGTTTTTTTAATAAAATAAACAACATTTCTATCTATCTATTTTTTACAACCAAATATTTCCAAAAACAAAATGCTATTTACATAATAGTTTGTCGCAATTTTTTTATAAAAAGCACACATTTATTTTACGTATTAAGCCTGTTTTACATTAGAAAAGTACAAATAGATTACATTATCAAGTGTGTTGTTATAAACAACAAAATTCAAATTTGTGTAAATATATATTTGATTTAATGTTACATCATATAAAGTAAACTGCGAATCCTTAAGTCACCCAAACACTTTTCATTAATTATAAATAAACGTAAATAATTTATTGGTTAGATTACTGTTTAAAGCAATAAATATGAACACTCATAATTGTTAACGTTTTGACAAAAATAATAACGCTTTTAATTCGTGAGTTGTACTCACTCTAAAATTTAAAAATTTTAATTTTCATAACTATATGTTGGGTTAACCAAATAGATGCAATTTTTAAAACTAAGAATTTCACATTAACAATGAATAATTAACAAGTAACAAATTTATCAAAATCTACATATTTGTAAATATTTGTGTTTGTAAATCACATGTATAATTAAATAACACATCATTTTATTTAACTCACTCTGTTGCACTGGATAATTTTGATGCATCCCATACTGTTGCTGCTGCTGATGTGTTACTTCCAATGATCGCTGTCTCACTGGATTTTCATGTATCGATGTTTGATACCACGCAGAATTTGGCGAAACATTATTGCTTCGCGTAGAATATAACGGCGCGTTCATTGACGGTACACTGCGCTTGTTGCAGGCACTTGGACTTCGGGACACACTGTTTGATTCATGCTGACCATAAACGTGAACAAACGAACTGGGACTTTGTGTTGAACTCAAATTGCGCGGTTTTGTCCGAATAGGCATGTCGCCAAATTCACTTTTGCTCAGTTGTTGTTCCAACATGCGCAGCGATCGCGTCTGAACGGGTCTAAATGAACGACCACGTTCGATTGCCGTATGGGCCGACGTTTTGCGACTTGATGCATCGTCCCAAAAGTGATTGTCGAAATCGCCCGAAATGGTGGCTGCTGTACGTAGTGAAGGAAGTACTTGTGGCGCTATTTTAGCAACTTGTTTGAGATCGACACCACGTCTAAAATAATTACCATTCAGTATATATATATATATATATATATTATTTAAACTTTAAAATATTTGCTCTACTACATAAGTAACTTCGTTATTCATTAATTTATTTATATTTATTACCTTGAATGTTTTACGAAAAACATCCTTCAGCAGTAGACATTTTAGCGAAGCCGAACATGGGCCCGCATTTTAGTGCCGGTGGTGGGATTTGAACCCATGCACACCGAGGTCCAAATCGAGCTCTGTACCGCTAGACCACCCCGGCACATTTTAATTAAAGATTAGAGTTTTTTATGAATAATTAAGCATTTTAGATATTTGACCATATGTATAAGATTTAAACAGTATTTGTAGGTGTTAATTTTAGTCTATTTTGTAAAGATATATTTTCAGTATTACACCTTTTAACCTTTGTATCGAAATATGAAATGATAACAGTATATTGGAGATGATGTATGGTGTCTAGTTGGTAGTTTTGTTTTCCAATTAAACGTTTTCTTATTTGTATGAAAATTGTATAAACATATAATTTTATTTATATTTATAAATTTTTTTTGTGCCTTAAATAATAGGAATTCGTTTTTGATAATTTTATATTATTATTATTAAAATCTAATTATACGTTTTTTTGAAAGTTTATTTAAAAAATAGCATTTAAAATGCAAAAGAAAATATTATAGTTCATTTCTACGTGCTTTAAAGTGAACTTTACCAGAACATATGACACTGTCGCTAATACTATCTATCTTTCATTGCAAGATCTGTTGTTGATAAAATTGATTATTTGTATTTACTAATTAATGCGAAAATGTATATCAACAGTTGTTTTATATCAATTCAAAAATTCTGGCTATACAAATATATTGATGATAGCCTTGTGTCACTTCATAATTATATAAATAAATTAATTTGTTTTATGTTTTATTGTGTAATTTTATTTTGTATAGTTTTGTTTTTGTTTTATTTTTTGGCATGCATACATGTATATATATATATATATATATATATATATATATATATATATATATATATATATACATGATATATATGGTTTGTGCCGGGGTGGTCCAGTGGTACAGCGCTCGACTCGAACCTGGGTGAGCATAGGTTTGATTCACAGCACCGGTACTAAATGTGGGCACACGTTCGGTTTCGCTAAGATGTTTACTGCTGAAAGATGTTTCCCGTAAAACATTTAAAGTAGTAACATTTAAAAAAATTTAATATGAATAGGCTCATACCAAAATCAATACATTGTGATTAATTCGCTTTTGTAATACTACTTAATTATATTAAACACATTAAAGTTTTACTATAAACATTTTTTAAACCTTACTTTAGAAGTATTAATAAAAATCGAATAACCCCTAACATAATATTATTATAAAATATTAAATTAGACCGAAATGAAAATGTATACATTTTTTTGGAAAAATAGAAAACAAACGAATAACTTGCTTAAAAACATTATATTATAAAATATTTACACGTATATAAAAATAGATAATAAAAACTGTACATTTTCAACATTTTAAGTAATCCTTATTTTTCATAATTTCCTTTAAGCGTTTAAAATGGGATTAACCCATTTTTCAAACCTAATGTTATGGAATTTGTTGTTGCATTACATAATCAATTTTCCTAATTATTTTTTTATTTCTTAAACCATTATATTTTAAAATAATGTTTAAAATTACAATTATATTAAGTTTTGTGTTGTCTGGACGCAGTTGGATAAATGTGACTTTCATTCTGATCGAGGATTTTGTACTTTATATAACTACACATACATTAATTTCATTATTACAATACAAATTATGTTATAATTGTCGATACATAGACTAGAGCATTGTTTTCATCAATTGTCCATTTGATATGTACCTATTATAATTAAGCAGTGTTGCACAAGTCTGTCAATTAATTTTAATACGATCCCGTTCACACACTGTATATATTTTATTGTTTCAAAACCCTGTTTCTCTAAGAACAGCACAGGGCAACAAGATTGTAATTGGCTACAGTGGACTATGTATTACTATTGCATAACTTATCATGTTAGAGATTTAGTTTGCGGGCAACAAGTCTACTTCGTAAAAAGCATACAATGTTAAATAGATTAAAAAATGTGCGCAGAGAACGTAAATTGTATGCTGAAATATGTTGACAGTAATCAACATTGTAACAAATTTACCAATAAAAATCTAGATAAAAAGTAAATTTTAGAATAATTGAACGTCGTATGAAAAATTAGAGTAAATTGAATTGAAAAAATGCACAGTTGTAGCCAATATACTAAGAATTGTTTATTGGGATATTTGTTTATTAATACATTTTTAGCATCGATGTTTTTCATTTAAAAAATTGTTTAAAAAAAATCAAAACTTATGTAAGTTTCAACCAAGTTAGTTGTGATGTTTCTCACTACCATACTAAACTACAGAAAGTTAAAAATATAAATATATTAACAATAAATCATGTTACTAGTAAAAGGATAAGTTTCTAATATTGAAAAAGTTATATTGTAATTGTCAGGTTTTCCAGGTTATATATATATATATATATATAATATATATATATATATATATATATATATATATATATATATATATATATATATATATATATATATATGTTAGTACAGCTAGGGATGTATTAAATTCAATTAATAATAACCCACTTAAAATAATTTCATTACAAACCAACTTCACATTTTGCAGCTAAATGTAATATTTTGTGCAAATATAGAATCCTCTCTATATATATTTGCACTTTTAAGTTATTAAATATGATCGGAATAAGTAGGTTATACATAATTCATTTTCTAATTAGAAAATTATTGCACTTTTTCACAACAGAAAACTGTAAAAATGTGAATGTAAGCACCAATTGATTTTTAAAGTAATATTTGGCATTCACGCATTGATTGAAACAGATGAACAACCGTATAGGCTTTGGTTTCTGAAATGACATTAAATGCAAGTGCTCAAAAAGCTATCTTCTATTTACGTTTGAATAGTCTAACAGCAATTCACGTTTGTACAACTTTATCCTATTTATAATAAACTCTATTGAAATAGTATTCCGCTTAAAAGTCCGTTACGCTATTTTACCAACAATAGTGGCAAAACATTATATGAACACACTTTTGACTTGTATTTATAAATTAATTTAAATTTTCACTTGTTGATAACAGTTTAACACTTATATATATATATGGCAACTACAGTCACATTTTTATACTTTAAAATAATTGAAACCGTAACTAGAATCAAGTAGTTGTTTGTGCCTATGTTGGCTAAGTGAAATCTCAGTTTTCTGACAAACGTTTCTAGCGTAAAATCTAAATAATAAACCTGCATGAATGCAAAAGGAATACATTCGTGATTCTATTATTTTTGTATGTGTGTGTACCTTAATGTTTTATATCTACATATTGTAAAAAACAACACTTTCATACACCCTTTTTTATTTTATTTGTCCAAATTGAGGTTGATACATTCTAAAGTCAACAAAGCTTTGTCCTTCAAATGCTCTATCAACATTAATTACAATTTCACACGTGATTGACATACAGACGCCAAATTGTATATACATGTGAACACTTGTTTCCCCCAATCGGAAAATGTTTCAATTGTAAAATTTTTAAAAAAGCTGAAGATGTAGAATTATAATAATTTACATACATTCAAAAATCGTTGTTGTCAATATGAAAAATAATTTTCAAGTTTATACTGGTTAATATTTCTTTATCTTATTGTTATTCTGTGCTTTTCAATATAGCATTCGTAAAAAAATTTAATATGATATTTTTGTTTATATAAATTATAAGCAAATAAAAATGATTTTAAAAACTTTATCTTTTAGAATAAGTTATTACACTTAACCAAGTTCCCATATTCCGAACAACGGAAACGGTCCTTTTTCATGGAGATCTTGTAGTAACGATATTGTTCCATGTGATTGTACTTTAAATGCTTGGCATTAAAAAACAAGATACAATGTTAAATAAATAGAAATATGATGTTTTAATGATATGAATATTGAGTTACAAAGTATTACATTATTAATATTGTTGTTGTTATTTTTTTTAATGTTGCACGTAAAATGTTACATTACAGAATAGTAACATTTTGTTAGTGTGTTGGGGGTGGTCTATCGGTACAGCGCTCGACTCGAACCAGGGTGGGTATGAGTTCGATACCCACCGCCGGCACTCAATGCGAGCCCATGTTCTGCTTCGCTAAAATGTCTACTGTTGAAAGATGTCTTGCGTCAAACATTTAAAGCAGTAAAAGTTTAAAAAATAATAGTAATAAAATGGATTAAATAAGACAATAGCTGCGATATATTGAGGCCCTTTTTTTGATTGCATAATTAATCATTTTTTAAATAAATTATATTTTTATATATTGTTAAACTATTTAAATTTTTTAGCAAATAATTTATTTTATTTATTTATTTATTTATACAGAAGAACTTTAGAATTAAAAAGTTAATTTGCAAAACAAACACATTTAAACTTGCTATTTTCTCTATTTTGACTACAGATAGCCTAAAGATATTCCGGTGTTCGCCAATACCATTCAATATACAACATCCTAAAATTTAATTCCATTTGTACTGTGTTTAGAAAGTAACTAGGTTTTAGCACAAGACTATAAACTTTGTATAAAGTATAGTTGGTATGGAAACGACAGAACATAAATCATTAAAAAATTGCACTGCGTTTAATAAAAATGGTTACAAAACAGGTAGATTGGAACTGCAACATTTAATTATATTGAATGATGAATTTAATTGGCAATAATTCACAATCTCCGATTTTAATCGAAATATTTTGGCGCAAAATCAATTTTTAACACAATGATAATTTGATCGTTGATGAGCTGATAATATTCAAACAACATTGTTAAAATGTATTGCAAATCGAAACCAATTTGAATTCCACGTTTTAAAAACGAAAATTCTAACTTTGTCGTTGTGCAACATTATTTGAGATAATTGTATTTAGAATTAAAAAACAAACAATACCTGATCAAAACCAGATCCAATTCATTGCCAGATCGCAAAATTTCAGCCTTGATTTGTTCGTAAGTTTTGCCAACTGTCAGAGATTTGCAAACACTAACAAGTACGTCGCCCAACTCCAAGCCACTTTGATAAGCCAAACTGTTTTTGACAACCTAACACAAACAACATTTTATAATTGATTTAGTTACAAAAGCCTTCGTTATCATCATCATCGGAAATAACCATCTGCCACCTATTATTTCCAGGGTAATCAAAACTACCAAAAGTTTACAAAACATTAAATCTTGCAACGTGCACTTAATAAACGCCACTTGAGTTATGCTAACTTTAAATGAATTCTATTAACTGCAAAAGATTAGCAATTAAGCAATTCACTTAGATGGGGGGTAGCATAAATAAAAGGACTGAGTTCGCGTGCTACAATGTTTGTCCAAATTATTTGTCGGGCATCCTGTCTTCTTTTCCATCCAGGTAATGGTTGGGCTTCTATTGTTATTCTAGATGGATAAGTGGGCAATCTTTGTAAAACATTGCCAATCCATTTTAGTCGTCTTTCTCTTATTGTGTAAGAAATACATGACCAATTAATCTTAAGTGTGCTACAAATATTTGGAAATGGTTAAAACATTTTATTGGTTATTAAACTGTCGAGTTTAACAGAAAACAGAGAACGAGACTATATGGATTTTAAACATCCTTGCTTAAACTGGATAAGCTTTTGTATATATATATATATATATATATATAAGCTCTAGTGGAAAGAATTATTCATTTGCTTGTTAGCGGTAGAAACGTACAACATTTGAAGACACTAGGATAATATCACTTATTAGATTTACTATAAATAATAAATTTACAGGGTCAATTTCAAACCACAGGTAGCTCAGAGGTTAAGGCTTCGGCCTGACATTAAATAGAGCATAGGTTCAAGTTCGTGTGAGACTTAAATGGTATGCACTGCTAATAATTTCAAACAGCTGCCCACTGTTCCCGGTTAGCTCAACGCCTTTTCTGGTTGTAGACCAAAGCCTCACTATTACTAAGCGACAGGTTGGAACAAACCAAGTAAATTAAATAGTTAATTAATTACATTAAAATAGAAAACTAAACATTAATGACTAAGAAAAAACAATGGCATTAATTACAATTTACAGTGTCAGTTTCAACCACGGGTAGTTTAGTGGTTAAGGTTTTAACCTGACAACCAATGGGTTTAAGTTCGTGTGTGTGAGACTTGAAAGGTATGTAATACTGATAATTTTAAACAAGAATGAAACAGTGCTCCTGGTTGAATGAAACCAAGTAAATTTATTTTTCAGTAAATCTGATAGTTCAAATATATAATTTTTAAAAACCTTATAAAGAAACTAATAATGCATGTATTTTTTAAATTTTATTATTATCACATAGTTTTTAACAGTTCATTCATATCTCCAACTATCTATATTCAAAAGATGTATGTAGATTTCGTGTACCCGCAGAAATTAAATATCAAAAATTGGCCCTCATTTAGCCTTCACTCGACTATCTTATAGGAATTATACTTACACGTTTTGACGTATGTCAGAATAACAATCTTTTACTGTTTATGCAGAAATATATAATTTCTACAATGATAAAAGTAGTAACATATTTTTTAGCCGGTGTTGGAACCGGTTATAACAAGGTAGGTTATTTCAGTACTTAAAATCTTTTATTTAGAAAAAACACACAAAAATAGCTTATATAATTGTAAAATTAATTAAGACGGAGAATATACTTATGGTCAGGAATAAGCTATTACAATTTAGAATACAATGGATCAATGATGCTGGTAGAAAATGTTTGTTTTACGTAGTATTTTTATCGATGCTTCCAAATGAATCTTTCAACACTGGTTTAGTAACGTTTTAGTGTGCTACGGTAATTAAGAAATGTTATTAATAAACCTAATTATTTATGCTACATTGATTTTGACAGCAGCCCGGGCATCTATTGCATGTACATTGTTTTAAAAACTTTGAAATAAGTAACATTTGCACACTTTTGTAAATATAAATTAATTCATTAGTTATTTACCAGAAAAATACCGTATGATTGATGTGTAGAAACACAATTTAGTAATGTGAAACAAGAGCCTATATGTATTGGTTTAAAAAACGTTTTCTAAATAAACAAAACACGTTTTCTTTAATTAATGCAAATATGGAATTGTTCAATGTATACTTTTTCATATATCAAACGATTAACGTCACATTTGTGACAGACAGTTTAATAAACTAAATTGGATTTTTTAAGGCTATAATATGTTTTTATAATTTGCACAATATTAAAATTGTCAAATTTACTCAATTATAAATTTATACGGTTTGAACCAACCAAAAGTCCGGTACAGCTGTTTCATTTTTGCAAAAATCGTCAACAATAGAGTAGAGTGCGTGTTGATAATTTTCAACAAGGATAAAATACCAAACAAAAATAATAGAAGATGTAAACTGTGAGATGAATTCATTTCATATATTCTCTTCAGTCACAAATATATAAAGAATCAGTATATATATATATATATAATTATATGATGTAATTAACTTAACATTTATAACTATACATACATATTATATGATGTAATTAACTTAACATTTATAACTATACATACATACACATATGCATATGTTAAGTCCACGCTAAATTTAATGAAGTTACAAATTGTTTTTGTGTACACAAAATGGGTTTTAATGTGTGAATGTAAACAGATTCAAGTGTTTTAAATAACAGATTAGCAGTTTGAGGGTAAAAGATAAAACCAACCAAGGGGAAAGAATTAAAAAAAAATCCTATTGGTCAACCTCCGTGAGTGAGTTTGAGTCACGTTGGTGATTCTTCTATCAAAAGGGGATTGTTTGACCTTGAAAATGTATATAAGGTGGAAAAATCAATATTTACATAGCATTATACAATTTGTATTGCGTCATCGTGCAAATTTGGTCACACATTGAGATACTTTTCCATCTCCAACTGCCGAGTAATCACACACTCACACAGAAAGTTGTCTGACTCTTATTGGCTCCTTCTTTTGCAACTTTTTCCCTTGGTTGGTTTTATCATCTACCAGTTTGAGTAGTTAACACCACTTTAAAGCAATCATTAAAGTTCACTCGATGTTTTGTTTGAACCATGTGACGTAATATTGACGAAGTGCACGAACGTTCATTTGAATTGGACTCTTTATCAATCTACTTAGGAATGTGTTTTTTGGCCCGTTCAGATAAGCGACGAGTTGTCCGACCAATATATTTGTCACCGCAACTGCAAGCGAACTGATAGATACAGTGGGAGGTGGAGAACATTGCTTTAGCTGTTTTTACGTTGGACAAAGGCAGACCTGTGGTGGTACATAATATTCTCAATTGGGTCAATGAAAATGTCCTTTTAATCGCACTTTTGAGCCTAATTTTTAGGAGGTTTATGACGTCATCTCCTTTAAACGGTAGTTTTATAAAAAACAACTTGTTTTCGTTAACAACTTTTTCTTTAGTTGTAAGTGACTTTGAATAGAAATTGATAAAATCTTCAGAATATCCATTAGTGATTAGAGTTTGTTTCGTGGCTTCTAATTATTTATCAATAGTGTCACTTGAACAATTTCTATGTACACGGTTAAATAATGTTTTAACTAGTGCACGTTTTTGTTGAATTGGTTGAAAACTTTTGAAGTGAGATATTGACCCGTCCAGGTAGGCTTGCGATAAATTTTACGTTGAATCGACCCGTTATACACGAAATGAATTCATCTCACAGTTTACGTCTTCTATTATTTTTGTTTGGAATTATAAAAGGAACCCAGTGCTTTAAAAGGATAAAATAGTTTAATAAATGTCTTTTTTATGTCGGTTTTATTTAAAGTTACTTTTAACTTAATATTACTACGTTTTATGTTCTTTTTACAAAATAACGTGTCTATCGTAATCATTTTCTAATTGTTCGTACAGTTAAAAAAAGCGGTACAACGTTTGTATTTATAAACTTGTAATATTACATTTCTATAAGCATTTTTTATCTTTCTATAATGTACATAATATGATTTTAATCGAAAATAGTTTATCTAATTATTCACCGCAAAATCCTATCTATAATATGATGCAGAGATATGATGTATACTCCCTTTTTAAGTCAGTAAATTCCCTCTAAAACAAACGTATATATATACAGCCATTTCAAAAAGTAACGCAAAAGATTACAAGAGTATTAAATCTAAATTAATTTATGTCCAATTGTTTTTTCGTAAAAATAAATATTGAGAATTAACAGTAATGTCAAGTACTTATACTCATACGCTTATTTCGCTATCTGATTGCATTGTTTGTGAAATGGACAGTAGTAATTAAAAAATGTTTTCATTTTACCGAAAATGAATATCGTGTTATCAAAGAATTAAAAAATAAAGGATTTTCATCAAAAGAGTTATCAAATGTATATAGAGTTAACCTTTCAACAATATATCGGATTATTAATGGTCAAAAACCACGAAATTATGATAATGTTGGAAGAAAACGTATAACAAGCATTACAGATAATCAGAAAATTGTTCTAGAATTAAAAAATTATAATAAACCTATTTCAGAAACTAAAAGAAATAGTTTAAACAATTTTACTTATTCCACTATAAGAAACAGAGCAATCGAATCTGGTTTAACTCTACAATCACCAAGGGTTAAGCCATTTATTACCAAAAAAACAAAAGGATGATAGATTAGCCTTTTGTAATGGAGTGAACGACACTTTTGTTATTGGTGTTCCGTATAAAACAATGATTCGGGACGAACCACTTGGCTGCAAAAACAAAGTGTTGTGTGGGTCAAGTTTTCAAAAACATTTACTTGCGGCTGTTAAAAAGAAAGCCCACTCTCGACAAGTAATGTGTTGGTTTGGTATTAAGTATAATCAACCTATCAAATGGAGAATTATATTTGGTACCTTAAATAGTGAAAAATTTGCTTCAGTTAAGAAGAATGTTTTTCATTATGAAATACAGCACACTTACACCGGGATTACTACTGTTTTTCAGGACAATTTTCTATGTCATACATTCAAAAAGGTAACGTCATATTTATCTAAGTTCACTTTATTTGCTTTATAATTACATTTAGACAGTAAGTACTTAAACCCAAAAAGCTTTCTTTTACTCAATTACCACCTGACAGCCAAGATATCAATGTTATTGAAAAAATTTTCAGTATGCTAAAGCGCAACTTTAATAAGCATGCTGAAATTGAGGATTTATGTGAACGTATTCGGTTTGTTGTTCAATATGAGATGAAACAAGAATAGATCAACACTCTCATCGACAGCATTCCAAAACCCCTGAATCAAGTTGTTCAAAAGAATGATGATCACATAGATTATTGAATTTTTAACTTTGTAATGTCCTTAATCATTTGGTAACTGAAAAAATTACACGTAATCTGTATTTTTATTAATAGTTGACGTTATAAATCATGTTAGTCATTTTACTCCATTTTCGATTTTGCACCAGTTGATATTTTATACAATTTTTTATTACTTACAATATATATGTATATATAAGTATAAGTTTTTAATTATTATATAGTATTGTATATTTTATAATCAAAGTGACTTTTCTTTTGTATGCTATGTAGTTGCTAGAGTGGTTTTAGTTAAATCATCACTTTTTTGCGGTAATTGTTGTGACAGTTATATATATATATATATATATATATATATATATATATATATATATATATATATATATATATATATATATATATATATATATATATATTAGATGGAAGGTACACATATCATGAGCCACTGATAAAATGCACTTTATTTTAAAATTGACTATCAACAGAGTTAACTGATATTTAAATACAACAACAAATGATTACGGTTGAAGCACCTGTAATTAACTAACTAAAACGCATAGAATATATGGGACATGTTCAAATAAAGCTTAGAATAAATATAGTTTTTAAAAATAATTATAAGAAAATTAATAATTCATTTATTAAGTGTAATAAAGAAACATATAGAACCAACCTCAGTTAGTGCAGACTTTTGATAATGTACAAAACATTTGTGAATTACAATACTTAATTAGACAGATAAGAAAATTAACGTACCCTAATTCTTTAGAGTATTCAGCACTTGTTGTTTATTTAAAATATATCTAGCCATTACTGATATGTACCTTAGATAATACTTTTGCACTGTGCATTAGAAAACACCATTTACAAAAATATATCGAGATGGTCTAGCTGTACAGTACTCGAATTCGATCCCCTACTTTGGGTTTTGCTCCAATGTCGACTGTAGAACATTTAAAGTAGTAAAAAATTCTTTTTTAAAGTTTTAATTAAAAAAAATTATATGCCTTAACTTTTATTCTAGCAATAAAACACAATAGCACCATTTATTAAATTAAAAAAACACATAATTTGTTAAAAAATACATAAAGAAATAAATTAACAATACCAAACTTTAACTATTTTAAAAATCTTTTCTAGGCCTCTTAGAACAGATACCTACTATCACCAAATTTTCTTTTTTTTTCAACAATAAGTGCTTATTTTACACGAGTTTTTTCAATACTTATTTATTTTTTATAATTATATATATATATATATATATATATATATATATATATATATATATATATATATATATATATATATATATATATATATATATATATATATATATATAATATATATATATAATTTAACCTTAACCAGTTCTTAGTTCGGTTTTGAAAGAAGAAGAGTTGATATGTGAGGCCAATAACTCTATCTTGTAAATAAATATTGAATTACAAAAATTATAAAATGGAACTTATTCACTCCTGTGTATCAAGAGACATCAGAGAATGTGTAGATAGGAAACGTTGTCCAATATTCCGTTAAGAATTTAGAAAAGTTGAACAAGTTTGAACTTGTCTTACGAACTACAAGTATACATTTTTAAACATCTAATGTTAATTTTTAAATCAAACCTCTAAAATAAATAAATTGTAGTTTTTTAAATTGCTTTTTATAAAAAAAGCATTTGTTTATTGCATGAACAAGTGCAAAATGTTTATAATTTATTTTAAAATAATCTTTCCGTTTTTTAAAGGAGGATTAAACAACCGATAATTATTTATGACACCAAGGTGCATTCATACATCTGTTGTTTTTGTTCCCCCTGTGATAATCAATGAATTCAACAAAAAGAATGTTAAACTTGAAATGTATGAATATTACTTTTGTAAAAGATATTTTTCAGTTCATGATCTACAATTGTTTATTATTAAATTTCCTTAGAATATATTGCTTATATTTGTTTGAGTATTTGATAAATTATACTCAACACAATATAAAATAATCAATAAAAATATTCTTTCGTCAGAATGACGCAATGGATTAGTTGATAGACGTTCGTGTTCAGCTACTTTAAATGTCTACTTGCTTAAAAAAGGTTTTTTTTGTTTAAAACCATTTTAAAAAATAATTTAAATTATTACTGTATTTTTTAATTTGCACATAATTGATTAATTGAATGCTGTTATTTATTACAAACATTTACAATCTGGTCTGTAATTTCAATAACAAAACTACAACTACGTAATACATTCTAGACTTAAACTACAGTAAAATAGGGATTGAGTGTATTACTGTACCAATTATTCTCATTTAAAAGCAACTATACTTTTTGTACTGAATCATAGTTTTAGATATTTAATCATCAATTTTTGAAGTTTCTTTTAATGTTTATAACTGTATCTATTTATGTAAGTACATCACAAAAATTAAGCTCGAAAACATTGTTTATTTATATTAAATGGTTGTTTATCATACAGTTGTTTTTGAAAACACAAAACTCTGTATTTTAAACCAAATCAAATTTAGAAATGATGTGATTTGTTTGGACCAATCGTAACAAAGTAAAACACTTAATTATTGATTTTTTCATATATTGATTTTTATGGTGACATTTCCCCATTTCAGTTTGAAACCACAGTCAATTAAACTTTTTTAATATATTAATTATGATTAAGTTTTTTTAATCAATAAATACCATTTTATAAATCGTTTTTGAATTGTAATAAACAAATCAGTTAACTACAGATAACATATTATAATTATCTTGGATGTATTTGTTATATAAATGTGAAATAAAACAAATAATAATAATAATTTTAAATTATGACACCGAGGTAGTCCAACTCATCATATTTTTTACTTATAATGCCAGTTGAAGTATAAATTAAAGTTATTAAATAAGTTTAATAAGAAAAAATTGTAACAACTGGACATTTGGGAAAACCAAACGATGATCCGCATTTAATGCCGGTGATGGAAGTCAAACCCATAACTATCCAATTTCCATGTCAATTTTTATAGTCACATCCGCCACTCACGCATTAATTTATAAAATATTAAGCAATTGTTGTTACTGAAATGAAATCATATTGTTATTATTATTATTATTATTATTATTATTATTATTATTATTATTATTATTATTATTATTATTATTAATTTGTTAATTATTACTATTATCATTGTTACTGTTATTTATTATTATTATCATTATTATTACTATTATTATTATTACTATTACTTTAATTACTATTTATTATTATTATTATTATTATCATTTATTATTTACTATTATTATCATTATTGTTATTGTTACTGTTACTATTGTTATTATTATTTTAATTATTTATTATTATTATTATCACCATTATTATTATTTATATTTATATTTACTATTATTATTTTTATTATTATTTTTTATTATTATTATTATCATTATTATTATTGCTAATGTTATTTTTATTGTTATTATTGTTATTGTTGTTATTACTATTATTATTATTAGTAGTAGTATTATTATTATTATTATTATTATTATTATTATTATTATTAGTAGTAGTAGTAGTAGTAGTAGTAGTAGTAGTAGTAATAGTAGTAGTAGTAGTAGTAGTAGTAGTAGTAGTAGTAGTAGTAGTAGTAGTAGTAGTAGTAATAGTAGTAGTAGTAGTAGTAGTAGTAGTAGTAGTAGTAGTAGTAGTAGTAGTAGTGTTGGCTTACATACTTTATTAGAAGTGCTATCAACATTGATAAATACGCATTAAAAATGTTTTACACGAGTGACTTAAAAATGAGTTTTAATGCGAAAAGGCATATGATTATTCAGTAACTACAAAATTAAAAAGTTTAAATCAAAAATAGCATTTAAAAAATATTAATTAACCTTAAACTTATAAATTATGAAGGTGTTCTATTATATATTAATGTGATGTCGGTAGATGATAAAACCAACCATGGGAAAATGTTGCGAAGATAGGAACCAATAAGGTAACCTTTTGTGTGTGTGTGATTACAATTTTTCAATCGTAATTGGCAATAGAAAAGTTTCTAAGTTTCTGTGTAACCGAATTTACACAATTTATTCACACGATGACGCAATACAAATAGTATATTACTAGCTAAATATTAACTCTTCCATCTTATATACATTTTCAAGGTCAAACAATCCCTTTTTGATAGAAAAGTACACCAAGTGACTCACACTTATTCATGGAGGTTAACCAATAAATTTTTTAAAATTGTTTTTTCCGTGGTTGGTTTCATCATCTACCGAAAGAGATTCTGATATAGGAGGATAATTGTGGTCCTCAATAAACGCTTGTAGTTGTAACTTCTAACCGCAAAAGACGGTTGCATCACTATTAGTCTAACTTCTACTCTTTGTTCCGCTTAAGGACAAACTTTTGTAAATATAAACTTGAAAACAAAAAAATAATATATGTCTCAAACAGTCTAATAATTTTTAAACATTTTTGTACATCTTCAAATGCTAAAATTAAACATAACTGTAATTAAATAGCAAAATGAAATTAAAAAACGTACTACTTTTAATTTCAAAAGTCAAGGTTCTTTACAAAAATTTAATTTAATAAATCAACCTCTATTTTGAAAGCAACCTTTAAAAATATTTAAAAAATTTTATCTAATAAAAATGAAAAAGTAAAAAATAAAATAATTGCAAAAGAAGTAATACATAAAATTTTAAAGTAATTAAAAATTACATTGATAATACTTAACCAAAAATAAAATACAATTTTTATTTACTGTATTTAAAAATGCTTTTTTAATGTCCCAAAGTTTAAATATTATTTTGAATAAATTATGTTTTAAATATAAACCAAACATTTGTTTAATAAGAATAATACATTTAGCGTATACGCATTATCCACATTTGCATTTATTTGAAAACAATAAAATAAATATGAATTTTAACTATTTGATCGGTGCAATTAGGACAAAAAGCATTTTGTCATATGAACTTGCAACTTACTTAATAGTACTTAACTATAGTAAATATGGTTAACAATTTTTATCGTATATTGTTTACAAAAAATGTATCAGTTTGTAAAAGTGCATAAAATAAATTACGTTTAAGAAATGTTTTTTTTATAATAAACTTACTAAAATACGTCAAATTTATCCATCCATCTAGTCTTGTTTATTGATTTTTAATATTTTAAATTTACACCAACCTTTAGCATTAATGCTCATTGTAATTTACGACTTTTAATTGGCTATCAAATATTCAACCAATAAAATGTCAACATTACAATACGCCATAATTGAAAATCGGAATAACAACAACTCACTTTATTTATAAATGGTGGACATCCTTGTTCCAAACCTCCATAAAATGTAAATCCCCAATTACGTTCCGAATTTGGACGCTTGAGGATAACCGACAAACTGGGTCCGCTGTCAGTCGAAATTACATCCGACCCAATATGAACGTGTGCTATGTCTGACAGCTTTTTTGTTGGGCTAAATGGTTGTTGAAACGTTTGTGAATGTGACGTGCTAATGGGACTGTCAACATTCTTTGGAGTAGGAGTCGAATGGTTCCAAATTGGCTGAGCAGTTGAAGATAATTTGGATTTGTACAACGCCGATGTTTTGGTATTTTGTGGTTGGGGTATGTTATTATTACTATTATTGTTGCTGATAATAAACTGTTGGTCACGGACACTAGGCATAGCTTGTGTATTCATAGATGGAATTGTATCACATACGAGACGTCCACTTTGTGGATTTAAAATGTCATCCTGATAAGATATTTCACCAAACATGGCATCGTATGCTTGTTTGATGTTTTCATGTGGCACAATCATCGGTGAATTGACAAAATGACTAGTTGAATTAGTTGTCGGTGACGATATACTGATGTTGGCCTGATTCGTGTTTTGTTCGGCATATGGCGTTGTTTGAATTTCGGCGGGGGCACATTGTGCTTCGACTTTATTATTATATTGCGTTTCAACTTCATTATTGATCGTCTTGTTTTCTACATTTTGTTGTTCATTTATTTCTGTTTCAGCTGTGTTTTTTGGTTGCGTACAAGTTTCGCTTTCAACCTTGTCTTTTTTCTCAACCGTTTGACAAGCATCGGATTTGTTTAAAAACATTTCATCAATCTTTTCTATATTTTTCGTCTCTTCAATCTGACTTTGATTGGCTCGGCTTTCCACTACAATATTTTCGCCAATTTCGACATTTTGTTCATCATTATCCATTGTGTCGGCTCCAGTTTGAAATACTTCGTTGGATTCCACATTATCAATTCCTGTTTCATTTACTGCTGCTGCTGCTTCTGCCCCTACTTGCATTGCGTCGCTGTCCATTAATCCCTACTCTTGATACCAAAATTCGTTGTCAATCCAGGAAAATAAGAATAACTTGATTATAGTTGAATTATTTTAAAAAATTTTTAAAATGCATATGCATATGCATATATATATATATATATAATGTGTTATATGTGGTGAGCGAGAGGGGACGAAAAATTAAGAAATTATGATGTTCAGTAGGTGTGGGGGTAGTTTTAATAACAAAATGTCACTTTTGTTGGTTTTTATATCTGTTTCAATTACGTTTACGTAACAATAATTGTTAGTTAACAAAAGATGTTTTATACTAATAAATCGAGAATATATATATATATATATATATACACCATATATACCCATGTCCTAACAATGGTTGGATGGATACATAAATATCCATTGCACCAAACACAAATATTTTATCCAATAGCATATTTAGGTCACACATGTTAGATCACATGATCTAATCGGTTTATGTTTATGTATATAATGGGGAAAATAATCGATTAGGAAACATATTAAATACATATTTTATTATAATTTGTTTGTTTTTTGAAAATCTTAATTATACTGATAATGTATCATTCACTAATGTATCACTCACTAAAATAGATATAAAAACAAAAACGTATTGAATGTAAATAATTTGGTTTATTAATTTACAAAAATCAGATTTGGTATGATGAAAGTTAATAATAATTATATTTTAGGTGATGTTGGTTTATGTAAATAACTATTCTACCAATAGGTTGTTGCGTATGTGCACGGATTTTAAATTAATGCTATTGGGACGTACATTAGATAAAAATGGTGCATATTTACTTAATTGCTCACTTAATTAATAAACTAGACGTGGTATAAAAATTGGTTTTACAAATAAAACATCCGTTTAAATAGGGATTGAAGGATGAATATCATAATATACAAAATATAAAATAATACAATGCTTTAAAAAAATCGATAATTCATCATTTATATGTTAAATAAATGTCACAATATTCGTATTCACTTGAATAATACATCTACTAGGTGTCAGTCAACCAGGAGCAGAGTACAGCTGTTTCATTCTTGTTTAAAATTATTAGCAGTGCATACCTTTCAAGTCTCACAAACTTGAATCCACGTCCTATTGGGTGTCAGTTCGAAGCTTTAACCACTAAACTACCAGTGGTTGAAACTGACCCTGTAAATTATAATTAATGTTATTGTTTCTTTCTCAGTTGTCAATTTTCAGTTTTTTATTTTTATGTATTTAACTAACTTTTTAATTTACATGGTCTGTTCCAACCTATAACTTGATAAGTGAGGCTTTATTCTAAAACCAGAAAATGCGTTTATTCCAATCCGAAAGGTATGGACTGCTGATGATCCTAAACAGGAATGTGAAACAGCTGTACGGCTCACCTGGCTGACCCGATCTGACTATTCCGATATCACTCTCAAGCAACCCCATAATAATTATTTATTTAATGTTAACTTAATAGAATTCGAATTTGACCAAATAATTTCCTTCGTTTAATTCTACGTTTATCGCCCAAAATACGGTTTTGGAATAGACAATTAGTAACGGCAAAAGAAAGGTTGGGGTAGACCACAGAAAACTTGGCTAAGAACCATTTGGGAAATTCCAATTAAAATAAATATTTTATGGGATCAAACACAATAATTAAACATTATTAATCATTCCTACGGCAATATATGGGAGTGAAACGTGGAAGCGAACAGACAAGACATAATTACAACTAGATGAAGAAAATTACTTCGTCAAATTCTACGTTTACCGCCCAAAAGACTAACAAACACAGTTTTGGAATAGAAGATCGAAAATGGTAAAAGAAGGTTGGTAGACCACAGAAAACTTGGCTAAGAATTTTTCGGGAATGTTTCATGGGAACAAGTAAACCGCTTGGCAGAATGTTAAATACATGGAAACATTTTGTTATCTCATGTTCTCTTTGAACTACGAAACTTTGTTGTTGTTGTTGTTTTATGCTGTAATTGCTGTTTTATTACCACATGCTTATTTTTAAAGCAAAAGGGTTTCGTAATATTATATATATATATATATATATATAACGTTTGGCAAAATGCTCAAATACGTGGAAAAAATTTGTTGTCCTATGTTCGTTTTGTATAAGACGTTGTTATTGCTTTTACTGTAGCTGTTATCTTATTATCCCATGGTTTTTTTAAAGCAAAAAGGTTTTTGTAATTGTATTTCTAATACGTTTGTTCATAAAAATAATATTATATGACAACAACTCCTATTAGTCGATTTTTAGCTTGTATTCAAAAAAGATAATAATTAAAAAGAAAAAGTAGTAATCTTTTCTTTAAAAAAAACTACAGAAAACATTCCTTACAAAAATACAGTCTCTGGTCCATAAAGAAACACCCAAAGATGTACAAATTAATAATAACACTTACTTGTTTGTTTGGAGACAAAAAGACATAAACTAAATTAATTCATTTTTATACAAATACTGTTATGACTGGGTGTTGGACGGATTAGCGTTCGAGTAAGCTATTTATTATCTAAATACTTTGGCTGAGACACTTATCGGCCATAATCGATGTCGTCCCAACAAATACTACATTTGTATTTGTATACCGCGTTGTTAGTCAAGCAGCCCTAATGATTGAAGTTCTAGTTTCCAGCAGACTTTATTATTGGCGCTAAATGCAGGTTTTTGTTTGACTGCTAAAATATTTCTCGTGAAACATTCAGGACACAAACTTGAAAAATTTTAAGATGTGCCGGAGTGGTACAGCGGTACAGCGCTCGACTTGGACCTGGGTACGAGTGAGGGTTCGAATTCCACCACTGGCACTAAATGTGGGCCCACGTTCGGTTTCGCTAAAATGTTCACTGCTAAAAAATGTTTTTCGTAAAATGTTCAAAAT
Organism: Cardicola forsteri; assembly: GCA_025895645.1. NCBI lineage: Eukaryota > Metazoa > Platyhelminthes > Trematoda > Strigeidida > Aporocotylidae > Cardicola > Cardicola forsteri. The sequence continues at coordinate 445,154 of JAKXYG010000618.1, read as the reverse complement.
TGTGAAAATAAATAAGTAAAATAAAAAATAAAACCAGCAAAACAAATAAACACTTTATTTTCTTTTAGAATTGTTATATTAAAATTGTCAGATTCATCATCATCAGCACATACTTTTCAAGTTAGTTAAACAGTTCATTATTTAAAAATGTAATTAATCGACATTTTAGTCTATTTTTCACGTGTTTATTTAGTTAACTGCTTTTGTTATCCTTGTACAATCTCTACCTTTAAACAAATGAAATTTTTAAAAATAATGCATTTGTAAATTTAAATAAAGACACATTTATATTTTGAATTTCGTCCCAAACATTATGTTTAAATAAAAAAAATATTTAAAAAAAATTCGTATACACAAAATAGTTTATTCTTTATATTTATGCAATTATTCTAATTTACTTTTACGTCTACAATAAAAAATAATTTTTTGTCAATGTTTTACTTGTAACACAAATCATTATTTTTTTTTTAAATGCCTATTTACTATCTAATATTTTTAAACCTCTAAAATAAATTATTTTAAAAAATTCCGTTTAATTAACTTTTTTTAAAAACCCTATGGGTATGAATCCGGTTTTTAACCAACAATAATCAATATTGTCTACTTAAATCTTTATTAAATTTCTGCAATTGGTCACAATCCTTCATTCCATTTGCACACAAATGAACACAATGTGGTTGCTGATTGGTTACAAAGCCAACAATGGTTTATTGTCAAAACAAACAGTAGTAATCTAGAATCAATTGTATTTATTGAAATTTTAGTCCTTTAAAATTTTGTTCCATCTTGAAATTCCATGTATATGTTAAATGATAACAACATACAAGGCTATTTTTAACAATCCAAATATGACATTAATGTATGTAGATCCATTGAACAAATCCTCTCTAATTATTTTAACAATGCTTTATATTTGTTAATAATTTTGCATCGTAAATACTAGTGCTTTTTATTGAAGAGCGACTTTAGGCTTTGTTGCTGTAAATTTTTCTAAAACAAAATGCACTGATTTGTATTGCTAAATTAGTCCACTGTACGGAATTGCACATACCAATACCACTAAAGTCGATTTTAAGTGTAAAAAGAGCCCTTAGCAAGTTTACAAAATTAGAAAGCTTTAGCTGCTGCCCAAAGCTGCACCATATATGATAAAATATCTTAAACTTAACTGAACTAGTAATTATGTCATTATTTATCGAAAAATTGTATTATTTTCTAGGTATAGTCATATTAAAGTTTTTTTGTCGTTTTTTAAATAATCTTACCAAACTAACTTGTTCATTTTCCATGTTACTAAAAATATTTAATTTAAATTCAATGCACCCCTTTCTATCTTTGTCCACTTTGAATGAAAAAAGGTACTAAACTACTCACAACTGCTTTTCAAAAACGTCATAATTATGAAGATCTATTAAAGCAATTGTTTAATAAATTATTAAAGAATCATCATTATCATCATCACATTATCTAAAATTTGAATTTGTGTCATTAAAAATAACTGATAATGAATTCATTTATTGTATTAACAAGAATCGATAATCCTTGTGTGTTTTCTAAAATAATAGCAATGAATACAGTTCGTTTGATGATAGAAATTTGGGTTTACAAAAATGATTAATTGTGTCGAATAAGACATGTGTTTGCAAAAAGTCATTTGTTAAATAAGCAGCATTGAAACACTGGCAAATGTTTTGCTGTATAATTGAAAACTACATTGTTTGGCAGTGTAAATTGTACTACTGTTACTAGGTCCTAATCATTTGTTAATGCATTTTTGCGTTTAAATGTCTATTAAAATGAATAAATTGTAATGGACAAAAGTTAGTTCAAACCAGTAAAACGCTTGTCTACTTATATTATTACTAGGTTTAAATAGTGTGGCAATACTAAAGTACTTACAAAAATTAATAGTGATAATAATAACTCTATTATAGCCGACCTCAAGTCCAGCTGGAAATTAATAAGGGCTAAAGTACAAGACTATTAGTCTGAACTTTTTGAAAAATAAATAGTGCCAAAGGAATAACAAAAGAGAACGCCATTTGAATAAATTATGCCAAAGAAGTGAAAGTACAATTAAAATTCTAGATGAAAAATTTTGTAATGACAAAAGTATAATCAGTTAGATTAATCTTGCTGCTCAATGCTTTTTAAAGTGAAAGGGTTTGTAATGGTTAAAAGGTACACACTTATACCGCATGTACATACAATTATAAGTAGAGTTTTAAATAATCACTTATCAATACACAATCAGTATTAGAAATGAAATATTATTTTTTTAAATTGAAAAGTGTATCAATTTGTGGCATTTGTTTTTCAAATTGCCTTTGCTATAAACAAAAAGCATCGCATCATGTGATTGTATGTTAAGGTTATGAAACGAATAGTTAGTGATTACAAGAGATGCAACATTTGGTGTAAAAATAAAAGATACGCTTTAGATGTGTTTTAGGGTAGCATTTTACAATTTCATAAAAAGCAGTCATTTGTGGAATTTAGTACAAAAAATGTTAACATCCAGATGTTAAGTATGCAATTGTATAAAACTAAATTGTACTATGTAGTAATTATTCTCATTTTACCAGTTTTGTGGTATGTTTTTTCAGCAAATGGATATATAGAGAAGTTAAATACAAGAACGTACCCGCGTTTAATGTACCTGTAGTGGGATTCCAAATCAGCTCTACGTGCTATAAATTTGAGCCCGCATTTGATGTCAGTGATGGGATTCGAACCCATGCCCACCGAGGTCCAAATTCGAGCGCTGTACCGCTAGACCGCCTCGGTATGTCGGTGGTAAAACGTAAAACCATACTTACCCAGTTTAGCCTACCAAATGTGCTACTTCTGCAAAAATCGTAACATATACGACTGAGTGATCACTTGATTCATTTTTTAAAAGAATTATTGTAGGCCTGAATATAATTCAATTACAATTATAAAAATCCATTGAATAATTAAAACCCAGCATGACATCCGTGCATTCCGCCATAGCCAGTATTAAGTCCAGTTGAGAAAGGAGAAGGGTTAAAACTCAAGGTTAGTAACCTAAAAAATATTGCTAAAAAACGGATAACACAATGCTAATAAACTGCAGCAAAAAGCGAAAGCATCATTTCATTAAAGGGCTTCAGCAAAATTCAAATAAAGCTTAATCTTCGATTGTTAAGATCTTCGACGCCAAACCCCTGATGTAAAATTATATAAAGCAATGTTGTTGCCTTTTCATTTTCAGAAAAAACAACGTTTCAAAATAATGAACGACGCTAAGAGATATTTTGCACCCTATCTTCTACCTTTGTACTTACACTCAGTATAGACAACCGATAATTCTGACGATTTGATCAATGCTTATAAACTACTCTCAATTTTCAATAAGTTACACTAATTACTCACTGTCACCTGCACGTAGCACATCCTGGACTACATGCACCCAACTGGGCATGCACCATTCCGCATCAATGCAATCATACACCCATTGTACTTAAAAGACATTTCAAGGTATACATATACTATATGTAGTTGTTGGGCTAGGGGAGATAAACCTGACACAAATCAGCAAGTCTAATCATTCTTTGTAAACAACGGCACCATCACAAGGATGCCGTCTACCAGCCAAAAAACTGCGTTAAACCTCTACGTTTGTTATGCTAATCAAACCACCGTAGTCGATTGTTTCATATATCATAGAGATGATAAAGAAGTGATTACGTTACCAATTACAAAACAAAATATATACACTTGTATATCATAATATTTACTTAAACAATTTTTACAACATAAACCTAGATCAGAAATCAAAAATGATAATCACTAAAACCTTGAAACGCCAATAAATTTTTTTTTTAAAACAACAACATTTTCAAATAAAATTCATTTCATCCAATACAAAACTAAATACAAATTTTGAAAAAAAACAACAAAAAATCACGATTAGCTTCAAAATAATTATCCCCCCTCCTCAATCCCAAATTCATCATATGGCCCAACCAAGTTTCGTGGGGTGGGTGAGGATAGATTGACGAGGAAACAAACGGATGAACCAAACAATCAAAACAAATCAACGTGAGAGGGACAGCTGGTCAGTTAATATTTGAAATTTTCGGACACATGGACAACCATCACTGTATTTGTTTGGTCTGTCTTTCTGAAAACAGAATTGGACATAGAAATCACTTGACGCTACAAATGGAGCTTCAATTTTTCCAAATGACTGTCAATTTGCTGTTCCAGTTGCAACGAATATTGATGTTCGATGGCCAAAAAGTTGGCAGCCAAATTGAACACGCCCGTATCTTCTTCGCGATCCAATCCGTATGCCGCTGAATGACCGCAATTCTTTGAGCAACGGATGAATTCAATTATTAATTCAATTATTATTAATAACAATACAATAAATAATTAATAATTCCTTAAGTAAGACCTTCCAATTGGGTATCTTATCTAGAATGAAGTTGCATAGAATAAACAACGGATGCCAATGATCCTAAGGATTTGAGTAATGCTTATAAACAATCCAATTTCCAATATTCCTGACTGTCATTTCCACGTGATGCATCCTGGATTAGGTGCCCCTAAGGACTTAAACTAATAACAGTAGAAGCCAAGTGCACAACAGTATAACTGGGATTCCGCTTCGATAGATGGGTGTAAGCATACACCCAGGGTACTTAAAACATATTAAGGTATACGTATACCACATGTAGCCGTTGAGCTAAGTCGGATAACACTGACAAAAAATCAGGCGATCTCGTCAATCTTTGCGAACAATGACACTATCACAAAGATGCCATCTATTAGCCAAGAAAACTGTTCTACGTTTGTCACGCTTATCAAGCTTCGATTGTTTAATATACTGTATACATATGGGAAATGCTTGAATAAACAATAGTGTTAAAACTGTACTAATGGTAGGCTATACAAACCTAGACAGACCTAAATTAGAATTCTAGACTTCCCCGTCGGGGAAGTGTAAGTCCTACTAGACCACTTCACCACAAAAACACTACCAGACAAAGCACCTGCACAGTTAACCATCAATTTATAAATTCAATACTCTACTGATTGAGTCAAGCGGCTTCATGTATCAGAATAAACCAAAATCACAAGAACCAAATTTATAGCCTCTTGAAAACTATTATTATTATCATTATCATTACTATCGGTTTGGATATTTCAGTATATATTCATCATTATTTGGCTGCACAATTTTCGTCAACACCAAAAATAATAAATAATTTACAAATGAGTTTAAATCCCACTTCTACATAACATCGTCAAATGAAATCGATAACCCTGCCATACAAACGCTGGTGTTTTGCATCAAAACATTTAAACAATACTTGGTACAATTACTTTGACCAAATTCTCCAGATATGGATGTGGCACATTCGAATGGGATGCAAAGTTCGACGGCACTGATGGAGCAGACTCATCAATTCGAAGTTGGTTTGTGGGTTGACAATGTGAAACATTTTGCAGTTTAGATGTTGGACTCGAATTTGAATTTGTCAATTCTTTGGAATCCAAAGGGCTGCATTTGTTTGAAAGCAATTTGCAATTGTTCGTTTAAAAGGAATTGCAAGTTTAATCAAACATCAATGATAATCCAATCACTTTTTCAGTATTTCCAAACGCCTTAAACAGTCACTTGTTTTCTATGCAAGATAAATCTGATAAAATTCAGACAATTACTTCATTACTTTAATAATTAGTGGCACCATTACAAGGATGCCGTCAATTAACCAAAAGAGTTTTTTGGTTTCTTACATTTGTTGCGCATACAAAGTTCCCTTCACATGTAAAACAGTGAAAGGTGATTGTTAGATATGCTGTATAAAAACGAAAATAATGAAGAAATAATCATGTCGCCAACCAATAATTAAAAAACCTATTCCCAAATAACTCCTCCATAGTCGGTTGAGGAGGGTTAGAGCGCAAAGTTAAAAAACAATGCTAAAGAAAAAAACAGCAAAAGGATACCATTTGATGAAATGACGACAAGAAAAATGAACGTAGTACGATTCCGATGACATGATTGAATGTAAAAGCCAAAAAAAGACCAGTCGTCAATATTCAAAATATTTAATGTCAAAACTTTTAAGTACTTTAGGCCCCCAAAGGAAAAGGAAGCGTTTGCATTTTTACATTCCCAGATATCCACAACTTTGCTAAACTTCTGCTTAAAGTGGAATTCAAACACACATTAATTGTCTAATGCTTCAAACTACCTTGTCATTACAACTAACAAACACTTTAGACATTTCATTAGGGAAATTCATTCCCATAAATAATTTACGTTTTCGTAGCCATTTAAAATTTAAAATCAACATCAATCTTCTTACAAATAAGTCTACAAACAAACAGCTCACCCAGTCGACAAATTATTATCTGAAAATTGTTTAAAAAAATTCCTTTCGTCAACCCTTGCTGGATAATTCGCATTGTATCGGTTTGAAGATACTTGAAAAGACACAAATTCATCTTCCTGCCGAGCATCTGACTCTCGAGTCAAATGATTGAAAATCGTCGGTGAATTGGACAATTGATTGGCAGCCAGTTTGTTCAGGTCACATACGGTCTGTGCATCAATAAGAAAGTCATTTGGATCGTAAACCAAATTGACATTCGTAGAAGACAAATTGTTGCTTTTGCTCTAACAGATAAATGTATTTTTCAAACATTTAAATATATTGAACTATATTACTAATAAGTAGGTAAAGTCATAATATTGAAATAAAGCATTAAATTCTTTTCTTTTGATTAATTAAACTATCGAATACAACAGTACAAATAATCAATAATAATATTGTAAATAAATCTGCATTTAAGTAAATTTGGCCAAGTGATAATCTAAGGACTGGATAACTCAGCACTATAATTGTATAAAAAAGCTGGTAGCGCAGTCGATTTGTTCCACCTTTTAGAATAAATCCTACCCAATTCACTACATGAAACAATTTATAATGATCTAAAAATGCTTACCATCATGCAACCTGGTTCATCTGTTTGTACAGAAAAATCAACACGTCCAGTCCTTAGACTGGCATTGACATTCATCTAAAAGCGCACAATACATTATCCTAAATTAGTTTAATTTATTCAATAAACCAATAATTATTTATTCATTTTGAACAATAAAATACGTTTTGCTTATTTCTCAAATTAATCCGAACTAAAAAACAAAAAACTTAAGCTTTTTCTTAGTACCTTGCATTACAGAATTCCTTGAAAATCTATCCATAACCAAATATTAATATTATTCCTATTTTCTTACCCTCAACTTCGCTGCAAGGCGATAACCAAACACCCTAAAATGCTATTGATTCTGACGATTTGAGGAATGCTTATAAACTCTCAATTTTCTACTACGGTAATATTACTCATTATCACTTCGACGTGGTGCATCCTGACCTACGTGCATTCAAGCACCTAGACTAACACAGCAGAGACCAAGGGCTCTTCAATGCAGTCTGTTCAATGTTATCAAAAACCCAAATACTATATTTATAATAAACTAAAAATTACCAGTAGCCTTAGCAACAATAATTCTATATAATTATAAACCAATCCTGAATACGTCCAAAATAATTTTCAAAAATTTCAAATAAAAATTGCCAATATTCAAACAAAGTTTTAATTTGTTACTAGTTACTATTTATCAAATATTAACTTGCTGGTCAGTATATAACGGTGTATAAAAATTAATATTAAAAAAATATTTTTATCCAGTTAAATTTTTCAAAACATACTTTTTCGTACACGCTTAGATGTTTTTCCAGTTTAATTATTTTTGACTGAAAATCTTGTAGCTCTTTAGTTAAAACAATATTTTGTTTAACAGCACATTCTTTGGCTTCGAGTAGTTGAATAATCATTGTTGAAGCATTTTCACAACTATTCTCAAGTTGGCTAAAGATTAATTGTAAAATGATTCGCATTAAAATAAGGCATCTAAAATTTACATCAAGCTAACTTACAAGCAAACATTAATAAGCACAATGTTCTTACCTAATTGACATATATTTAATAACCTAAGTAAAACTCAACAATCTTATTCAGATTAATTAAACTTTTATCATTAATAAACAAGCATAACCAAGAACACAAAATGCACAAAAAATAACTAAACAGTATCTACCATTATCACTTTATACCTACACACTTCTTATAAATAAAAATTTATGCAAATATATTTAAACTTTGTATTAGATTATCTAAATTAAATTCAACCACAAAGTTTCTCGCATCTAAAGTAAAATCTCCACTACTTACACCACATACATCTTAGCTTTAAATCAAAACAAATATAAGTCATCAATATGATCAATACACTAACGTAAACATTATTAAAAACACCTGATTATTTTAAATTTAAACATTTTAAAAATACAAACAAAACTGAAATCATTAACAACACTCAACCTTATTCGTTGTGTCTTTTCTAAGATAATGGCATCTGCTTGATTTAATCGAGATTCTAATGCTCCTATCTGTGCATTAAAATCGATTTCTGGATTCGAAATTTGCAATTTTGTATTAGCACTATACATATTTCTTGCCAAAGACGCCGATTTCTCAGATTCCCGCGTTTTCGAGTTTAACAGACTTAATTTAGCTAACAAATGTTTAATTTCATTTTCTTTCGTTGATAATGTTTGTTTAAGTGATCCTATCTCAACAGACTAAAAACGATATTTAAAAACAAAACAAATTACTTGTCGCTTAATTGTATGTTTGCAATTCTGTAATGAATTTTCCAAATCTGTTACACGCAAGTGATGATTATGTTTAAGCGACTGAATAGTTTTGTTTTTGTCCAATCTAATTTTTTTGTTATAAACATTAAATTAGTCAAAAATTATAGACTTACTGCAATTCATCATAACGTGTTTTTAATAAATCCGCATTACTCCTTTCTTTCATCAATTTAAATCTAAGTGAATGAAGATCGGAATTCCCCTTTGTAGATCTAAAACATAAAGAGAGCATGAAATTATTATTAAATTCTTAATCATTACTATTAATAGTATTATTATTAGCGATAAACGCCATTACAAATGTGACAAAGCTGCCATTTAACATTTTCCTGTCATAAAAATGATATATTTAATAATACCATAAAACTAAGATTTTTAAAACAAGATTTTCCTAATTTGGAACATAAATATACAAAACTTACTTCAGTTTTTCACAATTCAAATTGAGAGCATTATTTTCTTTCTCTAAAACATTTATTTGTTTTAAAAAACTATTTTTTTGCGATTCTAGTTGATCTTTATACTTTTTCTCCAAGTTAGAATATTCATTACTAATCATATCAAACTTCATTTTTAAAATATCCAAATCATTCTGGTGTGTACATTCATTATGCTTTACCTCTAAAACATTCAATTTTTTGAGTGCATTCTCAACCTTTAAATTCAAATAAGAAATCTTAAACATACATCTTGCTCCTTTTCTGTAATCAACTTTTGTAAATTTATATTTTCTGAAATTTTTAAAGAAAGTTCATTCTCCAAATTTTTAAGTTCATGTTTCCATTGATTTTTCTTTTTTTCAATTATTTTGTCAACTTCAATCAACAATTCTTTTATTTCATCATCGAATTCAGGCATATGATGGGATAAAAAACTCAAAATTTCTAAACTGATAAAATCAAAAATTATTTTCAAAAATTCACATTTTAAATATACTTATTTGAAACCGGAGATGAACATTGACCAGTTGAATTCAAAGCCTTAAGCGATTCGTGATTAACAAGAGACATAACAACGATTTTAGCTATTGCGCTGACGCAGAAGCATTTGTGATTTACATTATTTAAAATGTTAAAAAAATTTAATATAAATTAAAAAATATATTTTTATAAATAAATTAAATGTTGTAAATTTTAAATTTTGTAATAAATTTTTATTGTGTTAAATAAATAGTTTTAAATAAAGTATTAATTTTTGAATTCAGTTTAATTTGCATTTTAAAAATTACTTTTATGTTTATAACTTTAAAATAAAATATTTTTTATTATATATATTTATAACTTTAAAGTCGTAACTTGTTTATTACTGTACAGGTTGGTTCACGAGTTGAGTAGGAGACAATCTCCTTTTGATCCTTTGTTCAATTATATTGTTAAGAAAAAACAAAAATTAAACAAAATTAAAAAAATAAAACATCAAACAATTGTGTTAGAATTATGTAAAATTAGAAAAGGCATAGAAATCATATGCAGCCTTAAATGACGTAACAGATTTAGCATTGACTACTTTTGAAGGTATTCTAAGCTTTAATAACTCTCTGGGAGAAGTGATAGAGTCTCAGCTTAGAATGTTGGACTGAACTACCGCCGGTAAATTATTAATAAATATGATAAACAATAAAGATTCTAGTACCGACCCTAGGAGTACACCTGAACTAATTTGACAAAGAAAGGATAAATTTGTACCAATTCGGACACTAAAAGAACGATTGGTAAGGATATCAGAAATCTAAGCAAAAATTAGCCCAGTAATGATTTTAGCTTATTTAAAAGTAGATTATAAAGTATTGTGTTAAACGGTTTTGCAAAATCAAAATAAATAGCATCTACTGATGGTATTAAGTCAAGTAAGTTAGTGATGCTATCTGTATGGGTTATTAAATCAGTGAGACAAGACCTATGGGGCATAAAACCATGTTGGGTAGAATTGATTATTTTGTACTTAGCAATAAAATCCAATAAATGAGTCTTAATTAACCTCTCCATTACTTTACTTGGAGTAAAAAGAATACTAATCGGTCTATAGCTGTCAGGAATAAATGTAGAACCTGAAATGTATATTGGCCTGATGAATGCTGACTTCCAGATGAGTGGAAGACAACCAGAGTTTAAAGAAAGGGTGATGATATGGGTCTAGTGAAGTGCCAGTATCTCAGCACATTATTTTAAAACTCTGGGATATATCCCATCAGCACCACACAAGGAAAATGTGAGTTTTACGAGCTCCCTGAGAACTGCTTGAACATTTGGATTAAAAAATCTAATAGAGAAAGCTGAATCATGATACTGGGGAAGGGGAGTTTCAGATTGTCGGAACACCGAGTTAAAATAATTTCTAAAATTGTTGCAAATCTGGGTTCTAGTTAGTAATAAACCCTTGTTATTTTTCAGACAGGGTAGTAAAATTTCGGAGACGCGCTTATTCTTAATAAACTTAAATAGAGTGATTTTATTGTCTGTAGAAATTTATGAACCATAATGTTTCTATGCGAATTAATTGCATTGAAGTATCTATTCTTGATTGAGATATAGTTATAGTAGAAACAAAAAAGTTTAGTAGATATTTAAAAGAAGAAAAATCTGTTTTGTTTCTGTGTTAAACGGACAATCTTTCTAGGGACCTTGGGTTTAGTATGAAAGGGAATTCAAAACAGAACAAACTTCCTTGATTAACTTAACAAAGTGTGAGTAAACCTGTTCTAAATTATTGCCATATAAAAAATCCCAGTAGTCCGATTCAAAAAATTGCCAAAATTTTTTTTAATAATCGGCTTTTCTAAAATCTGGGATAGGTACTAGGATGTACAGTTTATTCCTGGAGCAACACGAGGGAAAAGAAACTTTAAAAAATAAGAAGTTTTGATTACTCTTTCTAAGATAGAACCAATAGATGAGGACTCACTGGTAAAAACAAGATCAAGACATAAAGGAAAGGAACTGAGCCTATATGAGTAGGTGATAGAACATACTATGTGAAGCATGCTTGATGCAAGATTAAAAAGTTTATTTTCGAATGAGTTGGAACCAGAGAGAGACCACCAGTTAAGGAAGGACAATTGAAATCTCTCATTAAGATGCAGTGTCTATAGAGAAGAGAAAGACAATGTTTAAGTTCTGATATGAAAGCCTTATTAAGGCTTTTTAATAGTGAGGGGGCGGTAGAATAAAGAGTAAACAGTATGAGGATCTAATGCCAGGTGGACAAAATCATATCTTTTCTGATAAGTAATCCTTGTAATTCCTACAATGTGTGGAAGGGTGGCATTAACTAATTCTTATAATTCAGATAATTTGTTAAGTAAACTTAAAGCATTTGTGTAATATACCTTTATAAAAGAGAGGGGCTAATTGTCTGAGGCGTTGTAAGGTGGGATAGCGAGTATAACTGCGGGTGGAAACCGAAGATTTGGTATATCAGCATTATCTAGCATTGTTTAGACGAACACCAGGATAATTAGAGCAAACACTGAGCCAACCCTATATAATGTTATCCTTAATGAATAGAGAATTGAAAGTGACTAAAATGGGGAAGCAAACTGAGGACGCTTGCAAAAAATTTACATCGTTTAACATTTTTAACCTCAGGGGAACATGAAGAAATAATATCGGACACCAACTCTTTATAGTTAGTTACACTCCCTTTAATACCTTTAATTATAATATTACAATCACGCTTAGTATTCTCAATGTATTACTTAATGGCAGCCAAGATTTCTTTCTGGGAAAGTCTTAGGACTGATTTACTTGCTAAGGAAGAGGGGCTAAAGTTGGTTACATAGTCTTTTAAGAAATTTATTTCTGTTATTACATTATTTGAAAGATGAGAGATAAAGGAGTTTAGCGCCTCAGTTTTAGCTTGGCATTCAGAAAGTTTGGAGACCAACGCTGATAAAGTAAGAGAGATTTCATTTAGTCTGGAGTCAAGATTATAAATTTTAAAGAAATTGGTCTTAGACTCTAAAAGTGATTTTAAAATGTTATTCAGTTTGTTTTTGTTGGCAGAAGGCAATTGCTGTAGCTTGATTTCGTATCTGCAATCTATGTATTTATAATTAATCGGACTATTAGCAAGCTGCAAATAGTGTTCCTAGGATAATCCCAAGCACGCTTTGTAAAACCAATTACTGCTAAGTACACAAAAGATGCCAGTCTTCATAACCTTCTTGCAATATTGTAAGCAACATTTGGATGAATTGGAGAAAGTAATATCTAGAAACAACAACTAAGAAATAGGTGTATAAATTAAACAAGAAAGAAACTATCACTAGGAGAAGGCTAATGATTATTGTTAAAAAGTGATAATTTGCGGAAAAAATGGGAATTAAAAATAATTATGACAACCTTTACAGGTTACATGTTGGCACAAGTTGAGTAAAAAAAAACTTTTTTTGACTCTCGGTTTTAATGTATTTTATGTTATCAAAGAGAAATTACCATTATTAGCCGATCATCAGGTACTCCTTACAATGACATTCTTTATGAAATAATTTATCGACACTTCAAGGAATGTTTTCAATTAATCAGTCGTATCTCCAACAACTCCAATCATCCACTTTATCGTAATTTCAGCAAATTATTTGCATCGGGAATGACAAGAAGATCACATATACACGTTAAGTGCAGAACCAATGTGTATATAAATTTATGTCTGCCGTATTTAGCAAGGTTACTATCCAATCCCAACAAAGTTCAAAGTAATCTTTACATTAGCCTATCCAAATCATGAGTATGTTTTTTTTCTTTAGTCTGACCAATAACCGTAGTTTGTAATCTGCCCATTTTAATTTGTGACCATTTATTATCCTTTATCCAGGGTATTATTTTATTAGCCATGCTCACTCATGAGTCATGAGTCATTCGCATTTTATGTATACTGTTATATTTGCACACTATTAACCATAGTGTCCCCTAAATAATACCATGCCTCTTTACGCATATCATATTAAACATGATTTTTGAATATACGTTGATTTTGAGTTTTCCTTCTTCTTTTAGCCTATGTAATTTAATCTTACTTTACTTATTTATTTATTTATTTTTGGACTGATGTTACACACTGCTAATTGTATTGTATTTTTATAATTGCACATATTTTTTGTGTGCTAAAAGCTACTTCTACTGAAGTATTTAAGCTAATAACCATAAATAAAAAAAATATAAAATATAAAATAGATGAAATAATGTGGAAATTTGTGACAGAAAAAATTTGGAAATTAAGATAAAAAACAAAGATGCAGTGCAAAAGAAAAAAATAAAACTTATAGAAAGTGAGTAAAAATATATATATATATATATATATATATTGCCTCATGCTTATTTTTAAACTTTTGGTTTAAAAATAAGCATGAGGCAATAAAACAACAATTACAGCAAAACAACAACAAAGTCTCGTTAGCATTGAAGATTCTGCAAATCGAAAATTGATCTTTTTTTTCAGCCTTTACTTAACCCTGTCATTTGTGTAACTTTGTCATCCTAATACGATCACTTTTTTGCCGTTGTTTGCTGGAATGACGTCCTCTTGATTGTTTCCGTAGCAGTATAAGTTTTTTACAGATGTCAGGTTGCTAACCTTGCGTTTAAACCCTGCTTCTTTATTCCGACTTGGGACTGGCTAGATTGAATTATTTTTAATTCATATTAGGCGTAGTTATATATATAAAAAGTAATAATGAAACAAGTTTTTTTTTGTGAAAACACTAGTAATTTCAAAAAATGGAAAATATTACATAACAACCCCCACTTAACATGCAACGTGACAAGTTCTTTATCTCGTATAAAGACAATGTTAGACAAATCCTTTTAAAATAAACAATTTAAAGGTTATTCATAACCGACCCAGAGTTTATTTGTGTTTAAGAATCTGTGCGATACGCTTGCGTGACGTTACGGATCAAAAGTAGCTTGCTTATTGTGTTGTGCTCGTTGTTACGTGTGCCTAATTTCAGTTTTTGTTTTTGCATTATTTTTGTTATTAGTTTTTGTGTCAGTGTATTTGGTGTAAAGCTTGTGCATCGTGTGATAACACAAGCATTTTTTGGTGTCTTTTAACGATTATCGCTAGCGTATTCTAGTGATAGTTTTTCTTTCTTTTATTTTTTGATCAATCTATACGTCCATTTTCTTTAGTTTGTTGTTTCTAGATATGGCTCCCTCCAATTCATCCAAATGTGGCCTACACGCTGCAAGAAGGTTGTGAAAGCTGGCATCTTCTGTGTAATTTGCGGATATTGGTTTCATGAAGCGTGCTCGGGGTTATCTACTGATCACTATTCGCAGCTTGCAAATAGTCCGCTGGATTATAAATGCATGAACTGCAGATGTGAAATCGAGTTACAGCAATTGCCTCCTGCCAGCAGTAACAAACTGGATGATATACTTGAAACTCTTCTAGACTCTAAAACTATCCTTTCTAAGATTCATAGTTCTGATGCCAGGTTAGATAAAATCTCGCGTACTTTAACAACAACGGTACATAAGCTCTCTGAATCTCAAGCCAAAACTGAGGCCATAAACGCCTCAATTTCCCACCTTTCAAATAGTGTTATGTCGGAACTGAATACCCTTAAGGATTATATTTCCAATTCTAACCCTTCTTCCCTAGCAGCAAAAACGGTTATAAAACTGTCCCAGGAAGAAATCCTAGTTGCCACCAAGCAACACGTTGAGGATATTAAACGTGATTGCAACATTATTATCAAAGGCATCAAGGGTAGTGTCACTAATTATAAGGAGTTGGTGTCAAACATAATCTCCTCTTGCTCCCCAAGGTTAATAATTTTAAATTATGTAAACTCTCTTGTAAGCGACCCCACTCAGCCCCTCCCATCCTGGTTACTTTTAAGTCTTCCCTTATTAAGAATGAAATTAGGGAAGGCTGGTTTAAGGTTCGCTCTACCTTTCCGGGAATTCGTCTTCTTAATGATTTCTTTCGGGATGAACGGGCTAAAAGCTTTGCAAAGGCTTTAACCTCTCTAGATAGTAGAACTCCTTTTGTTCAACTCACCCCTCTAAAGCTTACCACCTACGATATACCACATTTTCGGATTCCTCTCCGAAGTCATACTCCCTTCCCTATAATACATCGCCTCAGGCAATTATCTCCTCTTCTTCCCACCTCTCCTCTATAAAGGTACTCTACACAAATGCTTTAAGTCTACTCAATAAATTATCTGAAATACAGGAGGAAGTATTTAAGTCCTGTCCTCATATTGTTGGTATCACCGAGACCTGGCTCTCAGCAGATATACTTGACAGCGAAATATCTTTATTGGGTTATAGTATAGTCAGGCAAGACTCTAGTAAAGGTAAAAAGGGTGGTTGTCTCCTCTATATCAGAAATGATTTATCTTATACCGTCTCTTTTCACCAAAGTATTTCTCAGGCTGAATATGAGTCAATTCATTTGGCACTAGGCTTCCACACTCTTTGCTCTTTATTCTATCGCCCGCCCTCATTATCAAAAACCTCTAATGAGGCTTTTATTTCTGAACTCAAACTCTGCCTCTCTCCCTTACAAACACCGCATCTTATTGGGTGATTTTAACTGTCCTTCCATCAATTGGCGATCTCTCTCTGGCTCAAATCATTTTGATAATATAATTTTAAAGCTTAGCATTAAACATGCTCTTACTCAGCATGTTTCAGCTCCTACTAGGTATAGGCTTGGTCAATCCGCATCATGTCTTGACCTTGTTTTCACAAACGAATCCTCTTATATTGACTCTATCTCCTACCTACTCCCTTTTGGGAATAGTGATCATATTCCCTTGTCTTTTGAAGTGTCCATCCCTCCTTGTGGTTCTACGATTAAGCGTGAGAACCCATCACCGATCCCTGACTTTAGGAAGGCTGACTTTGTAAACTTTCGTCATTTCCTCGCCTCAGCGGACTGGAGTCCTGTATACGCTAATAATCTAGAACAGGCGTATTCTCACTTTGTAAGTCTTATTAAAACAGGTATCAATAGTTTCGTTCCCCATCGAATTCCTTTTCACACTAGTTTCAGGCTCCCTAGGAAAATCGTTCGTTTAATCCAGAGGCGGAATAGGTTTTTCTATCTTTGGAAATCTTCTAAGCTCCTTTGTTTCTATTATAATTATATTTTAATTAGGAACCAATGCTTTAGACTAATTAAGACACATAGGGATCTTAAGGTTCATAAACTCTTACTAAAAGCTAAGGAGAACAAATACACCCTGTTCAAGTTTATTAAGGATAAGCGTGCTTCTGAATACCCCTACCTTGCCTAAAAAAAGTCAATGGTACACTCTTAACTAGGGGTGAAGCTTGTATAAGTTTTAGTGAATACTTTAAATCGGTGTTTCAACAATCTGATCCTCCTCCATTTCATATTCTAGACTCGGCTCCATTAATAGGTTCTTTTATTCGTGATGTTCAATTAGTTCGCAAACAACTTGAAAGTCTTAAATCATCTTCCTGTGGCGCCGACGGTATCTATCCTAGAGTTCTAAAAGAATGTGCAGGATTACTGGCTCCTCATCTAGCCCACATCTTTAACCTCTCCCTTCTAGCTGGTCAGCTTCCACTTATCTGGAAGTCTGCATTTATTAGGCCTATATTCAAATCAGGCTCTAGGTTTATGCCAGAGAGTTACAGACCTATCAGTATACTATCTACACCTAGTAAAGTCATGGAAAGACTAATAAGGTCCCATTTACTTGACTTTGTTACTAAACATAAGCTAATTAACCTTGCACAACATGGTTTTCTTCCCCATAGGTCTTGCCTCACCAATTTAATAACTTATACAGATAGCATTACGAGTCTATTGGACTCCAGGTCGTCAGTAGATGCCATCTATTTTGACTTCGCTAAGGCATTTGACAAAGTGCCCCATAATCTACTTTTGGCAAAGCTAAGATCAATCGGGATCTCTGGGCCTATCCTAGCTTGGATAACTGATTTCCTCGCAAACCGTTCTTTTAGTGTACGACTAGGCACTGATCTATCCCCTCCTTGCCTTATTAGTTCGGGTGTTCCTCAAGGGTCAGTGTTAGGGCCTCTTCTATTTATTATATTTATAAATAACCTACCTCAAGTGGTCTTGTCAAATATTTTGCTTTATGCAGATGATGTCAAGATCTGGGGTTCGAACCCTAGTCAGCTTCAGGTTGACATCAACAATATTTGTCAATGGTCTGTAGATAATTCTCTCCCTCTAAATCTTTTGAAATGTAGGCATATATCGTTCGGTAAGCCATCAGGGAATGTATTCTCAACGCCTTATCAAGACACCCGTAGGATAGAAACGGTTACATCTATAAAAGATATGGGTGTGACCATGGACTCTGCTTTGAAGTTCACAGGGCACCATACTAAAGCCACCTAAACTTGCCATTGACTGATTAAGTTTTTTAAAAGAAATCTAGGTAGTCTTTCCCCTAAATGTGTGCATCTGCTTTACATGCTTTATATCAGACCGCATTTAAAATATTGCGCACAAGTCACTGCTCCTATACTAAAATCCGACTCCCTTAATCTTCAAAAAGTACAAAGGTAATATCTAAGATACCTAGGTCTCTAAGACATCTTCCTTATCAGGACAGGCTCCTCTCTCT
The DNA here is from genome assembly GCA_025895645.1 of Cardicola forsteri. Lineage (NCBI taxonomy): Eukaryota > Metazoa > Platyhelminthes > Trematoda > Strigeidida > Aporocotylidae > Cardicola > Cardicola forsteri. The sequence goes on along the minus strand of JAKXYG010000618.1, from coordinate 426,815 downwards.
AAAGTTATTTCCTCTAACGAATAGGAGGCTTCGGGGAGATTTTATTTTGGTATATCAATACTTAACATCTGGCTCCTCCCCTTCTTTCTTCACACTATCAAATAACTCTTGTAGGGGACACAACCTGAAACTGACTAAATCCAGAGTGCAATCCAGGTTGAGGCTCCATCACTTCTCACAGAGGATTATTAATGTTAGGAATAGTCTTTCTTCTCAGGTAGTTAATGCCAACACGGTCTTATCATTTAAGACGGCTTATGATCGTTATGCCTTATCCATTTTCACCTGTTCCCCCAGTGGTTGACGGTTTTTATTTTTAACCTTTGTTTTATTTTCTTTTCCTTTCTGAATACGATATTGTCGATACACCAGAACCGAGGATCAAAAGGAGATTGTCTCCTACTCAACTCGTGTACCAACCTGTTAAGAAGGTACTATTTTACATACACAGTTACTTCAGCTTAAAATAGTCTTCTCAAATAGTCAACTATCCAACTCTTTGTATTTTTAAATCCTTATACAATTGTAACATAATATCTAATTATATCAATTTTTAATTCACTTTTTAAAGTTTTTTATTTATTTTATAACCCCTAATCTAATAATTCATTTTACCCTTGATATGGTAAACCAGAACCAAAGGAGTTTATTCTACCCAACTCATGCACCAACCTGAAATTTGTAAAATTTCACATAGACATCTAAAAACTTAATAAATTGTAATCAACTAAATGTAAATGTCAATTAAATACAATTCATAATTTATAATGTTGATTAATTATTTTTATTAATGCTACATTAATTATAAATTTTTAAAACTATTTTTTATAAATTTTATTGTTTTAAAATTTATATATAATATATTTTTTATAATTATTCCTAATTCCTGTAAACACACTTTACTATTTCAAAGGCTGCGCAACTAAATGACTGTAGATGCTGCTGGTGATAAAATTATTGTCTGTGATAATGGGACCGGAGTATGTTTATTTTTTTAAACATTTTTAGTTTGTAAAATGTGGTTATGCCGGTTCTCCTTTTCCAGAATTTATTTTTCCTTCACTGATTGGACGCCCAATGCTTCGTGCCTCTTCTCGTGTCGAAAATGCAGAAATAAGTGATCTTATGATTGGTGACGAAGCCAGTGAACTTAGACAAATGCTTGAAATTTCTTATCCAATGGAAAATGGAATAGTTCGTAATTGGGATGATATGGTTCTTTTATACGATTATATTTTTGGACCTAAAAAGATGAATATCGATCCTACACATGCTAAAATTCTCTTGACTGAACCACCCCTTAATCCTGTAAGGAATAGAGAGAAAATGGCAGAAGTGATGTTTGAAAAATATGGATTTAATGCTATACATGTTGCAATACAAGCGTCATTGACATTATATGCTCAAGGTAAGAATGATGACTATTTTTCAAGGTAAACATTTAAAAGCAGTGTAAAGTGAAGTATTGATTTATTTTTTATTACTAGGATGTCTGTTTTTATATTATTTTATAACAAATGCAATTAGTAAATTTATTATAAGAATTATCTCGGGTTTAACAAAATGGACTTTTCTAGTAAATTAGTGTTTACGGAGTTGGTTACAAGTATTGAAACTAACGCTACAATTATAACATTAACATTTTTTAACTTAATATAGATAATGTTTTTGCGAAAAATATATAAAATGGATGCATATTTAAAAAAATACAAACCCTTCCTCTTTAATGACTAATTCTTGTTGGTGACGTAGTTACCTCTTATCTTTATATTAAACAATTGACTTCGATGGTTTTATAAGCATAACAGAAGTATATCGAAGTTTCTTGGTTAGTAGACGGTATCCTTTTGACTAGGCCTCCTGATTTTTTGCCGGGGTTATTTCCCCTAGACCAACGGCTATATATGCTATACACATCTTAAGATATATTTTAAGTACTTCTGGTGTATATTTTTAATTATCTACTAAGACAGCTCAGTTACACTGTTGTGATAGTCTAGGTGCTTGGGTGCACGTAACCCAGGATGCACAACATGGAGACGGAATTTAATCTGAGCTATCGCTTTTTGTCTGAGTTTGCACAATAAAAATTATTTAGATAGTCAACATTGTGTATTAACCGGTGCATTAACATTTAATGTCAGCACACCTCAAGTGTCATTCTTTGAGTACACACTACAAAGGTTGACGTTTTTGCAGACGTTTTGGTTTTTTGGACTACCCTGAGTGATAATAACCGGTGGGGGATGTTTATCCTCGATGATGATGATGATGATGAATATTGTGTATTAGCTATTAAAAAGAATTTCAACGTTGCCAAAATTGAGAAACGTTTTTGATGTGACTTGATAAATAAATAGTTTTAAATCACTTTAAATAGGAATATTTCAGTTATAATTTGAAATGCATATTTCTTTTTTGATAGGTTTATTGACAGGTGTGGTTGTGGATTCGGGTGATGGTGTAACTCATATTTGTCCTGTTTACGATGGTTTTTCTATCCCCCATTTGACAAGGCGTCTAGATGTTGCTGGTCGGGATATAACACGATATCTTATTAAGGTATATATATATATATTGATGAGTTTTCGCATGTGTTTAATGTTTTGCACATTATCTAGTTTTGTTGTAATGTTTATAATTTTAAAACGAACTTGATACTCAATTTTAGGTAGTTGGTTAAAAAGAATATTTGATACTTTTCTAACAAAGTCGTTCAGTAGACGGGACATAGTTTGAGGGTTTTTAGCCGAATAACAACATATTTGATTGGGTATGAAAGAAAATCAATCTGTCATTAAATGATTTCCACAACATGAGGATTCTTTATAATATTACTCAAATGAATGAAAGACTTGGATTTCAATTTATGCTTTTTTAAAAAAAAGTAAAACTGCTGGACGGTTTTCGTCATTAACACTTATTATTGTGACAGATAGACTCATCAATAAGATTCCCACCCACGGATTAACACAACAGAGACCGAGTACACAACGATGTAACTGGGCTTCTATTTCAATGGATGCTTACTAGCGTACACCCAGGGTACTTAAAAAGTAACTTATGTATGGGTTAAGGGAAGTAAACCTGACAAAAAATCAGGTACCTTTGTCATTTCATTCATTCATTTTGGTTGGTGACGTGGTCACCTCTTCATTATTTCCCATATTTATACGACATATAAACGATCGATTTCGATGGCTTGACATGCGTAGACAAACGTGGAAGAATAACAAAGTTTCTTGGCTGGTAAACGGCATCCTGTTCGCAAAGATTGACGAGGCCGCCTGATTTTTTGTCAGGGTTATCTCCCTTAGCCCAAGGGCTACATATGATATACGTATACATTTAGATACCTTTTAAGTATCCTGGGTGTATGTTCGCACCCACCCGCCGTAGCGGAAGCCCAGTTATACCGCTGTGCACTCGGACCCTGCTGTTATTAGTCTAGATGCCTAGGGGCACCTAGTCCAGGATGCACCACGTGGAGGATTAACAGTCAGGAATATCACCATCATTGGAAATTGAGACTTTATAAGCATTACTCAAATCCTCAGGATCATTAGCATCCCATACCTTTGTCAATCTTTGCGAACAGTGGCGCCGTCACAATGATGCCGTCTATCAGCCAAAAAAGGTTATTCTCCTACGTTTGTTACACTTAGATTATTGTTCGTTAATTGTTTATAAGACAATTTATAACATCTAAACAAAATTTAATGCATTTTCGGTTTCCCAAATATATTTAGTAATTCTATGTATTAATTTTGGGATATTTATGTTTTTGTAATATTGTTACTGTAATCTATAGTTTATCTGATTTGTGTACAGTTGTATATCTTTAAATTTAATTTAAATGTTCGTAGATAAAATAATGTCATATGTATGCCAAAAGTCTTTTTTTATGTGTTTGTGGCAGTAACATGCAGCAAGTGTGTTTTATTAGTTATAACTATGAGATGTAATTATAGTATTTTAGGTGTTTTAATTTGAATAGTGATGATTATAAAAGTGGTCAAGTTGATTGCAGCACTAGATTTCTGCGTCCATGATGATGTAAGCGTGGGTTTGGATTCCGGTACATTTTGGTTTTAATAGGCAAATCCTAGATTTAATAACTGGTGCATTATCGCGAGTAATATTCACAGAACAGGCAGTATCGTCGCGAGTCACATTCTGCCTTGTTTGAGCTCTGAAAATGGTGTTTTTTGAATTTGGTCATCAGTATCTGCCCTGTTGATCACAGTCTTTAATCGATTTTTGTCAGTTTTGACCGCGAGTATATAGACCAGTTAGCCGCGACCAACCATCCTGGTGAAAATACGAGCAATTTTTAAACCACCTTTTCTAGGCCCCTCTCCGGGTGGAGCAAGCAGTGCTGTCCCTAAATAGGGCTGCTTGGTGATAATACTCAGGGTGACACCGATAACCGTTGTCGCCTTGTCAACGCGTTAACCGTATCCGTTTGGTCCATGGCTGTTTATTTGGCACAGCCTTATTCACAGCTAACCTTTATTGCTAAAGGTCGTTCCACCATCCGCCACCTGTGGACGTGCTAAGTAGGGGTCGGTTTCCCCCTTTAGGGGTTTGGATTCCATCGCTGATACAATGTACCAGGGTCATTAGCACTGAAGAATGTGACTTGTAACTGTCCTATCATGAGAACTTGATTACTTATCTGCTTAAAAGATGATTAGTAAAGGATACATTTATGCCAAACTTTGTCTGTGAGTGGCAATGACGATTTGTTTATTTATTACATAATGGAGAAGTATGTTTTAACAAATTAATATTTTTATTATTATTATGGAACTTTTCATTTTTTAGCTTCTTTTATTAAGAGGATATGCATTCAATCAGACAGCTGATTTTGAAACTATTCGTCAAATGAAGGAAAAATTGTGTTATGTAGCATACGATTTGGAACAAGAACAAAGTTTAGCTTTGGATACTACAGTTTTGGTTAAAAAGTATACGGTAAGTTAATATTTTATCGAAATGAACAAGTTCATGTGTATTGTAATTTAATTTGATCAGTTGTATTTTTTTAATATTAAACTACCTGTTCATTCATAAAGTTGCCCGACGGTCGCGTAATCAAAGTTGGCGGTGAACGATTTGGTGCCCCTGAGGCCTTATTCCAACCCCATTTGGTCGGCCGGGAAGGTGACGGAGTTGCCGAATTGTTGTTCAACACCATTCAAGCTGCCGACCTTGATACGAGGTCAGCATTTTACAAGCACATTGTTTTGAGCGGAGGTAGTACCATGTATCCGGGTTTGCCCAGCCGACTGGAACGCGAAATCAAACATCTTTATTTGCAGAATGTGCTCAAAGGAGATGTTGATCGGTTGTCTGTAAGTAGTGACCTTTCATTCACAAACTCACCATTGTATTGGCGAATGTATGTGTTGATTGTGTTTATTGTCACCATTATCCAGTTATCCTTATTTCGTTTGATACGAACGTTTTATTTTACCAAAAGCAATATGTGTGTGAGTAGCAGATGGGAACTGATGGGGTTTAAACATTCATCTTCACTTTATAGATGAGAAATAAATTCAGTTCCCTGTTGTCCCTTAAGTATAATTTAAATTTTTACAAAAATACCGTTGATAGTCCTTCAATTTCAACTTTTTTCCTCAACACGGACTTGGAACGATTTACGATGGTATACACACATATATATGACGATAATCGCTGAGTGTTTTTGAACGATGACTAGAAATGACCATATTAATAGGTTAACAGAAATTCTAGGGTTTAAGGGATGGCTAGTATTAGACTCATTGCTGAGTCCACATAAATTTGAATTCAACCACCACTCTCTTGGGGCTTTGATGAAATATGCATTTTCCGGTTAATGTTGAAGCAATAAAAGCCAAATTAATAGATATATAATATTGCTTAATACTTTTATCGGACTGCATTTGAACATAGAAATGTCACGCAGAACAAAGAAATTAGTCTATATGCTCAAAGTTTTGTTTTTCAATTAGTGATGAGCACCTACTAACCGGTAGGAAAAGGAAAAAAGGAAGAGTAATCTTGCACTCGTCAAACCTAGTCTATTTGTTTTCACTTCAAAGACATCTTTTTGTTCAAACCAATGTAGCATAGATATTATTGCATACCTGTATCTATTCTATACAGCAGATGAAGATATTTCGTTCGTGATGTTGTCTACAGTCCACTGGTTCGGCAGTAACATTATTATTCACTTTCACAATGCACGGCTGTGATTTTAATATCGTCAATTTTTTCTGGTGCTGGATATTTGATGCAGCTAACCGAGGAACTCGGACCTCTAGTCTCGAAAGTTGGAATACTAGTCAGTCTACTAGTACAGTGCTGGACTCAAACTCAGGTGGATATGGTTTCGAGTGCAACCGCCCCTTGTTCGGCTTCGTTAAAAACATCCACTTGCTGACCAATGTTTTATTATTTTACTATTTTGAATGTTTTACGAAAAACATCTTTTGGCAGTGGACATTTTAGAAGAGCCAAATGTGGGCCCGCATTTGGTGCTGACGATATGGATCGATTCCATGCCCACCCAAGTTCGAGTCAAGCTCTGTACCTCCAAACCACCTCGGCGTAAACCATTCAAGTAGTAACAATTAAACAAATAAATAATATTGAAATTTGTTATTATATGCCATCTGCGTTCCCATGTTGAACGCCATGCTACTCATTGCTATATTTATCAAACACAGAAATTCAAAATTCGTATTGAAGCCCCGCCGGAGCGTAAACACATGGTGTTCATTGGTGGATCGGTGCTAGCCAACATCATGATGAATCATTCGAGTACCGCCTGGATCACCAAGGCTGAATACAGTGAAATGGGTCCTAAGGCTTTGGAGAAATTGAAGAAACGGACGTAGGCTACTTTTGGTCTGTGGGAGTCCTGTTTCTTTCTCTACTTTAACCTAAACAATGATTTGCAAACTAATTGTGTGTATAACGTACAGCTTGCTGCTACACTTGTGATTTTCTCATTTTGGGAAGCTCACTTAATATTATTAAATGCTTGTTTATTTATTATTTTTTCAATTATATATTTTCGATTTATATAAACACAAACACTTGTATTTTGAATTTTATATTAGTTGTACAATTAGATAATGCTCAATATTGAGAGCGAATAAAAAAGATTAATATTCTTTTTTTGAAAAGTTCAAGATTTGTTATTGATTTGTTGTGTGGGTTGGATTCGTGTAGAAAAAGAAAATGCTTGCCAAAACATTACACATGTGCTTGTGCTACCGTAATATATGCTTAGTGGGACCCATTTTCTAACAATTAGGTCAAGAACAAAAGGATTGTGATTCAGAATATTCATTCATTTTGGTTCGTGACGTGGTCACCTCTTCATTATTTTCCATATGTATACGACATGTAAAACGATCGATTTCAATGACTTGATAAGCATAGAAAATGTAGAAGAACAAAAACATTCTTTGCCTAATAGACGGTATCCTTGTGACGTTACCATTATTCGCAAAGATTGACGAGGCCGCTTGATTTTTTGTCAAGTTTATCTCCCTTAGCCCAAAAGCTACGTATGGTATACACATAACTCAGGGTCATTATCATTCTACTTAGTTGCTTGGTGTCGACATCGATTACTGTAATGACAGTGTCATTTAGAGGTTTAGGTGGCTTTATTTGGGAACTTACTTGTTGCACTTTATCAACCCAACTTTTACTCTCATTTTTCCAAAGTTCAAATGCGGCTACAAAGCTTTCTTTGTTGTTAATTTTTAAAGGATTCAATCAGCATAAATGTCATCCTAGATAGAGAAGGCATTATTATAGTTATAACACCAATATGTATTCATCTAGACAGCGACGTAAGTGTGAATTGAAATCTCACTTCTTTGACTACCATTCGAGTACAACTAGAGCATTTAAATTTGCAAAAATAATCTATTTAATCACATATATACATATATATATATATATATATGTGTGTGTGTACACAATTCCCCGTTTGAATTAATAAACTCCAAGTTACTTGCCACTGAACAACATTCGGTTTTGTTTCAAAAATGTGTCAACTTCATCGAGCACCGTGTCAAAGTTTGAATTGTTTTTCAAACTTGGTCTTATCCAACTGGAAAGTTGACTTTGAACAGTAGCGCGCTGGAATCGCCGATCCATGAGCAGGACGGCAGCATAATCGTTGGCGTGTCTAATAGCTCGACCAATAGCCTGATTGATGGAGCGCAAACAGAGTGCTTCATAATAGCGACGTCCTGGGTTGGGACACTTGGTTGCATGTCCAAAGTGCGAATCCAAATAAGCCATTTTTTCGCGAAGCTGATGGTGCAAATTTAGAAGGGGGAATTAAGAATGAATGGTGATTAGACTCGGTAGTGTGTGAATATGGTTAGACATTAGTTGGAGGCTCTGAATTAATACAATTCAATGAATTACTTTTGTTTGAATGCCATACGAGAAACATTTTTCACTAAATGGATATTTTCGTGAAGTCATCCATCAGTCCACATGTAGTGTTGGAATGCTAAAATGATTTTGAGAATTTCAGTAATGCTTTAAAAGCTTCAATTTTCAATGGTGGTAATGATTCTATTTCCATGCTTCTATGTGGTGCATTGCTGACTTGGATCAGGAACCGAGTGCACAGCTGTATAACTAAGCAACCATATTGGCAGATGAATACAAGCATACACAAAAGGTATACCCAGATGATCTGGATGGTGAATTTGACTATAACCTGTTTAGGCTTGTACAACCAAACACTGTAGAGCAAAGATGTCGAGAATCCTTAATTGGTGAAGGTTAAATTGTACTCAAATTTACCTATACGCAAACATCCAATTTAAAAATAGTAGCTACTATCATAATAATGGGTGATATAACCGCCTTTTCATTTTACAAAATATTCGAGGAGCATATCAAACGATTGCCTCGAATAGTTTCATGTGACAAGAAAACTTTATATGCGCAACAAATGCAGAAAAGTAATAAAATGTTTTAGTTGATAGGTATCCCCCCAATGGCTACATACGGTATATATTGCTCAAGACATTTTTCAAATATCTTGAATGTATAATTGCACCCATTGAAGTGGGAGCCCAGTTATACCTGGTTTATCTGAGTGCATGATGCACCATATTGAGGTACGGAATAAGGAACATTAAATTGAAACATCATAGTTATTAGTCAAATCCTCAGAATCATTACAGAATCCCAAATATATGGTAATACAAAAATCTACAGTTTTGCACGACCAACTTACAAGTGGAGATTTTGCGTTTGGATATGGCATTCCGACGATTATCACAATCCGAGCCAAGTTGTCGGCAAAATTGATGCCTTCGCTAAGTTTTCCACCAATAACACAAAGCAGTAAAGCGCCACTTTTTGTACAATCCACACACGCTTGTTTATAGGCCTCCATAATCTAAGTGAGAAAAAAAAGTTTATAATCAATGCAGTTGTATACTAGTCATTCTAATTTGTTGAGACTACACGTGTAAAAGTACGTCATTTTCAAAAAACGCTTTCTATTGATTTTAAAAGAACTTGTTCAATAGTGTGTTTTTTTAACAAAACTTGAGTGTGGATATTACTACCTGTTAGTATTTGGGTAATCCAACAATTTCAGTCTGGTTCAGTTCGTGTTCGTTCATCTCCCAAGAAACGTTGAGTAATATATAAACGTTTGTACTGGGGTGGTCCAGCGGTACAGCGCTCTACTCGAACATGGGTAGGCATGGATTCAATTCCCACCATCAGCATCAAATGCAGGCCCACGTTTGGCTTTGCTGAAATGTCCACTGGTGAAAGATGCGTTTCCCGTAAAACATTTAAAGTAGTAAAAATAATATAATGTTTGCATATTTTTTGATGAAATCGTTTTATACCTGTTGTTTCTTCTAAGATAGTATATTTTCTATGCAAAAGTAGAATTACTAACCCTACACATAAACCATTTCCTCTTACACGGGCTAAAATAAAGTAGTTCATTCCAGTATAAGTATAATATATCTAATAATAGCAATTTATTTCTAAAAAATGGATACAATGGCTCACTAATTGGTTGAGTTCATTTGAAGCTGTTACTTCTATTAAAGTATCTAGATCAGAATCAATAACCTTGAAACGTCTAATACATTTAATCAAATATAAAAGTGTACAGTGCATATATATTATTTATGTTAGCTTAGATCAAGTGTTTCTCATATATTTACCTCAAATTAGTTCAAAAATCATATAATTTCACACGTGTATAATAAATTCACCTCTTTGTTTAAAGAACGTTAACATTTTCACTTAGATTTCTAGTTCAATGTGGCATTTTATAGCGCAATCGATAGGTAAAATTAAAATAATACATCAAGAATTTTAAAATATTTTTATAGACTGCTTAAAGATTGTTCTTTTTCTTTTTCACTACTTACGTTATATCTTAAACCGTCAATTACAAGTAAAAAGAACAAACAGTATTGGAAAACAATATTGTGCTCACCAAGCAGTTTGGAAAAAAATAAACACTTCATATACCTCATATCTTGATCATGTATCATAAAAAGGAAATATAAAAACAATGATATGCAATAATTGGATAACAAACGGCAAATAATACTAATATCTAAATAATCAATTAATAAGATTGGACAATTAGTTGAGAAGTCAATTTAACAAAATAATCGACCAATAATAGTTAAGGCATTTGATGATTGGTTGATCAATCAACAACCATTAAATAACATCAATGCGTATTCTTATAGTTTTTTATCATTAAATGTTCTTTATTTTTAATAATTTTCATCTTTATAGAATGAAATAAGGTAGTATTAGACTGAAAATAACAAAATGTCAATAAAGTAGCTTGTTTTGTTTCTTTATTATTTTTACAAAAAAACAACATTTTAAGTGGACAATAAGCACAATAAAACAAGGACCTGTATTTTTAATTATTCTTTCGACTTGAAGCTATCCACAAAATCTCTAAAAGTAACAAATTTACATATACCGAAAATATTAAAGTAAATGTTGTGACTCATTTTAATTTTTTAAGAAAGACGTGGATGCATAAGTAGCATTGCAACACAAAACAATTTTTATGGAAGTCTTAGTCACTCTAACAAAGAAATAAAAAAGATTTACATTTTAATAAATACGAGGATCTTGTATGACGATTTAATCCAATACTCGTCAATTAGCAATAGTCAATTTTAACTAAAATAACAGTTAAGAAAACAAACTAAGACTAGCGTTAATTGGATACGTCAAAAAATCATAAATAAGAATATAATTATGCAAAATAGAGGTATTCCCTATTCATCCTGTGCTTATCAGCTTTAGTAAATGATTTTTATTGGTTATTCTTTAAAACACTTTTTATTGGCTAAGAAAGAAAACCCTACAAAAAAGTAAGTGTTATCTTGCCTCAATTTAATTTTAAAAACATTTCCATTTGGTTGGTGATGTAGTCACCTGTTCATTATTTTTATATTTGTACGGTATATTAAACAATCGACTTCGATGGCTTGATAAGCGTAACACGCAGAACAATAACGAAGTTTCTTGGCTAATAGACGGTACCCTTGTGACGGCGCCACTGTTTGCAAGAGCCACATATGATATACATATACCTTAAGACACCTTATAAGTATCCTGAGTGTATGCTTGCACCCAACGCCGTAAAGGAAGCCCAGTAATACCGCTGTGCACTCGGTCCCTGCCATTATTAGTCTAGATGCATATGAGCATCTAGTCCAAGATGCACTACGTGGAGGAGGAACAGTTAGAAATATTACCATCATTAGAAATTGAGACTATATAGGCATTACTCAATTCCTCAGGATTATTAACATCCCATTTAAAAAACTTAGATGCTAAAGTATGATCTCACATGATTGGTTTATCATCGTTCGACATTTATCCTGTTCACTAGTTACCAATTATTTATATCTATCACACTAGCAAAATTAAAAAATATTGAAAATCCATTTCAAAAAACAAAAATAAAACATTATTTTCTCAAAACGCCATTTCAAACAGTTATTCATGTTTTGCAAAAACACATCTTCGAGTTGGGAATATAAATAAAACTTTCTTCTCCCCACATCCATTGTTTAATTACCTCGTAGTTAAACAGTACATGCAACATGACTGCAAAACGAATACAAAGGAAACAATTTTGTTTCACTTGTTTTTCATCATGTGATCTAATGAATTTAGATTGTCAAAAATTCTTTATTATAAGCAAGTAAATTCAAAAACACGTTAAAAGTGCACTTTTACACAAACATTGAAAATGGATTTTAATTAAATTATTGATTTTTTAAGTATTAATGAACGTGGCTCACCCATAAAAGATACCACAACTACGAAATCTAGGATTAAAACCCACTTTTTATTTACATTTGGATGGCTAAACACAGTTTTGACCAAATAGATAAAATCAACTAGTGACAGAGTTGATTTTGCATATCTTCCCAACAAGAGAGTGCTGTTGGAGGAAACATGGTGTACGTTAGTACGTGTGAATTTCATTGTGTTTGATAACTGTATCACCTCTTCATTATTTCTATATTTGTACGGCATATTAAAACTATCAATTTCAATGCACTACATGGAAGAGGAATAGTCAGGAAGATCACCATAATTGAAAAATGAGAATTTATAAGCACTACTCAAATCCTCAGAATCATTAGTATCCCAATAGAAATTCCCATGCCAGGAGTTAAACCTGGGCCTCCCGGATGAGAGCCAGAAATACCAACCGCTAACGTGTGTGAATTTGAACTTTTCATCAAAACATGGAAACTATGGAGACGTGTTTTTTTACAAAAAAAACTTTTAAAGTCAACGTTCTCTATCAAACCTTGAACAAATCAGTGTACTTTTTACATTCATTTGTAGAAAATTAGTACAATAGAATTCAAACTATCACATATTAAAGTTGAAAAAAACTATCAACACGAAACACGCGAAAAAAAACATGTATTTAAAAAACCAATTATATTATATATTATATATAAAAAATTGAGCAAGGATAAAAATTGTACTCAAGGTTGAAAGCGTATAATTACAAAGCAATTTTAGAGTGATGCAGTTTTTCAAATAGAATAATTCATTTATATCGACAATGGTATGGGATTCGAATAATTCTAAGAAGTTCAGTAATTAGTATAGTCGGAATTTTTAATGATGGTGATATTCCTGACTATCACCTCCATGTGGTGCATCTTAGACTAAATGCATCTAGACACTTAAACTAACTGACTCAGTGCACAGAGGTATATCTAGGTTTCCGCTTTGGTTTATATTAATTGAAGCTTTCCCCTCCCTCCTCCCATACCAGATAGATCGAAAGTCAAGGATTTTGTTGAGTTTTTTAACCATCCTCTTACTTTTAAGTTCGGTAGTTTGATATTGTTACACTCACATCTTACATGGCAGCTATTCAAGATCATTAATAATAATGATGCCTTTATAATAATTATGATTATTATTATTATTATTACAAAACTCTTTTGCTTTAAAACAAGCATAGGCAACAAGCTAACGGTAACAGTGAAAACGTGGGATAATAAAATGATTCCATGTGTTCGAACATTTGTCAACATTTCGTTTGATCCCCCATGAGAATGGGATGCTAATGATCCTGAGGATTTGAGTAATGTTTATAAAGTCTCAATATCCAATGATGGTGATATCCCTGACTGTTCGTCCTCCACGTGGTGCATCCTGGACTAGGTGCCTATAGGCATGTAGACTAATAACAGCAGAGTCCGAATGCACAGCGGTATAACTGGGCTTCCGCTACGTCGGGTGGGTGCAAACATACACCTAGGATACTTAAAAGGTATCTAAAGGTATACGTATACCATATGTAGCCGTTGGGCTAAGGGAGACAACCTTTACAAAAAATCAGGCGGCCTCGTCAATCTTTGCGAACAGTGGCGACGTCACAAGGATGCCGTCTACCAGCGAAGAAACTTTGTTATTCTTCCACATTTGTTACGCTTATCAAGCATCGAAATCGATCGTTTATATGTCGTATAAATATGGGAAATAATGAAGAGGTGACCACGTCACCAACCAAAAGGACCAAAAGGAGAATGGCTTTTAACCTAGTTTTATGTAGTCTACCCCAACATTTATTTTACCATCTTCAATTGTCCATTCCAATAAACATAAATGCATACCTGTTCCAAATAAGCTGATTTCTTCGGTTCGCAATAAACGTTTTTGTATTGTTCCATTTTGGCCAATAATCCAACTTTTTCCCAACGCCCATACAACAAGGATAAATAATCGTAAGATGGAAAAAATACCACCACTCCAGCTGATTTGGAAAAAAAGGAGATAGCAGCGCCTTAAAATTAATTTCACACTATGCATTTTAACAATGTATATATATTTCTAAAAAAGCAATCTACGATCGAAAGTAGAACAAAATACTACTAGTAATACTATTATTATCGATTTTAACCTTGATATCTAAGTAAACTGTCTTTTTCAAGACAATTATAATGCACCTAATTGAGGATCTTCGCATTATCTAACAGAAACAATGTAATTAAGTTGCCACGGTGATCTAGTGGTACAGCGCTCGACTTGGATCTAGGTGGGCATGAGTTTCAATCCCTTCACCTGCACTAAATTGGGGTCCACGTTCGGTTGCGATAAAATGTCCAGTGCTAAAAAATGTTTCCCATAAAAGATTCAAAGTAGTAAAAATAAATAAAACATTTTTTTTTAATAAATAAGAAACGCTGAGCAACTTCCAGCTTCAGTTTCAATCTATGCTGAATAATGTATTAAAGCTCAATATAATAATAATAATAATAATAATAATAATAATAATAATAATAATAATAATAATAATAATAATAATAATAGTATAATAAATCAAAAATAGTAAGCACTAATAACCAACACAATCAGCACATCTGAACAGTGTATTACGACTGTACTTTGAAAGGCAATTCAAAATAACTTGCCTGGTATTCGTTTGCAAACGTTCAATAGCATATATCCACATTCGTCCATCAAATCAAAATCGGTGCGTTTCTTAAAAGCAAAAAAACCAAAATATTGAATTCATTTCAATTTAACTGCACATTTATCAATAGTATATACATATGTATCAATAATAGCTTTTTGAAATGCTGTGTTAATCTAGAAAGAAACCAATTCATTATTTGACAACTCTAAGGATGTATATGAAAAAATTGATTCAAATATGTTGAATCTCATCAATAAAAATTCAGGTATTTAGGGTATACTAAGTTATAAAAAACCCCCCAACTTTATGTGTATATATAGTCAATATCAAAGAACAATATTTATAAGCGCAAACCAAATATCTATCAAACCACAAACAAAGCTACTTATAAGTAAGATGTTCAGACAGAGAAAAAATGAGATACGTTATTACAGTGTGTTAAGACAAGCGCACCAATTTCTACCCAATGAGTAATCAGTTACTTGCAACCAAACACAAACATAAGCCTACAGAATATACTACATCAATGTATTTTCGTTAAATTGAATATTCAACATAGCAAATCATTCATGTCTTTTTGTGTGCGCTTGTGTTTGATTTAACAATAGTGAAACAACATTCATTTTTTGGTCAAACACTCAAAATGAACAGCAAACTATGCAAAACATATGACATTCTTCGAATGTCATATAAAGAATTTAATTTGTAAAAATGCACTACGCAGGTTGACTATTTGTAGTTCATTGTTTATAACAAAATTCATTATATTCATAGGAATACATTTGTAGTGTTTTCATCTACATAAAATTCATTCATTCATTAGGGTTAGTGACATGATCACCTCTTCATTAATTCCCATATCTATGCGGCATATAAAACGATCGATTTCAATAAGCATCGAAATTGTAGAAGAATAAGGAAGTTTCTTGGCTGGTAAACGGAATCCTTGTGAAGTTGCCACTGTTCGCAAAGATTGACAAGGCCATCTGATTTTTTGTCAGGGTAATTTCCCTTAGTCAAATATCTACATATGGTATAGCTTAAGATAACTTTTAAAATTCCTGGGTGTATGCTGGCATCCATTCTCCGTAGGGGAAGCCCAGTTATACCGCTGTGCACTCAGACCCTACTGTTATTAGTCCAAATGCCTAGGGGCACCTAGTCCAGGATGCACCACGTGGAGGAGGAACAGCCAGGAATATTACCATCATTGAAAATTGAAACTCTATAAGCATTACTCAAATCCTCAGAATCATTTATTTATTATTATTATTATTATTATTATTATTATTATTATTATTATTATTATTGATTTTGACTAAGATATTTATTTATTTTCACTACTTTTTTTAAATATTACTACTTTAAATGTTATACAAAAAACATCTTTCAGCAGTGAACATTTTAGTAAAGCTAAACATAAGCCTTCATTTAATACCAGTGATGGGAATCAAACCAATGCCCACCCAGATTCAAGTCGAACACTGTACCGCTTTAGTATAAACACATTTGTAGCCTTCTTAAAAGTACAACATTGTTCAAAATCATATACAGCAAGCGGTACCGTAAATTAAAACTCAGCCCTATGATCCTGAGGTCACTGATAAGTAACAAATGAACATAAGTGAAAATGTTATATATATATAAGAATGTTTCAATTTTCTCGTTTTGTTCAACGTGTATATTCCTAAATTACGAAGACAATTGTCAGTGCATCAATAATAATAATAATAATAATAATAATAATAATAATAATATAAAAAACACAAATGTACTTGAAACGTAAAATCTAAAGGTTGATGGGTTCGAGGACTCTGATCCAATGCATAGACAGACAATTGAGTTTGAGCATCGATCACATGACCACATGCAAACGTATTAATTTGATCATGTGATTTTCCAACTGGAATAAAAATTTGATCGATCAATTCGTCAAATGGCTTCAGCGTTCCACCAATTAGAATAACTGACCTTGCCTTGTCGATGATTTCTAATTTGAATAATCGAAATAAAATTTTCAATAAATAAAAGGGAGACAATTGAGTCATTAATTGTGGTTTGGAGTTCAAATTTAACTACCTTTGTCAGTTAAAGTTTGCGCACTACCAATTGCTATAAATTTCTTATAAAAATTGAATGGCACAGTCTCAACCGGCCACACTACAAATGTGCTATAAGTTATTTAGTCCTTAAAATGGCAATCTAGCGATTAAAAATTGAGATCTCACTACAAACAGTAAGTGCGAATCCTTGTTCGACTCTACTTAGTCTCTGACAAACATTCTTTCAAGCAATAACAAAATTAAGTATCTTGGGGTAAACATAAATAGTAAACTTACCTGGTGTAATCATGTAGAGCATATATTTATAAAAACCAATCCAGTGTGTTATTACATAAGACTAAGAAATTTAATTATTGAATTATTTACTACACCTTTAGTGTTATATTGCTCACTTGTAATTTCTCCTGGTTTATTAAAAGAAAATTGTGTTGTTTTAAAAAGATGCATATCTTGGGTGTCATAATCTGTGAGAATCAAATATTCCAACTGATTGAGTGATATTGTTAATCATCGTTTTAAATCCTATATACAATTAGATCTGCGGATTAAAGGTAATAATACTCACCCACTACATACAGCTTTGAATAAATCCTTTGAGTAAATCCTCTGGAAAGACCAGGAGAACTTACCTGTATAAGAAAGCCAAGACTAATCAATACAAATACTCATGCCTGCCATATTTATCCAGAGAATTAACCAATCCAGAATCAAACAAAATTGAACTTTTAACAAACCTATCAAAGTTGGAATCATTCCACCCACGCATTTATTTGAATTAATTTGGACGTCCTACAGTATTATGTAACTGTACCTCATGAAGTACAGTAAGTAATTGCGAATAATAATTTTTTACCGTCTTGACTATATTTATATTCATTATCATATAACATTCTACATTTCATTTTGTTCCCATTATTTGTACTACAATTTTTTTGTTATTTTATTTTATTTATTTTTTTATTAATGGTGAAAATGTATCTTTGCACGAATGTATCTCTAGTGAGATGTAATGTAATAATAATAATAATAATAATAATAATAATAATGATAAAAAGCATCTAAGCCAAAATTAATAATAATTTTTCGCTATAATCTCTTATTAACTGAGAGATTAAATAAGTTAACAGGATTTACTACATATACAATTAAACAATATCTATAAATAAAAATTAAACTTTAGTTTAAAAAAATGTTAGATACAGTACGAAATGGACGATATCGCCATATTAAAACATTGGGAATTCATAACCATTGCTCAAATCGTTATAATCGTTAGTAGCGTGTGGCCATTACAAGTTACGCTCAATAAACCACAATCACACCAAGAACTAAGTAAATAATTCACCACCATAAACACATATATAGAAAATATATCAACAGCACTTAATGAATTCATTGTATTTTGAATACCAACTCAGTTGAATTAGTATTTTGCATAACTTTCAAATGTTGTTCAAATGTATGTGCAACGTTAGATTTTTAAAGCACACCAAAATATTTGTTCTAGCGGTAAATTATGTGCATGTTGCATATATATATATATATATATATATATATATATATATATATATATATATATATATATATATATATATATATATAAGCCATTAAAAAAATCGATTTTATCTCAAACAATAAACGTGATGCACAGACCAACCACCAAAAATAATGAACAAAAACAAACAATTTGTCTAATTCACTTATTCGAATTAGTAAACCAAATTTTGTAATTTTGAAAAAAAGAGAAACATTTGAACTAAAACATGTGATCTACGATATGACAGATATTAATTAGAGAAGAGTTAATTTGAAAAAAAGTTTTTGTATAAATTAAATAGAAAAACTCGGACTCAACGAAAATATTTACCATATCTAAACTGACAGTTGAATCACAAAATAATGATACAAAGAATTTTGGCAATGCTAAGAAAATATAAATGCAGATTGCCAGTCATTTTCATTGATTTTGGTTGGTAACAAACGTAGAAGAATAACAAAGTTTCTCGGCTGGTAGACGGCATCCTTGTGACGTTGCCACTATTCGCAAAGATTGACGAGGCCGCCTGATTTTTTGTCAGGGTTATCTCCCTTAGCCAAACGGTTACATATTGTATACGTATACCTTAAGATATCCTGGGTGTGTAGTTACACCCACCCAATAAAGCAGAAACCCAGTTATTCCGCTGTGCATTCGGTCCCCGCTGTTATTAGTCTAAATACATATAGGCACCTAGTCCAGGATACACCACGTAGAGGAAGAACAATCTGGAATATCACCATCAATAGAAATTGATACTTTATAAGTATTACTCAAATCCTCAGGATTATTAGCATCCCAGGATTGACAGTTAATGGCTAATTATTAAAATCATAATCAGCAAAACAATAATAGAGAAGACTAAGGAATGCTCCCATTTAGTATTCTACAAACCGATAATAAATACACATTGCAAACAAAGTCCATTATATAATAAATGACTCATTCAAAGTATGATTTTTTTCAAGCCGCAGTATTTACATGTATTTATTACATTCGGATACACCGACTATCACATGATTTCATCTAGTTCATTTTGTTCGTATAGTTTGTTTTAATGTTTAATGGGGTGTATTTTATGACTAATGATGAGCATGTGTTTATGTACTCAACTTTTCTAACTAAAATCTCGAATTTAGATTTTTTGAAAAATGTTTCCCACACGGATACATTTACACCGTCAAACAGTTTATGTTTTTGTGGGTTTTCTTCCGGTGTTGGTTGTAAAAACGTTTTGACTTTCTTGTTATTTTTTAAGGTCCTAATTTTGTCAATCTGGCACAGTTTATTTATCGAAAGATTTTCAAAGTCAAATTTTTCAATTAGATTCAAATCTGGTTTATAAAACACCAGTAATTCGTAAATGATTGTTTTATCGACAAACGATAATAAATAACGTATCACACACGTGAAGGTGATTCTTCCTCCTAACATTGTCCTGTGCATCTTCAAGAATGCATCCCGTAAAATAGCAATAATCCGATGTCCTACAAAAACAATTTGTCTAATTCACTTATTCAAATTAACAAACCAAATTTTGTAATTTTGAAAAAAAATCGAACTAAAGTATGATATTTACTTACTCACGACATGACAGATAATAATTAGAAAAGTCAGTTTGAAAAAATGCTTTTGTGTAAATCAAAAAATCAGACTTGACTCAACAAAAATTAGAGGTAATTAGAGGTAAAGATGACTGATAGTTAAATCATAACAACAAAATGAATTATGGTAATGTCAAGAAAATATTGATGCAGATTGACAGTCAATGGCTGATGCATTTATTAATTGTGATTTGGTGTCGTCCTAACAGCTTGTTCATACATTTTAGGGTTTAGTTCAATGTATACAGGGGGCATCTCTTTTGTATCGGTATTTATAACCTTTTGCTTGCGGTTTGCGTGGGCCCACATATAGTGCCAGTAGTAAAATTCGAATCCACGCCCATTCAGATCCAACTCGAGCGCTGTACTACCCCGGCACTACTTATTAGATATCCTATGCAAATATAGAACTAATAGTGCCAGGGTGGTCTAGCGGTACAACGCTCGAATTCGGACCTCGGTGGACATGGGTTCGAATCCCATCACCGGTACTAAATGCGGGCCCACGTTTGGCTTCGCTAATTGTCCACTGCTGAAAGATGTTTCTCATAAAACATTCAAAGTAGTAAACATAAATAATAAAATAAATAATAATAATAATAAAAATGTCGCTCTTCCACTTACTATATAATATTAAAAATAACAATAATTATAATAATTACATTAATAATAATAATTATTATTATTATTAGCAGTAGTAGTAGCAGTAGTAGTAATACATATGAGTTCAGTTATTCAAGAAGCTGATTTAATCAGATATCAAATTCTGCTTTAAGGTTAAAAAATACAGTTTTAAAAAAACTTGGACTGTATGTAAATATTTTGGCTGAAAAAAATAGCATCTTTCTTGGGGTGGCCTATGTGTAACACTGAAGAAGGAAAATAGACGATTTTTGTTTATATTTTTTGAATAAACAAAGTCCACAATACATAACGTATAGGTAAAAAAAGTTAGAAATGTCATCATCATTGGATCGAAAAATTACTTAAGAGTACATGAAGGTTACTCATAAAAATAATTTAAAACATTCTCAAATCTTTCTTTATACATAGTTGTAAACTATTGTTCAGCAGCTCTTGTGTGTTTCGAAAATTGGTAATTTACTTTGGAAACCAAAATTGTCAATCCCAACATCAAAATGAAAATTTTCTCTTCAATGTACCCAAAATCTAAACTGTTACAAATTCAGAAAATTTTAAAAACAAAACGTTTGAAACACATATTGCACAATATACACTTTTCATAATCGTATCAGGAGGGTTGACAAATTCAATTAGCAACCACTACATTTATAATCACCTCCGATTTTATTATTGGTAGTCCACCAACAAAAATTGTGCTTATTTGGACACATCCTCCCTAGATATCCTGATGCAGTTTTGTATCATTGCCTTGGCTTATCCATACACCGACTGAAAAAAAGAGGTGGTCAAGAACATACTTAAATAGATGCTGTTTGGAACAAACTTTACATCTAAAAAATCATTGGAGAAACAATAGCTAATTCGTTGAACCAAACAAATTCTGCACGCCTCCCAAAATAGTAAACAATGGAAAGAAATTGTTCGAGATGCTACGTAAAATTGAAAAATAATAAAGAGGGCTTTTCTAACATCTATTGTTTGCATTGTCACAAACTAAAGCTAATATTTATAGGAACTAAAACAATTTTCTTGTGATGATAATGATCCTGAGGATTTAAGTAATGCTTATAAAGTCCCAATTTCAATGATAGTAATATTCCTAACTGTTCCCCCCCCACGTGATGCATCCTGGACTAAATACCCCTTGACATCCAGTCTAATAACAGCAAGGACCGAGTGACAAAAAAGCAGACAGCCTAGTCAATCTTTGTAAACATTTGCGACGTCACAAATATACCGTCTACCAGCCAAAAATCTCTGTTATTCTTCTACGTTTGTTACGCATATCAAGCCATCGAGGTCGATCTCTTTATAGGCCGTATAAAGATGGAATATAATGAAGGTAATCAAGTCACCAACCTAAATGAAAAATTGAAAACGTTTTCTTGTGACGCGTGTCAATCATGTAAAATGAAGTTTCACCTTTTTGGTGCTCGTGATGAGATCGAACCTCTTCACCCACTAAGATACGAATTTAGCAGGTTAACCATGTTTGTCACCTTAAAACAACAGCAACAAATGCTGGTTGCAAAGCCACCTCTTTATTAATTTCAGGTTCGCATAACATTTCGAATAATCCACTTCTACTGTTCACGGTTTTCGAAAGCGTGCACAGATATTTCATTCCAACGACATTTACATTGTTTCCAAAATAAAGTCCCTCCCAAAATAGTGTAAAGATCGTCCCGAACAGCATTCATCCAAAGTGCATTTCTGACAACTTATCCTTTTTTTCTAATCGAATTAAACACGTGTTATTCCTCCTCAATACATAAATCCTTAGTAAATATGAAAGATTTAAGGTCAATTAAAGAAACACCAGTGTATTTGCTTCTTACAATATACAACTATTTTTTTCATTTTGTTTTAGAATTGCAGTTATTCTTAACAAATTTATTGTATGAAATAATTATTAAATCACATGACTTATTGATTAATTAAATCATCAGTATAAAATACATAAATGTATAACTTAGCCTTGAGTGCACACACAATTTGTATTAATTGATGACAAGCAAGCGGGGGAAAAACATGATCTAATAAAGTGACAATTTTTACATTAAATAAAGACAATCAAATAAATCTAATTCGCCATTATACATTCCACGCTGTGCCCTTTCAATCAATTTGATCAACATAATGATTGAAAATGTAATAATTAACTCATTTTAGATTTGAGACAGTACGATCGTAATAAGTTGGCGGTAGATAAAGACTTTCCCATAAACGTTTTACTATAATAACTACGTGTAGAAACTATTCAAACACTTCATTTTTCAACTTTTGGACAAAATACTATAAACAACGATATAACAAAAAATTAAAATGGTCAATAACAGTGGCCTCTTTATTATTCCCAAATTTTCGAAACATTCTCTACAATCTCCTTTCACTGTTTGTTATACAAAAAACGTGTTGTATCTAACATTTGTCGGAAAATAATAAATTATTATACCGAAAAATCAATATTAGTACTATTTGATTTTCTTCCAAGTTGAATTTCCTTAGCTAGATGATTATATATGGTATTGCTACACTCGTTAATATCTTGGATGTATGTTTTCACTCATCCACTCAGACATACCCGTGTCCTCTTGATTCCAAGTCCAAATACGGATGTACAGGGTCACAAATGTTACCACCGTAGGAACTAAAAATTACATTTAACAAGGATCATCAGCATCTCTACGTATATGCCACTGTTCTTCTTTGGACAAACGATACTAAATAAATTCAAATCACTGACTCTTACATGTCACACTGCCAACCATTATTACCTTTTAGATAGCGTCCAGGATTGAGAACAGTCAGTGTGATACTAATCTGATTGGGCTTGACTTCATTATCACTGGTCCATAATTTATCTGGTCCTACTGCTGCGTTTGTAACGACAATGCGTGCATCGTCTTCGCTTCCAATAAACGATTGCAAAAAGACGTGGAATTTGAATAAACCGAAACCTGCATTTTCGTCCAATTCCGCTGATTCATATTTCGCGCGCTTTTGGCTCACATCGGTCTGCAAGGAGCATAAACGAACAAATAGATGTGAAACACGTTTGGCCGTAAGACGTGGAAACAATGCCATTTTTTTAATAAGACCGTTTTGTGTTAATAAAAATTACACTTTTAACGCCAATAAAGCCGATCTTAAGTCCAGTTGAGAAAGGAGAAGGGTTTGAGCGCAAGATTAGCAATCTGGGATCTGTAAAAAAATTAATATGGCTAAGAAACATCAAAATAACACCATTTTATCAAACTATGGCAAAGAAATGAAAGCATGATTCTGATGACTGCACCCGGTGAAATCCGAATAGAATTTCAATCTTCGATATGCACAATTTTCAAAGCCAAAAATTTAATGTACAATCATGTGGAACATTCTTATTACCCATGTTTTTTAGAGCGAGTGGATTCTAAAAAAAAATAGAACTGAAATTACTTAGAAGTTAAAGCTCTTTGGATAAAACAGATACGCTTGGATTCAACAGTATTAGTCATTATATATATATATATATATATATATATATATATATATATATATATATATATATATATATATATATATATATATATATATATATATATATATATATATATATATATATATATATATATATATATATTAATTAATTAATTAATTTTTAATTGCAAAATTAAAAATCTCACCCTTTATACCAAGCATAAATTTTTAAATTATCAAATTTCAATTGGCTTGAGAAAAAAACATTCATATTGTTTCAATTGTCGGGCCAATTATTTTGAATAAAGATAAAAACAAATTCAATTTAGAAAACCTCGATCATCAAATTATGTGTCTTAATACAATGAAAAGTCACGTATTTGTGTTTATTGATAAGCTTAAACAATGGATACTACAATATTTTCGAACCTTGAGACATTGAAAAAACTAACTAAATAATCAAATTTAAGTCGAACCAATCAAAAATATGGGAAACTAAACGTATCAAAAACATGAGAAATGTAACCAATCAAGTTGCAAAATTGAATTATATTTCCAATAAACTCTCGTTCAGTATAGAAAGTTGATTTTAAAACGTACGTACTGCCGCAAACGTTTTTTTAGCTAATAACGTGGGGTCACCTCTTCATTATTTTCCATATGTATACGACATAAAACGGTCGATTTCAATGACTTGATAAGCATAGAAAATGTAGAAGAATAAAAACATTCTTTGCCTGATAGACAGTATCCTTGTGACGTTACCATTATTCGCAAAGATTGACGAGGCCGCTTGATTTTTTGTCAGGTTTATCTCCCTTAGCCCAAAAGCTACGTATGGTATACACATAACTCAGGGTCATTATCATTCTACTTAGTTCTTGGTGTCGACATCGATTACTGTAATGACAGTGTCATTTAGAGGTTTAGGTGGCTTTGTTTGGGAACTTACTTGTTGCACTTTATCAACCCAACTTTTACTCTCATTTTTCCAAAGTTCAAATGCGGCTACAAAGCTTTCTTTGTTGTTAATTTTTAAAGGATTCAATCAGCATAAATGTCATCCTAGCTATACCTTTAGATACCTTTTAAGTATTAAAAACATGCAATAACTACTACCGATATGTACACTACCGGAAAAGTAACAACGTTTCCAATCCCCAATATGATGTACTCTGAACTCACACTAAAACGAATCAGAAGTCGAGTGCACAGCGCTATAACAGGATTTCACACTCAGGGTACTCAAAAGGTATTGTAAGTTGTATGTATACTATATAGAGCTCTCAAGCTGAGGGAGAAACCTTGATAAAATATCAGGCTGCCTTGTAAACCTTTGCAGTGATGCCATCTATCAGCCATAAACCCTCGTTATTGTGCTACATTTGTTATGCCAATAAAACTATTAGAAGCCTACGTTTGATATGTTATATAAAGATAGAAATAATGAAGGGCTAACTGCAATACCAACTACATCATCATCATATTATCAAAAATTTAAACTAGTATCACAGTCTACCTTCGTAAATGATATACTTGTGTCAAACTTTATATTTTTAAAAACATTGCAACAATACTGTAAATAAATTTAGTGTGCAGGGTAGTCCAATTGTGTATCATTAGACTCAAACTTGGATAAACATAGGCTCGAGTGCCCCCATTGATGCTGAATTCAAGCTCTCGTTCGGCTTCATTAAATGTCCGCTTGCTGAAAGATGTTTTGCGTAAAACATTCAAGCAATAGCAGTCAAACAAAATAAATAAATACTTAACTCGAAAGAAGATGCGTGTGCACATAAATCTGTAAAGCATGGATATACGAAATAATAATGATCATTACTATCATAAATAATAATAATAATAATAATAATAATAATAATAATAATAATAATAACTTTGGATTGAATACTTCACTAAAAGTACTGATTAGTTGAAATATAAAGTAGCTATTTAAAAGTCTCAGACATATAGCTTTTTAAAAATTGTGATACTGTTAAGTTGCTGAAAACACATGTGAACCGAAGCTTTAACCACTGACTTCAAAAATTTTCATAATTTGAATAAATACTACAATAGTAAAAAAAAACTCTCAAAGACCTCACATTTACATTGTCTGATGAATCCAATTCACTTCGTTTCCTTTTCATCCCATGCAATAAATCACCAAACTTGGATCTTTTATCTTGGGATGAACATGTGACACGTTTCGAGTACCAGCTGGCAAATCCAACCAGTTTTGTGATAAAATGTCCGTTTTGTAAAAATTCCGATAATTGATCAAAGTTCAAATTGTCCAAATTTGTTGCACCCAGCAATTTTTGGGGTGTAAGAACTGTTTGATTGGTCCAATGAGATTCTGACGCCATTTTAGCAAAATATTCTCGAATCTTCTTGACCACATGACTTAACTGGCCCAATCGCAACAAGTTAATTGGATTCAATCGTGATCGATAATATTGTGTGTATGCGGATAATAATTGACCAGTCAAATTCAAATCCTCCCAATTCAATATGGCCGATCGAGTCTGAGTCATAGCTTCCAATAAATTATGCGCCTCATCTAAAATAACAATACTCTTATCCAACTGCAGATCGCAAGCCGACCGTATGGAAGGAGTTAGCAGAATTGAATAGGGTACAAGTATTAATTGAGCCAGTCCAATATTTTTCCGATTTGCATAATACGGACATCCAATAGTGCCCATTAACCCGTCATCATCTTTAATAATTCCGGATCGTATCGACTGGGCAATTGGAAACGCCGAATTACCGCGCAACAAAAATTGCGACAAATCTTCCAAAGCCACACGATTGGTGCGTTTCGGACATCGTTTGGACTTTCGAGCCAAATCCAAACACGTCTGATTGATCCACTCGGAGTGTTTGAGTTTGAACACTTGCGGATTGGTGCACAAGTTTGATCGACTGCCAAGTTGTAAAATGGAAACGTGTGACTTGAGTGTTTCCAATTTGTCAAATTCGTGCATAATTTGATCAAGTTGAGAATGTGTACGACTGCAATAAATTATCTGCAAAATGTGAGATTTTGTCTGTTGGGGATTTTGAATTAACGTCACTTCATTTTCGTCATTTCGATCATCTTCCACCAAGAATTCATCATCTTCATCCAAAGTTGTGCTTGAAGGACCAATCGTTTGACATTGGGATGCATTTTGTTTGTGTGATTTTGCCAGAGGATTGAAATTGCTATTTTTAATGACTTCAATTTGGTCAAGGTCACGTTTAAGGCCAGTCAACTGTTCGATTTGTGGTTGCAACGTTCGTTTGACTAATCGCACTTTGTCAAAAGCTTGAATCCAGTCGTGATCAACTTGCGAGTCTGCTTTTTCCGTTGTGCTATTGTCAAGAGCATTATTCAATGTATCTAAGTAGGCCATTTGTCTTGCATTGTGATCGACAAGCCACTTCATTGACGCAGTTAGTAAACTGATGGACTTGCCAGTTCCCGTTGGACTTTCAAACAGACCACATTTGTTTTGTTCCAGCGTTTCGTAAATGCGCTGCATCAATTCGAGTTGTTGAGGATAAATATTTGGATAGGGAAAGTCGGGAAATTGTTGAGGAGTGGTCAGTTGGCTTGGATTGATAAAAGAATGGTCCATATGTGATTGGAGCAACAAATCACCGTCAGCATCGTCGTAGAACGCATCCATTAGTAATGAAAAATCTAAAACAAACGGAAAATGACTGCTTTTGGGTACTTACGCTATGTAATTGGATCGATCGATAAAATGTATAAAAATAAAAATAATTCATTTTTGCATTACAGAAAAAATACTTTCAAACTGTGAGAAACGCCCTATACATTTGAGAAATATATACGAAATAAGTCAAAACAAAAATTATCAACATTGAAAATTTTTAAAAATATAAAATAAACGTTCTTTGGAATAGCGAAAAGTTAACTGTACAGTAAAATTAATCAGTTTATAAACTCTGCATCCCATTTGTTTGTTACTGTTGACAATGAAGTATTGTAGGCTAAATGTAACGCACAACAAATGAATATCCTAGCGTTTTAAAAATTTCAACCATATGACAGAATAGTAGGGAAAAGAGAATGTTTATTGAAAAAATAGAAGTAGTGAAACGAATGTGGGATAGTACAGTAAACAAAACCAGTATAGTGTAAGATAAAATCCAAAATTTGTTACATGATTCTCAAAAAGGCTATCCACTGTTAACAGCCCTTACGAGGCTAACGTACACTGTTCTAAATTTAGTCGTAGATGATAAAACCAACCTAGGGAAAAAGAATTTTGAAAAATCCTATTGGTCAACCTCCGTGAGTGAGTGTGAGTCACATTGGTGCATTTTTCTACCAAAAGGGGATTGTTTGACCTTGAAAATGTATATAAGGTGGAAAAATCAATATTTACGTAGCACTATGCGATTTGTATAGCGTCATCATGCAAATTTGATCACACATTGAGAAACTTTTCCATCCCCAACTGCCGAGTAATCACACGCTCACACAAAAGTTATCTGACTCTTATTGGCTCCTTCTTTCGCAACATTTTCTCTTGGTTGGTTTTATCATCTACCGTAAAAACACACCAACCTCTTAAAATATGCAAAAAATATAGGTTTAACTTGCTCGGCCAGGACTTTAACCTTCCACGTGACTGTTCAATTCAAACATTAATTTGGCGCAAAGCCGAAAAGTTATTTATCACGTCAATATCCAGACAAATAACCTTGAAACCTAATGAACTTTGGACAGCATTCAACAAATGAATCACAATTGCTACCACAAAGCTGAGAAACCAAACAAAATGCCTCCCATGTAATTGTACAAAAATAAACACTACCACAAATCGGTGTAAAATGTTTATATAAAAACATAAATCGACTTGTCAATGTTCTCAGAGTAGTAGTCTGACACTGAGCGTACTATTTCTACTTAAACAAGTACCAAGTACGCAAATGTACATTTTGTAGTCATATACATTGAGAGGCTACATGATAAATTCTCATCCATAGTTTATTGATCGGATAACAA
The DNA here is from genome assembly GCA_025895645.1 of Cardicola forsteri. Classification (NCBI taxonomy): domain Eukaryota; kingdom Metazoa; phylum Platyhelminthes; class Trematoda; order Strigeidida; family Aporocotylidae; genus Cardicola; species Cardicola forsteri. The sequence goes on along the minus strand of JAKXYG010000618.1, from coordinate 397,486 downwards.
ATAAAATCACTAACCTTACTTTCAAGCAACCTCACACTTTAGTACTTCCTACAAAACATTTTCAACGCTAATTATGTAACAAAAATACTTAAAACATCACGCTACTAGAAGCTTATATGTTTCGTGGTCCTTAAAATATGTTGGGCGACGCTGGCTTTCTAACAAGGACACTTGATATTAATTAAGTTAAAAGCGAAATGTTCACCCACTGCTTTAGATGAGGCTTTTTATCCATTTGCAGTGATTGGACTACCAAAGGTGACATTTACTAAAGCCAATTTCTCCGAAACTTTTTGTGAATCTTCGGTCTCTGCTATCAAAACCACATCGTTTACATGTAGAAGATTCACTATTTTGCGACTATCATGAGCTTTACAGCCCTCAAATGACTGGCAACATCATTGAAAATCGCATCAACTACAAAATTGAAGTGTCGGGACTAGAACACATCCCTGACGGATTCCTAAGTTTATGTAAATCGCATTAGTTAAGGAATCCCCATCGCGTACTACTGCGTTGTACGACGTATATGTTGACAAGTTTGACAGAAATTCCTTTTGTAATAAAAAGATTCCACAACAGGTTACAACAAACGGAGTCAAAGGTGACTGATTAATCTACAAATGCACAGTACATAGGCTGTTGGTATCGCTATCGCAGTTCTAACATTCTACGAACAGTGTGGCAAAATCTATATCCGAGTAGCACAAACAAAATACCAAAAACATTACCCTCCACTTGATCCAAATAAACCATACACAAAGAAGCTTCATCCAAACAATAACCAAAAACATTGCCAACACGTGGTACAAATAGTTTATTATTAATTTTGAAAAAATATACTGTTATTACAAATGCGTGCGCGCACAAAGATAAAAACAACACCAACAAAATTTTGTTCTTCAGCGAATCATAAATATGGGCAACAAATAAAAACAATGTGAATGTCTGTGTGTGTAACAATGCAAAATCTTAGTCTACCTTAAACTGTATATCGAATAATAATGATAATAATAACACGAATGATGAGCAATTGAACGCACACACACACACACTCAATAACACGCGAATGGCCTTTATTGTAATCACGCAAAAACCACATTTGACCACGAAAAAAGTATTAAAACGTTCTGGTTGAAAAAAGTAAGAAAATGCAGACCAAAAACAATAAAAATAAAAATATATAAATTGAATCATTTTATGTAAAAGATAAAGCAAATGGTTTTGACATTGCTCATTTCACCATCACTATATTGTGTATGCGTGTGAACAATAATTTCAAAGAATTCAAGGTTGTTAGATAGCATTTGGTCCACAAATCATCGTGGCAAATTGTTTGTAATCCAAAGCACCCGAATCTCCATAGGGTCCATCGGTCAGGCGCATATGCTGGAGGCAATACTTGACATCGTCGGGAGATAAATGTTCTTTCAAATCTTGGGAAGTTATGTAGCCCTGATAATAAACGGTATAATAATATATTTGAAAAAATAATTAACCAATATGTCCCAGTCTATTTGAAATAAATCAATAATGTGATGGTGACAAGACACAATGAGTCACACTATGGGAGAAGAAACTTTCAAAAAATGTACTATAAGTTCATCAAATGGCCATGATCATCAATAAACTGCATCTTCCAAATATCAGTGCGATTGTCAAGTACATTGGGAACGTACAAATACTGTTGTGTGTATGTGGGTATGCACACATGCACTCACTTAAATGATTCAGTCAAGTAATTTTTAAATCAAAAAATCAATTCTCCAAATCAGGTAGCTTGGTTCAAAGTTGGAGTTACTTAAATCCATCTGTGCCGTTTGTACAGACAGTCCTTATCAAAAAATCTAGTGATAGTCGTACAGCGTCAATTCACATAACTCGCGAGTATAAAACGATTCTTATCGAACATACTTTTTACCATATTCTACAGGATATTCATTTCGTAGTAAGCAAAAAATAAAAAAATAAAATTCCGAAACGCACCTTATCTCCGCTCATAGTTTTAAACGATTGAATTAATTGTTCTTCGGTAGCATCGTCCACACTATCGCGAGTCATGAAATTCAAAAAGGCATCGAAACTGATCATGCCAGTTCGGCCGGGGTCCACTTGAGCCATGATGTTCGAAAAGTCGCTGTCGTTCTGGAAATAAACCAGGAGGTTATGGGCAATTGGAAAAACGGATATTGAATCAAAAACAATCGTCCTGTATATTGTTCAAATTGATAGTAATCCAAAAGACTTGAAAAGTGCTCATATATATACACACTCTAATTCCAATAATTGTAAACTGTACCTTTGCGTGATTAGGACTGACACAAATCAAGAGAGAGCGGTTTATTGACTCCTACGACTATAATAATCAAAAGGAATAATCTTTCGCACTAACTCAAGTATATCCTCACTTTGCTAACACACATTTATAGAATAGAAGTACCATTCACTTCGCAAAAACTACTGTAAAATGTTTTTTTAATCAATACTTATGAAGCAGTAAGGTCCTAAACAGTTAACTAGACTCTGACCTTACTTTCTTTTCCACCCGATTCGACTTCTAAGTTCACATTTGCAGATTGGTGCAACCGTACACCACTCACAGTACTTAAAAAATACTACAATATTGATAAATGGACAAGTAAAAGTTTGGATGGATTTCGAATGACTCTGTCACGTCAGCTGTCCCCTAAAATTTAGACATCACAATATTAATCAAGGGTGGCAAATATTTTATAGTCGATATGATACAAGTTTAAATTATAATCAAAGGGGAAAGAGAGATAAAGACTTACATACAGAGACGCACGTGATGCGGAAACCTGTAAAATAAAAAAAATCAATATATATATATATATATATATATATATATATATATATATATATATATATATATGGTACATTAAATTAGATTGAATACATGTACGAAAAATGTATACTATCTAATTGCAAACATTTAAAAAAACACACATGTAAGTCTAGAACAAAATAAATTTAAAAATATCTGACTAAGTACATTTTAAAACCGATTATATAATTAAAAACAAAACAACTACAATCGTGTATTTGTACGTCTGTGCATTCGCTCAATAATAATAATAATAATAATATAATTATTTACATCATCAACCTTATGCAACCAATGATACACCATAATCCTATCCCATCTAACAGTACAACTAATAAATATCTTAAATAGTCATCATCTAGATGTTCATTGTGTACAATTGTACAATTCAATTCCCCACATTGCAATCGAACATAATTTCTAAATACGATGTAAACATAAAAAATCACAAACGTGTACTTTTTATTATGTTACTCTCAAAACGTAAATAAATAAATAGCATAGGCTATTTAAAGATAAATTCATAAAACAATTTAGTAAGTATTACAGATAGGTACTCCAACCTTACGTTAACTAAACAATATTATCATTAATGTAGGTTTTTCAAAAATGAATTATTAAAATTGTCAGGTTCATTGAATCCATGTGGTTTGAGCCAACGAGGAGCCTTGTACAGCTGTTGTATCCGTTTGGAATCATCAATAGTGCATACCTTTCAAATCTCACACGTTCTTCGTTATTTACTTCAGTGTTTGACAAAAAGTATTTAACCAAGTGGACATTTAATGCACACAAGCAACGGACCACATGGAGTGCCAGCAGTAAGACACAAATTTGATGATTTACCCATTGTATTATCCTCAGCACAATTCATCATGTATGAGAGCCCTAACAACAAGCAATGTTTGCAATTCATTTTGACTAGTTTTCTTTTTCTTCAAAAACCTGATCCCAAAATTTACCAACAAATATCTAAATTTTGTTAAATTGAAAAGTGCGTTTTTGTGCTACATATTTGGGATCAAGGATTATAAATCTCTAGTTCTTCCTTTTTTTACTAGTGAAGATCGTCCATCCAAAAAGTGACTAGATTAAATGATAGAGTTGAATATTATACGTAGACCAAATAATGAGTAGTAAAAGGATTAACATTTTAATGCATCTTAGTCAACTACCAAACCACGTAGAAAAAACTGGTTGTCGTCCAGTCATCAAAGTTAAGTAACGTTGAGCCAGGTTAGTACTTGCATGAGTGACCGGTTGGAAATACCGATGCTGCTGGCTTTATCCATCCTATGTAAGATGATAATAATCCCAAGGATTTTAGTAATGCTTATGAAGTCTCAATTTCCAATAATAGTAATATTCCTGACTGTTCTTCCTCCACGTGGTACATCCTGGGCTAGATGCCCATATGCATCTTGACTAATAACAGCATTGACCGACTACAGAGAGGTATTACTGGGTTTCCACTTTAGCGTGTGAGTACAACCACATCCAGAATATTTAAAAGGTATCTTGAGGTATACGTATACCATATATAGCCGTTTGACTAAGGGAGATAACCATGGCAAAAAATTAGACGGCCTCATAAATCTTTGCAAACAGTGGCAATGTCGCAAGAATGCCGTCTACCAGCTAAAAAACTTCGTTATTCTTCTACGTTTGTTACGCTTATCAAGCCATCGAAGTCGATCGTTTTATACACCGTTTACATATGGAAAATAATGAAGAGGTGATCACGTCACTAACCAAAATGAAATGAAAATGAATTGCTCGCATAGATACAAAAATCAATCACCCCTCTCTCAAAAATGCAACTACTTTAATCTATGATTTTTTTATAAACCAACAAAATTTTAATGTAAGCATTACATTTCCACCACGCACATTGGAAACAATTAAACAGGTTTTAAAACGTAAATAAACAAACACAATTTATTGTAAACAACCCCCTTTAAAATACATCCTACTGCAAAGATAAACAAGTGACTCATGTGGACATCACACTTTAGACCCAAATTTCAGAAAAATTCACTTCAACTTTTTGTAAAGTTAACTAGTGGCATTATTTTTAAAACAAAGATGTTAACATGGTTGAAAAGATCGCGCATGCCAATAAAGTTCTATAACCTCTTGCAAATCTCCACGAAGATGGCAACCTAACTTTTAAAATCGTCAACAATCCTTGAAATAATCTTGAAAAATCGCCTTCTAATACGCTCGTTTGTGTTAAACAAATTGAAAATTGGAAGCCAGTTCAAAAGTAATAAACTAGTTACCTTGTGTTTAGGTTTTCGATTAAGGAACATAGTTTAGAGCTTTAAACCAGACGCAAATAATCCTCCTATTTCGGATTATACAACATAATAGCTTCATACCCATATAAAATATTCTGAAACAGTACTGCCATATTTATTTAATTGACTAATGATAAATCGATTGTAAAAAACAACTTCGACACGTACATTTGTACTTAAAATACCGCCTCCAATATATAATTGAGAAACTTGACAATATCACACATACACACTGTATCAATAAATCTCCTAACAACACAGCAGATTTATGTTAAGGTCCAAATTTTTTTTAAGAATTATTTTATCTCATTGTCTATAATACTGACAAACTCACATTTCATGACCAATCATCAAAATTTACTTAATCATTTTATTAAATAAACAGAAAACCAATTTTGTATACACCCACCCAAAATTATCGATTTAGATTTCATTTGTTTAGTATAAACAACAAATTGTTGAGTACATATCGAAAATGAGAATGCAAGAAACAAGTAGGTCATGTAACAAACAATATAATCGAAAAGAAACCGTAGTGTGTGAAAATTCGTATAATCAAGACTGTAAAAGTGACTAATCAATACACTCTTACTACTTTTTTTATACTATAATTCATTTTTTTCCTTAAGAAATCACTATATCGCCGGCGTGGTCAAATGTTTGAGTCACAAGACCTCTGATACACAATGATATAAGTCCGGATTCAGTTGCTACTCTTGACACGATTTAACCAAGGTTATCAACACTCAGCAGTTGACAGATGCTAAAAATCTTAATATCAGTGTAACTCACAATAATGCTAATAATCCTAAAAACTGATCCTGAGTATTTGGGTAATGTTCATAGTTTCCACTTCGAATAATGGTGATAATGCTGTTTCTGTACCTCCAAATAGTGCTTTCTAGATTTCGACTAACACGGATCAAGAACCAAATGCAGTGTTATGATTGGACTTCTACCTTAATAGCTGGGTGCGAGGATATGCCAAGAATACTTAAGGCATAACATATGTCATCATCGGACTATAGGAGAGACAACCCTGAAAAAAGTAAGACGGCTTTGTTAATTTTAGTGAACAGTAGTGTTGCCAGAAGGAAGTGGCCATGACGCCAACCATTCTTCAGCTTAAGTATTTAAGCATTCAACTGTTAAAGTAGAAATTGCTAAATGTTGCTCTACATTAATTTAAATCAATATTATAATGGGTGTTAAAAGACATGCTACATTGTTATGTGAATAAAGATAAATCCTAATCAATCATTGTTTATTGCGTAACCAGACAATATTTGCAGTAAAGTAATTATTGCGCCATTGAAATGCAATTCAAACACAAAATGATTTATATTCAATGTTAAACCATGGTAACGTTTACAAAATAAATTAGAATGTAGTCAAAACCAAAGAAATGATTAGCAATCATAAAGCATCAGTCTATGTACTAATGCAGAATGAATTGTGTTTAGGCCTGTGGAGTGGATAGTAAACAGATTAGATACTAGATAAGGTATCGACCCAAAGAAAATGTAAATACTTCGCCAACATTATGTAAACAAGTACCATCCTTCATCTGATGTGAAAAGACACAAGAAGTTCATTAAACAAAGCTTCATTAATTTTAAAAACGTCGATAAATTGTGTCTGTCCACATCCTTACAGATAAGTAATCGCCCCGCGCCTCAAAATATTCAAATACCTTTTCCCAGTAATCGAATGATCTGTTTAAATTTGAACCCTAAACTGTCGGATATAAAAAGTAGCGTTACCAAACATCACCACCACCCCAAACGGCCCAACAACAATAAGCCTCACAATATCAAACCCACCAAATTATTGTCATCACGAAAACTGTGACCCAACGACACCAAACAAGCCTTAAATTCATTTGGCTCCAAACGGCCGGTATTATTCTTGTCGAAATGTTTAAAACACGTGCGCAAGTCGTTCATCTGTTCGACGGACAGACCTTTCGAATCGCGGGTCAATATTTGATTGTCCAATTCGTTCATCGAATAGTGAAGCGAAGTGAACAGCTGTTCCCAGGCCACGCGCAAGGTTGGCATCGAATGGGCTGTGCATGGATTTTCAAAAACGAAAGCGTCTTCCAAGGCCTAGATGAATCAGTTAGACGGGACCGAAATACATATTTATTCAATCAATCAGTCAATATAGTCTTTTTTTCAACAAAATCTCTCAATTGGGTAACTCTTGTACAAATTAACCAACATAACATTATTATGGAAACAAAAGTTAACTCGTTGGACCGGACTATGTCTAAACACCTACTTAAATCCTGAAGAATAGAAGGGGTTTTGAAATGTCCGGAAAAAAGACAACCAACCCGATTCACTCAAATGTACCCAAAAAGTTTTTTAAAACTTTCACTACTTTAAATAATTTACGGGAAACATTTCTCAACAATGAACATTTTAGCGAAGCCGAACGTAGGCCCTCATTTAGCACCGGTGGTAGGAATCGAACCCATTCCCATCCATGTTCGAGTTGTGTACCGCTAGAGCACCCCGGCAATTTAATTAATCAAATTACTGCTTCTTAAAATCATCAGGGATAAACATCCCCCATCGGTCATTATTGCCCAAAGTAGTCCAAATTACCAAACACCTGCAAAACATCATATTTTGAATAGACCAAACTTGCATAAAACTAACCGGTCCACTAGTTCAAGACCTTAGTAACGCTAGGCTATCCAAGCTCTGGTACAAAAAGCGCTAACTCGACATAAAATCTTCACCCGTTCAAAATCTATTAACAAGAGCTCTTGCCACTCTGTATCTTCAAAACCCAAAGAAACACACCAACCAAATGTACCTGATTGCATTGTTCCAACTCCTTCAACATGTTCTGATGCTTGTTCAATTCAGATTCAATGCGTTTCAAGTAGTCTCGTTGTTCTTCCAATGTGCCATGAGCGTCCAAAGCGATTTTGACAATTTCTGCCCGGTGCTTTTCAATCGAAGCGTTGAACTCCTTGGCCAGATCGGCAAATTGACGACACAACTTGTTGTTGGCCAACTGGCGTTCGTGTTCCGTACGCAACAAGTCACTGCGTCTGCGTGTCAGATCGCAAATGTTGGCCCAGCGCTGAGGCAAATCCTGCAGTAGCAGTAGCAGACCTAAATTGGGACATATTTTGTCTAGACTTTATATCCGATGACATTGATACACTCAACTGCATACGTCTCAGTGATGTGTCCTATCCTAAGATTGAAGGGAGTTAACTTTGACAAAAAATTGTAATTCCATTGAAAGAACAAAACACATAATTGATCTAACCCTCTACCCCAGCATGTAAAACTATACTTACGTAGTTCATCTAACAATGGATATTAATCCATGTATATGTGCGCATTAATAATAACAATTTAAATTACAACACGCATCTCATAAAATATTCCAAAAAAATTAACAACAAAAAACAGAGCTCGCGAGTTAACTCAAAATCAATAATGCAAAGACGCTGTTTGTCAAAATTCGGAATTAAAAAACAATTTCAAATCCATTCAAATGTGCATGTATGTCGTAAAGATCGATATGGCAGAACAAACTATAACAAATTATACAACAATAAAATATAATTAAAAAATTCCTAATTTATAAAGCTATAAAAGCGGTAGTTACATCTCAGTCAACAAATACACACAAAACGTTGACTTCTCCACTTCAGTTAGACAGTAAATTACTAGTTAGTTTGATTGAAGGCTCTGATATAATTGGTTAAAACCCAGGCCTAAAAGAAATAAGATCTTTTAAAAAATGTACATAACAAACATACTGATAAATCATTTAATTCAAACAAAAGATCGTCCTTACCAAACTACGGTGACAACTTTCGATCTCTTAAACAACACCACTCAAAAGCTTCAACTAAACCTCACATTTGTTTGCTTGTTTTGCATCGCAACTAAGTGGAAAAATTGGAACTAACTGGTTCAGAAAAGCATAAGAATAGATTTACTCACATATGATCCCAATATATCCCACCATTTAATATCAATTATTCGCTTAAATATGTTAATGCAAGTGTTTTAGTACAATTAAAATGATCAACTCTTGCTCTACTATACAAGGACTCAAATCCTGCGTTCCACGTCCACTTACTTACTGACTCTAAAAGCGTTTCATTGAAACAAAAAGTGCCAGTTCCAAAACTAGAAATCTCTGACCACTTACACACGCACTACAACACACCATAAACGTTACATACTTTCGGTTTGATATTCGTGTATGGATTGTGAGTGGCGTTCGACAGTCCATGTTGGTTGGCAATTCGTTCGACTTCCTTGAAACACGACTGCAGTTTGAGACATTCGTTTTCGGCTTCGCCCAACGTGTTTTCGAATGTTTCATGAGCCGCAATGAGACGCTAACAACACGATATTGAATTTTTTTTAAAGTGAATAAAAAGTAATTCACACAAAACAGCTTAGTTATGTGATAACACTATCGACGCAAAAAGCAGAAATACAGCTAGGTGACACGTGTCTTTTGACTGGTACATCAATGAATTATTGACCACAAAGCGAGACCTCCCAATTGAATATCTCGGTTAGCTTACAGCTGCGTATAATCAACTGCGGTACTAGTTGGTGTCATTATGGAATTACGATGCCAAAATTGGCAAGGCCACCTAATTTTAGGGTTACTTGCTTTAGCCCAACGACTGCTTATGATATACGCATACCTTAAGTTACCTATTAAATATACTTGCACCCATTCGCCAAAACGGAATCCCCAGTTTTATTGTTATGTGCTCAATCCCTGTAGTGTTTGTTTGAAATTCTCAGGTGCACCTAGTGCAGGATGCGCCACATGAAGGTTACATTCAAAAATATTACCATCATTAGAAACAAAAACTTTTAAGTACTGTTCAAATCCTCAGGACTACTAACATCCCAATGCAATAGATAATAATTAGAGAAAGTGAAACAAGTGATTCGAAAATTTCACTACTCCTTTTTTGAAAAGTAAAGAGTAGATACTACTACGTCCATTTGTTAATAGACAACGCGTTCTAGAATAGCTACAACAACATGATCGTTGCTTTGAGTCCCAAAAGTTGCTAATAACAGAATCATACAAAATGCAACCATTTCGCACTATAGCTCAATTAAAAAACCAATTCAACTATCAAGTATTAATCTAACAACATACTTCAACTTCTGGTATCGTATGAACGATAAAAGTGTCACGCAAATCCTCTTCCGTCTGTTCCATCCAATTGTTGAAAGGCTGTATAAACAAATGCAAAACATAATTGTCAATTTGAAACAATACTCAAGTGTAATAAAACGCTTTTGCTTTTTACAATTTTTATTCGCTTTTTACTGCCTGAATGTTCTGTGGAAAACATTTTTCAATAAGTGGACATTTAGCCAAATCAAACGAAGGCCCGTATTTAACAAAAGTGGTCAAATTGGAACCCAGTTTTGACTCTAGCACTCTAGCCACCTCTATCGTTCTGGAAATTAAACAAAATATAATCATAGCTACGTTGGACGTGTACGTCCCAAAACATTTTCATCCAGAAAAGCACTTCGAACAAATGCCTTCTTGATAACATGAAAAATCAATAAAACATACCGCAGCACGTTTGGCAAAATCCAAATGAAGTTCGTCAATTTCTTCAAGTGCAGAAAGTGCAGTCTGTAAAAATTATCGAAAATACACGGCTATAAAACGTACGTAATATGAAATGAATTATGAAATTAAATATACCAGAAACATTTAAATAACACGTACAACAAAGTTTTTATAATAACATTCCAACCCCATTCTCTTCAATCTGAAAGTGGAGTTCTCACCAATAAACCACTTAGTCACAAAATGTAAAAACACTAGAAAACGTTTTGTCACATTTGTCAAAGTATGCAATTAAAATCTAGTTGAGAATTACCAACTCTTAAAATGGAAAAAGCCTATTTCCGATTATTTTCATGCACATTTTCCTTTTTTTTAATCCAAGTCATTACCCAAAAGTTATCATTTTTTTGGGACACCATGAGCAAACATGATCAACTTTTCTTATACAATAAAACGTATTCTAGTCACCCAAGCTTGTGTGGACAACAAATGCTATTCCTGGTAAAATACCTTTATTTACCTCAGCAATTGATTCGATGTTTGCCAATAGTTGCAATAGGCGTCAAAAACACTTATAAACTCAAATTATCTAAAATCAATCCAATCTTCACCTGATTATTAGAAATTTTATCAAAACATCAAACTAATCAAAACAAGCTTTGAAACACATGCTCATAAACTAAATAGAATATACGTCACATGAAACTAATTCCATCCCTATCTGAATGCTAAAATATGCTTTCAAATCCAGTTCGCAACAACAATTTCTATCGTCAAGCCCGAGATTGAAGCATTCATAAACAAAACAATTTTTGATTTTCAGCTACCATATAGTTTTCGAAATTGAAACATACCGAAATTTCTGATTCGCGTCTGGCAGACAATGTCTTCATTTCTTCCCATGTAGAAACAATTGCGTTGTAACGTTGATCAAAAACCCCAATATTGTGATAATTAAGTTTACTGTGGTAAAAACGATTGGTATTAAAACAAGAAATTTATTAAAAAAAGTGCTTTGCTTTTCAAAATTACACAACCAATTATTTGTAAAAACGACTTTATAAAAAATACATGCAAGATGAAACTGAAAATTTCTCAGTACAATAACAACAGTTAGTGGTAGAGCCACCTCTTCATTAGTTCCAAGTTTGCATAGCATCTGAATTCCTATACGAAGAGGTTGTTGGATGCAAATTGAACTGGGGGGGTTCTTGGCGAAAACATCGCTTCCTTGTGACAACACCATTGTTCACAGGAATTGACGAGGTAATCTTGTTCGGGGGAATTGAGGTTGACGTCGGTTGACAGAACTATATGTCTAACTGGCTATATATGCTAAATGCGTTAAACTTGTATTAACTCATATTAAAATGTCAACACCGTTTAAAAATAACGTGATAAAACTCTTACAAAACATGCTATTGATCATTCGTAAAATTGCGCTACAAATCCACATCCAGGTTGGTGTCATCAGCAATCGCGTATCCTAACCACTCAGTCATCTTGACCAACTAACAAAGTATCTAATCAACCAACAGTAACATTTCTTTTATCCTACCAAAATACATACACCAGACCTTGCACGCCAATTTCTAGATTAAACGCACGGTTACATATATTATTGATGCATGCTTGCATTTGACCCCAAAAAATAGAAATCCAAATAGATCATTGTGCACTCGGTTCCAACCACAATTCACTCTTAATCCATAAACAGATAAAATATGACACTTACGCCAACTCCTCAATCAGCGCTTGAATACGATCGATTCGTGCATGATGTGCAGTCATATCCGACTGGAAAGCGTCGTGTTTCTTTTGATAGGCCCGAAGTTCTGCCAATGAAGCCAAACGGAAATCGGTGGATGCCAAAGCCTGAGGTTTGCCCCGAGTCCACGTCTCATGAGTCGAACATTTGAGTTCAAACTTCTTGGCCAAATATTCCAAACGCTCCAAACGCTGCAATTCTTCCAGCAGCCATTCCTGTAACATGCAAACGCATAAATTGACTAATCACTCTTAAAGTTTTGTATAGAAAATAGATCCCAATTAAATTTTAAAAATCCTATCTCTCTAATTTGTTTAGATTCAGGTATCCTAGTGTAATAAATTCTATATAGTTTTAATATAATTAGAAAACTACTAATGAATGTTCATCGACAAGTAGTAACTATTGCATATCACTAACTTACAAATCATTCTCCCGTCCATCACCACCGTCTCCCATCCTGTTAAATAGGAATACAATAGTAAACCCATGCATGTGCAATGTTATCACAAACTTCTTTCATACTTAAACATTCCAAAATTCAGATAGAGTAAATGTACGTTCCAGATGTCAAAAATCAAAAAGTTAACTAATTCAAAAATGCCACTTTTACTCAAAATCAACATTAATCCAATACAAAGTATCAAAACTTAATTGTGCCGGGGTGGTCTAGCGGTACAGCGCTCGATTTGGACTTGGGTAAGCATGGGTTCGAATCCCACCACCGGCACTAAAATGCGGACCCACGTTCGGCTTCGCTAAAATGTGCACTACTGAAAGATGTTCCCCGTAAAAACATTTAAAGTAGAAAAATATAAAATAACAAAATAACAAAAAATATAATATATTTAAGACATTCCATTTATCTAACGTTTGAAAAAAATCTCTTTAAACAAAACTAATGTCTAAAAAATTTTAATGTTCATGTTTTAATGTAGACGAAACACATATACCCAGAGAGAATCATAAGATGATTATGGTCTGAAGGCTTATGTGATTTGTTGATCCTCGAAGTTATGCCAATTCGTTTTTTTCTGGGTAAAATCACTCGTCAAAAATGTCTAAGGGTAAACACCAGACTAATAGTAATCCACTCGCCGTCTTACGATCAAGCCATTTAGTCAGTCTGATTAGAAGTCTTAATAACTCTTCTGTTTCAGGTTAAATAGCTTGTCAGTATTATACTTGCATATAACGTAACATGGTAATAACGTTGTAGTTTCATTATTCAATAGTGTTTAATATTAATGATTATTAGCATTAGTTAATAATGAGGCCAAATAATTAAATTGAAAAAAAAAGGTTTCATAGTAAAAAAAATGACTGATAGCGCATTGAAAATAATAATTAAAAAATTACGATAAAACTGCTGACAGAAAAGCCTAAATCACCTCGTAAATTTTATCCGCTTCTTCTAAGCATTTCCAGTGCTTGTTTATATCAGTAATCATACGACCTGTAGACGGAACATATGGCTTTCTATTTTGTAATCGTAATCGAGTTTGCAATGTGTTGTAATTTGTTTCCAAACAAGCCTTTTCACCCAATTTTCCCGGTTTTTCTTCACGACAATAAAGTCTAAAACTTTGCTGAAGCAATTCAATTGCGTTCACAGATGTTTGCGGTTCCCTTTCCTATTAAAAAACAGTAATACAATAAAATAAAATTAGGTGCACAAAAGAGTGTCATAAAACGCTTCAAAATAAATAAATATATAATTTATCATGCCAACCAAACTTTTTTTAAATAATCAACGTTTCAATACCATTTAAAAAATATACACGTAAACATTATCTTAATCATGTGACACCTTGCTATTATAATATAATACCAATTGAGTCATTAAAATTACTTTAAAATATATTTATATTTTCAAATAGTAATTTAATTTACACCAACTAACAATATAAATAATACCTTTAATTTTAAAAAATTGTGCTTTAACAATCAATACTGTATACATGACATGCTATGTGACAACTTTATAACAACATTCCTTCATAGCGTGCAATCAAATTTTTTTTTTTTAAAGTACAATTCATTTTATCACTTGGCTCAATCAAACAGATTAAATATTCCAATTATCCTGTTTAAAAACAAATAATGTAGTCCAAGCAGAAAACAAAATTTGAGTTAAAACTCCAAAACGTTTTTTATTTAAAACCAAAGCTTTTAGGATTGAGTCACGTCTTTATCAAATCAAGTAAATAAGAACTACATAGACAAGCCTTTAAAAATAAATTCATACAAATACAATTTCAATCTAAAAAACGTTTATATTTACAATCTACGAAAATAATCACCCAAGCAAACTTACTCCAAATTTAATCAACTTTTGTTTTATCCATTCAAGTAAATTACTGCAAATACGTTCATATTCCTCTTTCAGTTTTTGATTTTCTCGGACTATGCGAAGATTGTTCGATATGCGAGTTGCAGCAATATTAGCCTAATTAAAAAAAGCACAGAAACCAAATGTAAAAAATGCATTTAAAAAAATCTAAAACAAAATTGAAACAAAATACACATCTAATT
This sequence comes from Cardicola forsteri, assembly GCA_025895645.1. Taxonomy (NCBI): domain Eukaryota; kingdom Metazoa; phylum Platyhelminthes; class Trematoda; order Strigeidida; family Aporocotylidae; genus Cardicola; species Cardicola forsteri. The sequence goes on along the minus strand of JAKXYG010000618.1, from coordinate 382,440 downwards.
CAACTTAAAATACTGACCAGGTAATGTAAAATTAACATTAAACTTATATATTTTTAATGTGACATTCTAGTAAAATAAAAATAAAAACATTTTAGTGCCACAATATCAAATACATGCAAATTCTCAAGCATAAACATCCACTGCTACAGTATCCAATATTAACAACCGACTCCAGAATCACCAAAATAAAAGGCGTTATTTTCAGAAAATAAAAAACCAATATTACAAATTAATAGCAAACTATTCAGTAATAATATAACTATTACTTTTTTTAATTGTTAATTATTTACAAGCATTAACACATAATTAACACTTTCATATTTTTTAAATTAATAAAATAAACCCAAAATATTAATATTTTAAATAAACAAGACATACGCGCTGTGATCCAGAAAACAAATGATAATAGAACGACAAATAGGCCATTACAGATCGTTCATCTGATTTCTGACTTGATACCATATCTAAAAAATTACATTATCAAAATAATTCAAATAAAAGTAACCTTCAGGATCAAGCATTCTAGGAATATCCAATCGTTTTTCAGCTACATCGAACGCAAGATTGAGATTATTAATTGGATTTTTCTGTAAAATAAAATTTTGTTACAAAAACACACCTTGGTTAATCTGCTATAATCTATATATTCCGGTCGATTTTTATCAATTATTGCACAAAACGCAAGTCCGTCATTAAAGCTACAAAATAGCAAATAAATGTACTAACCTTGTATGGAAATTATCAACTCGTACATTAGAATAATTAGCAGTTTGACGTTTGCACCATAATAATAAGCCTTCCTTGGCAGAAGAATCTATTTTATAAAAAATGTAACATAATTCGTATTTAAAATACCTTCAATGTGTATATCTTGTATCGCAAAACGCAAAATAATTGTCCATATCATACCCAATGTCATTTTTACATTCCCATCAACAATTTCTAAAAATGATAAACAATAAAGATAACCTTCTGCTCCAATGGAAACTAGTTTAACACCTTTACTTTCGATGAAATCTAGAGCTTTGTTAACATTTGCAATTTTATGAAAACGCATTCTTCCTCTGTCTGGTCTAGGCAAACTTTCACCAGATATAACTTCTAACAAACGCATTAATTTCAAACCGTCGCGAAAATCATTTTCAATAATTTCAATTTGATCGTTAACACATCGTAAATGAGCATTACACCAAGCAGTAAATGTCTAAAGTTATTAAAAAAATAACCGTGAATTACTTTTTTCTGTTGTAATTCCCATGCTGGATCTAATGGAATATCGTTATTTTCAGTAACATCATCCTGATCAAGATATCCTTCGTAGTCGTAAATAGGCATCGCCAACACTTAAAATCAAAATAGTGCGCAAATAAATATTCAAACAGTTGCCACTGTGTGAACGTACAGAAAGAGGTTAAAACAAGTTAAAAGTTTAATTATAAAAATATTATTATTTAAATGTTTTTAAAAAATATTGTTTGAACTATATGTAACCTAAAATAATAATTATCTTAAATAAGTAAATTTTCGCATTTTTCTTTAATAAAAAAATTAACTTTTATTTGTAAAAAAAAAAGAATTTTAATATTTTTTACAATTTTATTGAGGTATGTTGCAGCCAACATATTTACACACGGTAACTACCAATAAAAATATTTTGATAAAAATAATTAATTAGTTACCACATAATAAAATTTAGAATAAACAAATTAATTAAAAAATGTTTTGGATACTTAAAAATAATTAATCATAAATAAAAAATTTTTAGCAGCAAAAACTATTAACTATTATTGTTTGTTTAATATATGGATAACAGCAGCAACAATTTTTCAGTGATAAAGCCTTATTTGTTAGTTTTAAGTTTGCATATAATCTTTAGGAATTTCTCTCCAGTGTTCATAATTTTTAATAATTTATTTTTAGAATTTAATTATTGTTTTTGCAATAATATGTGCGGAGATTTTGTAATGCTGCATACATAACTTAAATTTTCGGTTTAGCTCAAAAACACCCGCATAAACTTTAGCAATTATTTTAAATATTTAACAATGAATTTTTACGAAATTATTTATTCTACAATTGTCAGATTAAAATTGTCAGATTTATTTTAATAATTAATTCTCTAGGTTTTTAAGTGAACCAGGAGCACTGTACAACTGTTTCATCCTTATTTGGAATCATTGACAGCGCATACCTTTCCAGTTTTGCACATATATGGACTTGAACCCACGCTCTATCTGGTGTCACGCCAGCGCCTTAAATTAGTTAACTACAAGTAGATGACCTTGACCCTGTAAATTTATTATTTATTGTGAATCTGCCCAATTCCAATTGCCTAATTCCCTCAAATACTACTACGTTACTACCGGTTTAGCTCAGTGGTTTAAAGCGCTGGCCTGACACTACAGATAGGGCGTGGGTTTAAGTTCATGTGTGTAAAACTTGAAAGATATATGTTGTCAATAATCCTAAATAAGGATGAAACAGCTGTACAATGCTCCTGGTTAACTTAAAAACCTAGTGGATTTATTATTTTTAATATCTTGGAGTTAACCTAAATAATAAATTAACGTAGTGTAATCACTTAGATCAGGTTTGTAAAAAGACTAGGCATCTTCGATATTATATAAAAATATTAAGATGTTTTCATTTTAATAACAAAAGAATCAGATTATTCTTTAAGCCAACTTTCTTACCAGAAATCCTGTACTGCTCAACAATTATATTCTCAGGTCTGTTAAAGATGTTTTTGGTATTTAAAAAAAATGTATCATTGTGATAACTAAATCAGTAGGCATCAGACATCTAGAAATTACCAACAAAATAATTGAGGGACACCTCAAAAATTGTCATTTATTAATTAAAAAAGGTCGACAATGATAAGTTTATTTACGCCGATTTTAACAGATCAATTTCATTCGGCAAAACAGGAAGCAAATGTATTCATATTTAATCAAAGTCAAACATTTACCTTTAATTCGTGCATTTCTTAATTGGTAAGATACTTAATTAACCGTAAACATATGAAGAATAAATTGCTCTTGTGGTTTTCAAATACCTCAAAAATTGCTTATCTATTTATTGTTCATTCTGTATAAAAAATTTTCCCTTCTTATTTATCTTTTTCCTTTAATATTTTGTATACTAAATCTCAAGTTATTTTGCATATCATATATATTAAATTTTGCATTTTTATATACTTGTAACGGTGAAAATCGACGGAGATAACTCGATGTCCCAAATAATAAACAATATTATTTTACTTCATCAAAAATTAACATTTATTTTTTGGCAATTAATATTCTTCGAATATTGACAATTTTGTTTGAATGTATCAATGGTACATACCAGTGGGAACGGCTATAAAAACAACCGTTACCACGCCATTGGCCACTTCCGTTTCCTCTTATTATTCCGTTCCACTTCGATTTTCATCTTGGTCCTTCCCACGATCCGATCTTGTAATTTGGCAATAAAAGGTTTCCGGTCCCGTCTTTACGTTCTTATTCATTACTAAACGTAATCAGTACGAACGTAAGGTATTGGAAGGAAACTACGACTAGGTCCACAACTAACGCAACCTTCGACGACAAGCAACGCCGCTTGTCACATCCAAACTGCCCCCATCTCGCATTTAGTGAAACAAGGCTACGCAGCCTGCAAACTGGAGTCAATTCACTAAATACTACTTTTGAAAATAAAATAGTAAATTTACAACTATTTTGTTCCAACAAATATTGATATAGTTCATAAATACAGCAAAAAGTACAAAATTTATTTTACAATTCGTATAATTGACGTCGATGAGATGCAATTAGTATCTAATGCACAATCTGTAGTAAAAATTAAAAAATCTGTAAATAGTCAATCTATAATCAAGTTATTGATTTTTATTAGAATTTCGCAACCAATCCAATGCGCTATTCAAAATTTGTGAAATTGTAACGACTTTAGTCATAACCTGACCCTTGATCTGCTCATCAGTTTGAAATCGCGAACCAAAACGAGCGGCAAATCTGTCCGGATGCCAATTAATTTGCAACCAGCGCAAAACGGGAATGGAATAATTCACAAACTCAATAACAGCTTTGATTTGATCTGAATTGGCATTTTCTTGAAAAAACGGAGGCCAAACCACATCCGAACAACGTTTGATAAGTTGATCTCGGTTTTTTGAAAATATAGTCCAATTTCTTCTATACACTTCTAACGGTTCGGGAATGGATGGCAGTATATTTTTATTGGCCTTAGCTGCGACATGCCTTTTGTAAAATTCAAAACGTTCTTTATCGGGATTGGTTGATGCAGATGTCGACTGTTTGGTATGTTCCAATTTAGATCGTTTAAAGTGACGTTCTTTGTATTCGTACCAAATGCTATCCAAATGCGAGGTACAATCTCGATCTGAAAAACCTTAACACATTCATATATATAATCAGGTTGTTATTATTTTCTTTTAATACGTTAATAGCGTATTTAACACATAAAACTGATTTGTATGATTATCAATAATATCAATTTTTAATAGATTAAAATTTTAACAAATCCAATGATGATTAATTAGCAATATTCAGTAATAACAAAAAGCAAACAAACTAAGACCAGTGTTTATTCAACTACGTCAAAGCATCAATAAATCCAGCTACGTCGTTCTAGTATGTAGCACAAATATAGAAATAATGAGGCGACTATGTTACCAACCAAATTATAATGATGATGACGATTACTAAACACAAAGCAAAACTTTTAAATTATTTTAGAATTTGTATTCACAGTACTATCTTTAATAAATTGTTAAAATACAAATAAAAGTGTACAAATAAAAAACAAACAAAACGTCTTTAATTAATGTACACATTAGTAGCAAAAATACGTAAGCATTTATATATCTACAACTTCATAAAATGATGAATTTTAAATTCATTTAACATTGGTAACGTTGGTATCATGCCTTAATTTTTTTCAATTGCAAAACAATTTATTTTACTTGCCTAAATTTATAACATGAATAATTCTTAATTTTATAAGACTAACGGTTACCCACATTTATATGTATTAATTATAACAATTCACACATTGTTACTTAATACATTAATAAGTAGTATATCTCTTATATAGTAAACTTAAATTCGTTCAACGACTTCTATCTTAATCGAAGTACATAATATGATTATAGGTGAAACTATTTACCTTAAAACATATAAAATTAAATCGATTAATAAGAAATTTAGATTAAATTAAAGTCAAATTAAAAAACCTTAATAATTAACAGATTAAAATTTAATATTTTAAAAGTATTCACATAATAATCTTTAAAAAATTAAACAACCATTGTGTAGTATATTTTAATGCATTCTTTAATAGAATTAACAATAAAAAATATTGATCAGCACGTTTAAAACGTTTAAACAACAAAAATTACAATTTAGTTTTCTGACTGCATAATAACAAGTAACACACTTTAATATGGACAAAGCCCTTCAATTAAAACTGAAATATAGCACTCTAGATCACCAGCCATACCAAAACTGCATTCACAGAAACAATGAAGTAAAATTCCTAACAATAAATGCCTTCGTTAATAATGTAAAAATATTTTTGCAACCAATGAAACGGAATGTACGAGAAAATGCTAACAAAAATTGATCGTTGTTGGTATTGTTTTAAACCAATACAAAGAACTGAAAATGGTCAAAAATAATAAGGTATTCTACTTGTAATAAGAAATATTTATTTAAAAATATGGAAAATATAGAAACTATGAAGAAGCCATACTTTAATGACAACATCCATCAAAACAGAATTACTAAGTGCAACTCACACATTTTTTAAAATAATAATTTATACATTACTAATTTATGTGCTAAAAATCATTCTTTCAAAATATTTTTATACTTTAAATTTATATTTATTAAACACAACACTTAACGTTGTAATTACCTCATAATCACAATTAAAACTAAAATAAAAACATTAATTTATATAAATATTGATTAATAGTATTTATTGATAGTACATATATAACTCCGCCTAGTGAGGATTAGAAATAAACCGATCTAGGCAGTTCCAAGCCTGGATAAAGGAAGAGGGTTTTCGTCAGGAAGGGCATTCGGCAGTAAAACCTACGCCAAAACAAATGGTCAAAATATTTCATAATGGTTCGATATATAATAAAGCGTCCCCCATAAGCGACGCGCATAACCATTGCCTGAGTCATGTGATAAATCAGCAAAGGAAACCTGAAAACGGAAGAGCTAGACTAAAGAAGTTAGTCCAAAGGAGATGTATAGAAGGGAAGTTGAGAGTAGGCACATTAAAGATCGAATCGTTAACAGATAAAGGAACAGAAATTTTTGAACTAATAGATAGAAGAACGTTGGACATACTATAGTTCCAAGAGACGAGATGGAACGGTAAGAGAGCGAAAGAGCTGGCCACAGGATATAAACCGCTGTACAGTGGGAACTCAGGAAAGAATGGAGTAGCTACCATTTTATCAAACAAGACAAGGGAGAACCTAGTTGAAGTAAAAAGGTTCAGTGAACGAGAAATAATGGTGAAACTGAATATAGGTGGTTCGTACATTAATATTATTAGCTCATACGCATCCCAAGATGGATCTGAGGAAGAAGTGAAAGATAAATTCTGGGAAGACCTTGAGAAAATACTTCGCAACATTCCTTTGACTGATTTAAACGGACATGTAGGACAGTCTAGAGAAAGTGTTGAGAGATGCCACGGCGGATGGGGAATTGGAGATACAAATGAAGATGGCAAAAGAATTTTAGAGTGTATGGTCTCACAAGACATGGCCCTGATTAACACATTCTTAAAGAAAGAGAGAAACCAACTGGTTACATATCAGAGCGGTGGAAGATAAAGCCAGATAGACTTTCTAGCAACAAAGAGAATAGATACAAAGAGAGTAAGAGACTGCAGTGATAAATTGAGAAGTTGCCACGCAACACAGGTTGGTGCTAAGGAAAACGAGTTTTAGAAACGAACAAAAGAAGGTAACGGAGATTCTGGGAAAAAAATAAAATGGTGGAAATTAAAGAAAACCAACCTGACTAAACAATTTAAAAACGAGGTGATACAGAACTGGAAGGAGTGTAGGAATGGTGGACATTAAACAGCAGAGTGATTACCAAAGCAGCTAAAAATGTACTAGGGTTAACATCTGGGAACAAAGCATCTGCAGACAAAGAATCTTGATAGTGGAATATGGAAGTTCAGAAAGCGGTTAAATATATGATTAAAAAGGAGAAATGGGATCTAAATGGATTGGAAACCAACAAGTTGGAATATCAACAAGCAGAAAAGGTAGCTAATAGAGCGGTAGCAGTGGCAAAAGCAAAAGCTTGGGATGAAATGTATAAAGACCTGGAGACACCTGAAGGAGAGAAAATGTTATTAAGTGTTGATAAAGCGAGAAGTAAAGCCTCAAAAGACCTGGCACACACTAAAAAATAAAAGATGAAAGTATAATGATATTAACAGAAGGGTCAATAAAGAAAAGATGGAAAGCATATTTTGAAACCCTGTTAAATGAAGAATATTCTAGAGCAGTGATTGAAAATGGGACACCTAATCTAGGTGTAACACAAGAAACATCCCATAAAGAAATAATTAAAGGAGTAAGTAAAATGAAGAATGGAAAAGCTCTAGGATCAGACGGAATACCTATCGAAGCATGGAAATGTTTGGAAAACTATAGAATTGACACTAAAGTGTTCAATTTAATATAGAACAAAGAGAAAATGCCTGATAAGTGGAGAAAAAGTGTTATCATGCCAATCTGCAAGGAGAAGGGAGATGTTCAAGACTGTGGTAACTATAGGGGTATAATGAAATGAAAGTGCTTCGACAGTCGTTAAGTTTCCAAATTAGAAAGAATAGAAAATGAAATTGTTAGAAGAAAACTGAAAATCATTAAAGCTTATAACAAAATTCAAGAAAGAAGGTTGAGGTGGTACGGCCATATTTTACGTAGAGAAGAAAACTACGTTACGAGGAGAATAATGGCATGGGAAGTGGAAGGTAAAAGAATTCGTGGCCGATCAAAGAGAAGATGGTTGGATTGTGTGGAAGCCAATGTGAAGGAAAAGGGACTAACAAAAATTGACGCTACGGACAGAATCAAGTGGAGAATGCTGACCAGAAACAACGACCCCTCATAAAAGAGGGAACAGCTGTAAAGCAAGAAGAAAAATTAATAGCACACATATATAAATACATTTGTTTTAAAATAGTATTATAATCCTAATTGTGAACAGGCTAACTTAACTGCAAAATAATATACCTAAAAGTTAAGCATTATTTTACTGAAAATATTGATTTTTATTTAAAATTTAGTTAAACAATCGATATTTTTAAACAATTAAAATAAAATTCAGAATACATTGTTAAAACAATGTTAAAATAATTTTAAATGTTGATAAATAATGTGAAATTTTTGTTAAAAATGTTAAGTATTTTTTGTTAAATTAAACTGTTGTTTAAAAAGGTACACGAGTTTGTCCAAGGTATGAAGTATAACCGACTCAATTATTTACTAACAAGGAGTAAAGCAAAAAAACATACTTTATTTTTTTCAATTACTGAAAGTTTAACCAATTTTTTATTACAAAATAGACAACACAATGTTTTAAAAAACTTAAATAAAACATTTTTTCCATTTTCGGCACTTCGCTTTATAGCAAAACACCAATTTAGAAAAGCTGATATTTTGGATACAAAAATAGAGTACTGTGCAGAGTCAATTATGTATAATCTTAACGTCGACCAGTTAAATCAAAGCTTGTGTGATGGATATCGTATTGTCGGTGGTGATCTAGCGGTACAGCGCTCGACTTGGACCTGAATGGGAATGGGTTCGAATCCCACCACCAGCACTAAATGCGGGTCCAAGTTCGACTTCGTTAAAATGTTTCCCGTAAAACATGGAAACTAGTAAAAAATAAATAAATATTGGTTATACACAAAGTATAAAATAACTATCACATAGTGCATTATACGCATTACCTTAAACAGTCATGTTTTTACTTAAAACTATTTAAAAACATTTAAAAATCTGAAATGCAATTTACTAATGCCAGAGTTACAATTATTTAAAAAAAACAGTGTCTAGTGTTACTTTAAAAAAATTAACTCTAACTGCATTCAAATTCATTTTGCTCACATTTTAAGCATTTAAATTTACATAACACAGGCTTAAATAAAAATAGTTGTATTTTTGGTAGTACAATAAAACAAAACTCTATAATTGATTATTAAATTCAGCGTCAAGTCCAAATATTCGATAACGTAACAATAATAATAATAACAATAATAATAATAATAATAATAATAATAATAATAATGTACTTTGATTCACAAAACTTGCTAAAATATTACTACAATGCAGTAATTCAAAAGGCGCAATCTGCAATAATAATAATAATAAAACAGCGATTGACTTAAAAAAACAATATCTGATTTAAAAACAATTACCACCAAAATAATCATCCCATTCGTACGATTCGGCATCATCGCCATAGTCATCCCAACCAACATCAGTATCGTCATAACAAAACGATTCGCCGACATTCGAATACTCGGGCACTTTTGATTTTGTTGCATTAGACAGTATCTGAAATCGTTAAAATATTTTATATATTTTTATTGATTGAATATTGTCATTGATAATAGCGGAGGGAGAAATACAAAGAAAATGTGCTTCTTAAACAAATAATAGAATCAGTTATTTTTTGATAAGAACATGGCAGAATGCACCACTAGTTGGTCTTATTTATACGTATAATTTTTGAGGCTGTAACAATGTCCAACTCTGTAAATAAGACAATGTTCGCAAGGTGAAACACACATCGTCATATTCAAGTTGGAGCTCTTACCAATGAGCTAAAACGGCATATCTGGATAACACCTGGAAAGTAACAGGAGTGGCACAGGGTTGGGAAAGCGCTAGATTCATAATTAAGTGTTTGAATTTCATTACTGCCACCAATTGCATGACGTGAGTAAAAATTGTATTTCCCCTAAAACATTCAAACAGTAAAATCTGAATAGAAGTAAATCAATCAATCAATTTTTGAAAATATTTAAATGATACTTGTTACATATCTTATTAAAAATAGCAAAAAAATAATTCGGTTTTTATCAAATTAAACACAATCGTCTTGAAATTGTTGTACTTTGCAAATAGATCAAAGTCTTCTCATCCAACAAATCCATTCAAACTTTGAATTGATAATAAATCACAGCTATAATGGGCGCCATCTTATTGTTGTGAATCAATCAACATTCTTTTTCAATTGAAAAAAATTGAAGTTATGTGAGTTGGTTGAATCATGTAAGAAAACATTGGCAAATTGCAATAAAAAATCAAAACCAATTCAACTAAACGTTTCACCTTGTAATAGTTATTTAAAATATTTGTAAAAATGTTTTTTTATACATATACAGAATGAAGAATGAAAACACTTGTATCTAATTCGATTTTAACAAACTTACTTCGTCGCCCAAATTTCTGCTTGCGTCAGTAGTTTCAAGTTTCCAACTGTTCAATAAATCGATAGGTTTTACGCCTTGATTGTTAGAAATATATAATAAATTTGGATTGACTGAAAGTAGCGGTTTCAATAGGGTACAACCTTTTTGAGGAATAATAAATATAAATGAAAAGCATTACTTCAGTTCTGCTTGACTCTTTTCGTCCCTTTGCGGGGCGAGTTCTTTATACATTTGAGTAAATTGTTTTTTGTTTAACAGTGTTACGTTATACCTCACAAAAGTAAGGTTGCTGGTTTGTCCCGGTTAGAAGAAAGTTTAAAAGCGGAACGCTTTGAGAAAGTAACAAAAAGCAAAACCATGCTAATGACTCTGAGGATTTGAGTAATGTTTGCAAGGTCTCAAATGTCAATGATAGTAATATTCCTGACTGTTCCTCCTCCATGTAGTGCATTCTGGAATAGGTGCCCATAAGCATCTAAACTAATAATCTGTTATTAGGGACCGAGTGCACAGCGGTATAACTGGACTCCTGCTCAGTGGATGAATTCTAACATACAACCAAGATGCTTAAAAGATATCTCAAGGTATCCATTTACCATATGTAACCGGTCAGGTTTGTAGATCCATCAACTGGCGTCAACTTCCAATACTCTTAAAAAAGATTGCCTCAACAATTCTTGTGAATACTGGCGTCGTCACAAAGTAGCAGTCTTCTTGCCAAGAAATCTCATTTATCACCCCCAAGTTTAAATCGCACCCGATAAAGTCTTTGCATAGAAATTCGGGATGCTATGCCAACTGATAACTAATTATAAGGTGGCTCTGCCATCAACGTTTGTTGTTGTTGTTATTATTACATCCCAGAGTAAAAGCAAGTATCAATAACTTCAAGTTGAAAACAATACTAAGTCTGCTGTTAAAGATGGAATAATCTGAAGCAAATCAAATCATCTTTCAAATCTCAAAAAATTTAAATTGTAGCGCATTTAAAATGTATTGTTCACGTCGAGTAAAAATAGTGTGCATACACTGAACATAATCGACAACTTGGGATTTGTATTTCCTCAATCGCTTCCTGTTCGTAGAACTCTCCAACTTTCGTCGGGCTTTCAAACACTTTGCCAAAATCAAATGACCAGCATTGTTGCCATAGTGATCTAAATTTAAAATATCCAATCCGAACTGAAGAAGATAACTGTAACGATAAAATTTTAACGAAATATTAATTCAAAATAAAAATGCAAAAATGTGGTTACGGTTTGTTCAAGAATACTCTTCACTCTAAGAAGCATGAGACAACAACATTGTTTCATGTCATTGTATATTAAATGTTTGACATTGAAGGTTGAGCTTTTATTCAAATTTTGCTGAATTCCATCATTGGAATTATACTTTCATCTATTTGGTATAGTTTTATAAAATCGTGTCTTGTTTTTTTAACAATATTTTTTTAAAAAGGTCAGGTTACTAACCTTGCGATCCAACTTCGAATCAAGTACTCATTAATTAGATATACTTAATCTTTAGTTGTTTTACCCACATAGATTGTAATAACAGAAAGCAAACAAAATAACACCAGTGTTGATTCAATCACGTTAAAACATAATCACAAAAATGTAATGATTGATCATTCAAAGGAAAAATCGATAATTATAAGTGGGAGTCTTCGTTTTAAGAATTTAAACCATTGGTTTCTCTTTAGAATATAAAATAAAAATACAAGACGTAAAATGTGAGATGAATTCATTTCGTATATTCTCGTCAGTCACAAGCATAAAAGTTTACTATACATATAATAATTATTAATACAAAACCCTTTTGCTTTAAAAATAAACATTACAGCAAAAAAAAAAAGTCCCATAATTCCAAAATAACTTGAAACAACAAAATGTTTCCACGTATTTGAACATTCTACCAAACGTTTTGTTTGATCTCATGGAACATTCATTCCAATTAGACCTTCCCAAATAGATCTTAGCCAAGTTTTCTGTGGTCTACCAACCTATCTTTTTCCATTCCAAAACCGTTCTTGCTGATCTTTCGCGTGGTAAACGTAGAATTTGACCAAGTAATTTTCTTCGTCTAATTGTAATAATGTCATGTAGCGAACGAGAGTCAGTTCTTCTCATGATCTAATTGTTTGAAATGTAATCGCGTCAGGTTATCTTTAAAACACTTCTATGACACTGGCAATGAAAAACATCCACCATTTTATCAATCTTGTCTGTTCGCTTCCACGTTTCACTCCCCATATATTGCTGTAATAATGATTATTAATGCGTACAAACAAAGTTGTGTCTTCAGGCGGATGGAAGAACATGATCATATTGATTTGAGTCTATGGAAGACTGACATTGTTTTTCAAGTCTGGCTTTAACATCATTTTTGGTTTTTCCGTCTTTACCAATGATGCTTTCCAGATATGTAAAGGAATCAACAGCATTAATATTTTGTCCACTAATTTTGATGGTCTAATAATTGTTTGGCTTAGTGCACAACACTTTTGTTTTTGAACAATTAATCCGTAAGCCAATACGAGAACTGATCTCACTGAGACGTGTTGTCATATTTTGCATAATTTCTGGAGTTTCACTAAGTAGACCAATATCATCTGCAAAATTCAAATCTGTTAATCTGCCATGATTTCATTTGATACCATAAGACAAATTACTAATGGACCGAGTCATAATGAAATCAATTATCAGAAGAAACAAAAACGGTGACAAAATACATCCTTGACGTACCTCCAGTGAAAATTTCGAACATAGCAGTATGACCACGTTTTGTTCGAACACAACAACTTGAATTCTGGTATAGTGAACGTATAATATTCACATATTTCAACGGTATTCCGTAAAACTTAACAATTTTCCATAAAGATGCTCGATAAACACTGTCAAAAATCGATAAAATTGATTGTAAGTGATTGCTGAAATTCTTGACTTTGTTCAATAATGTTACGGAGGGTGAGCATTTGTTCAATACAGCTTCTTCCTTTCCGAAAACCTGCTTGTTGTTCTCAAAAATGTTTATCTACCGCATTACTTAAACAATTTAACATTACTTTGCAAAACACCTTACCAGGAACAGACAATAAGGTTATTAGGCGCCAATTATTGCAATCGTTCAGACTTCCATTTTTGGAAAGAGTAACCATTACTCCTTGCCGCCATCATTTAGAACTTGTTCATTATGCCATTTAACATTAAATAAACGAACAAGCTCGCGTGCTACAACGTCACTTCCATGTTTGAGCATCTCTGGAGTTATCTCGTCAAGTCCTGTTTTATTGTTTCTCAACTTTTGAATGTATGGATCACTTCAGTTACAGGAATGTCATCAGTACATATTTCCGGATTTTGAATCACATTCATATCTTTATCATTATCAAAATCTATGAGGGTATTTGGTATGGACTAATTAAGTACTTCTTTAAAATGCTCTACTCATCTAGGTGATTGTTCATCCTATGTTAGAAGTAAACGGCCATCTTTTCCACTGACTGGAATATCGGTCTACTTTCTCACACCCTACAATTGTTTCACAATTATATTTTATTATATTTTAACTACTTTGAAAGTTTTACAGGAAACACCTTTCAGCATATATATATATATATATATATATATATATATATATATATATATATATATATAAATATATATATATATAAACAACAATTGTCCACTGAAACTAATGACGCTTCTCACTTCAACACATCGATGCGCAATTTTCGAGCGGCCAAATAAATCAAATTTCGGCCTTTATGATCTGTCAGTGTAGCAAGACAATTTGTTTGTTTATTTTCGACTTCACAAACCAATTTGAGATTTGGCAAATCACCCGAACGAACAAGCTTCAAAATCATTCGGTTGACAAGCACATCGTCGACAGAAGATTGCGACTGATTGGGAAAAAAATAGAAAAATGATTTTAAAAGCTGTCATTTTACTTGCTTGATTACTTTTGTACACAACTGTATCATATTATGATTATAGATATGCCCAAACTACACTGCATTTTGACTTTTTTTTTGAAGGACTCTTACTCCATTATGGTCCGGTTAAGAAAGGTGGAGGGTTTAACTATATATATATATATATATTATGCTTTCACTTCTTTGGCGTGATTTATGGAATGGTCTTCTCAGCAATACATATATATATATATACTGCTGAGAAGACCATTCCATAAAATCACGCCAAAGAAGTGAAAGCATAATTTCGATGACAGAGTCCAAAAAATCCGAATAAAGTTTCAATGTTTACTATGTAGGATTTTAAACGCCAAAAATGTCATGTACTCACATGGGATAATAATAATTACTATTATTATTTACAGTTATTGGCTTAGATACTTCAATAGAAGTAGCTTTCAGCTTTTCATGTTGCCCTATGCTCCTCAGAGCAGAAGGGTTTTAAAATAAATAATTATAAATGAAGGACTGTAGTACTAAGCAAGAGGTAGTAATTGGAGTATTAAAGCTTTCACTACATAGCTATTTAAGCTCAATTATTGATACAAAAATGAGTTAATAGTGAGTGTAAATAAAAATATTTTGTCACTTGGTTTCTACAGGAATAATGTACTGTACAGCTTTATAAAAAAATACAGTTTAAATGATAGATCTATACAACCTAAGCAAATCCTATATCAAAATTGTTGTGATATATTAGCTCTTTTGGAAAAGTTAGTTGAACATAGTTAAATAATCAGCATGCCATCAGTGAAACAACGAACGAAAAAGAGGTCAAAAGGTCAGAAATGTACTTGCTGAAAGGATCAGGAATGAATTAAACTAGCTCCAAACTTGAATAAACATAAACCGAACCGTGCTATATAAGCTATAAAACCCGTGCGATATGCCAGGACTTATATAGTATAAAACTCTAAGAGAAGGGATCATTTACTTGCTAAGTAGTAACGTATAGCATTCGACGACAGTGGACAATTATCATTAATCAAATTCACTATAAATAATAAATTTATGGGGTTAGTTTCAACCACCCGTAGCTCACATGTTAACGCACTCACCTGACACCAGATAGGGCGTAGGTTCAAGCACGTGTGTGAAATTTGATAGGTATGGACTGCTAATGATTCCAAACACTAATGTAACAGTGCTGTATTGATTGAAGCCAAATGGATTTATTATCAAGTGAATCTGACCCTTCAAAAAAATCTTATTATAAACTTCTCTGAACTTAATTATTATTGCTTGACAATAAACATTTTTTAACAAGTAGACACTTTAACGAAACCATCATTTAGTGTCGATGGTAGAAGTCGAAGCCAATGTCCAACCACGTTCGACTCCAGAGATGTTCAAAAAGATGTCACTGAGACATTGTCACTTTATAGTATGGGCTATCCAGTAATTTTTAATTAAAGACTTTGCAAGCCACTTCATTTCCTATAATCGTCAAGCTTACACTGCTTAACGAGCCTTTGTTCTAGAAGTAGCTTCTAACACATACAATATGATCATTGCGGTAGAGTTACAAATTTTTTCTCTCGAGGGTTTGTAAGATGTGTGTCCGACGTCAGACTTATAATATCTTAAACCAGCCTTGACTAATCGACCAACCCGACTGATACTAGTAATCGCAATTAACATGCCTTTCAATTTATCTCAATATGTGGAAAAGCAACAAATGGTCCATGTTGAAATTTGAACCCGCCCCAATAATAACTATTACTACTAAAAGTTCAGACCCATATTCTAGTTTCATATTTCAAAAGGCTTAAAGTAATAATTCACAAGTTAAACGTGTTAAACAGATTATGCAAACACACAATGCGCAAATAGGTCTATTTGGTTTCACATTTCAAGAGCCAATGGCTCAAAGGTCAAGTATTTAAACGATTCAAATGTCAATACAAATACAACAAATAATTTTCGCACATCTACCTGAGTTTTTACTATTTCATGTGTTATACGGTAAACACCTTTCAGTAAGTGGATAGCCAAAGAAAGGTCAGCATTTAGCGGCGGTGGTGGAACTGGAACATCTAGAATTCCAAGTCAAATCCACCTCGGCACAAATTTGAAATGTGGTTAGATCCAAGTAAAATGGAAATCGAATAGCGATTAAACTGAGAGGATCCTGGTCACAAGATTGAATTCCATTACTGACACTGAAAATGCAGATATTCGCTTTGCTAGCCTAAGTATTTCTAATGAAAATTATTCACTCATTTATTTGGTTGGTGACAGTCGCCTCTTTATTATTTCTATATTTGTACGGCATGCTAAACGGTTGAATTTGATGGCCTGATAAGCGTGACAAGCGTAGAAGTATAACGAAGCTTCCTGGCTGATAGACGGTATCCTTGCGACGGCGCCACTGTTTGCAGATATTGACGAAGGCGCTTTACTCTGTCAGGGTTATCTTCCTTAGGCCGACGGCTACTTATGATATACCTTTTAAGTACCCTGGGTGTATGCTTGCACCGATCAATCGAAAGGAAGCCTGATTATACCGCTGTTCACCCGGTCTCTGCTGTTAGCCTAGATATTTAGGTGCACCTAGTCCAAGACGCGCCACGTGGATAAACAGTTAGAGATATCACCATCGTTGGAAATGGAGACTTTATAAGCATTACTCAAATCTTCACGATCATCAGCATTTCTAATAGAAACACTAAAACAACGAGCACTTTTTGGATTTAACTAATTTGAGATGATAAGTTATTCACTTGAATCGTGCTTTACTATTGAAAAAAAACATCTTTGTTTTAGCAAGATAAAATAACGCTACCCAAATCAAAACCTATACACAGACATGTGAATCTTTTTCTATCAACAATACAAAATTGCATCTAATTAAAAAAATGTGCTTATTCTGTTTATTCATGAGTCATATCGTTATTTTCAAAGCGCCATCATATATTTACCACTAAACACGCATGAATACAAACAACACAAGCATTGAATGTGTCTGAAAACAAACAAAGAACAACTTCGGGATTGGCTTAATTGTTGTCTCCATCATCCAAAACAAGAGGGGAAAAAGTCATTCATGTTATTAGTATAATTGGTTTATCCAACTGGCAAAGTGGAACTCATAATTTAATGAACAAAAGGGGTCCAATTGCATGAACCAATGACGTTAATCGATCGGGTTTCAAAACGCATTCATCGGTCTATAAGATGAGATATAAGCCCCACTACTATTCGACTCAAGAAGTTTAATATTTGAAACACGAAAAAAGCTCATTCGGTCCTGATTAAGAACTGGGTCGATATCTTGGTTAAATTAATCTTGCGTCACCAGTTGATCTTATATAATTTGCTTGGGAGCGCAAAAATTTCTACGTAATTTAAATTGAGATAGAAGACGAACTTCCAAAACTCACAGTTTGGAGACTAATTATCATAGGCGCCATCATTTTACAATAAAAAATTTATAACTAAATATACAGATCCAAACAATCACACACACACACAATACCGCCAGTCAATTCACATCTTACCGACTATTTATTTCAGTCTACGTCAGTCAAACCACTGGCAAAAAATAAGGCACAATGATAATCACAATTTTGTTCATTTATTTCTAAATATACAATCGATACAGATGCACCAAAGATTTAAACACACACAAACAAACAGAAGGAATATACATATACATGGGATAATTTGGAAAACCCTTCACGTACTGCTGCTAATAATCGCATCAGACACTAGAATAAAAATAAATAAATAATTGTACAAATTGAAAAATTCAGTTGAACGTTCATTCACGATTTATTGAAGTGTGTAAACTACGTAGGACTATATTTAACCATTGTTATTATTAAACAATTGTAAAAAAATGCTAAAAAATATGTTTTATAAATACACACACACACGTGCAAAGGTAATTTTTATAAAAATTAAAAAACTAAAATTATTGTTTAAAAATCGAAATGTGCTGAGTTATTTTCTTGTTCATTTGTTTATTCAAGAGGTAGAGAATTCCAAAAAAGACAATGTATCCTGGCCAAGAAAAATGAATAAATTTATATTTTGGTTTAAAAAAATGTGCTGCTGTTCCAAATTCCTGAGTCGTTAAGATAGAAGTAGATTAAAACACACATACACACACACGAGCGCACGTACGTAAAACATCCATAATCCACAACTGCCTACGCTGATTGTAATTTACTTTTGTTGTGTGTTACACATTTAACAGCTACTGGATAAACTCTTGGAACAACAACTCTCGGTTCAAACACAACTAAAATAAATAAATGCACAACAAATTGTATCCTGCTTCAATCTTGGATATTAGAACAACGACAAAATGTACGCATGAAACAAAATGTGCAATTATGGAGTATGACATCAAGTCATACATATCCTGAGGACTTTGTTTCAATATTGTCGTGTATGGACAAATAAAATGCAATACAGTTCATGCATGTGTGCGTGTATAGACTGATTAATTAATGAGAAAATGATCATTCGAAAAGGTGCCTGAGAAATTGTAAAAAGAAAGAATACGGGCTTTGCATCCTGGTATATTGAAGCCAAAAGGAACTATAAAAAATAATAATCTTGAAAAAACCTATACGTACACGATGCTATAGTAAAAAGTCAAAAAAACAGCCAAAAGCTTTTTTGAAGTAGATTGAAACCATCGAAGACATTTGCAAAAAACGCAATTTAGAAAAGTTATTCGCATACAAATAAGAAAAACTAATACTACTGTTACTACTGATAATAATAATAATAATAATAATAATAATAGTAATAATAATAAAATAATAATGAGCCCGTCAAGTCACAGCCACAAGCAGTTTTTTATATTTAAAACTCCAGTACAAATAAAAACAACATCCACTCAATCCGTACAACACACAACACACAAAGTAAAACCATCTTGAAAGAACGTGCAGACTGGGAAAAAATGCATTTGTCCTACTTCAAAGCGCGCCTTTCATGACAAAACTACCTTTCGACCTCCACCCATAGGTCGATCCATAACTGCCGTAGCGTAATTCATTGCACTCAAGCTCGAATTCATCATTGCCACTGTACTAGTCGACATGAGAGCTGGTGGCACCGAACTGAAATAGGCCGACGTCGTTCCATCACCGCCTAGCTGCTGCTGTTGATGATGATGATGATGGTGGTGTTGTACAAAGCCGTCACTAGCCATGTACGATGATGATTCCAACACCATCGAAGGTGCATAATCCACGTCCGGTTTACAAATACCAGCATCATTGCTCTGTTGTTGAACAGTCGCAGTTGTCGAATTGTGGTGAATGTTGGCACCACCACCACCACCAAACGACTGGAATTGGCGGCGTTTGGTAATAAGCATTTCGGTAAGCAAACTTTCGTGTGGAATCTTGTCCAACCGATAGCGAGCTAGCAAAAAACTTTCCAACTGAAATGCCAAATATTTGATTTCGGCTAGTTCCAACAAAATTTGGGCGTATCGATCGGGTGAAAATGGAGGTGGCGTTGTCTGAGTGCAATTCGAAGATGAAGACGATGATGACGATGGTTTGGATAGGCGGGGAGACGATGGAGATGTCGAGACTGGTGGGCCGGTAGACGAAGTAAGAGGAATCAATGTGGACGATGGTAATGATGATGATGATGACGATAAAGATGAACTAACAACGTGATTAGTAGAATTGTTGACAAGAGAAGATAGCGGTGATAGAGATGACGACGAAGGATTGGCTGTGGATGTTGGCAGTGTACTGTCTGAAACTGACGGTGGTGGATAGGATCGACTGGACGATGATGGGATGCGAAATGGACGTTTCA
Source organism: Cardicola forsteri (assembly GCA_025895645.1). Lineage (NCBI taxonomy): Eukaryota > Metazoa > Platyhelminthes > Trematoda > Strigeidida > Aporocotylidae > Cardicola > Cardicola forsteri. The sequence goes on along the minus strand of JAKXYG010000618.1, from coordinate 362,162 downwards.
AAATAAAATCACACAATTTGCTTTGAATTCGAAAGACGTAACTTTCATTCGAAGTCAAAAAGGTATCTGCAATGGTGTAAAACAAAGAAATCATTCTTCATCACTAAAATATAACCTCCATACACGAAAATATATAGAGTGATGAACAGAAAGCAATCGCACAGAAAGAAACTAAATATCTACTTGTAATGGAAGAAAAAATCAATGATAGTTAAGCCAAACTCGAATAACTTCCAATTTATTGCACAAATGATTTCAAAGATTGCTTTTAGTAAAAAAAAAATGCTAAAGAACTATAATATTGCATGGTTATCAAAGTCTGCAAGAGCCATTTTACCATTTCCGATTAGTTTATATAGATTATATATTGAAGAAATGGAGGTAGATTGATAATTAATACCCAAACAACAACCCTTTTCTAACTGAACTTAGATGAGATAACAGTAATCAAACTTTCAAAAAAATTGGATATTACTTGGTTGTGTAATAAGAACATGGTTTCTGATTAACGATGTTCTGAGATCAAAATTACCTGAGCATCACATACAGATAGCTTAACAAATTAACATTAAAATTATATACATGTACTAACTAGTAATGAAGTTGGTTTTGTGCAAAATACCAGATTCAGCAATTCTGACCAAAAAACAAATAATTTCTATTATTTAATTTCTACCGCTCGAATGGTTTCTGGAGTAATATACTTTTCATCAACCGGATGTTTAACCAAATTCAAGAGAAAACTGGCGGTAAAACTTAAACCCATCTGTCTAGCGCTCTACTATTTCAGTTACTTAGGTACTTTCAATATTGCAAATCATTCGTACTTTTATTTTATTTTATTTTTTATGTTTGCTACTTTGAATGTTTTACGAGAAACATCTTTCAGCAGTGGACATTTTAGCGAAGCCGGACGTGGGCCCACATTTTAGTGCCGGTGATGGGATTCGAACCCATGCCCACCAAGGTCCGAATTCGAGCGCTATACCGCTAGACCACCCATGATAATAACAATAATAATATATGGTACCCTAGGTGTATGATTGCACTCATCCACCAACATGGAGATTAAATTGCATGACTGTTGATATGGTCTCTTATTTATATTAATCTATATTAATACAGTACGGTGAACAGCACAATTACCGGAAAATGAGACTTTATAAGAATTATTCAAATTATCGAAATCAATAGCATTTTTAAAAGTAATAATAATAATAATAATGCAATCTAGTTCCAACGTACCATGTTTAGACGGATTGAATAGGACGATAAATTTCAAGCAAATAAAATCCTTCATATCGAGTCGGAGTTTCCTAAACGTGTCCAACATATGGTCCAACTTTTGTCTCAATTCCGTCTGCACATCGCCAAAGACACACGTGAGCAAAGTGTTCATTGATTGATTATCCAAACCGGACACAACAAAATGAGGCGGCCATAAGGAATTACACACATCTGCCGTTTGGACATTAGATTGGGGTACATCGTGAGCGTCAATCTATCCACACACACACACACCACATTGATAATGATTAGACATGATACAAATACAATAATACCTATCATTTTTCATGTTATGTGCGGGCACAATACTGCTCAAATGTCCAACGTAAAACAGGAGAACCATTACGATCCCCAATCAAATTTTCGAGTTAAAAGAAGCGGAAAATTTGACTTCTATCATTCAACTTGCCTAACCCAGGCGACCCTAATAGAAACAAAGTTCGACCGTAAAACTAGAATACTCAACAAACCTTTCCAACTGTATTAAATAGTTTTAACGGCTGTCTTATATTTTACACTAAAACGATAATCCTTTACTATTGGAAATAGAAAGCAACAGATAACTACTATAATATCCATACCGCATCAAAAGCACGTTTCTCCTACATCATATGGTTGATAACGTAATCAATCTCCATTATTCCGAAAGAATATTGAACAATCACCCCCACCCCATGATTTCATACGTGACAGAAAGATCACATATACAATAAACGCAAGAAGGTAATGGAAAGTAACAAGGCCATCTGATTTATCTATTGCAATTATCTTCCTTACCTTGACTGCTATATATGGTGCACACATGCATATATTCTGGACGTATATTTGCACCCAAGGCGAAAACCCAGTTATAACACAATATACTCAGTATTTAACCCCTGTTAGTTTAACTTGAGGATGTACTACAGATGTAGAAGGACGTGGTGATAACAACTCTATTCTCTAGTTTACATTTCAAATATTATAATTCTTAAAAAATAAATTGCACAACATATTGAACGGCTGTAGCAGAGTTGTCCTATTCTATAAAACTATCTAAACCATCAATAAAATTGTCACACTAAGATTAAAATGCAGCGTTAGTCACAAGTTGCAACAAGTTAAAACCAAGCAGATCGTTCATTTAATGTCCGAACAAGTGCAAACTTGCACAAACTAACATGGAACATTGAAATTCTACCAAAACCGCCAATTGGAACACAAATCAAGATGGACATGCACAACAAGTACTTGCCTGAGCATTGGTCTTTGATGAAGTTATATTTGTCAGACACAATTGGATAAATTCCAAGAGCACAATTTCACCCCAACTGCTGTTCAACAATTGCATTTTGTCTTCGACCTGTAAAAAAACCAGTAGTGAAAGAAATATTATTTAATTGGCAGCATGGAGACAACGAGTTATTCAATTGACCAAAATACGTTTATACACCGACAAATGGCGTAAACATTGCTATACAAACCTGGAACAAACGATTGTTTCCGTTGTTCGTCGTCGCCTATAGTGATTGTGCCGGGATGATCTAGCAGTACAGCACTCGACTCAAAACCTAGGTCGACTCGGTTGAAATGTCCACTGTTGATAGATGCGTTTCCCGTCAAAACATTCAAAGTAGTAAAAGATTATTAAGATCCTCAATAATATATAGAAGATTAAATCAATTCGACCAATTGTGGAGTCGTGTTTGAAAATCGAGAATGTTAAATTTTCTGACCCATTTTAAAATACGCATATTCTCATGCAGTCCTAATTTACAATGGTTCTAGATCGTCATGAAATGCTTCCATCATCATCATCATCATCGGAGGTAAACGTTCCCCCACCGGTTATTATCGACCAGAATAGTTAAAATTCTAAAAAATGTTTGCAGTATGCACTTCTATAGCTATTCTGGCTCAATGAGTGGGCGATCTACGTAAAATATGTCCAATAAATGTTAAGTGTCTTACAAATAACCGGAAATTGTTGAAATATTTTATTAGTTATTAAATGGTTGCGTTCATGAAATGCTTCCTGCAATTAGATCAAACGGAGTGTATATCGATATATTTGAATTCACATTTAGACGAACAAGTGCAATCGTACAGTCAAAATACTGAATGAGTATTTAAAGTATACCCAAAAAACGCAATCATTCGAGATGCTTCGTAAAAATAGAAATAATAAATAGATAACTATTTAAATTTCTAGGTGGTGATATTCCTGATTGTTATCTCCACGTGACGCATCTAAAAACAGACTAATACAGCAAGCAAATGGGTACAAACATACACAGAGTACTAAAAGGGTATACGTAGAGCATATGTAACCGTTTGGGATGCTAACGATCCTGAGGATTTGAGTAATGCTTATAAAGTCTCAATTTCCAATGATGGTAATATTCCTGACTGTTAGTCCTCCACGTGGTGCATCCTGGACTAGGTGCCCCTAGGCATCTAGACTAATAACAGCAGGGTCCGAGTGCACAGCGGTATAACTGGGCTTCCGCTACGGCGGGTGGGTGCGAACATACACCCAGGATACTTAAAAGGTATCTAAAGGTATACGTATACCATATGTAGCCCTTGTGCTAAGGGAGATAACCCTGACAAAAAATCAGGCGGCCTCGTCAATCTTTGCAAACAGTGGCGATGTCACAAGGATGCCGTCTACCAGCCAAGAAACTTTGTTATTCTTCCACGTTTGTCTACGCTTGTCAAGCCATCAAAATCGATCGTTCTACAGGTCGTATAAATATGGGAAATAATGAAGAGGTGACCACGTCATCAACCAAAATTTAAAAAAATGAATGTAAGCGTTAGGCTATGAGAGAAAGGCTTGACAAAAAATCAACCGGTTTCGTCTATCTTTGCGCGTCCGCAAAGGCCTCATCACAAGGATGCCATCATATCGGCCAAAAAACTTAGTTCTACTTCTACGTTTGTTACGCTTATCAGGTCATCACAAAGTCAACCGTTTAATATGCTATACAAAAATAAAAACAATCAACCGGAATGAAACGAATGAATGTGTCACCAACCCATCCAATCAAAATAGCAAAAGTGACTAAATGTTCAAAACTTACGGGCAGTACTTTGAACAATTCAACTTGACCCATCCAATCCACCAAGTAGAACAAACAATTTTCCAGTAGACAACACAACGAATGCATGAGACTTTCCAACTTGTGACTAGCTGCCAGCTGACGGTCGCCATCTACTTCAGATTGAGATTTGGATACTTCAGTTGGGCGTTGTTGATTCGACGGTACAAGGTCCAAACAGGATTTGATTCGCTGACGGGTGAAAATATAAATAATTATTATTAATATTATTACAAAGTTGGAATTACTTTGAGTATAATCAACATTAATCGCTAAAATATTTAATTCAAACTATTGCTTTCAATTGCTTTCGTTAAAGAGACAGTAAAAGCAAACGAGGAAACAAATATATTTTTAAATAGAACAACAAATATTTAAACCTGAACCGTAAAACACAAATTTTAATGTTTTAAACTTATCTGTACCTTGGTTCAAAACAAACAAATCTAAATGAAAACACTAATCTCTATACTTATTCACTCAACAATTAATAAATCTTTAAATACACCAAAAGTAAGTGATTCAAACTATGGGCATTGCCTTGCGAAAACAACTTATCAACAGCAATACCAATAATGAAACCGAAAAATCCTTTTCAAACTCACCGGTACAAATTGTTGCAACAAGTCAATCAATTTAAAACTGTGTTCGATCGAAACGCCAAATAATTGTCTCAATTTGATCGATCCGTTGACTCGTCTCTTGGTCGAATGGGGCAACTTGGACGACGAGTGTTGTTCAAAAGGATGCTGACCACTTCCTGTTTCATTCATCTTCAAATAAGTCGTCGCATCGTTGTCGCCAGAAGGATAGGAGGAATAGGCAACTTTGTCACTACTCTGTCTACCATGCCGTGACAAATCCTCTGCATCATCGTCCTCTTGTTCATCCACCTCCTCGTCTTCCTCGTCCTCATCGTCATCATCATCATCGTCGTCGTCGTCAATATCATCCAAATCACTTGTATCTACTTGGTAGGGATAACCCTGGCACGTATGAATACTATCCACCAATTTGCTGTTGTCACAATGGACGTGATCATCTTCGTGATCAAAGTCGTCCAATTCATCGTCGTCATCGCCATCATCGTCACCCAGGTCGTCGTCAGCGCCATCGTCTTCGTCTTCCGACAAAGCGACGGCATCGTCATGTTCATCAAAGTCTCGTCGAACGTTGTCTGTGTGTCTGTTGGACGTCAAGTGAGACTGATATTGAGCATTTGAATCGTAATGATGTTGATGATGATGATGATGAGCGACAATAGTGTTCATTGCATGTCTAAAAGGCGTTTCATTGGGTTGTTGTAAATAATGGTATTGATGACCGGAAACCGAATGAGCATGGGGGATGTTGGCAGTAGCAGCAGCAGAAGCAGCAGTGCCGGGGATGGCATTTGGAGAATAATGAGTAATCAAATTGGTACTCGATACGGGAACGGGTTCATTGTGAAGAAGATGATGATTGTGGTGTTGGTGGTGATGAATTCCGTTCGATGCTGAAGTAATGGCAGGATTGATGAAAGACATAGAATTGAGCGATGTGTAAAATTTCATTTGCGATTGTTGTTGTTGATCGTCAAATGGAAATTTGTTGAGCGTGGTGATCGATGTCGACGCTGTTGTGGACGGAGTCGAAGTGGCAGACATATTTGTCGGGTGAATATCGACAGGCGGATAACAAGTGGACTGGGATGGGATGAGATGCGGATTCGTGACGATCATGTGTTGGTGTGGATAATTGTTGGAATAAGTGGAATTGTGATTGAGCAAATTTGATTGGTCGTTGGAATACGAAGCCAAATGACTGGCGTGATGATTGGAACCATCGACGCTGGAAGAAACGGACAAGCCAAAGTTGGGACCATACCAATTGGAATTCAAGTCGGCGAGGCGATTGCTACCAGTAGTACTGTACAGAGACGAAGATAAAGCGTCGCTGTAATTATTTCGATGAATGTCAAAACTGGAATGAAAATCGGATCCGTACGAATTTAAATTGGATGAGACGGGCATGTTCAAGTCGGAATTGGACAAGCGCAACCGTTTGATTTGTGTACTGGAAGACGATTGGGAACACATGGATTGATGATTAGATGTGAATAGGACGCTTGCCGACGATTGTGACTCGTTCGTAGTCTTCAAGGTTGGTGCAGAAACACAATTGACCGACAAATTGATTCCGTCAGCGGCAGTTGAAGAATTGTCGAGGACATGTGAAAACTGAATAAAGTAGAGAGAAAAAAAGTCGTTCAAATGAGTACCGAGTTCGAATAAATTAAATTTTTAAAAATTTCAAGCACTACGCAAAAATTCGATGTGAAATCAGTAATCTGATATATATATATATATATATATATATATATATATATATACACTTATAATCCAATTAACTGTGCTCATATCAGGCCATTACGGATATATATATATATATATATATATATATATATATATATATATATATATATATATATATATATATATATATATATGCAGTGTGTATATATGCATCTGAAAATTAAGACTAAGGGGGATACCACAGAACAGATCAGTAGTCGTTTGAATAGCCAACTCAAATGAATTAAAGAATCAATCAAACAACCAAACAATACAGAGATAAAAACAAAATAAAACCGATACCAAATGTGTGTTGTGCACAAAATACGATGAACTTTAAGGTCATATTATATATATATACTCATTACCACTCATTCATCAGCACTGTTGAGTTAAAATAGAAAATTATAGTCTATTATAAAAGAGAAGAGAATGGTAATGTAACACTTAAATAGATTTAATTTATTGAAGATTTCGTATATAACATATGCAGTTGTAAAATTCAAAGTACACTTTACAATAAAAAACAAAGATGGATCAAGTTCATGTGATATAAACTACATAATGTTAAAATCAACAGCTTTGATTTAAAGCCTGCAATCAGTGTGTCGTATTAAAAAGTAATAAAATCTCTGTAACATCAAACTCTTTTCAGCAAGTTGTTTATAAACAGTCAAAGACTTTCTACCTCCATATGGTGCACCCAAGCACCTTAACTAACACAGTAAGGGCCGAGTGCACAGTAGTATGATTAGGTTTTTGCTCCGGCGAATGAGTGCAAGCATACACCTAGGGTAGTTAAAAGGTATTTGAATGTATACGTATACCACATGCAGCCGTTGGGATAAGGGAGATAACCCTGACAAACAGTGGTGTCGTCACAAGGAAGCCGTCTATTAACCAAGAACTTGCGTTCATCATGCTAATCAAGATGTTGAAGTCGATCGTTTATCATGTTGCATAAATATTTTCTATATTGACCACGTCATCAAACAAAATAAATGAATTTCACCCTGCAGATCGTGGGACAAGATTGTTCCATACGTTATTGCATCTTTGGCATTGAAGATCAGGCACATTAAAGATTGATTTCTTACAGGGTCCAAAATTGTACTTGTCAGTGAACTCTTAGTTTTCAATTTTTGTTGTTTTAACTTAAAAGATAAATTTTTTCCAACAAAGTAATTATGCTAAAATAATATGGACTATCAATGCTGTTGTTTTTTAACTTTTTTATAATTACAAATAGTTGAGTCTTGGAATTTTCGGATAAATGGCATTCAAATGGGTAAATGGTAATAGTTACACTTAAAAATTATATACATATTAAGTTAATAAATAAAACGATTACGCAAAAAAATTTCAAAAAAAATTTTTTCTTTATATAACTTTATAAGTGCTTACATAACCCAGCACACGTCAATGCATACACTTTATATAAAGAAAATTGATCAGTTTCCAAATTTTGTATGTATAGAAAATTTAACATTAATTATGGTGTGAAAAGATCAAAGAATATTTTTGTTTTATCAACCTATCCAACATTTTAATTTGAACACATATCGCACGTGATTAAGTGCTAAAAATTACGAACAAATCAAAAAAGTCATAATTTTGGTTTAACTGTTGAACAAATTGCGGATTTATCTGAGATAAGTACAAGGACTGTATGCCGATTTTTAAAGGATTATACACGTCCAAGAATAGCAGGAACAGGACCTGCACCACCTACAAGTAAACGAAATGATAGTTTTATTATCACTAAATTAAAAAAAAACAGAACGAAGCCCCCATCCAACAAATACAAAAAGAGGAATTGCCAAATTTTTCATATTCACTTATCCCTAATCGAATGAAATCGGTCAATCTGAAGTTGAGGAAAAAGTTTAAAAGGTTACCTTAACAACAGAACATTGAAGAAAACGCGTGGAATTTGCAAAAATATATGAAAACCGTCCATTGTTTTTTTACTGACAAATGTGCTTGAAAGTATGAACCATGGGCAGTGCAGTCCACGGTCATCTGTGGTCCCGATTTTCCTCAAGACAACAATTACATTGTTAAAAAGGTTGCACATCCATCACCTCTTCATGGATATTTTGGAATTAAGTACGGACAACCACCAAGATGGAGCCAAACAAGTAGCCACCTAAACAGCTCAATAAATTTTTCAAGTCTGAACTACGACAAAATGCTCCAGGGCATTTGGTGGTTGTTCAAGATAATGCTGCGGTGCATACATCGAAAGAGATAACTTGGTTTTTATCATAATTTAAAAATTAACGTATTTTTATTGTTTAAAGTAAAGATTCTTTAAACAGCAAGAAACTGAGCTTTATTCAATTGCCTCCATACAGCCCGGACCTCAATGTAATTGAAAACTTTTTAGTTATCTTAAACAGGAAGGGAATCGGAGGGAAAAGCAAGATACGCTCAGAGAAAAAATCGATTGTTTTGAAAAAACAAGTTTCACAAGATTCTATCAATAATTTGGTTGATTCTTGTCCGAAGCGGTTAAAAGAACTTATAAAAAACCATGACTATCCTCTGAACTATTAACTTTGGACAATTGGTGATGTATGTTTTATGTATATGCACATATTTCATAATACAATTTATTTTTAAGCAAATAGTGTGGTAGTATTTTTATGCTGTCAAAATGTGTAACTTCTGGATTTTTAATCTAAGCGGGAATTTGGTAATGCTATTTGTAAAAAAGAAATATTTTAGTGTTGAATATTTGTATTGCTAAAGTGATGTTTAATGGTTATTTTAGTATAATGTCGATGTGCCTAATTTATTTATTCTATTTTGTTTGCTACTTTGAATGTTTTACAAAACATATTTCAGCAGTGGACATTTTAGCCAAGCCGAACGTTTTAGTGCCAGCGATGGGATTCAAACCCATGTCCACCGAAATCCGAATTCGAGCGCTGTACTGCTAGACCACCCCGGCATGCTTAAGTGATGTAAGGAAAGTCAGTCAATTTTGACAGGTCCCATTTTAGCCCCTGTATTTGGATTTCTCTGGATTTTTCTTTGGATTTCACTGGAATCATGCTGTCGCTTTATCGGTAGTCAAATCGAATGTTTCTTTAAAATTTCAAAAAAGTAGTGTTTCTAATCTTGAGCCCTTGAACTATTCACTTTTCTCAACCGGGTTTACGACTGGATATGATGGAGTTATTTTTTGCTAAATATACTTTTACTAAAAAATTTAAGCCGATAATACCAAAACGTACTGTATATCAATATGGTATTAGAAATTGAGCAATAAGTAAAATACTTAAACTAATATCAGCAAATTCTATGTCAAATAATATCATCACAACCATTGCGTATCACATCATTCGCTTGTATCAACTGTACACAAACAATTAATGCGATTGTATTACAATTATGGGATTAAAAACCCAGTTAGTTGGTGTGATCGCAATTAAGCCTTGCTACCAACTCAATCGTTTTTTATGTATAGATGAGTTGTCATAATAGAACAAACAACCTGCATTTTCACAATAATCCAAGGATAAAAATTCTTTAAATTTTAACCATATCGATCTACTGGCAATTTAACTTTAAAAATTACACGTCCGAGTTAGTGTTAATTGGATACGTTAGATATTTGTAACGGGCTCTTGACTTAATGATAATAATTTTTTCGGTAACGCAAAAATTGGAACCAAGTGAAGATCATCCATTCCAACATAAAAAAGATGGATAATTATTAAATGGGAATTTTAAATGCTTGTGTGCAAAACAGATACATTTTACCTTTGTATTTACAAAAATATGTGTGACAATAACTACGTTTTTACAATATGTTAGTAAAAATTGTTATTACCCATCTAATGTTGCCCTTGTAATAAATGATCTCTTTAATCCACAACAAATCATTAGTACAAGTTCACAAAAACAAAATCTATAAACAACAAATGCCCTGAATAAAACTTTGTCACTCAATAATTGAATATGTTAAAAATAGACCTTTAAAATCGATTTTCAGTTGCATTCGTATGTCCAGTATGATAAAAGAAAAGTACTTGTTTCATGAATAGAATAATAATTAGATTTGTTTTTCAAAATACAAACATGAATAACAATAATACAATAAATCCAGTTACACACACACACACATACACACAATGCTATGACCCAAAAATATTACACTCTAGCATTAGTACTAATATAAGCGTTATGCATACATATTCCTTTATATATATATTGGATAGAGAAAAATTATGACCTTATCAGGACACTACACAAACAATCCTGCTATAAATTTTTTAACTACGATTGTGTATTGTACACCGACAAATTTACATATTGTACTGTGTGAATCAAATTTCGTGCAGTAGTAATTGTGCACACACTACTACAAAACTATTGACGAGATAGTAGAAATAACTATAAGGTCAACGACGAAACACAATTGACAGAAAAGGCTCATGTAAGGTCACAACACAAATATTATATATATATATATATATATATATGTGTGTGTGTGTGTGTGTGTGTGTGTAGTGCATACAGTATGTATGTATGTCCAGATAACTTTAAAATCACTACGGTATGTGAAGAAATAAATAGAAGTACGAAAATCAAAATGAAACCAATCGTACATGCATGGAGCTTTAAAAATAAAGTGAAAATGGACTAAGCATAAGTGCATATTACATGCAGATTTGCATCGAAGTAATGCAAACAGATCGGTGTTAATCTTTTCCGAATTTCAAAATTATACAAACGGCGTTTTAATGCACGTATGGTAGCAGTTGTTGACAGCCATTATTCATGTCGTCTCTTAAATATGTCAATTCTTTAATCATTCTAAGAAGCCGCTTTTACAAACTCAAAGTGCTGTTATCATTATTATCATCATCATCGGCGATAAGCATCCCTAACCGGTTATTATCGCCCAGGGTAGTCCAAATTCCAAAAAGTCTACAAGAACACCAACTTTTGCAACGTGCACTTAATGAACGACACTCAAAGCGTGATGACTTTAAATGCTAATTACATCCTAACTTAAATCCCTCCAGTGATCTCTATTAGCCGCAAATTGTTAAATTGTACAAACGATGTACGTTGCGTCATGTAGTCGTCCGGACATAATTACTTCCTAGTATAAATGATGCTAAAGAATCCTGAGGACTTGAGTAATGTTTATAAAGTCTCAAACTCCAATGATGATGATATTCCCGATTGTTATTCCACAACGTGATAGATCATGGACTGGGTTCCTATAAGCATTTAGACTAATAACAGCAGGGACCGCATAGCGGTATAACTGGGCTTTTACTGGACTCCCGTTCAGTAAATGAATACTAGCATACACTCAAAATGCTTAAAGGGGTCTCAGAGTATCAATTTACTATAGGTAGTTGTTTAAGCTAACAGAGTTCATCCTTAACGAAACGTTGTTATAACAGAAAATACATGATGGAATCAGTTGTCGAAATCCCCAGAGCATCTGACCTCCTTTATATGACGGGGGAAGGACCAAAGTTGACGACTTGCAACCATTCTTCGAAACGGAAACCCATTTCTACTGTTATGCACTCAGTCTTTCATTCAATGATTAGTCCAATTTTGAGAATGCACTGCGTGGAGGTAAGGAATCGTAAATATTACCACCATAAAAAATTGATACTTTGTAAATATTAGCCAAATCCTTTAAATTATCAGCATATCTAAACAGCTTCATTCCCTTATTCATTAATAACTTTAAAATGTGAAGACATTGATTAATTCACCCATCAAAATATTGTTAGCAATAAATTGTACATTTCCATCGGTTCATTTTAGATACGATAAATCCAAAATAAGCATTATCACCGACTGACCGATTCATTATTTATTTTGTTGGTAACATGGTCACCTTTTGTTGTTCATAGATTTCTATCTATGAAACGGTCGACTTCATTGGTTAATAACAAAATTTCTTGTGACGGCGCTATTGTTCACAAATATTGACATACTTCATTTTTTGTCAGAGTTGTTTCCCAAACCAATGGTTACATATGATATATATAAGCCTTGAAAATCTTTTAAATACTCTGGGTGTATAGTTATATCGCTGTGTATTCAGTCCCTGTTCCATGATTTTAGTCTGTCTAGAATGTACCACATGGACGTACGAAATCTTATCATCACCATCATCATTGGAAATTGAGACTTTATAACCATCATTTAATTCCTCTGGGCGATAATAAATGTGGGGGATGCTTATCCCCAATGATGATGGTGATAATGATAATTCAATTCCTTATCATCATTATCATCATCAAACTGGTTGTTCCAGAAACTTGATCTACAATTTTAACAGTTTTCTCTTAGTCAACTACACCAATCCGTGTTGAAAATGAAAAATTAACTAAAATACCCTTTGCATTTACGAAGCAACGGGAAAAATTATTTATGCTAAAATGTAAAAGCAGCAATCGTTAAAATTAGAAAAGTTGACTTGTCGATCAAACAAACAGATGTTTGATAACAATCGAAATGTAACGGCATCAATCTAGGTGAAACACATAAGCCAAACCCCCCTATCGTCTATCATAAATGCAAAAAATAATGATGATAACAAGTATGTCATCAATCATGAGGTTATTAAAAAATTCTAATTACACAACAAAAGCTTAATATTTAAGATTATTGTTTTCTTTTAAAAAAATCGATAAATCACCATTAGTAATTGTAGTTATTTTAATTTTTGCAATAATAATGCAACTTCACAAAAGTAAATCCCATCCCATCCCCCGAATGATAATTGCTGCTAACATTATGCCAGAAGTGAAATTTGAACCTACACCCACAAAATTGCAAAGCAGAAATCTGGCACCAACACATTCGGGATGCTAATGATCCTGAGGATTTGATTAATGCTTATAAAGTCTCAATTTCCAATAATTGTGATATTCCTGACTGTTCGTCCTCCACGTGGTGCAACCTGGACTAGGTGCCTATAGGCGTGTAAACTAGAAACTTTGTTATTCTTCCACGTTTGTTACACTTATCAAGCCATCGAAATTGATCGTTTATATGTCGTATAAATATGGGAAATAATGAAGAGGTGACCACGTTACCAACCAAAATGAATGAAAATGAATTTCCAATTTGAAATGTAATCGGAAATGGATTGCAACATGCTTGAATTACCATCTCTACTTATTAATAATGTAATTATCGTCAATACCAAACTTTGTTCTATTTTCCTTTTTCAAAATGTCAATTTACACTACACCGTTTACATGCGAAGCAACAGGTTTAGAATAATCATAGCGATGAATTTTTATTAAAAAATACTACTCGTGAGTAATTTACGAAAAAACAAATAAACGAAAAAATAACTGTTATCTTTATCTGTAAGCATTGCAACAGAAGTGATGTAAAATATAAGTACAAAAACACAACACTACATTTTCCCTCACTAATAAAAACCATCAATGATAGTGCATTATTCTAAAAATAATGTGTACAATCTGTCAAAACGTCAAAGTAGAGACCGACCCCTAATTAGCGCGTCTACAGATGTCGGATAGTGGAATAAACCTGAGCAATAAAGGTTAACTGTGAGCAGTTATGGCCTTGGTCCACCGTCACCGAAAGACGTCTATAAAAGGTGACTTGCAAATTACTCGTCCAAATGCATTCAAACACAAACAAACCTTGTCTGTCAGCACCTCGTCGGCACTAGGCCCATTCGTCCGACTAGACCGAGCGTAGGAAGCCGACGCGACAGCAAACGCGGACGCCAGAGCCATGGCTGTCGAACACCAGTTGGTCGACTGATTCGTGTCCTTGGCCAGCCTCGACGACAGTTCGATGTCCGCATCATTTTCATCGTCACGACAACCAATCGCCATCACCGAAACATTGTCATTCATCGTCAGCGAAGTGGCGGCAGTTGCATTCTCGTCGGTAGTCGGCATTATGACTTGTTGAGAGGATGTCTTGTTGAACGACGATCCTGTGGATTCTGTCGAATGATTGCTGGTCACGCCCATTTTTCTATAAACAATAAACATGTTTTTAAAAATAGATTATTGTTGATCCTAGATGATAATGATTTTGAGGATTTGGGTAATGATGATATTCCTGACTGTCACCTCCACGTGATGTTTCCTGGACTAGGTGCACCTAAGCACCCAGTCTAATACACCAGAGAACGCTTCAGTAATTGGATGCAAGCATACACCCAGGTATCTTACGGTATATGTATACCGTATATAGCTGTTGGGATAAGGTGACCTCATCAATATTTGTAAACAGTGGTACAGTTACAAGAATACCGTTTACCAGCTAAAAACGTTTGCTATCAAGCCATTGGAGGTGATCGTTTAATATGCTGTACAAAATGTCGGATGCACTATGTGTTCTATCCTAATCCATGTACTCTTTTTTCGCTATTAACACACACCCAATTGGTGTGTATCCACGGATACAACAATGTCAACCCATGAGAGTAATCAGTGATAATCATAATTAGATATACATTTCATTTTACCGCGCGTCACGCATAAATCAATGGAAATGGGAAAAACAGAAACATTGGGAAATTGGAATTCGTTCCAGCATTTATTTTGTGTGGGCTGTCAGTTTAATCTAAAAAACAGTAGGAAACGTCCAACAATTTTCAAGTAGACGTACAATTTTTTGACAAAAAGTAAACAAAATACGCAATAAGGTTAAAAGGTAAAAAAGCTTCTTATTTCCGCGCACTTAATACTTCTGGTTAAAACAGCTCAGCGTCGTTATTTTGTCTTCCCATAATTATGAATTAGGTCAAAGTTTTTATAAAAGGGGCACAGAAGTTAAAATAATTGCCGAATGCATGAAAATAGATGTTTCAACTGTATACAACATTTTGAACAATAGATCAAACCCCAGATCACCCACAATTGGAAGAAAACGTTCAACAAGCAAACAAGATGATCAGTTTATAATTATGCAGCTTGAAAAACATCAATCAACGAGTGTAAAACGAATAAAAAAATCAATACTTAGAAGATTTTTCAGATTCAATTGTAGGAAGAATAATAAAATCTGAAGGCTTCATTTTTAAAGCGGCTGTTAAGATACTTCCACCCAGTCGTGCCCATAGATTACGAGTGAAGTATGCCAAAAAGTACAAACATTATCCATTATCATTTTAGAGATCAATATACTTCACAGATGAATGTGCAGTATCCTATAAGCCATGGACTGAACATTCGAAGGTTATTTATAGTCCAATAAAAGTTGCACATCCTTCATATGTAAAGGGATATTTTGCAATTAAGTACAATCAGTCTCCATAATGAATGCATACAAATGGCAATTTAAACAGCGCTGAATTTGTACAAATATTCAGATAATTATTTCATAGCAAACTGTCCAGAAATGTTACAGGACACTTATCAATCATCCAAGACAATGTTCCTGTGCATACTTCAAAAGTGGTAATGTGCATTTTCATATAACTTACAATTTACTATACATTTTCCTTATTTAAACCACAAAAGCTTTGAAAAGCAAAAAGCTTACTTTTATTTAACTTCCTCCATACAGTCCAGGCCTCAATGTAATTGAAAACGTTTTTAGTATTTTAAAGCGTGAAGTAAATCACATGGAAACTGACGTATCATTAGAGGCGAAAATCAATCATGTAAAAAATTTATTTCGAAGGACTATATTGGTACGTTGATAGATTCCTACCCAAAGCGGCTGGCAGAGGTTGAACAAAAGCGTGGATATCACTTATATTATTAAGTCTGTTATCTTTATTTTGTATATTCATGTATTTTAGTAGGTAAAACTATTTGCTAACCAATTATCTGTTTGTTTTTAAGTTTTTATAATGGTGGTATTGTGCTTTACTGCTAGTACGAATGTCATTGTGTATTATATTAAGAATTTTTTGCGTAAATATATATATATATATATATATATATTAGTGAAGTATTATCTAAAGTTTTTATTAATAAGTGTTAGATGTCTAAAATAAGTAACAAGTGCTAAATGTATTTAAATATGATAGTAGGTCAACATAGGAGTCACTTATGTCACTATCTGTATACACAGTCTTACTTAACACAAGCTGGAAGGTTGACTAGAACAAAGCACTAACATTATTATTAGTAAAACTTTGAATGTTTTACGGAAAACATCTTTTAGTAGAAGATATCTTAGCAAAGCCGAGAGTTGGCCGGTATGTGGTGCCGGTGGCAAAAATGAAACCAATGCCCAAAGCTGATGTAGGAAACGAGCTTAGAAAGGAGATTGAGCAGGGACTCGGGCCCGTATACACCCCAGTTTCGAGTCTGGCACTCTACCAGATCTACTACGTCAGTGCTGCGTGTTCAACTGCTTTATTTAAACATGCGCCACATAAAATACTTCATATCCCTATGATTTGACTATAGTTCAATCCATCCATACAACTCACGTGATTACAGGGCCAACAAAACAAAACCAAACAAATTCAACACACTTAAAATAGTTAAACAACGCATTCTCATTGATAATGGAAAAGTTGTGTTAATAAAAAAACATTGATCTTTCATATTTTTTTAATTTTCGTACTATTTTCACTAGAAAATAAATAAACAAAAAATTAATCTATTATTGCATTCAATGATGGGAGAAGAAGATAAAAAAAAGTACTGACCTCAAAAAGTTAGGTCGATAAATGGAAAAATAAATAGCGACCAAAAGTTTTAATCAATTCTGCATATATACACGCAAAAAACTTGAATTTTATTTAGAAAAAAACGTTTCAAACTAATATCTATGCATTTCAAAAACAATGTAAGTTCTCTCAAAATTGAATATCCTTTATAAGTAAATTCATTACAAAATCCACCCGAAAAGTCCTTTCAACATACAACACAAATTTAGTAAAGCTAATATTATATGCCAAAAATGGATAACGATCAAATCACTGTCAAAAGTTATTTTAATTATAATGCAAATAATGATTATATGTGCACACTATGGATAGAAATATAATGTGAAAGTCATGCATCCGTGCCGAATGGTACACACATTATAACTTGACAAGCAATCCATTTCAAATGACCTCAAGTAAATATGGAATATATTCATTCACATTATACATACACACATATTGAAAATGATAAAATTAAGCTAAAATGTGCAAAATCAAAATGGTTTGAGAGAAAATGCGAAAAAAGGTTGAGATCAAACAAACAATCCAGCGGTGATGGGCAAGCTAGAATTAAATAGTTCAGTATGACATCATCGTTCATCGATTATGCGATACCATTGAGACTTACAATACAACCAAGTTATTTGACTTCATACAGAAAATAGCCCTCTCCTGGTGTTCTCTAGCCAATCGATGCATCATTACAAACAACCGAAAACTAATCGTATCTATTCACAAAAATCCAATGACATCAGATTGGCTAATTACAAAATTACCTTTTTATTATTTTCAAGTTTGCAAAACACCATAAAATCTTCAACTACTTTGTGGACAAACAAAATATCGTCTCTATCCAACACACATGAAGAATTAATGTTCACAATAACAAACAAAACCATCTGTTTTTGGCAGGATATATACCAGAGAACAGTTATAAACAGATATTTCTGAAGCCTTCGTAATCGTACTGATGCTGTCAACAAGAACGGTGATAATCTTGTCACCGTCTAACATTGACTTGGTGGATGAATGCAAGTAAACACACAGAAAGCTTAAAAAGTACTGTAAGCTATACGTAGTCGTTGAGGACTAAGGAGCATAACCCTGACAGAAAATCAGGTGACCTCGACTATCTTTGCAAAGTAGGTTAATTTTCAACGTTTGGTAAGCTTATCAAACTATTGGATGCGGTCGTTTGATGTGCTATACAAGTATGGAAAGAATAAAAGTGACCATATATCCAGGCTTGGACATGCTTGTCATCTCACAAATCAACACCAACGTTTAAAACAATCAATAAAAGCACACACACACACACATAAAGAAAGTGTAATGTGATCCACAAATATCAGGCCACGTCCATCAAGTATCGTGCAACCAGAATCACTTTCCAACTGCAAGACAATTATTTATCAACCACTTAGAACAAATAATAATAATAAATGACAGTCTTGCATAAACAAATACACAATTCAGCATGTCAATGTGCATGTGATGTGATGGTGAGATGTACTCACTTTCACGCAGTGTAAAAAGCAATGCAACTAGCTAACAATTGTCAATCGATTGTCAACATGTGACATGGAAAGGATGATATTCTATCCATATATTAGGAACCAGGTATGCGTCTTGAGAATAAGAGTGAAGAGATAATCATTGACATAAAATTTCCACTTTGATGTCAATTGCTTCGATATATGATTAACAATGGCACGTAATAAGAGATACACTTTCTAACTAAGAATATTTAAACGCAACTACAAAACCAAGTAGTAATGCAATAGGCTTTTATACTACTTCAATAAATTAATGGTTAAGGTATTGGCCTGACACTAGATGAAAGATGTTTCTAGTAAAACATTCAAAGTGGTAAACATAATAATAATAATAATAGATAGGGTATGAGTTGAAGTCCGTGTTTGTGTCAAACTTGAAAGGCATGCATTGCTGATGATTCCAAACACAAGGATCGAACAGCTGTACAGTGATGGTGGTTGACTAAAATCAAGTGAATGTATTATTCAGTTTGGTGTATTTCCCATCTACATCGAACTTTTTAGTTTTATCACTTCAACGCTTATAACTGGAAATATCTTTCGGCAAATGCGGGCAGTGAAATCTAAACACCATATCCACTAGGATTCGATTCCGGCAATTTAGTCAGTGTCATGCCTGTCACTGCTTTAGAAAATGAGAAACCATATGCTGCTTTTTCTATATGATTCAATTTTGTACTAGTGTATACACTACATACACAAATGCCATTTTAATAAATACAGTTGCTGTATTACGAAAACCTTATAAACCAAATTGAACCATAACTCAGTGACTAACAAAAAAAAAACTTTGAATATACCACCAATGTGTTCTCAAATGTGTGCATGCCAAAACCAAAACTAGAACAAGCAGCATACTTTCTAGTCAAAAGTTCACATTGCTTCCAATATCCTATAAAAATTCGAAACACACACACACATGTATATATCACATACACATAATTGTTTACAAAGGTCGCTAGCGTACGCGCATGAATGCCCCTGGACAAAAGCAATAATTTGGAGAAGCATAAAGAGAGATAATAGTGGGACAGACCAACGTACATGTGGACAAAGACACATAAACATACATACACACATGTGTATGTGTTGGAAAATAAAAGAAAAGATGGAGGAACAACAACAACAACAACAACAAGCATACAATGAGGTCAAACTGAGAAATAGACAAGATTAGTGAAAAACAATCAATATAAAGGGACGTGTGCATGGATTTTTTCAATGCAAACATATTTTTAGAAAAAGTTGATTTGACTGAAATGAAGCTATTTTCTACATTGAGCTTCAAAAAAGTAGTAAAATAACGATTACATCTTTATCGCTCAATCAATGTTGTGAGAGATAGATGCACTCTGGATTGATAGAAACTTGTGTTAAGATGTATTATTATATATATATATATATATATATATATATATATATATATATATATATATATATATATATATATATATATAAGAATTTTTCATTTGACAAAAAGTTTTATCCATATGCCGATAAAATACTTCCCGAAACATCCTTTCTACCATTTGTGGACTACATCAGTAACAATATTTTTAGGTTCAGCAACATCGTTAACGATCTTTCCAGTATACATCTTTGACGTAATGAAAACCCAAGCAAAAAATCCAGGGGTGTTAAATCGGGTGAGTGTGATGCTCATAAACATGGTACGCTACGACCAATCCACCAAATAGGGAAATCGATGGATTGGTCGATAATCCCGCACAATTAGTGAATAAAGGCAGAGTGCTCCATCCTGCTGAAAAGCGGCCGTTAAAAATGCTATCTGTAAGTAGCATTGGTTCGAGAAAGTTTTCAAGCATGTGTCAAAACCGATACTACAGTTCTCCAAATAGTGACTATATATATATATATATATATATATAGAGAGAGAGAGAGAGAGAAAGAGAAATTAGCGATGCACTATAAAAGTATAATTTTATTACTGAAGGTCTGAGTTAATGCATAAAACACTTGCACATCGCTTAAAATACTTGACATCTGTGGAACGAAATGTTTACAGCATGCTTTGCCTAATACCTCGACAAATAGAAAAATCAATTCTAACGGTGATAATTAAGCAGCATTGTTTTGTTTTGTTTTCCAAAAGGATAAATAAATCCATACTCTAACCATACACTATGAAATAGATTGGAAACAAACTACATCATTCATATCCAATTATCACGAAACAATAGGCGTGACAATTATTTGATTGAGATAAGTCAATTTAATACACGCCCACGCAATAAATCCATTCTTCCCCCATATGGTTCTAAAACAAAGAACACTTTAGAATTGACATGTACCAACGTGTTTCAATCAACATCTATACACCACCATTGTGTTTTTGCAAAACCCCCATTTGGCCTATCCAACCAACTAAGGTCGGCAGCATGATCAAATGCATTCAATATTTATCGGAAGAATATATAGACACGCAGAGTTAATAAGTGGCTTACATATCCGAATTATTTACGGCAACGTCCATATCGGTCGTTTCGCTGCTGGACGATCGCGTCATCAACTCGGAAGTAAGCAAGGAATACGAATGATTGGATGAAGATGAAAGCTTTGGATTGATTGTTTCGTGATCGTAATTGACGCCACTAGTGGAAGGGGTTGTATCAGCGGCAGCAGCAGGAATAGAAGAAGAATTATCCAAATAGTCAGGAATTTGATTCGTCAAGAGATTATCGGGATCTAAATCATTTGAATAGGAACCACGTCCACGACGGCTTCGACCTCCACGCATGCGATCTTCACGGACGGCTAGAGAAAAAATATATGTGCGAAAGCGTTAGATACGCTTATGGAATCAACTATCAGCAGAATACACAATATAAAATAACATGGTAATGCTAGGAAACCTGGGGCGATTCGACTAATGTTTATAAAAGCCCTAATTCTAACGACAGCTGAATGAAAGTTCAATTTTTGATCTCCTATGTCAACAGTACAAATACACAGAACAATCTTGTTGCTTCACGCTTCCTAAAGCAAAATACGATTTTGTAATAGTAGTAATAATAATTATCGTATAAACTAACAAACAAGTAATCGTCATAACTCAATTATACACAATTTATTCAAAAACCAATCTTCACATAAATCAACATGTCTATACAACTTGCACACAAATCCAGACAAGAGTGCACATTAACACTGAAACAATATTGAGCATGCAAAAATGTCGTGTTGGTAGGCCACCTTTGATTTGACACAGGTGCACACAGTATTGCTGATGCAATCACCTAATTTAGATATACACACACCGACCTTTGAACATATTAAATCAACAACATACGTATGTAATATGATCAATATTCGACTATCGTACTGAGAACTTGTATGCATTGTATTCATATAACATCGATTAAGACCCATATTTCCCAAACAAAACACCGCAACCTGATCTGTGTTCAGTGTAAAGTACAGTAGTAATTAAACACAATGTTAAACCATCTTTGGTCATTTCTATTCAAACAATTAAACAGTAGAATTTTATTACATGGTAGCAGAAATGTCGAGTCCAAGGTAAAATTCAAACTCACACAACTGCATATTCGTGAACCAACAATCTGGTATCCCCTAAAGCATCCAATCAACAAGTAGTATAAACAATGCCTTTTCAAGAATTCTTTCATTAAATCAGAAACGCTTATTTTAAAAAAATATGTTTTTTTGGGAAACATTTTAGCGAAGACGAACTTGGGGATTGAACCCATGCCTATCCAGGTTCGAGTTGAAAGTTGTACCATCAGACAATACCAGCACCTAATTCGGGTTACTAAAAAGTACTTAAGAGTACCCAGTTGAGGATGTACCACGTCAGGACTGTCATCATCATAAATGGAGTCTAAATGACCGCTTCCTTGTGACGGTATGCCAGTGTTCACTGGAATTGATGAAGCCGTATTCTTCAAGGTTGACGTTAGTTGATAGATCCACAAGTCCAACCGGCTACACATGGTAAACAGATACCTTGAGACATCATTAAGTATTTTGGGTGTATACTGGCTTTCACTAATCTGCCGTCCAGTAAAAGCCCAGTTATACTACTGTGCACTTGATCACAATTGCTATTAGTCTAGATAGCTGCTGGAACTTAGTCCAGGATGAACAGTCAAGAATACCACCATCATTAAATTTTGCGACTTTGTAAGCATTACTCAGAACCTCAGAATCATCAGCATCCCATAGTATTTTATAAACCGAAAACATATTGCATACCTTCAATTCGCATGCCCACAACTAGGCACTTTTGAAATCGACAATAGGCACATCGCTTGCGATGAGTCAGGTCGATGACACACTGTCTTTGTTCGTTGCAATGATATTCCTTTTTATTTTGAACAGTCCGTTTGAAAAAGCCTTTGCACGATTCGCACGTAGGCAGTCCGTAATGGTAGCCCGAAACTTTGTCGCCGCAAATGGGACAATTTTCGCAATTCAAAGCCATATCGGTCGACAAAGACATTGGCGGCAGTTTGTGCATCCAATTGGAACTGCCATTGCTACTGCTACTGCCGGTTCCGCCGCCACCCCCGCCGCAGCCGCTATTGTTGCTTATCGGACTGATCGTGTCCGTATTCGACGCTAGTATAGTTTGACGAGAACATTGACTAGATAGAATCACATTTGCGCTTAATGGAATTGATGATGATGTTATGGTAGAACCGACCAGCGGTGTAGTATAATCAATTGAGTTGTCTACACCACCACCAGTACCAGCATAATTATCGGCACTTTTGTGGTGATTTGTATTGAGGTATGGAGGATAGTAATCATTGTGAATTGTGGACAAAGACGAACAATCAGCTTTTGCTGATGATAATGATGATGATGATGATGACGATGATAAATCATCATGATTTTTCATTACGAAAGGAAGCGCATCGTTGTCATTAGATAAATTGTACAAAATAGTCGTGGAAGCTTTGACGTCTTCATGATGATTCCGATCACCAACGGGCGACAGTTTAGGTATGGATAATGATGATGATGATGACGATGATGATGAGGTGCAACAAGAAGCAGCATCCGAAGCCATATTTTCAAGCTACAACTAATGATAATAACGATGACAAGTATTCAATGGTTTGGTTTTACATGAATTCGGATTGGTAGTAATTTTCAACAACGATCGACCATATTCAATAATAGCCAGATGGAAAACGACAGATATAATCTAGATTAAAATTGTAGTAAGAAAAACATTGTTTCAGTAATTTCCCTTTGGAATGCATAGTTCGAGCACTGTACCGCTAGACCACCCCGGCACATGAGTTCGAATCCCACCACCGGTACTAAAATGCGGGCCCACGTTCGGCTTCGCTAATATGTCCACTGCTGAAAAATGTTTCACGTAAAACATTCAAAGTAGCAAACATAAAATAAAAAATAAAAAAAAATAAATAAAAAAAATAGTTGTTCATATATATGTAAAATGCATTAAAAAATAAAGAACAAAAATCGTTCGCAATTTTTAGAAATAAATGTCATTTTAAAACGCCGTCACAAATCGAAGTCTGTCTTGAATGACACCTCGTTGAAATTTGTAGTATGTCCAAAATTTGGACTTAGTGGTCCAATAACATTTTAAATTAAGAAAATGCTAGTTTAAATCAATCGATTAATCCAATATTTCGATTGAAAAGCTGTTGAGAAAGACGTGCGCATCTTCCATAATTGTCAGGTCTAACCTTTACTACATCGTTTTTAAATCTTAGTAAAACATTTTCTCTATCCCAATAGATGCACTTCAGTGGTGATTGGTGCTAAATTCGTGAAAATACGCAATACATGTCTCGTTATCAAAGTAAAACAGTGTTGTCTAATTCGTCCAGAAATGTATTCAAACTATTCAATCATTCTAGCAAACAAAAATAATCAGTCATTGTCCGCTCGCGCTCTAATTGACAAAACTCCTGTCTGTTCCTCCTTCATATGGTGCATCATGGACTTGGTGCCTATATGCGTCGACTAAAAACAACAGGATCCAACTGCACAGGGGTATAACTGGGCTTTCACTGGAAAGCACGCCCAATGAATGGGTGCCAATACACACTTAAAATGTACCTCAAGGTATCCATTTATCATATGTAGCTAGTTAAGCTTGTAAATCTGTTAACCGGTGTCACCCCCAATTGCCGCAAAAATCATCTCGTTAGTTCCTGTGAGCACTGTTGCATAAGGAAAATATCTTCTAACCAAGAAACTTCGTTTATCCCCCCTCCCACCAAGTTCAATTTGCATCCTACAACTTCTTCGTATAGGAATTAGGAATGGTATGCAAATTTCGCTCTGCCACCAACTTTTGTTGTCGTAACATTATCATTGTTGTTCAAGTCTATATAAAAAGTGGTGTTGTCGTTTAAACCCTTAACATAACAACCAAGTAACTTTTTAAACTTTAGCACGTAAAAATATATTGATTAAAGCAAACCAATAGATTGACATTTAATTATTTCAATTGCACTATCCAAGAAGTCCAAATAAGGGTTTAAAACACACCAATTTGTTCTATTAAATAATGTTTTACAATAAATAAATAACTGACAATTTATTTTTAAAGATAACGTGTGCACACACTTACATAAAACAATTTACACTAAATTCATTTTGGGACAAAGTATTGATCAAAAACAAATAAATATACTTTTACTTAATTGGCGAAAGAAAATAATTTAACTAAACAGTTTGAATAATAATAAATGCCTATTAAATCCAACGCAAGGCAAACTTGGTAGTTTATTTTTATTAGTACTGAGTTGTGTTTTTTAATATAGATATTAAGCTTATTTGAAGTTATATTTTTTATATATTTATTCTCAAAATGTTAGTGTTTCAAATGACGCTCATATTTATTTGTAATATTTCATCTCAATGACAATAATATCTACACTGTATCTTCATATAGTGTCTGATGCTAATGATTCTGAGGATTTGAGTAATATTTATAAAACCTCGATTTCCAACAATAGTGATCATTCTATTTCCGTATATCCATGCGATGCATCTCAGACTCAAACTAACATGGATCAACAACTGAGTGTATATCTGGGTTTTGATTTTGCCGAACTTGTGCAATCACGCACAGAATACTACAAGGTATACATACAGCATTTGCAGCCGTTAGGTTAAGAGAAAAAACATTGACTAAAATAAATTGGCTTTGTCAAATTTTGTGAACAGTGGCACCGTCAAAAATTCTATCTATTAGTCAAGAAACGCCATTAGTTTCCCATTTTTTAAAACATATACCGAGGTAATTGTTTGAAATGCTCTACGGGTGCAACCTTATTTCCAAAGTACTTAAAAGTTTGTATATACCAACATCGCGTTCCCATTTATCCAAAATTTTTAAAATTTCGTTCATCTATACAAACACACTGGTACCATCAAAGTGGTACAAAAAAGAAAATTATTTCCTAACGTTTACTTGGCACACGAAAGTTTGGGATACTTTCCAAACTTGAAAATAATAAATAAATGTCTTTGATCCCAAGTTTGCGCTTTATCTCTAAATAATTTTTGTACCTTGACAAAATACTAGTCTATCGAAGTAATTGAATGAAAGTATTTACAAAAAATGCCATAATAATTCATTTAATAAACTAGTCAAAAACAGAAAATGGATATGCTCAAATTAAAAACGCATTGATTTATGTTCACATCATGTAACTTTTACCACTGTGAATAGTAAACAAACGTTGTCATTAAGTCAAAAATCAATACTTACGTAACAAAACCCGTTAAACTTTGTTTAACAATATGTACAAGACAAACGAACTCTGCAGAAATTGTACATTAACAATTTGTTAAAACCTTGTAAGTAGGACAATTTCTACTCCAAAACAAATCAAAGCTTACAGTACACTGGGATTAATACACGCAAATTTATTCATTCAATATTAATTAGTGAATATATTTAAAAAGTCCTTAAATGGAGCATGTTCTAAGTAAAAGCTATATAATAGGAAAAACCTTACAACACAGTTAATTTAATATACAATTTACGATCTGCCTAGAACAGTAAGCCATTTAATTACAAGTACTTTATTGAAACAAAATTTCAAAATACAATCTGTTCGAGTAATTTTACTAATTAAAACACTTCTTTCCTAAACCATCCCAAAAATCGTAAATAAAGCCTAAATTTGAATTGTGTAAAACCTATTTTATCGCTAGGTGTCATACGTGTGTGTACATTACAAGATTTGCTTAGAGGACCAAAGTAACCACCCCTTAATTCCAATATTTATAAAACGTTTATTGCAAAGTCGCACGTAATTAAGATCTGAATCACTGTCAACAGTAGCAGTTGGTTGTAAAACATCTGAGTAAACAACATTAATGAAAAACATTTAAATTATCAATTTGTTCTTAAATCAAGAAAGATAGCAAGTCATATTATTTTTACCAAACTACAATTAGCATTCGCTATTAGCCTAACATGTAGCAAAAAATTCATTTATGTAAGTAAAAAAGTAGAAAGCATCATCTTATCTATTTTAAGACAGCCTAAGTACTATTTCAAGAGAGTTTAGTATGGTTGTAAATTCCTCCTAAAGATTGTTCACCTTGCAAATATTATCATTTCATTTTGGTTGGTAACGTAGTCACCTCGATCGGACTTCAATGGCTTGATAAGATTAACAAATGTAGAAGAATAACGTTTCTCAGATGGTAGATGGCATCCTTATGATGTCGCCATTATTCGCAAACATTGACAGACCGCGTGATTTTTTGTCAGAGTTATCTTCCTTAGCCGAAAGGCTACATTTGTTATACATTTACATTCGGATACTTTTTAAGTATCCTAGGATTATATTTGCACCCACCCGCTAAAGCAGAAACCCAGTAATACCGCTGTACACTCGGTCTCTGCTATTATTAGTCTAGATGCATAGAGGCATCTGAAACAGTCAGGAATATTGTCAGGGGTAAGATTCTAACTCTCATTCATATCACTATGGATCAACATCCCAATACATTTCTAGACATTGTAAAACATACTTGTAACTGTTATTTTTATCTATCCTATACAAAAGCCTAAAATTCTAAATAAATAACACTAAAAATAGCATAGCCTGATTCACGTGACTTCCTTCAACCAGTTTTAGTTATCTAGGTTAGATTTCTTTAGATCCAACCGTGTTATTGGTTAGCCCCACATAAATCTAATTTTTCAGCTGATACAGTCAGGTTATTCAAGCATAAATAAGTGGATATACTCAAAATGCCGAATCCAACTCACTTCAGCCTAGAGACAAAGCTTTTACCAATAAACCACGCACCGCATAGGTTAGATTTGTTCATCCGTCTCAAAGTAACGGCTTAATTACACATTTATCTAGTGATAGTTCTCAGTTTGTAACAAGTAATTATAATAAATACTAATCTTATCTAAAATATGAATGCATTAACTACATCTTAATATACTTATTGTATCGAAGTGATGTAATTGAGTGACTAGTCTAATAATTAAGTGAGCGTGAATTTGAGCTTCAATATCGGTATAAAATATGGGTTGATATTCAAGTTTAATAAAAGCTTTACTAAAACATTTCCGGTAAAACACTCAATAAACAAAAGCATCCATTTAAGATTGGACATTTTAGTAATAAATAAAATTTCCAAGAATAAGCTTATGAGACCCGTTCGTGACTATCAGCAGCTAAATTAAAGTTTTCAAAATTATAAGTCAACTATTTTGAAACCATATTTTCAAAATCTTTTCAAATTGCAAACTAACAATTAGAAAAATCTATATTTAACAAATAGTAACTTTAACATAGCCAAGATATTCAAATAAAGATGAATGTTAAAAAACTACTGACAAAGTTATCTTAAGCTTTCCTTATACTTAGAAATGTGCTTTGGCATTATATTATTATTATAACCTAGTTTTTGTATTCATTTTATTCATTGTAAATATTAATTTAACTTATTCCACCATTTTTCTATTTTTACTCTAATTCAAAAATTATCTCATCTTCATAAATTCCATTTTTTCCCACCCATTTAAAAAAAATCAAAACGAGTTACAAAAAGATCCCCGATCTAATCAAGCCATTAACAAACCTGGGAATCTGAATTAAAAGCTAAATACACAATCTCATTGAACAAATTTACCTTCAAAAATTAATTAAAGTAAAGAATGTACCGCTGTATTGTATCTAAAATTGTATGTAGCATTTAAATTAATTATACATAAATTTCACAAATATCGCTAAATAATTTATCTAAACGACATTTCAAAAACATAAGTGATTCCTTAACCTCGTTAAATAGTGACAGTTGGCTATATTAGAAATACTTAAAACCAACATTACTAGGTTGCCCAAAGTTTACGTGGTTTTTAATAACGCCTACAGTAAAGTCAATGAGTGAGCATATCACAGATCAATACTGAGCAGTTCCACATCAAAATGTAACCTAATTCAAAAACCAATCTTTGAAAGCAAAAAAAAACAAACAAAATATAACCTTTAGGTAAATATTAAAAAAAAACTAATAAAAACTCTTCAATTTGTAACAAAAGTATTAAAATATCACAGCAAATAAAATATTATATATATTCGTCTATTTAATGTACAAAACACTTATTACATATCTAGTAAAAATAAAACAGTAAATACATCACCTTGTTTTAAATGGTATGACACACAAAATAATTTATAAAAGAAACAGCTTATACAAGCTAACTAAACACCTACTCATCATATGCAGGACCTTATCAAATTCACATGTAACGCATAAATATGAATACGGCGGTCTAAAGTTTATGTTAAATTATTTTTGAAAGTAATTATAATGTTTTTGTAATTTATAATTAAATTTAATTATTTAATAAAAAATAAAAAATATTGTTTTAAATATATTTAATACGTTAAAAATTTGAATATAATATTCCATTATTAATAAATATTTTTTTAATTATTCTAAAAAATTTAAACATTTATATAAACTAACATTTTCATTATGTTGCAATGTAAAAAAAATATTAATTATTAAATTTAATTTCATGATTTTAAGTGCCTATTTTACTTTGTGCAGTTTTTTCCCGTCATACGTCTAAAATAAACAATTTCAAGGTTATTCAACCTTTTTATAGCTAATAGAACTAAATTAGGATAGAAAGAAAAATATTTCTTTGTTATATCTTTATTATATTATTTATATAACTATGTAATAAAGTTTTAGGAATTAAATATTAAAGAGCATAAAATAATAATCAATAAATAATAAAATAATAAATATTAATATTTTAGATGTTCTATAAACAAACTGAATAATTTTATTATTATTATTATTAAGCTTTAATATCTCACTAGAGATACATTCAGCATAAAATACATTTTTACCATCAATATAAAAAAAGTAGTAGTACAAATAATGGGATCAAAATGAAATAGAATGTCATATGTTAATGAATATAAATATAGTCTATATAGTATGCATGTAATTTTTAAAAAAATATTCAAAATTACTGTACATAGAATGAGTCATTATAAGGCACAACTTGTACTGTGAGATGTCCAAATTAGTTCAAATAAATGCGTAGGTGGAACAATTCCTACTTTGATAGGTTTCTTAGTAGTTCAATTTTGTTTGATTCTGGATTGGTTAATACTCTGGATAAGTAGGGCAGACATGAATTTTTGTATTGATTAGTTTTGGCTTTCATGTGCAGGTAAGTTCTTCTTGTTTTTCCAGAAGAATTGTTAAAAGCTGCATGTAGCGGGTGATTGTTATTATTTTCAATCCTTGATGCTAATTGTATACAGGATTTAAAATGTTTATCAACAATATCATTCAATAAGATAGAATATTTGATTCCTGAAGATTTTGATAACAATGATATGCATCTTTTTAAAATAATGTAATCCTGTTTTAATAAACCAGGAAAAATTATGGGTAAGCAATATAATATCAAAGGATAAAAAATATTTAAGTGTTAATTGTTTAATTTAAGTACCAGTATTTATCGTGTATTTATATTTCGTATTTGTATTTAATACTTTTTTAAATATATTTTTGCATTTGTTCACTGGAATTTAGTTTAATAATTTTTATTAATATGGGTATAACGTATTCTTTTTTATGCATTAAATTATTTCTTTTTTCACTATGCATACAATTAAAAATGCAATTTTGAAATAAATATATTAACATGGATAAATAAATATATATTTTTATATTTACATTCATATTATTTTGAACTGCGCCAAATGAAATGTAAAATAAATCTTTTGAACTATGATTTAACGTAAGCAATATTTAATATCACTTGTTGTGTGTTGTATAAATTTAGAAATTTAACTAAAATTAAAACATAACTATAAAGTGCAAATTAAATTATAAAAACAATTAAATAAATGTCGGAAGTATGTCTTTGTTGTATAAATCGTCAGTAAGGTGACTGTTGGAGTGAAATATTTAAAATGATTATTAATTTTTATTTCAATTGCATTTGTTGGAATTACAGTTCAATATACTATTAGACCATTTATAAAAATAACCATTTGCGTGAAATGGTAATGTATTAATTGCATCAATGTTTATAACTTTTGAAACCTCACCATCATACCTATTTAGATGTTCGTAACAAATACATTAGGCTTATTAGAGTATATAAAGGAAATCTACTACATAGGCTTCTAAATAGAGTCAAGTTAAACAAAAGTTTATTATTTACGTTTATTAGTAATAAGCGGAAATTCAACCATTCCTATCCTCACCTCAAAGATCAACATGTAGGCATGATTTCAAGACCTAGCTGCAACCGTTTTCGGGTTTATTTTAACGTTGTCTTCCAGGCCACATTATGCACCCAGTTTATCTTTATTACTAATAGTTCATCTATACAACCACTAACCTTTAATGGTCTCATCAACCTCAATTGTCTTAAAAATATTAAGTCTATGTCCTGCGGGGCTGATGGTACTTATCCGAAAATTCTAAAAGAATGCACGGATTTTCTTGTCCTTTAGTTGACCCATATTGTCAACCTATTAGCTGTATCTGGTCAAATTCCTTCTATATGGAAGGTTGCTTTTATAAGACCTATTTATAAGGTGTTTGAGTCAGCCTTTAGGAAAGGAAAAGCAATTTGAATATAATATTTAAGATGAGGCCGAATGTAGAGCATATAAAGGGGGTGAGTACAGCAAGGATAATTCTTTCTGAGATTTCTTTTGAAAAAAATTGACTGAAAGGTTTTAGAGGCCTTATTGTGGTGTTCAAAGAAAAGTACACTGTAGATACCTTTGAGATGACCAGTATGCTAAAAGAAGCCAGAAAGAATTCACTAGTTTAAGGCTTTTCAGAGGTTATATCTGCACTTCAGAACATTAAGAAAGAAATTATTCTTGTTTGATCAATCATAGATCACATTTATGTCTTGTTGGAGGTGATTAGGATTGGAGCCTCAAATTTTAATATCATTGGCATAAAGCAGGATGTCTCTCCGATAGTTTGGGGCAGACCAAAGGCGATGGGAGGCAGATCTTACATATTTTATCTTTGTGTAACCAAATCCTGGGAATTTTTTCTGAGTAGCGGGACAGTAGCTTAGGATATCAGTTACTACATCAGTAATGCGAAAACTAACAACAATGGGAGGAGAGATATGGAAACGTTTACACATCATACTAGAGATTTTGAAATTAGTGTAACCTGGAGAACAAGTATTAATAATTTTTTAAACTAATTCCTTATAGTTAATGGCAATTTCAAAAATCCATCTTACTATTATATTTAGTTCCCTTTTTTACCAGAAGCAAAATGTGTAACTGCAGATAAGATCTCATCTTGGGAGAGTCAAGAGATAGCATTTGTTGCTGGGAAAGGTATGGGCTTACTAATCACTGACGAAAGAATCTTAACCGAGGCTTTAAGTTGACTGAATTTCTTTGCCTGTTTCCTGGTGAAAACAACAAAAAAGATATTAGATTCTTGAAAAGTCTCTACTGATTTTTTTAAGTCAGAGTTATTTTCCTTAAGCTCATTGACTAAATCAAGAAGTAGATCCAACTTAAAATCAACCGATGGAATACAATAAAAATCTGTATCACTATTTGCTAACTCGTTATAAAGGGATTCAGAAATACCTGTGCTGTTTTTATAAAACCAAGTACAGCATTCAGTACAAAACATACTTAACTTTACTGATTTAGTACGCCCTCGTCTGCCACAAGTTAATAAACGGGGGCATTTCATTTGAAGCAGGTGTCTAAATTTACTAAAATGTAAAAGCAAATATCACAATGCTACAAACAATGTGATAATCAAATAAAAAAACACAAAGAATTTAAGCACGATACAAGCAAATTGCATTTGTTTAAACAACTGAACAACACAATTGGCACAAAGAACACACAACAACAACAAAATTTAACCAAAAAGTTCAGCACAATTTATAAAAAAATCGTACAAACTAAGGAATTGAGCAAAACAAATTGCACAATTGCCAAACAAAAGCAAATAGCATCAAAAAAATAAAACAATGACACGTGTAACAATGAGTAAGCGCAAAAACAACAAGTAACTTTTGATCAGCACGTCATGTGAGCGTATCGCATTAACAATATGTATTTGTATTATTATTAAATTACTAAAATTTTTAATAAAATTAATTTTACAATTTATTAATAATTTAAATAAATTTAATGTACTACATACAATATTTTCACTATTGTTTGGTATTTTGCTGAATTTGTTTGTGTTTTTTTCGGTATGTACGCTACATTATGAAGTGGGTTTCTTAAGGCTTTATAAAATGTGTGGTTTTCCTAGCGTTTGCTGTATTTTTTATAAACAATATTAGATTAATTGTTTATATCAACAAATGTTTTTGTACGAAAAAATTATCTGGATATATATATATATATGTACTGTTTTTAATTTAGAAGTTTTGTATTAATGTTAAATTAAGTTGTTTTTAACTATATATTAAAAAATAAGTTTTTAGTTTTAAAATTAATTTTGTTTTATTTTAATGTTAGAATACTTTTTATTAATATGAAATTTTATAAATATTATTTAAACGCGTATTGCTTTTTTGATATTGTTACTTATTTTTATTGCATGTATATTTACTGATTTGTTAAGTTTTATTTTAACATTTGGGGTTATTTTAGTAGTTTGTTTTTTATCTTTGTGATATGTGTTGTAATAGAGAATTCCTTGTAATGCAATGTTTCAGGTTTTAGGTTTCACGTTTGTACACGTGTTAAGTAGAAAATATTTTTTGGTCATTAGTTTAAAAAATATCAGGCATCAGGGATGTAGGGAAAATAAAAAACAAAAATTAATTAAATAAAATCGGAGAGAGTGATTATCATTTTGAGGGACCGGAGGGACGATGGGCTCCTAGTTGCCGGTAAAGATTGTTCCACGTGGAAATGATTATATGCAAAATGATGGAGATGCAAGCGGGTCTGAGTTTTGGGTTTCTTTAATTTCAAAGGGTGTTGTTTAAGGGAATCGTTAAAGAGGACAAAATAGAGGGCTAATTCTTGGGTAGTTATGAGCTTGTACATTGAGATAGGATGGCCTCAAAGCCTCGGAATAGCCTAATTGCATTTAAACGATTGAGGTAGGCCGTGTTCTTCAATGGTATTAGTATTTTAGTGAAATGTCTTTGTACTCTATCTAATCTGTGAATGTTAGCCTTTAGGATAAGAGATGTGATCTGGGTACAGTATTCAAAATGGGGCTTAATATATATTTGGTATAAGAGGTGGACGCAATTAACCGGGATATTTTCTAGATTACGTTTAAAAATCTTGGTGATTTGAGAGCAGGTCTTGGCTGCTTTGTTATGATGGAAAGAAAAATTAAGGGAGAGACTGAAGGTATCACTTAAATTTTTAATCAAGTTAAAAACAGTAATAAGTTGAGAACTTGGAGCTCTGAACAGATTGCCTGAATGTTTTTAAAAATGGGAGCGCATTGTCTAGGTACTCCAAATTTTGACATTATTGACTTTAGATTTAACAATAGAGGACAGGCCATTAATGTAAATAATAAATAAGAATGGACCTAAAGCAAGCCTCTGGTAAACACCAGAGGTGATATTACTGAGGAGGGAGGGGTGAAGAAAGTCTACATAATCCTACACTAAGTTGACGATTTGAGAGGAGATCATGTATTTAATCTAGGAGTGGAGGACTGATTTCAAATGAGTTCAACTTGCCTAGTAATGCCGAGTGGGGGATTTTGTCAAATGCTTTGCAGAAGTTAAAGTAAATGACATCAACCTAAGGTAAATACTCCAACATGCTAGTGTGATTATTAGTACATGTCATTAGATTAGAGAGACAGGATCACGATGGCATAAACCCATGTTGAGCCTGGTTTATCAGGTTATTAGCTACAATGAAATCTACCAAGTGGGACTTAATGATCTTTTTCAGTATTATACTTGGTGCAGATAATATGCTTATTGGCCTACAGCTACCAGGTTTAAACCTGCATCCTAACTTATAAATAGGTTTATTGAAATCCAGTTCCCAAATTATGGGTAATTTTTATTGATATATTGAAATCTGGATATAGATCATTAGCACCCCGAGATGTAGATTTTAGCGTAAAAAGATACTTAAATATTAGTGTGGGAGTAATCGCAGGACACCTAGAGAGTAATGTAGGCTCTGGGTGGGCACCATTTGAGTAATCCGTATTAAAAACAGATTTAAAGTAGTCGCCAAAGTTATCGCAAACCTCAGACAGCGAGAGGAAGGAATCGTTTTGATTCTTGAGACAAGGAAGGGTAACTTAGAATGATCGCTTATTTTTTATGAATTTGAAAAGTAGGCTATTATCAGATTTGGCATTGTTCAGAAGAGTATGGAGTCTGAGTTTTTGAATGGTTTGGTACAAGCCACGTATCTATTACGCCAATCTAAATAAGCTCGGAGATTTCCACTTATAAAACGCGGTGTTGTGTTACTTGAGGAGTCGAGTTATATGACGTGGAATTTTAGGTTGAAGATGTATGGGGTTTTGGAAAAGTTAAATCAATGTGTACCTGTCGATGTTAGAATGAATAAAGTTACCTAATTTTTTATGAGGGCTATTTCCCTTAGCTCAAAGGCTACATATGATATACGTATGATCTAAGATATCTTTTAAGTTCCATAAGTGTATGCTTATATCTATCTGCTAATCTATAATTGTAACTAAATCACTGATTTATATTTTATTTTAATATTTTAAATTATAGATTGAGTTGTAAGCATTGTTTCATTTATAATTTTGCTGTACTTAGGTGTTATAAGTACACAAATAACTAAGGAAAAAACCTGTCGGCTTAGTTGTTTTTTGGCGTTTTTACAAAAAGTTATTTTTTAATCAATAAGTTATATTTTTGAATGTTTGTTGAAGATGCAAAATTTTGTTTGCACAGAAAACGTTGGAAAAAATTGTTTAATATTTTGCACAAATTAAGGAATTAATATAAAGCTAACTTTGTTATTTACTGCACGTGAAAATGTTGATTTAAATACAAGACTAGATATTATTTTGTTTTACTAAATGTACTTTTTTAGTGTCTAAACTAATTAAGATGGCAATCGTGCCAGAATTAAAATGCTAGCTGCATTAACACATTGAGTATGCGAATTGAAAACATTGTCATGAATTGTTTACAATTTTAGAGACCAAATTCATTTCTTAGTTAACATGAATCGATTTGCTTTGTGGACGCGTCGATCTTTGCTTGTGAAACCGACGAACAGTTTTTTTGCAACACGTTTATTCTGTTCAGACGATTCTAAATCACCACCTGAATCCGACAGATTGACAGATTTTTTTAAAAAAGTCGATCGTGCTATTCACAAATCGAAAGCCGATGTTACTCTAGGCAAGGATGAAAATTTACAGCAAGTTGGATTTACAAAGTCGGATGTTATTAGTGAAAAGGAAGATGCTTTAAATAGTGTAACTTCGCAGGTATTGATGAACTTTGATTTTTTGGAAATGAATGTTGTTTTTGGTTTTTTCAAAATTTAGAATTGTTTGATTATTTTATTTGGCAAGTTATACATTGACCATATTTGAATTTTTAACATAGAAGTAACAAGATGGACGCTTAAATCATTTTTAATATTTTAGAAATGTACATTTATGGATAATATAATGTTTGTTTAGTTCTGGTTGGTTTCAACGCAAATGGTCTTGTTTGATAATATTTTCTTTAATCTGCTTACACTTTAAATTATATTTTACATTATTACAAAAAATTAGGACTAAAAGTTATATTTCCTTTTCTGTGATGAAATATTTAAGCTTTTTAAAATATTGTTGAAGAGCCGTAGTTAGGGCTGTAATTTTTTAAAATTATAATTTGTTTAATGTTTATTACTTTGAATGTTTACAAGAAGCAATTTTCAGCAGTGGACATTATAGCGAAGCCAAACGTGTGCCCGCATTTTAGTGTCGGTGGTGGGATTTGAACTTATGCCCACCGAGGTCCAAATCAAGCGTTGTACCGCTAGACCACCCCGGCACATTTAAAATGGATTTATTTACACTTATTATTATTATTATTATTATTATTATTATTATTATTATTATTATTATTATTATTATTATTATTATTATTAAGCTTTAATATCTCACTAGAGATACATTCAGCGTAAAATACATTTTTACCATCAATGTATATAAAAAAGTAGTAGTACAAATAATGGGATCAAAATGAAATAGAATGTCATATGTTAATGAATATAAATATAGTCTATATAGTATGCATGTGATTTTAAAAAAATATTTAAAATTGCTATACATAGAATGAGTCATTATAAGGCACAAAAATAATTTT
Organism: Cardicola forsteri; assembly: GCA_025895645.1. Taxonomy (NCBI): domain Eukaryota; kingdom Metazoa; phylum Platyhelminthes; class Trematoda; order Strigeidida; family Aporocotylidae; genus Cardicola; species Cardicola forsteri. The sequence continues at coordinate 324,417 of JAKXYG010000618.1, read as the reverse complement.
CTTAATTAGGGGACAAAAGAGTTTCTACTGAGAATATTTTTCTAAGTTAGGCAGAATTTATTGAAATATCTGCATCTAAACCATTTTCCCAAATGTTTACTAAAAATGGAATGTTAACAATTTTCAGCATTTGATTAATGTTCACAAAGTATTTGTTTTGATGATAATATTTTTGATTCCGTATCCGCATGTGGCGCATCCTGAACACAGATTGAACACCGATTGGTAACCGAGTGCACAACAGCACGATTCGGATACCGTTTCTCCGGATGAGTGCAGCATCTACTCACGGTAGTTAATAGGTACAGGTATGCTACGTATAATCATTTGTCTAAGAGAGACAACATAAGCAAAAATCACGCAGTCCTGTTAATATTTGTAAAACGTGGCGCCGTTGGAAGGATGCTGTTTATTAGTTAAGAAACTCCGCTATTTTATCACGTTTGGTGCACTTATGAAATCATCGAAGATGATTGTACAAATATGGAAATAATTAAGAGGTGATATCTTGGCAATATATATATATATATATATATATATATATATATATATATACAAATACATAATAAAATATTTTTTGTTTGTGGTAGGAGGTTGCTAAATCAAGACAGATGAAACGTCAATTTGTTCCCTACACGTTCAATCGTCTTCTTACGGAAATGGATGTTGAAAAGTTGAAGGTGGTACGCAAAGATTTACCGAATAAATCTTTTGCACATTTGATGCGTCACAGTGTATTTGTTCATCTCGGTAATTTTAAAGATAAACTTGTACGTTTAGATTATCGAGTTTATGCAATGTGTAGTACTCGAGTTTTTGATTATATATATATATATATATATATATATATATATACTTATCAAATAATATTGTACGTTTTATTATTAAACTGACGTTTTTGTTGTATGTTATGCGATTGCTATAAATGTTCTAGTTTAATATCTACTTTTTTAATACTAATTACGTTTTAGAATTTACTGACGTTTATATATATGTTATATATATATATGTTATATATATATATATATATACTAATTATATATATATATATATATATATATATATATATATATATATATAGTAATTAATAAAACATCAAGTGACTCACAATCTAAGATCGAGTAAAATTATTAACTTAATATACGATGTTATATACTTATTAAATAATATTGTACGTTTTATAATTAAAGTGATGTCTTTATTTTATGTTATGTGATTGCTACAAATGTTTTAGTTTAAGAACTACGTCTTTAACACTATTTAGTTTAGGAGTTGTATTATAATCTAAATCGTGTTTTTTATTGCTTTCCAAGTTAATTGGCGTGGTAATTGAAAATGTAGACAACGAAGACTTGTATATTGATTTTGGTGGTAAATTTCATTGTATGTGCAAACGACCAGATGATAAAATGGAATATCCACGAGGTTGCCTTGTTTGCGTGCGTTTGAAAGATCCCGAAATGGCCAACAAATTCATGATCAATACAAAAGGCATTTCGTTGAATGAAGCAGATGCAATTCTTGTCGGACCGTACAAAGGCAAATTGGTAGGAACTAGCGATGCTTCTAGTTCTTTTCGGGGTGAAGCATCATCTTATTGTGTATCTTCGCATCACTGGAAATTGCTATGATCGGACTGCGTGAACAATGTGTAAATATATGCCTAGAACTATTAAATATTTTTAAAAATTGATTATTTATTATTAATGGTTTTTATTAATGGACAGTAGTGTGTATCATTTCCGAGATGAAGCATTATCTTACTGTGTATCCTTGCATAACAGGAAAATGTTTTTATTTTAGACTACGTTTTATATTTAAACTACTTATAAGTAATATAAAACATTATATATGCTGATATTTCGAGTGATAGATGGGTTTATTTATTTTAATTTTATGTTTATTACTTTGAATGTTTTACAAGAAACATCTTTTAGCAGTAGACATTTTAGTGAAGCCGAACGTAGGCCCGCATTTTAGTGCCGGTAGTGGGATTCGAACCCATGCCCATCGAGGTCCAAATTTGAGCGCTGTACCGCCAGACCACCCCGGCACATTTTAATTAAAGATTAGAGTTTTTTTATGAATAATTAAGCATTTTAGATATTTGACCATATGTATAAGATTTAAACAATATTTGTAGGTGTTAATTTTAGTCTATTTTGTAAAGATATATTTTCAGTATTACACCTTTTACCTTTGTATCGAAATATGAAATGATAACAGTATATTGGAGATGATGTATGGTGTCTAGTTGGTAGTTTTGTTTTCCAATTAAACGTTTTCTTATTTGTATGAAAAATGGCAAATTATTTGGGTGAGTTTAACAACTACTTGTTAATGTTAGGTGAGGATGAGCGCTGGTCATTATTTATTTGACATGGAAACGGTGTATTACGTGTTGATCAAGGACAGCTTTTTATCAGTTCCAAGTTTGCTTAGCATAATTGTTTTTACAATTTTTGGCGACTTTTAGTCTATTAATTTGATCATTGTTTTTATAATAATGCTTCCGTAAAAATAGCACGGAAATCGTCTCAAACAGCTTTTGTCCAAGTACGTTTCTGATTATTTTTCCTTATCTTCTACTTGCTGAGTTGATTGATGCATTTTCGCTAGTCTGGTTTCTCCATCAGACCATGGTGCATTAGACTCTATTTATTTTTGAATAATCTAGAGTTAACTGCTAAAATACAGTTAAAAGCATTGTTATTGGTGCTGTGGATACTTTTTTCTAAATGCATGCTAATTGGATTGTTTTCTTATGCCAAAAAGTTTTAATTTAAAGTTGGATTGTCATACTGTAACTACAACTTTGAGTGTTTTTATTTGTCTTTATTCTATTGGAGATGGGGAAACAGAAATATTACCATTATTGGATCATTAACATCTTCAGCCAAACCGTATAACTTATTATTGTAAACTTTAATAATTTATTGTAATTTTAAAATAAAAGTTTAATATGTATTTTATTCACCAAGGGCGTACTGCTAAAAGTTTTATATTGAAAAACGTTTTTAAATTGTTGAGCATTATACTACTATTATTTTATTCAAGCATCAAACGTGTATTTTTATTAGATTAGAAAGTTCCTATCAAACCAAATTTAGCATAAGTATTGTAAAAAAATTGAACAAGTCCTAGTAAAGTAGAACGTTATTCGTTTGGTTCATTTCAAATAAATTATCGAATAAATAACATTTGTAGTATTTCTTGTATTTTCCTTGAATAAAATAAATCTTAAATGCCACAAGCTAATCTAATTAATTGCACCACTATTACGAACAAGTACGGCTCCATGCAATATTCCAAACTGATAAAAACATTAAATCATCCACAATTTAACATTTAATTTACAGTAAAACAACACCCAAATTTGATGTACGATGACAGTGATGATGATGAGAAGCAATAAACAATAAATAAGAGCGATTGTACATAGGTATGCATTCTGTACGAACATGTGCACGCTACTAAATTAAATTTGTACACGTATTAGGTGCTTGTTTGAATTCATTTTGTAAATACGAATGCTAAAAATGTTAATATCTATTTGCACTAATCTGAAACTATATTGGACCGCACATACGATTTATTAAATTGGCGTGTCTACACAAATCCGACTTTTGAATAAAAACACATGGGTGTAATGATGTAGCTTTAATGCCACGTTTTCATAACCGAATTTTCTGATTTATTTAGTTTTATGCAAACTATAAAACATGATAGTTTTGACTACAATATTTAATGGTTTGGAAAAATGGACGCACCATGATACTTTACAACATTCTACTCTTGTTGCTTATCTATCTCTTACTAATACATGCCTTAGATAACATCGTAATTTATACTAAAACATTTCGAATAATTTAAAGACTTGAAACCTCTGGCGGTACAGCGCTCGACTTGGACCTGGATGGACATGGGTTCGAATTCCACCATCGGCACTAAATGCGAGCCCACATTCGGTTTTGCTAAAATGTCTACTACTGAAAGATGCGTTTTTCCTAAAACATTCAAAGTAGTAGAAGTAAATATATGATGGCTACAAACGTAAGAAGTTGGCTGACAGTAATTTGCTCATTTTCATATAACCAGTCAAGTTGTTTGAATCATGACTATTTTTTAATTTTCACCTTTTATGAAACGGCTAGAAGATATTTCCAGACTCGAGGTAGTAGAATGATCAAGAGCAAAAGCATAATAAAATTCAACTCAATTAGATTCTTACTTTTTACTGTAGTTTTATGTAATAGTGTCCTATTACATATGGGATACTAATGAATCTGAGGATTTGTGTAATGCTTGTAAAGTCTCAATTTCCCATGGTGATGATATTCCTGACTGTTCCTCCTCCACGTGGTGCATCCTGGACTAGGTGCCCCTAGGCATCTAGAATAATAACAGAAGGGTCCGTGTGCACAGCGGTATAACTGGGCTTTTGCTACGGCGGGTCGGTGCAAGCATACACCCAGAGTACTTAAAAGGTATCTAAAAGTATACGTATACCATATGTAGCCGTTGATATTTTTCCAAACCGTCAAATATGTTAAATTTAAAATTGTTTTATTGGATACGGGTTTTTATTATTTCTATTTAACTGGATAATATACCAAAAATGCATTAGACATCTAACTATTACAATTTTTTATTTATATTGTTGGAAAAAGTCAGAATTTCAGTAAAAAACAACTATTTCTTGATTGTTTTTTCTTTTTCCAAATATGCTACTTTTATAGTCTAAAATAAATTTTCAGTAAATGGACATTTAGCAAAGTTCTACATCATGACTTGTAATGAATGTCGGTTGTCGAACGCAATCCCTTCATACTCCATATGTACAAGTATAGCGACTTATTTACTTGTGCTACCCTGGATGCTGATATAGGTAGATGCTTCAGTAGATTTGATTTTAAATATAATCGGGGATGAATTAAATGAAAATTTACAATGTCTTTATTTGTAAAATCTATTATATTGTTGGGTTATCCAAGTGCTTAAATTTGAATTCCAACTCATTTGGTCTTAGAGACTAGAATTCTAACCGTGATTACCAAAAAATTCGTTTAAAGAAGCTCTTCGTTTTTTAATTTGTAATAAAATACTTCAGATTAGAGCATTCTGACTAACTGAACCTTAAAATAGTAATAATTAATTTTAAGAAAAATTGTAATTTATTACACCTAGTCATAACAATAAATAATAAAATTATATGTACAAATGACGCCATTTTTAAAAAAGGCGCCAGTTGGAATATGCACTTTACTTTTATTTAAGAAAAAGTCGATGGTTATGAATTAATTTATTATTTGAATTGTGTATAATTGGTAGTTTTATGTTGTAGTTTATTAAATGTAATAAATTATTATAAAGTAAAACACAACAATTAACCCACTTCAATTTTCATTTAATTGCATTTTTGTCTGAACTTGACAGACAAACCAATATCACATTTATATGTGTAATTAAATGAATTATCTAACAATTGATAAACAAAACATGATGATAGGTTGAACAATAGAAAATATTTTTTTGTAATTTTTTCCTAAATGTAGAACAAATAACGAATTTTAGCAGGTTGAGGCTGGGGGCAACAAAAACTCGATCGATTTTGAGAGCATAGAGCAACAAAGTTGTTCCATGTATTTAAAACATTTTTAATTGTCTATTCTAAAGCTTTTGTAGGTTTATGTTGAATTTAACCAAGTACTGTTTTTCATCTAATTGTACTAATACTATATAGTGAATGAGAGTCAGTTCTACTCAGTCTTATTGCTCTAAATATAATTGCACCAAATATTTTTTAGGATTTTTGAAGACACTGGCAGTAAAAACATTTTATAAATCTTGTATATTCTCTTTCATATATATATATATATATATATATATATCGGGGCGGTCTAGCTGCACAGCGTTCAACTTAGACCTTAGTGAGCATGGATTCGAATCCTACCACCGGAACTAGATGCGGGCCTACGTTCGGTTTCGTTAAAATATCCACTACTAGAAAATGTTTCTCGTAAAACATTCAAAGTAGTAAAAATAATGTATTGTTGTAGGAATGATAATTGATGTGTACAACTAAAATTTTGTTTGGATGAAAGTATAAAACTGGCGCCCCCGTCTTGTATAATTTATATTTTTATCAAATTCATTATTGTTTTCATTATTATAAAGCAATTTAATATTTTTTGCATACATGAAAATAGCTGTACATTAAAACAAGTACACAGTTATATCCCAAAATTACTATGGATGATATGGTATTACTATATAAAACAGTAGAAATCCTAATTTTTGATTAAGATAATCTTGTATTATTTGTTATCAGTAACAACAATCGTGAATAAACTTTATGCTACAAGAATAATAAAGTCATAAAAAAATAATAAAAATAATTTTTTTCTCATTTGCATTCAAACGTTTTCAGTAAAACAACTGATGTTTTTTATGTGTGTATATGTAAGTAAATAGTTAATGCTAAACTTATTATTATTATTATTATTATTTATGGGATCGTAAAAAGGCCAAATTTTACAATACAATTGTTTACTTTGTCAGTTTACTTTTTTCAATTGTGTTTTCAAATAAAGTTGCAATAAACAGGCTTGTGTTTTTATTTAAAAAAATATATTATTGGGAAGTCAGTAGTTAAAGGCCTGGTATTTTAATTTCGCTTAAATTATTTGCCTGTTACTGCTTAGACGTTTTATGGAAAATATTTTTTAGCAAGTGGACATCTAGCAAAGTCAATCAGCAACCAGTTTTAGTGATGATATATATATTACATATGCTTTGTGTCGGGGTGGTCTAGTAATACAGCGCTCGAATTTGAACCTCGGTGGGTATGGGTCGAATCCCATCACCGGCACTAAAATGCGGGCCCACGTTCGGTTTCGCTAAAATATTTACTGGTGAAAGATGTTTCTCGTAAAACATTCAAGGTAATAAACATAAAATGATAAAATTAACCATATTTTTGCTTATTAGCTAAATTAATCTATTAAGTATACAATAACATAAATAAATATTTATAAAGATTAATATTAACTCAAAAGTATATAGTGGTTTCAACATTGTAGAAAATTAAGACCTAATTTTTAATAAATTAGGAACAAAATTAATTTCAATATAATTAAATTATTTTATAAAATTTAAAAATTATAGTAAAAATCACAATTCTTATAACAAATAAATAAAATAAAGTTTGCAAAATCTGCTTATAAGTAGTTAAAAGATATATATATATATATATATATATATATATATATGATTTAAAAATAACTCACACTAATTCACAAAAAAATAACTATATTTTAAGCAATTATTAATTTTTTATAGTGTGGAAATTTGCAAAAATGATTTTTCATTATTCTCTTAATCAAGAAATTTTAAAAATGCATGGCAATAAATAATTTTTTTAATGATGTAATAGTAAAAATATATTTATTCTTTTCACTAATTGAAATTGAAAAATGTTTAATATTAAAATATTACTATTATTTACTTAACTGTAAATGTGCTGGGGTGGTCTAGCGGTATAGCGCTCTGTTTGGACCTAGGTAAGCATGGATTCGAATCTCACTATCAACACTAAACGCAGGCCTACGTTCGGCTTTGCTAAAATGCTCACTGCTGAAAAATGTTTCTCGTAAAACATTCAAAGTAGTACAAATGAAGGAAATAAAACATGTTATTTGTTTGATAAATTCAAATTAAAAGGTATCAAAAGATCCTTTTTATTAAAACGTTATGCGCCACCGACAATCTCAAACATATTAAATATACCAAACATTTATAATTGCAAGGGTTTACATTTATTATTTTTCTACACTTTAAAAACGTATCATTGTTTAATGTCGTTTGCTTTATTTTATTAGTACAAATGATAACTGTTAATGTGGGAGAATGGAAGCACTGTGGTATTTTGTAGTATTCTACTCTAGTTGCTTATCTTAGATATATCTAACTCTTACTAATACATACCTAAGATAATACTTTAGCAATACACATAAAATAACATTCGCAAAAATAATTTCTAATTATAATATGCAATAGCATCCATTTACTAAAACTTAAATCAAAAACACATAATTTGTTAAAAAATTAATTAACCTATGTTTATAGAAAACAAATTATTAAATAAAAGGCAACATTGAAGAAATAACAATTATTTAATTTTATTACTTAATTCATTAATTAACTATTTGATTGGTATTACTTGAATGTGTTTAACGGCAAATAATTTAACAAAATCAAGTAAAGTTGCAGATTTTATTGTCGGTTGTCGAAATTCAAATTTAGTTTGAAGTCTAGTGCTTTTACCACTTCTTCCACATTGAATTATTAAAGCGGCGCTACTATATTTATTAAAAAATTTACAAAAAGATGTACACAACAATAACAACAACAGTTAGTAACAAAGTCATATTTTTATTAATTCAAAGTTTGTATAAATGATTTCGAATAATACCCTACCATTGTTTACGGTTTTTGGAGGCATGTAGGAATATGCCAGTCCATCGACTTAACCATTGTTTTCAAGATAAAGTCCCAACCAAAATTGCTTAAAGATTGTTCCGAACAGTATTTATCTAAGTACGTTTCCGTCATGTCTTTTTTTCTAATCGGCATTTGGACAGACCAAAGTTACGGTATGTGGGATTGCATCGTAATTTTTTACAAAAAACGTGTTCAAACCAGCGCAATCTTTGTTGTCATGATGCTAATTTGATAAATACTGATTGTAGTTGTCAAGTCCCTTAATACGGAGGATGCGAAATGGGTATTATGCCAAATGTATTTAAAATATCTTGCTTCAAAAATATATACACATATATGCGCTTAAATTGTTCAAAGAATTTACATTGCCTAACTATACTAATAGAACCGGTTGCTAAATTCACTACAGGTAACTTTTCACCAAATTATAGTCAGCTTATTCAAGAGTTGTCTAAACGGAAATAAAACGGTCCTTAAATTCAAACTTTATACTGAATATAATTGAAAGTTTGCAATTTTAAATAAAAGAGCATTAAATTAATTCCTATAACAAACCAAATATTTTTGCAAACAATTTAGAAATTAAATCATTCCAATTGTAATGGTATTCATTGATTTTTAGTCTTAAATGTCTTCAAATTGCAAATATTACGGTTTATCAATTTAATTAGATATGCGCAACCTCCATTAGTCATTATTTTGTATTTTCAATAAACTCATTGTGGGTTTTTGTACACAGATGTTGTGATTTAATTGGACATTGGTTATATTTCATGGGTGGAAAGTTTACATAATCGTTAGACGCATATATATATATATATATATATATATATATATATATATATATATGCGCACTTAGCACCTGTGTTCATTTGTCATCCAAGTATTATAAAAATGGTTTGTTTAAAGACAAAAAAATCGGGTTAATCATTCCGCATTTGCGTTTGGGATACGACGTTGGATAGGTTAAAACTAATTCCCAACTAGTGTTTATTATGTTTTTGAAAAATAAGTCATTTGTTTAATAAAATAGGAAAAAATGAGACAGGTGATTTAAATGGGTTTTTGAAATTTGTTTTTAAAAATTTGCAATTTGTATTATTATTATTATTACTATTGGAAATTATTTTATAAACCAGTGTAACAACATTTTATTTAACAAATAAATAATAAAAATAACGGACGTTTTAGTCAGTTTAGATATTTTAAACTTAGGCAATTGAATTTATCTTTTGTATTAAAAAAAAACAGTGACAATAGATGCAGTTTATCTCTTGAACAAGGTTAACATTTTATCGTACTTTTAGATGTACCTTGTGAAAATATTAATCAAAAAAACTTAACTGAACTAAGTGTTACGTGGCAAATGCACATTTCTGTTTATAACAATTGTAAAAATTAGAAATCTTTATTTTAAAAAAAAAATATAATTGGATTAAAAAAGTATATTTAACAGTATATTTATTTTCATTTTTTATCTTATTTTGATAATTATTATTACACACAGATAAAATGTTTGCCTCGTAAACCGTTGGATATAAGTTCCCATTCCATCACAAGGACTAAATGTGAGCTCAATTTTATTTTGAAAAGATATCCACTTATTGAACCATGTTTCTCATCAAACAATCTGACAATAAATTTAGAAAGAAAAATTATTGATTACTGTAATAAAAGTAACTTTTAGTAGAACTAGCCAGTATTATTAATCAGTTTTTTTTTTAAACATTTTTATTGTCAAGTTTAAAATCATAACATCCAAGTAGTTTGATTTGGGACCTAGAGGTAAGTTATTTCTAATTAAATTTATTAAAATGTATTATTTTAGTCATTAGTATAAGCTGCTTAGACCCGAAAATTCCCTCAATCGTTACATTTAACAACTTTTATAATACACTTGCATATTGAATTCTACGTTTACTGCCCAAAGGAACAGCAAAAATGGTTATGGAATGGACAATTAAAGATTGTAAAATAAAGGTTGGTAGACCGCGAAAACTTGGCTAGAAATTATTTGGAAAATCCAATTGAAATAAATGTTTCATGAGATCAAACAAAACGTTTGGCAAAATCTTTGAATACATGGAAAAATTTTGTTGTCTCGTGTTTGTTTTGAATTATAGGATTTTTTTATGTAACTGTTATCTTTGTCTATGCTTATTTTTAAAACAAAAGGGTTTTGTAATAATAATAATAATAGTAATAATAATAATAATAATAATAATAATAATAATAATAATAATAATAATAATAATAATAATAATAATAATAATAATAATAATAATAATAATAATAATAATAATAATAATAATAATAATAATAATAATAATAATAATAATAATAATAATAATAATAATAATAATAATAATAAATTAATACTTTTGTTTTTCGTTTGTAATGAATTTGGCACGTAATAGTCATTTTATCAATTCATCCACATATAAAGTGTTTATTAAAAGCAAATAATATTACGTAATTTAATCAAACTTTTTTTACAGCATTTTTTTACATATTACTAAATTGAATCTTTTTCAACAGATTCACTCTCGCAGCCAATAAAAAATGACAATTACAAAGTGCATTATTGTGCTACCCAATGCAACTAACTAAACTATCCTTTCGTATTGTGTTTTGAATTTTAACCAATCCTATAAAACCGTGTTTAGAACAAAGATTTATAGCTTTATATGCATATATAGACAAATAATTTAAAGTATGCTTTCTAATTATAACCAAAGCCTAATAAATCAAAAACTTGACGCTCCATTATACACATATCTTTTATAGGTATGTACATATGTGAAAACAGTAAGCACATAAAAACCAATAATATCCTCCCTCGATTATTATGTATGGTTGTATGTATGTATGCGTGGACGGATGTACGTCCATTTGTCTCTGTGCCCATCAAACATTTATGTAAAAAGGGAGTGGATTTGACTTTTCTTTTCCAATTACACTCTATTTAAAGTCACTTTCTATCCTAACACGAATATGAAATTAATTAATAAATCTTTTCTAGGCCATGTTTAAACCAAAAAAAAAACACAATAGTGCTTATTATTTATGCACCAAACAAGTGATGGTTTAATGCAATATGTATATATATATATATATATATATATATATATATATACATATACATATACATATACATGTTGTCTCCACTCCCCGTTCTATCGCCCCTAAAGTTAGCAAAAATTTACTAGGCGCACACAACATATAAACGTACACACACGCTGGCATACATACATTCATTCATCATACGGTTATTTATTTTCATTTTTGCACAATTTACCACATTTGATTATTAAAAAAGATTTGCCATCGTTGGAATGCATATTCGATATTTATTTGCTGGCGTACACTTTGTCTAAACAGGCTTGATTAGTTATACCGATGCTTGCCAACTGGAAATTGTTTTGGTTCGAAGGAACAATCGTCAAGTCGCCTTTCTCAATTCTATTTGCCGTTCTATTTATTCTAATTCAAATCGATTCAATTTGTGGAATTACTTGGCTGTAAGTAATGTTTGAATATTTTAAGAAATATTTTATAATTAAAGTTGTAACATAAAAAAGTAGATATATTTAAATGTAGTTTTGGAAAAGAACAAATTGTTGAAAAACTCAGATTGTAAAATAAAGTATTGAAGATGGCTTTATTTTTTACACCATTTGTACCTCATTGTATAATCAACTTTATACCGATGTAACTGGTATTTGAAATTAAATTGGTTTGATTTTTATTTGAAATCATATAAAACACTGAAAAATACGTTCCAGTAATTGAAAAACGGTTTTAAAGCCACTTGAAATGAATTTTAAGTAATTTTAAAATGACCAAAAATTCTATTTTTATGCTTTGCCAAAAGCACTAGACTCCAAAGTGGATAGGTACGGGCTTAAGCCAAACTGTCGACACTAAACATGGGCCCTCGTTTGTTTTTCTAAATATCTATGTGGTAAAACATGCTTTCTGTAAAACATTCAAACTGTATAAATGAATCGAAATTAATAATAAACCAAATATTATTTTAATGCTAAACACAGCTGCAAATTGTTTTTACTTTAAAAGAAAAAAAATTAGATAATAATCTTATTTATTTATTGAGCTTGTTTGAACATATTATTATTATTGTTAATCGTAGTATTAATATTAGTATTATCATTATTATTATTATAAGTTTAGATGCTTTACAAAACTATATAGTAGAAAATATCACAAGTTAAATTAATTAAAAATTTATATAAATAGAAGATTTATAAAATGGTTTACAGTAATTAACTAAAATTTATATAATTATAAAAATGTTAAATAATTTTTGTGTCTGTTAAAGATAAAAAAATGTAGATTAAATTCTAATGTATTAAATTGTTTTTAAAATATAAATTTCTTATTATATTTTCAAAATTAAAATTATTTGTAATAAACAAAAAAATATCATTAATAATAAAAAATAATTCAAACAAGTAATTTTATTTGTTTAATTGTGATGACGTCATAATATCATGAACGTTAGTTCTTCTAATAATCTTATTATTAAAATTTTTTAAAGCTCTTTCTAAGCATCAACAATAGAAACATGCACCATTTTATAAATATTGTATGTTTGCTTTTAAGTTTTATTTCGATATAGGGTTAAAGGAATAATATTTGATGAGTATAAACAAGATTTTTTATGGGTCAAAAAACATAACTTTTCCAATTTTGACTTGAAATCAATTTTAGTTATTCTGTTTTAAAAAATGACGCTTCTCAGATATGTAAAAAGATTGACTGGTTTAATATATTATTTGCCAACTTTAATAAGTATAAAATTACTTGAATTTGTGCACAATAATTCTGTTTTCTAGTAGTTAATACGTAGTTAAACTGGAGAACCCACGTAAAAAAGACGTTGTTATATTTAGCATTATTTCTGGTATCTTGCTAAGTGGACCATTTTTATCTGCATAGTATAAGTCAGTTAATCTGCCATAACTTTATTTGATATCATATTGCAAATTATACATAGACCGTGCTATAATAAAATCGATTACCAGCAGAAACAGAAGCAGTAATAAGATACATCCTTAATGTACTTCTATGACAATGTTAAACATAGCAGTGTGATCGCTTTTAATTCGAATACCACAACCTGAATTTCAGTATAACAAACGCATAATATTCACATATTTTAAAGGTATTCCGTAAAGTTTAACGATTTTGCACAAAGATTCTCGATAAACAATGTCCAAAGGTTTTGTGAAATTAATAAAACTGACCGTAAATAATTTCTGAAATACTTGATGTTGTTTAATAATGTTATAAAAAGTGAGTACTTATCTTAATTTTTAATCGGTAAGGTTATTTTGTGTAAGCTGGTTAAGTACTTCTTTACAATGCTCTACTCATTTGAGTAATTGCTTATCATCTGTAAGAATATTGGTCTTTTTTCTCACTGTTGATAGTTGTTTCACACGTTTGTAAAGACTCTAAATCATTTTTTTCTGTTTTCTAAACAATCATTTTTGTCTTCGCGGTCACTGATCAGTCACATTCGTTCCTATTCTTATTATCGAGTATGTTTCAACTAACAAAATCGCTTAATTAACCTCTTTTTTAATTTTGTTTTCTTTATAAAATTAATTAAATTTTTACAAAACCATTGAAATCCACTGTTTTATGGTAGAGCCACCCATTGTATCTAGCACATTCGCTTCACAGTTCGTCATTGCTTTTTGAAACAATGTCTATTGCTTACCAAAGTTTTCTATTTTTTTCAAAGTTCCAAATTTATTTTTAAACTAATTATAGAATTGGTTTTAAATATTTGACTGCTTAAGCTTTTTACACAAAAATAAAAGTAATATTTTTTTCAACAAGACTGTAATTAAAATTAACATTTGCACCGCAATATGCACGTACATCTTGCAAGAATAAGTGCCACTTTGTGCTATTGCAAATGTAGTCAGTCTCATTTGCTGTACTTTTGTTTGATGAAATCCATGTGTGTATATTTTTGTGGACAAAAGTGTATTGTCAACATCTGTTGCACAGTGTTTATATAGCGTGAACAACTTATTATCGCTTATGCTATCAGTTTTTATTCAATAAAAACTTTAGCAACATTTTTACTCAATATAATATCATTTCCATGGTTATAATGTACTTTACTTTCAAAATATAAAATTAACTCATTTCTATTTGTAAAATATTGTTGACATGTCCAAGCATCTCGTTAATGCCTAAAATGTCTAAATTGTATTTATCCACTTCTCAACCAACTTGTTCCAATTTTCTACGTCGAAAATGCGCGTGTGCACAACGTTCATGTGTCTCTGCAGGTTACATTTTTACCGTTAAGCATTCTCCGAGTCAACAATTGAGATTAATTTGTGGCTTTCACGAAATCCTGTTATCGTAACCGTGTTTACATTTTTTTATCTCAGTTTGTAGAAATGGCGTTCATTCTAAAAAAAAAGTCAGACTGTTCTAACTATTTTCCTTTTATAACAACTGTATTTAGGTCTAACTACGGTAGAGTAATAAAAATAATAACACTAACAATAATGATTATAATAATCGTCATAGTAATAACAACACTATTATTATCATTATTATTATTATTATTATTATTATCATTATTATTATTAATATTATTATTGTTGTTGTTGTTGGTAATAATATAGTAATAATAGTTATGGTAATTTTTTAATTGTCACCACTAGTACTTTTAATTTTATGTTTATTTTGATATTGAAATGTCTGTCTTTGATCTTTGATCTAAACTTTAGATTTGTCAACCAGAACAATAATAAAACATTGTCTGTTACTGTTTTACATTATTCAATAAATTGGTAATAAACGTTAGCAATAAAAAATTAAACATAGATTTTGATTTATAAAAAATATACTTAAACATAAATAAAAACAAATAAAAATTTGAAAATAAACTACAAAATTAGTTGGTTTTATTATCAAAATTTTAATGTGATTTCAATTCTTGTAACTGCAATGTGTATTAAAATTAATCAAATTTACATATAAACAATAAAAAAATTACATTATTTTTAAAGAAATAATAAATATAAATAATTTATAAGATTATTTAACAAATGAACTTTGTTCAAAATTTATACTAAATAAACTACATAAAAAAAGCCTTTCTAATTTACTCTAAATCGTATTTGGTTGTTATTGCTTAAATGTTTTATGGAAAACTTGTTAAAAAAAATGAAAAAATAAAACATGGGTCTGCATTTAGCACCAAAAGTGACACTCAAACGTTTGTCCACTAAAGTTTCAGTCGAGTGCTGTACCACTATACCACTTTGGCACATATGATTTAAAGTAAACATTGTGTAAATTTTCAATACTATAATAAAATAATTTAATTGTATTTACATTAAATTTGTCTTGTTTAACCATTGTAGTTAGAATTTTAAATACGGATTGCAAATAAATGTATTTATACAAATACAAAATAATTGTTATTTTTATTAAAAAATCAACTTAACATAAAGTTGTTTTTTAAAGTAATTATAGTAATATGACTAGTTAACACATAATTGCTCTACCTTGAAGGACTGAAAAAACAGCACTACACATTTTAAATTACTTATTATCCAAATGTCATTTATTGAACATTCAAATTGTTTTAAAAATATAATAAATGAATTTACAAATTAAGGATTTATTTAAAAAAAACAGTATGCTATAATGAAACAACAAGAACGATGAATAAACATGCGTTCTGGTTTAAAAAACGGTAAAACTGTGTAAAACGGAAACATTTACACCTTTCTCCCAATATCTTCTAAGAATTGAGTAAATTGAAATTAAACTACACTGAACCGGACAAATTAGATTAATACTTAATAATTATAAAAATTGAAATAACTTCAAGTGTTTATTATTATTATTATTATTATTATTATTATCATCATTATTATTATTATTATTATTATTATTATTATTATTATTATTATTATTATTATTATTATTATTATTATTATTATTATTATTATTATTATTATTATTATTATTATTATTATTATTATTATTATTATTATTATTATTATTATTATTATTATTATTATTATTATTATTATTATTATTATTATTATTATTATTATTATTATTATTATTATTATTATTATTATTATTATTATTATTATTATTATTATTATTATTATTATTATTATTATTATTATTATTATTATTATTGGCTTAGTAGCCGTTTAAAGAGCAATAGTATTTAATTGTTTTCGGATAGTAATATTGAAAAGTTATTTGAACCCGATTCCCACATAACCAATTCTAAAGAGAATGTTTGTTCTAGCTAAAAATGCAACATTTCCGCATTTGTAAAGACTATATATTATTACAAAACAACAAATGTCGCAATTTTAGCAAGCAGTAACACAGAGTTGAAAGCATAATTTTAATAATAGGATCTGGTGAAAACCTAGAGAAGGCTCAATATGCAAAATTTTCAATACTCACATAAAATATGCAATTACATTTTCTAAATAGATAGTTGGAACATAACCGTAAATAAATAAATAAATAAATAAATAATTACAAAGATGTTGTGCATAAATCTAGGTCACATTTACATAAAACAATCTTGTTACTTTATGGTTTTAAGGATAAAATAATTTGCAATACTGCGACTACTACTACCATTATTCCTACTACTACTAATGATTAACATTCATATCAAAAAGTGTGCTAGTTGTGTTGCAGTGGTACAAGAGTTTAAGGTGTTTGATGTTATCAATGGCAGAGTTGGCAAAGTGTTAGATTTAAAACCGGATAGCAATGGGTTTGAATTATATCTCGAATAGCAAAATGTGGGCTTTTGTTTGGCTTCGCTAAATGCTAATTTGCTAAATTATGTTTTCCGTAAAACATTTAAATAGTAAAAACTCGGAAAAATAATGTGTGATTACCTCAATTGTTTCTTTAAAAAAAGTAGGTAAAGTAAAAAAAATTAAAGAACAAAATAAATGACAAATTCAAATATTTTCAATTTAGTAATTACGTATTACACATACATTTATCAATCACATTTATACACAATAATTATAATCAAAAAAATTAAAAACTGTATTAATCAGTACACAATTATTCGATAATTGTTTTTAATAAACACTATAAAGGCAATCAATAAAAATAGATAAATTAAGGCTCATTTCTTACTAAATAAATAAATGTGTCTAAACAACAACTTTGTTTATCGAAACGGCAAAAAATTAAATTACAGACGTTGTTGTGTTATGTATTGCACACAAAATGCCAAACATATACCAAATTTGTGTAAGTTATTTTTGCTTCTACTCGAATTGGACACACACACACACGCGCCCATTTAGCAACGCTATGAACAACATCAAACAAAAAGCGGCAAAAATTCTGTTTATATCAAAAAGTCATTATTTAAAGAAAGATTGTTTTGCGTTATAATAATTTGTAATTTATTTTGTTGTTATTTAAATGAACCACATTTATTGAAAGGATAAATAAAAATTTTCATTTTGGGAGTATTTTAACAACGTAGCAAATTCAAACTTTATTTATCTGTCATCGTTTTGTATTTCTATTTGGTGGAAAAATTGTATTTGATTAAGTACATTTGTTATTTATGATTATATTAGTTTTGTAAATGTTAAAATAATTGTTTTATTGTTTTAGTAAATAGAAATAAGATATATTGTCCGAAAATGGCTTAGCTGATAAAATAATTTGATTTTTGGATTAAAATGGTGCTTTGATAAAGACAATTTAACAGATTTTTAAGAACATTTTATACTACAGGCGCTTGAATAGCTAAAGTTAATTTAATATAAATCCAAAGTAGTAGTAATAATAATAATACTTATTATTATTGTGCTGTTATTATTATTCTAGTTCTATTACTACTACTACTACTACTACTACTACTACTACTACTACTACTACTACTACTACTACTACTACTACTACTACTACTACTACTACTACTACTACTACTACTACTACTACTACTACTACTACTACTACTACTACTACTACTACTACTACTACTACTACTACTACTACTACTACTACTACTACTACTACTACTACTACTACTACTACTACTACTACTACTACTACTACTACTACTACTACTACTACTACTACTACTACTACTACTACTAATAATAATAATAATAATAAGCAGATTCAAAATTGATACTGTTAGTGCTTTTTTATTTTTAAAAATTTGAAACAGCAATATAAGGTTTGTTTTAATTTTATCAAAAAGAGGTAAACGTTAATAAAGTAGCAAAATTTTTAATCTAAAAACCAATTACAACTGTTTATTAGTTTTTATTTTGTTTAAATATATATATATATATATATATATATATATATATATAGCATAGAGTAAACATTGCATTTTTTTGTTTGTGTTTGTTTTTTAACTGTAATTTTTATTACTTTGAATGTTTTACGGAAAACGCAGTTTTCAGCAGTGGACATTTTAGAAAATCCTAGTTTACAACTTCGGTAAATGTGTTCTTTCAAAAAGTGTTTATCGTGAAACATTAGAGCAATAAAAACCAAATTAATAAATAAAATATTGTAGTATTACAACAATCATGATTATATAAATGTTATTATTATTATTATTATTATTATTATTTCTTATTATTATTATAAATATTATTATAAATATTTTAAAAACTGCTACAAAGCTAAATAAAAAAAATTAATAAGAATCTAGACATTTGGCTAATAGATTTTATTCATAAACCATTTTTATCAAATTGTAAAAAAATGAAACATAGATTATTTGTTTGAACTAAGCGGCAAAAATACAATTGTTTTTTTAATTTATGAACCGATAACAATTTTACTAGTAATAAAAATAAACATTATCATATATACATATATATTTATGAGATTTTCAAATGTTCTTAATATAAATCAAACGTAAAATTTGTGTAAAAATAAAACCTTAAAGACGCAAAACATTTTTTGATTACATCAACATTAAAGGTTAAAATAATAAATTTGCAATAAATAATATTTTAAAATGGAAATTTAAAAAATGTTAATCAGTAAAATAAATTTTATTTTTTGTACACATGTGTGTTCAATTGATCAACAATTTGTGTTTTTAATGCATAAAGTTGATGCTAATTTACAAAATGGACTTAATAAAAAAGGAAGTAAATTTTGTTTTGCTTAGAAATATTTGTTTGTAAAAAATGAATATTTGGCGGAGTTGAAGGAGGAAGCGCATTTGGTGTTAGCAATGGAATTTGAAGCTGTCAGACTCAAGTGAATCTGACAATTTTAATTCTTCAAAAAAACATTATTGAAACTACTTAATTCTTTTACTGTTGTTGTTGTTGTTGTTGTTTAATCTCACATATAGAGGAATTTATCGTCTTCCCAAAAGTGCCGATCATCCGATAGACACAACTGCCGAACGGTTTAGTCAAGCCGAATGTCAGAAAACGGCGGCGGAATTGGGTTTGCGCAAAAGACAAATGCGCTTTTGTGTTCATCCTCGATTTGGCTACGCCATGATTTCTGTCCTTCGAGCTGCTCACGCTGTTGGCTATCACTGCCCTAAAACATTTTCCGACCGACGATGGAATTGCACATCAATACACCTAATGCCCCATGTTTCACCTGAACTCAAAAGGGGTTTGTAGACATTGTATTTGTTTTTTGCACTTTAAAAAAGTTATCTTTTTTGGCCATGTGGCATATAATGTGTGTGAATGTTAATGAGCAAAAGACATGCATTTTATGTTTTTTTAAACTTACCTTATCCAATAACCATTAATTTTATAACAAAAATAAGCAATATATATATATATATAATCTGTGTGACGTAGTTATCGCTTTATTATTTCTATATTAGTACGGCATATTAAGCAATTTACTTTAATGGCTTGATAAGTCTAACAAACGTAGAAGGATAACAAAGTGTTTTGGCTAATATAAGGTATTTTTGCAACGGTACCACTGTTTGCAAAAGTTAACAAAATCGCTCGATTTTTGTCAGGGTTATCTTTTTTAGCTTAAAAGCTACATGTGATATATATAACTTAAGACACTTTTTAAGTGCTCTGAGTGTATGTTTACATCCATCCATTAAAGCGGAAGCCCATCTATATAATGCGGTTCCTACTGTTATTAGTCTGGGTGTCTATGGGCACCTAGTCCAGGATACACTACATAGAGGAGGAATGTCACCATTATTGGAAATTGAGACTGTATAAGTATTACTCAAATTTTTAAGATAATGAACATCCTCTGTTATAACTTTATACAATTAATTTTAATTGTATTTAAATTTACTTTGTTTACATAAAAAAAACTTAATTCAAACAGAACACGAGTTAAAATAGTAGTTGTTATATTTTTGAAAATTGTCATTTAATAGTTCTATTAATCACATTTATTTTGTATAAAATGTATAAAATATTAAAAAAATAAAATATTTGTCTAAATTTAAATTCTTGGTAAAATTTAGATTACATAAAAACGACGAAGCCGAACGTGGGCCCGCGTTTGGTGCCGGTGATGGGAATCGAACCCATGCCCACCCAGGTTCGAATTGAGCGTTATCCAAAGAGACTATCCAACCAACTTATTTTACAATTATATAATTACTAACAACGTTTTAATTAATAAGGCAAATTTTTGTAAGTTTTGTTTGACGGGGTTGTACTTTGGCCAATTACATGTATACATTATATAGGTACACGTGAACAAGCATTGGTGCATGCCTTTTCGAGTGCCACCCTATTGTTTGAAATTGGCCGCTACTGTGCTCTCAACAAAATCCGCCATTGTTCGTGCGGCGACGATACCAATGCATACGGACTTGCCCCAACCGAATACGATTCTGGTCCCATCCAGTCAAACATGTACGGTGGCGCTTTGATTTACAATGCCCGAACATCCAATGCCAAACTGGGTCAGGAACCAGCACAACAGCCGCAAGCAAACGTGTTGATGACTGATGGTCAGCCGACAGTTAGCAAATTTTATTGGGCCGGATGTTCGGACAATCTTCGAGTAGCCCGAATATATACGTCTTTATTTTTGGGATTTCCCAATGTCCAAGTTCCGTTGCCCGAACCAGTTTATCCCAATGGAATTGAAGAATTTACCGATCAAACAACTGTACCAAATAATAGACAATTTAGAAATCGACGATCTACTTTAAATCATTTGGAGAACTCAAGTGACGATTATGATGATCATAATGATGATAATGATAATGATGATGATGATGATGAAGAGGAGGAGGAAGAAGAGGAGGAGGAGAATAACGATGTGTGGGATAATAATGACAATGATATTGAAGTAAATCAGCGTTCTAAACGTCAAGTTCAAGACTATCCCTGGTTTTATCAGTCCAGTAAAATGCCAGTGCCCAGTTATGCCCCGTCCAACTATTATCCTTCTGCTCAGCAACGATTCTATTTCAACAATCAACGCTGGGCTCGAAAACCAAGGTCCAGACAGAAAAATAAAAAACCGTCAATTGTGCGCATTTTAAATAAGCACAATTATTTTGCTGGAATTGTGGTAAGAAATGGTTGTTTTTTGTTAGAATAGTATAACAATAGGGTAAGTATTTGAAGCTCGTTCTGTTCAAATTGTCTAAAAAGTCTGAAAAGAAAACAATGTTTGAATTCGTTTTTTTATGTTTTAAATGAAAATATGATTAACTATGTCTAACTTTAAATAATATCTAATTTGTTTGTACATTTGTTTGAGAAAGATAACGTATGTATTAGCGAAATTAGATAGTGTATTATTCAGTAAATAGTAAAATTTAAATTTATTATGTTTATAATTTAAAAATATTGTAAATTACAATTGATTTTGTTTGTTAAAAATATTTATAATTTATTAAAATACAGTTGCTAATTATTATTAGAATACAAGATTATTTTAAACTCAAAAAAACACATGTTTGAAATGTAATTCACAAAACTTAAATAAGAACATAATCAAATTAAACAACGTGCTACAACTAATAATACCTGTTACATTTATTTAGTTAATTGAACTTTCAATCCGAGTTAATAATACATTTTAACAAATTTATAAAGGTACTCATTTATTTATATTAGACGTGCCATTTTTTAATTAAAAATTTTTTTTAACTTTTTTTAAATTAATGTTTTTTAATAATTTTTTATATTAGGCATGCTTAATAAAAAAAAAATTCTAAAGTGCATTTTAATAATAATTGAAAAATGTACTTTTTATTTCAGTTTATTATAACGAATAGCATATATAAAATGTATCCAATTATTAATAACGCAAAACTCAATTAGAAATGCTAATAATGTTCATAAAATCATAATTTCCAATAATAGTAATTGTTCTGATTCTGTACCTTTATTATTAATAATAATAATGGTAATGCAGCTATAAAATAATAATAACACGAGGTAAGTTTTTAGTAAACCGATAGAACAGGTAACAATTAAAATAATTTTATTAAAAAAGAATTTATTTATCTATATTAACACTTAAATGTTTTATTAAAAACAGTATTAACTAGTTACAATTTTAGCGCATACAAACGAAATCCCCATTTAGTACCGGTAGTTGAATTTGAACTTTTGTTCAATAACTTAAGAGTTTACAAACTGGCACAAAAGTAAACTTACAAATCTACTTGAAATTCATTAAAATATTTTAATTTCTACTGCGTAGATGTTTTCCAGGAAATATTTTTTCAGCAAACGAACATTTAATACAATCAAATGCGGGTTTACATTTGGTTCCGGCGATGGAACTCAAATGCATGCTTTCCCAGTCTTAAATCTAGCGTTTTAGTCACTTCTGTCATTACGGCAATAAATTTAATTGTCACAAATTAAAATTGTTGTTAAAAAAATAAAGCATAAATAAAATGATTTAGGTTTTTAACTACATTTTTTAATAAAAATATTTTGTAGCTAATGGAAGCAAATCAAAAACTGGTATGTAAATGTCATGGAGTTAGCGGAAGTTGTACTCAACGGGTTTGTTTTCGCCAGTTGCGCCGAATTGATACTGATGTGATGCAAAAAGCACTAAAAATGCGTTATTTAGTAAGTGTTATTCACATTCATATCTTTATTTATTAATAAAAATGGTATCTTTCCTTGTTGTAGTAGTACAACAATTTGTACTATTTTTCCATTTATTGTTGCACAAGCATGCATACTTTTATCAAATAAATATAATAGTGTTTTGTAAAAACAAGAAAATAAATCAGTAATAGTAAAGAGTACATTATTAATGCAATGTAAAATTTGCGTAAATTTATTATTACAATTTTCATAGTTGTTTTTAGAAAACTAGTTTGTCTTTGTTAGTTTTAAAAATTTTGTTTGCGTTGTTTGAATGCTTGACGGAAAAACATTTAAAATAAGTAGACATTTAGCAATGCTAAAAAAGGTTCCTTGTATCAAAATCTAATTTAGATTAACTAATAATTATTATTTAATATTTTGTATTATATATATATATATATATATATATATATATATATATATATATATATATATATATATATATATATATGTATTTATTAGTACAGAGATTTTTCTCGAATTTATAAATCATAATTAATTAATTTTTTTGCATAATATATATTTAAAAAATTTTAATTTTTAATTATTATTATAAGATCATTACAACGTTAAGTTTTTTGTTTATAAAACATAAATTAGGAGTAGTTAAAAACATTAAAAAACAATTTTAAGTATTTAAATGAATCATTTATTAATTATTATAAATAATATGTAAATTGCATTTAATAATTGCGTTTCTATAATTGTTGTTATTAATTTATGATTTTTTTACATTTTATAGAATTTTAAAATAATTATTTTTCATTACATGCAAAACAATATGTGGAATATTTTATATTACTTTGTTTATATATATATATATATATATTGTATAAACAGGCGGCAAAGCAAGTATCAGAAAGTCAAAACAAACAATTAATTGCTAAAACATTCACTGGAAATGGATTTATCGATGAAGTTGTAAAACCAGAAGAATTAGTTTTTAGTGAACACTCACCTGATTATTGTGATGTTGAACCTCAAAGGGGATCTGTTGGAACAAGAGACAGGTAAACAATTTTGCTACAATGCTATTTTATCATTCAGAATGTTTTAATACTACTTTTTTAAACATTTTTGAAAAAGTTAAATAGTGAAAATTATTGACTGCTTTGCCATATTTGCACTAAAAATTATTAAAAAAAGTATTTAGGATAAAATGAATTGCCGGGGTGGTCTAGCGGTACAGCGCTCAAATTTGGACCTCGGTGGACATGGGTTCGAATCCCATCGCCGGCACTAAAATGCGGGCCCACGTTTGGCTTCGCCAATTGTTCACTGCTGAAAGATGTTTCTCGTAAAACATTCAAGGTAGCAAACATTAAAAAAAATTATTATAGTTTTATAAGAATGGTGTTAGTTATGTACTGAGCATATAGCGTTACTATTATTTAGCAAATATTTTATCGATTATATTATTATGTAAATCTTAATTTAACGTGTTTATATTTTAATATCAACAATTTTCATTTTTTGTCAATATTTTATATATTGTTTTACTGCACTGAAAAGCGCGACATTATTGATTGGCTTACTTGTGGAAAATAACGTGGTTTGTGTAATTTTAAACTTTTCAGTTTTTGTCCGTTTATTTTATTGTTTCTGTGATGCATAATTGTATTAACTATTTTTAACTTTAATACATTTAATATTAACATTTATGTTCTGATATGATTATCACGAAGTACTTGATAATTCATGTTTTTTATAATAAGTCAAGATTTAACAATTAATGAATTTCTAGAATCATACTATGCATTTATTAACATTGATAACATAATTCTTACTTTTATTATTTTTATTGCTTTACTATACTTAATAAAACAGTTTTTGTCAATTAAACAAGTAGCAATATAAATAAAATGTTAACTTTGTTACGATAAGCGTTTTAAAAGTCAGTCATTGTGCTATTTTTGCTCATTGTAACATACATAATTTACTTTAGTTTTTTATCACTATCAATGCACATATTGAGCAACAGATAAACGTTTATTATTTACACAATTTTTTCTAATTACGCCAAAGTATATAATGTATAAACTAATTGTTAGTAATAATATATTTATTTTACAAAGATATAATTGCTACCAATTTTGACGTTTTACTTTTCATCCTCACCAAATGGACTGAAATGGACTTGTAAAATAATTGATTTAAAAGCTTTTTTTTTGTAGAATTTGCACTTTGCACAATTCGGGCACGTCAAGTTGCATCAACATGTGTTGCGGCCGCGGTTATCAAAATGTTACAACACACGAGTTTGTTCAATGCAATTGTCGAATGGGTAACGGATTCAAAGTTCGATGTGACGAGTGCAACATTGAAAATGTAAATCACAGATGTTTGTAAACACAAAACTTACTAATCGTTAATATTTATAGTAAAAAATCGAAATATTGAAAAAGAAATTTTACAGCCATCCATTTCTATTTAAGCATTTGTACACGGTGTTTTTGGATATCCACTAAATAATGATTCAATATTATATATACTACTGAAATAAATAAGTAGTCCAATTGAAAATGTTTAATAATTATACTACTTAAATTATGTATATACATATATAAATTGAATTAAACAGAATATATTTTGCATGCTTTGTCCAAAATATCAATACATATATAAATTTATATACTATTAATGTTATACATTGTTTTCATGTTTTTTAAAATAAAATAAATTTATATTATAATGAGTTATTTATATAATTTAAAAATATGATAGAATTAAGTTCTAAAACAGACAGTTTCAGATTCTAATTCAATCATTGACCTCCTGTTAAGGTTTTGGATTTTTTAGGTTTTTAAAACATATGTAATAAACATTATTATTTTTTATCTAAATTAGAAAGTCAATATGCTGCCAAATTTTTTACCCGATTAAATATAAATTAAAATGTCACTTTCGGCGGTAAATGAAAGCTGCTTTTCTTGAAACGAATTAGACGCCCACTTGCAAAAAATAGTAAAATAAAATCGAATATTTTTTAAATTTAATTTAAATTTAATTTATGGTTATTGGCTTAGATACTTCAGTAGAAGTAGCTTTCAGCTTTTTTATTGTCTAAAAATAACCCTTAAAAATTTAATTAACACCTATCTTTAAAAAAATAATTTACAGTGGCATCTAAAATGATTGATATGCTAAAAACAAGTAATTAATAATTTTTTAAAATTATTTATTGTATTTATTGTTAAGTGATGTATTTTTTGATAAATTAATTGATCTAATATTAAAAATTTTAAAATACAATCTTAATATAATCTTATAAACAAAACTGGGGTTTAAATTTAAACATTACATTGTCCGATTCGACTTATGAACTATTGTTGGTAAAATATTGCGTCTATGTATATAACTAAATATCAAATCATTGTTTATCTATCACTAAGTTAATACAATTAATTTAAAAATGCTTAATAATGTTATATATATATATATATATGTGTGTGTGTGTGTGTGTAATTGTAATCTTACAATCATTTAAAATATAATGTAAATGGCCTAGCGGTACAGCGCTTAACTTGGACCTGGGTGGGCATGAGTTCAAATCCCACTACCGGCACTAAATGCGGGCCCACGTTTGGCTTCGCTAGAATGTCCACTGCTGAAAAATGTTTTCGTAAAACATTTAAAGTAGTAAAAATAAAAATAAAAAATTGATCAAGAAAATTAATTATGTAACGCAAAATCAAATTCCGCATTAGATTAAAAAACGTAGTGCCATCTACATTACACAGTTTAAAAAAATTCTGATAGACTATAAATATTACTTAAAGTATTTAAAATTTTGGCTTTTATTATCTATTTTTATACATATGTACACATATATAATGTTCATAATAGTCGAAACTATTTTGTCAAAACAAATGTGCAATTCAATGCTGTCTGTTTGTGTTCTCTGCAATGAACTTTTTTCAATGTAATGCACCTGTCTTTACATCTTAATATTGAATAAAGATATAAATTCATTTTTTAAAGTACAATCAATTCATCCCAAAACCAAACGACAAAACATTTAATGAAGATTCGAAATTTGTATGACAAGTATCTTTTAGTAGGTAAATATTTAAAAATTGCAAACGGGCTCCTCTATTTGGTGCCAGTGACAGGACTCAAGTTCACGCAAGTATAACTTCTTATCGACGTAAAACAGCAAGGTAAAATGCAGTTTGTATTGCTAAACTAAAAACAATAGTTAGTAAAAACATTATAATCAAACTTTTTCTTCTTCTTTTACTGATTTTTCTGCTGTTTAAAGAGTTATTTCTGGTCAATGTTTTATTTATGTTTACTGAATTGTACCGCTAGCCCACCCCTGCGTAAAATTAGTTTATTGTTCAATTTTTATTGCGCCAATCTATGTTAACACAATGTTACGTATTATATATTATATTATACAAAACCCTTTTGTTTTATGAATAAGCATGGGGCAATAAAACAACAATTACAGCAAAACAACAACAACAAAGTCTCGTTGGCATTAAATATTTTGCAAATTGAAGATTGCGCTTTTTTTTGGCTTTCAGTTAACCTTGTCATCTGGTAACTTTGTCATCCAGAAACGTTGTTGTTTGCCGGAATGGCGTCATCTTTTATTGTTTTCGCAGCAGTATAAATTTTTACAAAGGTCAGGTTGTCAACCTTGCGCTCAAACCCTTCTCCTTTATCCAGGCTTGAGACTGGCTAGATTGAATCATTTCTAATCCAAACTAGGCGGAGTTACGTAATTCAAAGAAATGTAATACAACAACTTATATACAAATGTATAGGTTTTTAATATATTGATTTACAAAATATGTAATGTGTGTAACATATTTTTAAAATGTAGTAATTTATTAAAATAAATATTTTTAAAATTCAATAATATTTTTTTGTGTATATTAATAATAATAAAATATTTACGTTTCATTTTTTATAAACTAAGCATAATGAAATTACGAAAAAATTATTTTGTTTTTTAAATAGTAACAAAATACGGTAACGCATTGCAATTGTGATTTTATTGGTAGTAAGTGGAATACAAAAATTGTAATGCAATTTTTATTTTTAAATAATCAAACTGTTTAAGTAGCATTCAAATCTTATTACATAAAAATTGCTTTATGAGTGATAATAGAAATATTTTATTTGGTTTTGAGTGCTTCAATAAAGTACCTATTTTTTAGCAAGTAGAAATTTTGCAAAGCTTTAAACAAAAGTCCTCATTTATCTATTTATTTTTACTACTTTAGATGTTTTAAGGAAAACATTTTTCAACAGTGGACATTTTTTGCAAAGCCGAACATAGGCACCCATTTGGTGAAATTCAAACCCACTCAAGTTTGAGTCGATCGCTGTATCGCCAGACCACCTCCGGTAGTATGACTCAAATCCACTCTCGTTCACTTACAAATCTAACACTTTTAGCAATTTCCTCCATTTCAGCATATTATCATCAACAACTAAATGTCACATAAATAATATACTAATGCTTCTACTAAAAATTATTTAAAGAATGAATTGTTTAATTTAATAAATAAAATATCTTATTTCCTCTATGCTCTCTTATGTATATATACCAGTTATTGAAGTTTATTTTGCTCAATAATATCTGCAAGCATTGTTTGATTTTGATATTATTAAACCAACGTTTTCAGTATACAATTGTTAACATTGCACTATCAGTAAGCTAAAGCGCCAATTTTTGGTTACGTTTACATTTTTAAAACATTTAAAACAATGTTGTATGTGTAACAAATTAGCATTTAGATTGAAAATGATCTTAATGTAACGATGTTTGTGTTAACAAGAATTGATAAAATGCCTAATTTTAAAGCAAAATGAATTCATAAACCCACTTGACTACACCTTGTACTTGCTGTAACCTTGGTCTCTGTTCCTGTCCCGTTCTTGTCTATAACCTACGGTAACTAAAAAATAAATACCATATACGTAAAAATATATATTTTCAGTAGTCAAATTATCACACAACAACATTCGAAGTACTGTACGGACCATCAATTCACAAATATGTATGTAAAAGAAAACATAATAATGAAATAAAAACAAAACACAATAAAACCGATTAAGTCTGTTTATGTTAAAATGATAATAAAAACAAAAAAAACAAAAATCACAGACATGTAATCATATTTAAAATAGATAATCAGACATGAAGGAAGAAATAATTCATTGTTTATTAAATTTTGTTAAAAAACTCACGATAATTTGTGTATGTATTTTACAATACATAATATAACAAAAACAGTCAATTATATAAATCAAACACACACACACACGAGAGCATTCATGCCATATGAATGGATGAATTCTTACTCGACTTTGTTACATCCGTCTCTACTTTATGTGCGGCATCTACTTGTTCAACAAGTTTATTTTTTGAAGCGGCCTTTTTAGCACTAGAAGTAAGTAACTTGACTTTGTCTTGCGAATTCATAATGACATCTTCGTCGTCTTCGTCGACATCTTCATCGAGGTCGGTAGCGAAGTAGTCGGGTGTGCCATCGTATCGAAGCAAACGTTGAAAGCCAGCCTTAGTCGACAAATGATTTTGTGGACTGATTTTCACCCGAGGCATCGTTGTGTTTTGACTCAGCTTGGCGCTAATTTTACGGCGGTCATGACTCAAATTTGGTCGAGCCCGACGGCAATACCAATAGTAGGTCGATTGTCGATTTAGCCGAATAAAGCATACCAACATTAAAATGATGACGAAACAGAGGAGCATTGACAAACCAATGAGTTTGGCTGGCATAATGTTGGGAAGATAATGGAACATGTTCTTTCGACCAATTGATTTGTCGGAGGTTGACATAGCTGCACACACACACACACATCAAAGGAGTTTGTACATGGAAGAAATGCATGCAAATTGTGAAATAATATAATATTGTAAAAAAATAATTGAAAGCAATGCAGTTTGATAATAGATGGCTACATAACATTGGGTGTGTAGCGGTACTCACCTTAATGCAAACCATGTGCTCTTCAAATAAAAAAATGGACGGTAGCAAGTGAATGAAAATTGCGACTTATAATTGTTAGAAATTTGAATTAAAGTGTGATTTCTAAAGTATTGGGTTCCCTTTATAATACTAAATAAAAATGCGAGAATATGTAAACTGTAAAGTACAATCTGAGAACACAATCGATGAAGAAAAAGAAAATATTGAACAATTGTTAATCAACAATGGATATCCAATAAAATTCATCAAACAATACTCCGAACCCGTACAAAAAGCCGGGTACAAACGCCAATGAAAAAAAGCCGACTTACTTTAAATTGCCATTTAAAAAAATTACATTGTGAATTTTTTCAAAATTCGGCTAAAACAGCAATAGGACCTTTCTATCAATCCAATTAAGAATGCTGTATAATACCAAGGGTATCCTTTTACCCAACATTAAAACATCTAAAGCAACATTTTCTGCCTCACATTGCATTTATCAGTTTACTTGCAGTTGCAGTGACGAATATATTGGTCGGACAATGCATCGCTTAGCTAATCGATCGAAAGAACACATTCCCAACTGAATCAACAAGAAGTCAAACGGAAGTGAACAATTATGCACTTCCTCCATATTACGTCATTTACTGCAAACCAAACATCAAATTAAGTTCAAAAATTGATTTAAAGTGCTAATTACTTCTCAAGCTTCGAATATGTTAGAAATCCTCAAATCTGTTTATATTCACACATTGAAACCTACTTTGTGGGCACAAAACTTAACTTGGTCGTAATGTGTATGCCAGTGATTTGTACTAAGTTAAATGTCAACTGTACCTCTCTCTTTCTCTTTATATATATATATATATATATATACTGAGATTCATGTTAGTGACTGATGAAAATATAAAAAAAGCTTATAATTTCTTTGTTTCAATAATAATAATTATTAGTATTAAGCTAAAGAAAAACATTTCATAAAACTTCTGAATAAGTAATTTT
This sequence comes from Cardicola forsteri, assembly GCA_025895645.1. Lineage (NCBI taxonomy): Eukaryota > Metazoa > Platyhelminthes > Trematoda > Strigeidida > Aporocotylidae > Cardicola > Cardicola forsteri. Next base: position 292,847 of record JAKXYG010000618.1, on the reverse strand, counting down.
ATTTTAATAATGAATAGATTTCACTTTTTAAAATTTTGGATAACCAATAGGAATTTTATAATTTTGATATATCAACCCCTCAAGCCATTTTTGAACATTCGCTGGTCAACTGATGCAATTATTTGACAATCACATTAGTTCATGCACTAAAGTCTATCCATTTATCCATTCATGCAACAAACGTAGAATAAATATGTATGCATAGTTATTACATATTATGATTACTATTATTTTTGTCATTTAAACATTATAAAAATAAATATTGTTCCTTTTTTACGACTTGTCATCTTACCAAAGGTATCTCTTAAAGTATATATACACTGTATGTAGCTATTGGACTAATGGATATAACTTTGACAAAACTTTAAATGACCTTGTCAATTCTTGCAAACAGGGGCGCCTTTACAATGATACCGTCTACTAGCCAAAAAACTTTGTTATTCTTGTACGTTTGTTACAGTTATAAGGTGCAACGTTGGAAACTTATAAGCAGTTACTCATTACTATTGCCAACGTAATTAATAAAAAAAATTAGTTTCATCCTAATCAAAATAGGATATTTGTATATTGGACCGAAAATTAACTGTAACGTAAAAAGCACTTCTTTTCTAATTCAAAAAAACTCAAATATTAATTGGTAAAATGGTTATAAAAAACTTCATGCAAAATAGCACATATTCAAACAAGGCTAAACACATTCGAGAGAAAGAACCAAACACAGAAGTCATGCACCATTCTGTCAACTACACACTCACACATATGTATATCAGCAAAACACTAATGATTCAATTTTTCTTTGGAAACATTTAGCGATTAGTTAAGAATCAAATTGATTTCTAACTAGAAAACACAAAAAATCAATAAGCTGTAAGTATCTTTTTGTAAAATCAATTTTAAAACAAAACATTGTGCATGTTCAGTTTACTCAAGTAATTAATAAATTATAATAAACCAAATGCAATTTCAAAATAAAATGCCAACAACTTTGAAAACATTTTCAAATTCCGATACATCCAACTAGATATGTCTTCATACAGTGCATCTTAGATGAAAGCGGAACAGGGAAAGAGTGTGGAGGGCAATATATTATAATTAAAAATCAGTTGATTTTGCAAACAGTAATTGTGTTACATGAATGCCAATTTTGGAATAAGAACTTTATTATTTTCCTAGATTTGTACCGGGGTGGTCTAGTGGTACAGCGCTCTACTCAAAATTGGGTTTGAATGTTACGAGCGACACTGAAATGCAAGTGTTCATTTGGTTTTACCAAAATATCCATTTGTTACAAAATATTTCCAGCAAAGCATTCGAGTAATAATAAATAAATAAATAAATAAATTATAATTTTGTGTAGAAAGAAGTGGCAAAAAAGTATTAAAAAATGTAGCATATAATTTAAAATAAAAAAAGACGATCTTGTTAGTAACCAATTAGCTTTTTCAATTTACTTAGAAGGTTTTCTGTGCAAAACAAAATCACATGTGCCTAACCAACGTGTAATTCAACAATTTTAGCTCAAAAATGGCATCGCTGTTCATAAAAATTGACAAAATTGTTCTAATTTTGTCGCAATAAACGTTTTTCGTCGAAGCAATATTATTTGAATTATTCAAATGCTAGCAAACAGTTATAATTCTGATCTCCAAACACTAATGTAATCAATCTAAGGTGTTAGCATCCAATTGATGTCCAAGCTCAAATAATTTAACAATATTTTAATCCCTAAACGGCAACGCTACGTTAATGCTTTATTTTACTTACTGTACAGCGCTCGGATTCGAACCTCGGTGGGCATGAGTTCGAATCCCATCACCGGTACTAAAATACGGACCCACGTTCGGATTTGCTAAAATGTCTACCGCTGAAAGACATGTTTCTTGTAAAACATTCAAAGTAATAAATATAAAATAAATAAATAAATAAAATAGTAGCAATAGTAGTAGTAGTAATAGTAGTAGTATTGCTGTTATTACAAAAAACCCTTTTGCTTTAAAATAAAAATGGAGCAACATGATAACAGTAGCAGAAAAACAACAATAAATGCCCTTAATTAAAAAAACATGGAACAAGAAAATGATTCCATGTATTTCAACATTTTGCCACCATTTTGCTTGATCTCCTCTAAGGCATTCATTTTAATTAGATTTCGAATGATACTTAGCCAAATTTTCTGTGATCCACCAACCTTCTTTTGCCATCATTAATTGCCTATCCCAAAACCTTTTTGCTAGTCTTTTAGGCAATAAACTAAGTAACTACGTAATTGATTAAATAATTTTCTTCATCTAGTCGAAGATTGAGTGTTCTTTCAGTTTTCACCCAACTCTGTCATCTGAGTCATACCATCACTAGTCTTTTAGGCAATAAACTAAGTAACTACGTAATTGATTAAATAATTTTCTTCATCTAGTCGAAGATTGAGTGAACTTTGGATAGAGGAGGATATCCGGGCTTGGGACTGACTCAATCGGTTCATTTCTGATGTTCTCTAGACGGAGTTATTTTACTTATAACTGTGCTCACCAGCATCCAAGCTTGAATAATTTGACCATATCCTAATCCTTAAACGGCTACACTACAATGATGCTTTATTTTATCTATACAAAAAACAACAATAAAAAAACAAACCTGATGCAGTTATAATTTGCATACGATAAACTTTGTTTGACCTTAGTTCTCCTACATAAATTGCTTCGCCGTCAGGTGACAACGTCAAATCATGAGGCATATCGAGTCTATTGGCCAAAATAAATCCGGTCAAAAACGATCCCGACGATTGGACCACTTTGTCGGCAACGATTGGCTTTTCCAACTTGGACCTACTTGGGTTGATCAAATTGATAATTGGACCATTGCCGCCAAATGCAGATTGACCCGTCATGGCAAACATGAGTCTTGGTAAGAGGCGAAACGATGGCAATTTGATTAACAGTTATAAAGTAGCAAATTTATTTGTTTTACTGTTTTTACTAATACGTGTACGATAATGTTTGACCGAAAGTCTTAGGACAACTTAGATATGCTTCGTACGATTAAATAGTGTCTCAACAGCAAATAAATTATACTACATTAATTTTGACAGCAGCTTGTTTATCCATATATTAGGGTGGTAGAGTTGGCAGTGTGCTGAACTCGAAGCTAAATAGGTATCGATCCGGGTCCCACCACCAGCATCAAATGTGGGCTTTTGTTTGCTCACTTTATAAACATTGTTTTTAGTGAAATATTAAAACAGTGAACACCAATATATATATATATATAGTTGGTAACGAAATTGAATCATATATTAACCTGCTTTGATATTCAAGAATATTGATCACTTTTTACTTATTTTAAGCATATGTACTACTTACTGATAAATACCTTAGATAAACCTTTATCAAAAAATATATAACATATCGGTTTCAATAAAACATTGTAATTATAATATACAACGCTCGTTCTAGCAGAAAATCATAATACCTCCGTTTATTAAAACTTAAAAATAAACACGTGTAATTTGTTAAAAAAATATTATTGGTCAAAATACATTAATTTTTAGAGAAAAAGTTACAAAGTTTGTAATGTCAATAATTCAAGTAACATTTGCTTCTATTAATAACTTCTTCCAACCGTTTTAAATCTGAGATTATCAAGGTACCAATAAAATTCTTTGAAATTCGATTTTTTTTAACATAAACAATATTCTTTATAAATAACACGTTATTTTACAACTTGTTAACATAGTCTTTAAGAAAACCTAAAACAAAATTAACAACGTTTAAATCCGGGCTGTAGATAATCAAATGTACAAAGGTCGGGTTTTTGCTCAACATAGTTTTTGCAGTTTAAATAAATCAAACCTGTTCTAAATGGTACGTTTTCCTAAAAAAGGCACTACTAATTCTAAAAGTGTTGATGATAGATTTTAAACCTGATTTGTGGCTAGTAATAAAGTCACCTTTTCATTATTTCTATATTTATACGGCATATTAAACGAACAATGTTGATTTTTTGCTAAACGTAACAAACGTAGAAAAATAACACATATTTTTAGCTACTAGATGGTATTCTTGTAACTGCACCACTCTTATCAAGGATTGACAAAGTCACTTGATTTTTGGTCAGGATTATCTCCTTTATCCCAACGGCTACGTATGGTACAAATATATCTTAAGATACCTTTTACATACTTTGGGTGTATACTTGCATTCACCCGTAAAAGCGGAAGCAAAGTTGTACTGTTGTGCACTTGGTCTCTACTGTGTTGGTTTATGGGCTTGGGAGAACCTAGTCCAAAATTCATCCAATGGAACTAAGTCAGGAATATCATTATCACCATCATCAAAATTTGACGCTCAAATTTTCAGGATCATTAGCATTTATTTTAATACTTAATTGCTACAAAAACATATGAAGTAATTTACAAAAATATACTGCAATGTATAAAACACATTAGCCACTGTGAAAATGAAAAACGTTTACTTTCTTCATGCTAAGAACAAAATAATATAAACGGAACTGAAATGTATAAAAATGGTAATAAATTGAAGCTATTATAAGACATAAATTGTTGGTGTTTCCAAGTTATTTAAGCGTGTAACATAATATTTTATGTGCAATCTGTAACCAAAATATGTACACTAAATTTAGTTAAAAATTTAGCATTCAATTAATTGAGAGTTTTCACAAAAATGGTAAATTATAGGTCTTTTAAAGCATTAAATTCCCTTTATACTTCCAAATAAAAATAATAGAAAACGTAAACTGTGAGATGAATTCACTTCGTATATTCTTTTCAGTCACAAACACAAAGAATCACATACATAAAATTATATGATGTAATTAACTTAACATTAATAACTATACATACATACACATACGCAACATGCATATGCTAAGTCCACGCTAAATTTAATGAAGTTACAAACTGTTTTTGCGCACACAGAATGGATTTTAATGTGCTTTTAACATATTAGCAGTTTGAGAAGTTATCAACACTTTAAAACAATCATTAAAGTTAACTTGGTGTTTTGTTTGAACTATGTGACGTACTATTGACGAAGTGCACATACGTTCAGTTGAGTTGAACTCTTTTTCAATCCAATTGGGAATGTGTTCTTTGGCCCGTTCAGATAAGCGACGAGTTGTCCAACCAATAAATTTGTCACCGCAACTGCAAGTGAACTGGTAAATACAATGGGAGGTAGAGAACGTTACTTTATCCGTTTTTACGTTGGGCAAAGGTAGACCTGTTGTGGTTAATAAGTATGTCCTTTTCATCGCATTTTTAAACCTAGTTTTTAGGAGGTTCATTGCAACATTTCTTTTGAAAGGTAGTTTTATAAAAACCGGCTTGTTTTCGTTTCCAACTTTTTCTTTAGTTGTGAGTGACCTTGAATAGAAATTAATAAAATCTTCAGAATATCCGTTATTGATTAGAGTTTGTTTTATGGTTTCTAATTCTTTATCAATAGTGTCACTTTAACATATTCTTTGTGCACGGTTAAATAATATTTTAACTAGTGCACGTTTTTGTTGAATCAGTTGGAAACTTTTGAAGTGGAGATATTGACCCGTCCAGGTAGGCTTACGATAAATTTTACATTTAATCGACCCGTCATTTCTTCGTGTCAGTGTTACGTCCAAAAAATTGATTGTATCATTTTCTCCAAGCTCCCATTTGATTTTGAGATTGGGATGAATGTTGTTGAAAATTTGCAGTAATTGATAAATGTCTTGTTTATTGTGAGCAACAGTAAATATGTCATCAACGTACCATTTGTTTACAGCCATATTTTTAATTACTTTTTTTATTGAATCTTCAATTTTTGATAGAAAGTTGTTTGCCAATGTTGGTCCTAACGGACTTTCCATGGCTACTCCATCTGTTTGAATATATGATTTGTCATAAAAATTAAATCTGATATTTTTTGTACAAAGTAGAATCAGTCTTGTGCAGATATTCAACCGGAATTTTGGTATTGATTTCATTTGACATAAAGAGAATATACAAAATGAATTTATCTCACAGTTTACGTTTTCTATTATTTTTGTTTGAAACTCTAGGTCTGTTTTAAAATGCTAAAAACCTCAATGGTACGATTTTTAAATTAAGCGTAATTAATAAACAGATTTCAATAAACCGAGTATTCCACGTCTAACCAAATGAAAAATTTAAAATTCTTAACCAATTGATTTATTACTGACATTGTTATCTAATCAAAATTAAATTTCTATACATGTAGTCAGTTGCAAGTAGGGTAGAAAAAGAAGAAGAGCCAAAGCAAAATGTTAACAACCTGACCTATTTCAAAAACATTGCTAAAAAACGACAAAAGAATGCAATTCCATAAATGTTCGGCAAAGAAATGAGAGCATTATTCCAATAACGGAGGTATAGTGTAGTCCAAATAAAATTTCAATCTTCACTATGTAGGATTTTCCATGTCATTAATTTAATTTACAATCACACGGAACAATTTCGTTGTCTCGTGCTTTTCAAGAACAAAAGGGTTTGAAATAAAGCAATAAATGAATAATGTGTTTAGTCTATTAACACAAACGGAGTTTGTATTTTGTCAGAATAACGGAGGTTGCTAGAACGTTAAATTTGCTTCTGCTCACACACTTGAATGGAAGTGTGTTTTGACTAATAAAAAGTCTTTAATTTTTATCAAGCAAGTTTGAAAACTGTTAAAATATTCAAACTAACTTGTCTTTCATGTACAAACTGGTTTTTTCGGTCATAAATTGATTACCAAATTACCAAATTCTATAATGATACAATCATATAAATTTTATTGATTTGCTAAAATTTATTTGTATGTGGGTACTAGTATTTGTTACGGACAAAGTTTCAATCCAAGATTGTCAAAATGATGAGAAAAAAAATTATAAATTGTCTTCAGGTCAATTGCAATAATAATACTTATTGTTTTAATAACAGATTTTATTACTTTGCAAATTTATAATCTTGGAATGTCAGAAAGTGATAATTAAGCTCAATCAAATAAATACAATTGTAAGCATGGATTCCAATTATCAAGTTGTTTTTGGATAAATTTAAATAGATCAGTAATACAATTTGTGAAATTCTCAAATATATTTCCATGTCAAACTTTTGGCATACGTGATAATATTCCATCTTTCTACAAATAGATTTTCACCAAATATTTAGAACACGCAACACTGTTTTATCAAAACGTAAACTTTAAATAAATGATTGTCTGTGTAAAATAATCTTAACTACACATGCGCAACAAAAAAATTAATAATTTCTATAAAATAAACAAAATGTTTAAAAATGACAGAACCTAAATAGTAAACAACTAATCATTACTAATTAATTATTGATTATCTGTTGGTACAACTCACATTACCTTTTTTAAATTAAACTAATATAGAAAGGCGTGATTGATTTTGTTTTAAATGTAAAGTAGTTTGTCTCTTTCAACAGAAAAACATATTCTTGTTTACTATTTTGAACTTGTATTTGTGTAACAGCGCTACTGCAAAGTCACATGTCAAGAATACTTCAAATTTATCAATTTTACATGTTCAATAAGTGCTTTTCATTATGAAAGATTTAGCAAACCATAGGTTGCAACTTTAAACTATTGATTGTCTACTGTTTTTCTAATACATCTAATACATGAAAAAGACGTCTTATTTTTGCCAAATTAGTTGCAATTTTTTTAGACGTCCAGCACAATTTGTCCACGTGTGCCACGACAATAAACGTAACAGATGATGTGGTTGGTAACCTAGTCACCTGTTCATTATTCCTATATTAAAACGATCGATTTCGATGGCTTGATAAGTGTAACAAGTGCAGAGGAATAACAAAGTTTCTTGGCTAGTAGACGGCATCTTTGTGACGACGCCACTGTTTGCAAAGATTAACTAGGTTAGCCAAAAGACTACATATGGTATACGTATCCCTTAAAATACCTTTTAGATATCCTCGATCTATGTTTGCACCCATCCGATAAAACGGAAGCCCAATCATACCGCTTTGCACTCGATCCCTGTTGTTATTAGTCTAGATGCTTATGAGCACTTATTCCAGGATATACCTCATGGAGGATAAACAATCAGGAATATCACAATCATTAAAAATTGTAACTTTATGAGCATTACTCAAATCTTCAAGAGCATTAACATCCCAATAAATTTAACAAAACCAATTAAGTGGTTGTTTAAAAATAGTTTTTGCCTGTTTCAACCTGACTAAGTTAGAGTATATAAGTAATTGTGACAGTTTTGTTCCCGTACGTATGCTAGACTCAAAGTAACATGGATTAAGGACCGAGTGCTGAGGGGTCTATAATCGGACTTTAGCCTTAGGGATTGGATAAAAGCATACACCCAAGACATTAAAGAGGCATTTTAAGGTATACGTATGCAATGTGTAGACGTTGGGCTACAGGAGATAACCTTGACAAAAAATCAAACGGTCTTGTTAATCTTTGCTTACGGTGGCGTCGTCATAAAGATGCCGTCTATCAGCCAGGAAATGTCCTTATTTTTTTATATTTATTACGCTTATAAAACCACTGGAGTCAATTGTTTAATGTGCTATACAAATGTAGAAATTTTATTTAGTTGTTACCGCTTGAGTATTTTACGAAAATGCTGTTTCAGCAAATGGACATTTGGCAAGGCCAAACGGAGGCCCACATTTAGCGCCGGTAGTAGTACTCGAATCAAAGTTTGAATCGATTACTATACTACTAGACCGTACCGGCACAGATAATAAACAATAAACTATATCACAACATCAACGTCGATTAAGCAATACAATTGTAGTGAAATTATCTAGAAATAATAGAAAAGGAAAATGTATGCTGCCCTTAAAATAAACATAAACGCTTACTTGTGTTTTGCATTATATTCGATTGCAAAAACAGACGGCTTCAAAGAAAAATCTTCATAATATCCAACTAAAGTTCCGTCCAAATAGTAGCAAAATATAGCAGCATTTTCTCGATCTGCAGCGCATACCTGATCGCGTTCATGGGGACGCAACGGAGTTGACGGAATGAAGGTAAGACTGTGTACAATTTTAAAATTCCAATCAGTAGGCGGGTTCTCATTGAATATGTAATTGTAGCCAAACCGAGCCAATCTGTCCAAAATTAAACTGTTTTTAAATAATGGCCTTGGTTTGGACGTTTTCAATTGGTTTGCAAGTTTGTATTTGCCCAATGAAGACCATTCGGTTTGATAGACGCCAGTTGAAGAAAATTTGACGATGCGCGCATTGCAATATCCGTCCGATACGATTATATCGCCCTTTTATAAAAAATAACCATTTACAATTAACACAAATTTGAAATTTAAATTGTGAGAAAAATATTGATTATTATTGGTTTTGAATGGTGCAAACAAAACGAGAGATCATTTCCTGGTTAAGCCGGTAGGTAATTAGCATTGATCAGATCCACTATAATTAAATTTAAAGTCAGTTTTAACCACTTGTAGCTCAGTGGTTAAAATACTGGCCTGACACCAGAGAGGGCATGATTTCAAGTTCATGTGTGAGACTTAAAAATATGCACTCTTAATGATCACAAGTTACGATAAAACAGCTGTACAGTGCTTTAGATTAACTGAAACCAAGGTAATTTACTAAGTAGACTATTCAGCAAATCTGACAATTCTGACTCTTCAAAATACCATTATTATTATTATTATTGTTAGCTTAGGTGTTTCGATTAAAGTTTATTGCAATGCACTGCACACGGTTTACTTTTCTATAAAGAGATTATTTCATCTCATTGTACATCGAATGTTTAGCATCAAAGATTTTCCATATCAGAAATTAAGCTTTCTTTTTTCGGTTTTAACATTTAGTCAAGTCATTGGAAACATGCTGTTTCTACTTGTTTATTAAATGACTTCCTCATGTTGATTTCTAATATTAAAAAACAATTCAGGTCGCTAACGTTGCGCTCCTCCTTTTTCAACCGGCTACGGCAAAACTACATTAGCATTCTCAAATGCTCAAAATATTTTTATACCACTAGTGTGAGCAACAATACCAACACATTTGTTATAGTATGCATGATACCATAAATGCGGACATTGATTGCAGCCATACAAAAGCCCATATTTAGTGCCCGTATTGAAATAAAAACCTCCGTCTACTAGGAAACAAATTTGACAACTTAAGTACCGTAACATCATGATATCGAAACACTGCGAAACACACGAAACTAATTTCAAATCAGATCTAAAGTTTAATACTACTCAGTAATAAATAATTAGTAAAAATGTTCTTAAATTTTCCTTAGTAAGTAATCGTGTTCAACATTTAGAATATTACTTATTGATTATCCTTATATGCAGATGCACATGTTATTGTGCAAGAAAACACTAAAAAGCTGCTTTAACTATTTTTTGTTAGAACTTGTGTGTATTAATAAAAAATAGAACATTTGTTTAGAAAAACACTTAAATGGTTAAAAACTAAACTTTGTGAAACCGGGATGGTCAAGCGCTACAGCGCTCAACTTGAACCTGGACCATCACCGGCCCATTAAATGCGGGCCCACGTACAGTTTCGCTAAACTGTCCACGTCAAAACATCCAAAATAGTAAAAAAAATTTAAAAAATTTAAAAAAATAAATAATTGTTGACAACATTGATTCATTATTTATTTATGTTTATTATCCTATACAATAAACCAATTATTACCAACAATAATTTTTACATAAATTAAAAAAATGCTTTTTAATACTTATAGCTGTAAGTTTTAAATTGCTATATTGATTTTTCTTCTATCCACTAGCTGGAAATCTCAAAATGTGCATTTGGATAACTGAACATGATGTTTATGCTTAGACATTGTTTCCATTTTTTGTAATTACATATATATATATATATATATATATATATATATATATATATATATATATATATATATATATATATGGTAGAATAGTAAGTTCGGTAAAGCGTTAGACTCGGAACTGGGTGAGTATGGGTTCGATATCCATCATCGGCATTAAAAGCGTGCCACCTTTTAACATTTCTAAATGTTACATATAAAAGGTTTTCTATGAAAAATTCAAGTGGAGAAATTTATATATATATATATATATATATATATATATATATATATATATATATATATGTGTAAATATTAGCAACACTAAACTGTTGTTAAGATATCCACTGTCTAAATTCCTAACCATCTTGTTGGAAAAAATGTTTTAATTAACATATTGTTTCCGCCTAAACACTAACCTGATTTGTAATTTAACTTACCCAAAATGTAATAAATATAATGTATTCGAGTTTTATAATAGCTAGATTGCTAAACTCCTACTTAACTCGACGGGACTTTCAACTAAATATGCGGGCCCACATTTGTCTATTTCATGCAGAAATGAAACTATAAAAGTTGAGCTAATAAATTACGACTAAAAGTGCCATAGTTGATTATTGCAAGAAATAATCAATAAAGCATCTCAAAAAATCACACACCTCACGTGTCACAACCACATCTGTGGGTTGACAAAACTGACTGGGTCCCCGACCGGGCTCAAAACGTTTGCCCAAAATCAAACTGGGCTTCTTCCACTTGCCCCAATCAAATTTAAACACCTGATGTAAAGCCACATCGGTGACCCAAACGGCTGACGGCTCCTGTAGGTTATCGTTGTGGCGATAAGCGATGGTAATGCTATGCGGTAAAACAAACAGACCTTTGCCCCATTTCAACCGAATTTCACCCGTTTGTGGGTTAATGTGCAATACGGCATCGGTATTCATAAAACCGTTTTGATTGTGATATTTAAAGTTTTCGTCAAACGAATGACCATTCCATACATTTGAACCGCGATGGAGTACAACTAATTCGTGGTTCGGAGTTTGGTCTTCCAGCAGCCGTGTAGCCACGCTTGCGATCTGTATAAAAAGAAAAATTAGGGTAAATAATTGAGTGGATTCTAAAATATAGGGTGCTGATAGTAGAGTGGTTTTGTGGTAAGGGTATCTGGATTTGATACTTTTAGTATCTGGGTTTTGACAACTTGACAATATTTATTGATTATTTATTTCAAAGCGTGGATAAACAAAATTGTTTTATATAACTGTAAATTCAATTTTCGGCTTTGTTGCATTTTAATGAAATTGTATCTTCATGTTGGTTCTTTAGTAACATAGGACAGGTTACTAGTGATGTGCTCAAAACCCCTGTCTTATTCAACCAGACTTGAGACTGGATACGGTGAAGTATTACCATTCTAAAATTACACTTATATATATATATATATATATATAGTAGATAAATAAGCTGCTTTTGTAACATTATTTAATTATATGAAGCACATCTAAATTGTACTAAAACAGTCGGCAAATATTATCTTAATAGTATTAGTAAAATATTTTATAAAACTTAATTTAGGTCAAAAACAAATTTTTTAACATTTTAAAAAATTGAAAAACAAGCAAATTAGTTGCTTCAAAATAATGCATTTTTATAAAATATGTACATATGTACATATGTACATGTATATAGAAATAAATAATGAAAGCAACGCATTTTTTATATTTAAAGTAATATTCATTGATTTCTAGAATATTCTGAATGCGTTTAGTGTAGAATTTGGTTTTGTATTACATTATTAATGTTCTTAATTAAACATTATAATGATATTGGTAGAAAATATTGGTTTTTATAAAACATTTTACTTATACTGTTAAGATAATCTTTAACAAATATTTTATTACAATTTAGATGTGTTTCACATAATTAAATGGCTTCACAAAAACAAAAAAATTTACTGTATTGAGTTTGACAGCAGCTGTATATATATATATATATATATATATATATATATATATATATATACGTATACATAGTTGCAGTAATTAAAATATCATTGAAACAATGTTATGTTTGACGTGCATTTCGAAATTTTAATAATATTCATATTTTTCTTTCTGCATATTTGACACTTTCTAAAGTCATACTCAGATATTGACAAACCTAATCTGTCATAATACCAATGATTTTCAATTTATTGAAGTTACAGAAAAACCAATAATTATTTCTATTTAAAAAACTTTTAATTTCATTGTACTAATCAATCTAACAATTGAAAAATATACATTTTAAAAATAGACTAAAATTCAAATAAACAAAAACAGAAAAGAATAAAAAAAAGTAATTAGTAGTAGTGACCATATTAAACAACATTAATCTCGTCACGTGTATGTTAAAACAAAAAATGGATAAATTCATTATACACATGTATGCTTGTATGACAAGATAAAATTGTATACAACTTTATTATTGTTAACTGTTTCATGTATTATTTAACTCGTTTGCCACAGAAGTCATTTCTGGTTTTAAAAATCTACTTTAAGTTTATTTGTAAAAGTGTCGCAATAACACAAGCTGTTTGAATGCTTAAATACGTTTACTTGCTAAAACGTGTTTTCGGTAGGAGTAACAAACTTAAAAAAATAGTTAAAACCACCGTAAACTTAAAACAAACAATAATGAAATTAGCAATTAAAACATTCTAACTACATTGAAAGTAACAATAATTTTGATTTTCCTTAAAGAAATATGAATAATTATAAAGACTTGAGTAACGCTCACGTGTAGGTTCTAGTTGCGATAATAACCAACCATTTGGTTACTCTGATGGGAAAAACTAATATTACAGTATTTGCATACAAATATTGGAAATTAACAAATACGTACATTGCCCAGTTTATCGTAATTTTTAATTTTGATTTCTTCCAGATCTTCTACCACTTCGATCGGATCAGCTGTATCTGGTTGACTCAAGAAACGCAATTTCTCAGTAGAGCTGATATTTGGCAGTTTTGGAGCATATTCAGAAGCGCTTTTGGGGACGAGATTCCATTTGTCGGGATACATGTTGCCTACACAATATCCTGCACTGTCAATTGTATTATCAACACTGAATATTAAACAAAATAGAAGTGATTTATTTAGTGACCCATTTTAATGTGTAACAAAAGATTACAATTCGATTGGCTGTTAAATGAATGACCATGTAAATTCTAATTCTTAGTCATAAAGCACTAATCAATATTATAAAGTAATGTATTATTGAAATATAAAAATAAATTATTTATTTATTTATTTTTACTAGTTTGAATGTTTTAACCGGAAAAGCATCTTTCAACAATGTACATTTTTGGGAATCCGAACATAGGCCCGCATTTAGTGCCAGTGATGGGGTTCAAATCCATGGACGCATGGAGAAAGCTCCATGCAGAGTTGGAAGAGATGAATATGGGTATGGAAGTCGTTAAACGACTACACTACTTTGACTACAATAATTAAAACCTTACTAAATAAAGCATATTTTTTAATTTTTACTACCTGAACGTTTTACAAAAAATATTTTTTAGTAACTGGACATTTGGTGAATCTAAACTAGGGCCTGCGTTTAGTAAGACGGTAAAACGCGAACTCAAAACTGCTCATTTTTCATTCTAGCTCTCTATCTACTTTGCTTCCCCAGCGATAAATTTATTATTATTATTATTAACAATTATTATTTAAAACCCTTTTGCTTTAAAGAGAATGAGGCAACAAAATTGTTATATAAGATTATACATAAAAATTTTGGTTATAAAGATCATGCATATCGAAAATTAAAAGTCTATTCGAATTTTGCTAGATTCTTTTATCGGAATCATACTGTTTTTACTTTTTTTTACCGTAGTTTAATAGAATGGTATCCTCTTGTTGTTTTTTAGTAATATTAATTTTTTATAGAGGCAGGTTGATAACCTTGCACTCAAATCCTCCTTCTCCTTTCTCAACCAGGCTTGAGACCGGCTACGATGGAGTTGCAATAACTTTAATAATGCAATATTTTAATTACTTTTAATTATGTTTTAACTTATCCATGTCCAGACAGAATTAAGATTTTTCTATCCAAAAAATGACTTCTGATTACCCCCCCCCCAAAAAAATAAACAAGAAAATACCTGGTATAATACATCATGTACAAATTGCACATTTCATCGTTGTGAGTCGAACCTGCGTAGGTAAACCGATTTCTACTGGAACTGTCATATACACATCGAGCCAAAATAATGTCGGTGTCTGTAATTTCAACCGAATCAAATGAAGAACCAATCCGATTGATGGGATAGAAAGCTTGCGGCCATTGAGGATTGGTACGGCCCAAAAGCTGGGGCGACCCAACTCCGTCTACAAATCGATATCCAATCACACTTCGGCCCAATGTATGCGCGTGACCACGAATTCCCATCAATATAATTGGTTGTTTTGTGTTAATTCTATTTTTAATTCATAAACAGTCAAAATTTATTATCAACCAATAGAATGAAAAATATTATTACGTAATAATAATATTATCGTGGTTTAAAAATGCTGCTAATTCAACATTTTATAATTAAATATAAATTGGGAATTGTTGCATACTGCACTAAACTTTTCGTTAATGTATTAGAACTACCATGTTTAAAATAATACAGGGGTACATCAAAAATAAATTTTGTTACTGCTTCTATTTTTACTAGTAGTAGATTCTAATATGACACAATTTATGTGTAATCTGGTTTATAGTATCAAATGGAACTATAAAAGATGAGCAAATTGAGATTGTAAATAATAGCAAAATGTCGCAAAATGTCCACTGCTGAAAGATGTTTTTTGTAAAACATTCAAAGTAGTAAACATAAAATAAATAAAATGAAAATAAATATTTGGCAAAATACTTGGAGAAATAATGAAAATAATAACAAGTCGTATCTACAATGCAACTTCTTGACTTGGAATATGCAGCAGTCATCAAAAAATCAAATACATTATACACAAATTCAGATGTTTCTCAATCCATTAAGGTCAATAAACACAAAAAATAACTTGTCTATACCTCTACATATCAAACAAATATCATTAGTTAAAACGGGGACAACTAAAATTAATGCTAAAACCGAATGCAGAGAAATGATAACAGTCTTTTGTAAAATAAAACTTATATGACCATCATATTTCATCGTTTCGTTTGTACTCATCTTTTGTCATCTTTATAGGCCTACGTACAAGTAACAACTAAAATCGAGAGAACAAAATTTGTAAAGCACTTGATAATTTTTATTGTTATTGCTTTAAAGACATTTTTAAAATTACTTGTCATCATCACCTTACGAGCAATAAAATTAAAAAAAGAAGTCATAGAAAAAAAGTCGAGTTCTGTGTTTATTGTCTGGAAAACTAATAAAACTAATTTTGAAATAAGAAATAAAAAATGGTAGAAAACAAAATTTTAAAAGTACAGACAATTTAATTAAAAATATTTAGAAAAAAAATGTTGTGGGAGATCATAAAGGCAGTTTGAAAGTAAGTGCGGCTAGATGTTTGTTGCATATTGCAAAGAAGACTATTAAAACATGGAACAAAAACCATATATTTAAACAAAGTATGTATGTGTGTGCCGGGGTAGTCTAATAGTACGGCACTCAACTCGAAGTTAAACATGGATTCAATTTTTATCACCGGTATTAAATGCAGGCCCCGTTTGGCTTTTCAAAAATGTCCACTTTCTGAAACAATGCTCACCGTAAAACATTCAAAGCAATAAAAATTTAAAAAATCATCGACTTCTAAAAATTAAAAACGGTTAATTCTTTTTCAATGTCCATTTAAAAACAAAATAACGCTAAACCGTTTTTTAATAAGAATTAAAAATGTTATCAAAAGCTCATTTTAAGTCATTATTATTATTATTATTATTATTATTATTATTATTATTATTATTATTATTATTATTATTATTATTATTATTATTATTATTATTATTAGTAGTAGTAGTAGTAGTAGTAGTAGTAACAGCAGTAGTAGTAGTAGTAGTAGCAATAGTAGTATTTGTATTATTACTAAATAATTTGAGTAATGCTTATAAAGTCCCATTTTACGATAATTGTGCTGTTCTCCGTACTGTACTAATCTAAATTAACATAAATAAGAAATTACATAAACAGTAGTGCAATTTAGTTTCTATATTAGTGGATGAGTGCAATTATATACCCAGAGGTTTTTAAAGGTTTCTTGAGACATATATATACACTAAGTGTAATTATTTAATTAAACAAAACAACCTTAATAAAAAGACACAAGGATGTTGTTAGTCATTGTGAATTAAAATCCTATTTAATAACCAAAACATTAGATGTTTTCCATGTTTATTATACAAACAAGGTTTCATGAAATGTAAAACAAAAAAAGTATTTGCTTTCAATGCCATACAAACATTGAAATAATACATAAATAACCAGAAAACCAACTTTTTTAATCAAATAGACTCTTAATTTTAGAATTATAAACAAAAGATATTAAAAATTGTTTTAAAATAAAAATAAAATTGGGTGAAATGAATGTTAGTACAAAAAATTGCCTCTAAATCCAAAATTCTTGTACTTTAATTTCAGAATCGAAACTTTTAGCAACTAAAAAAATCATATATTTGAAAATGCTATAACTATTGATCTAGCAATACAGCACTGGACTCAGACCTACATAAGTATTGTTTTAACTGCCATCGTCAGAACTAAATGCAAGCCCTCGTTTAGCTTTACTAAATGTTCATTTGCTAAAAATGATTCATAAAAAAACATTCAAACAATAACTAAATAAATCAACTATATATATATATAATATATATATATATATATATATATATATATATATATATATATATATATAAACATCAGCAAGTACATGATCTTGTTTGGGTGGAATATTTATAATTGTAGGAATAAGTATGTAAGTTCCCACAATCATTGGCTGAACGTTTTCGGTAATAATTAAATTCATACCAAACGTGTCCGGATAATGTACCACTTTCAAATAATGCATTTCCAACTGGAGTGCTTTCACTTTTTCATTTATACCAATAGGCAACCCAACTCCAAGTGGAAATTTAAGTGATGGAGCGTTGTGAGCCCAAGCATAAAACACGTATGGGCACGATCCACTCTGTACTTTTATACCAAATTTCGTTGGCATTTCATAACATCCACGAAGAATCATGTGATGGGTAATAGATTTATTTGGATTAGGAATTATTTCCTTGATGTACATAGTTTTATTTACATTTGGGGGCAAAAAGTTAACTGATATGTAGGTATCCTCGTGGTCCGTTAGAATGCTTGGCATATTAAGAGTGTATTTTTGAAAATATTCTTCATGAGAATTCCAAATTAGCAGGTATAATCCAAACAAAATAAAATTAATTTTCCAATATTGTTTAGTGTTGCTCATATTTATGAATATCTATATTTAAAACAAATTACTTTTTGTTTTATTGTTAATAAATAAATATAATTCTCAAAAAATATTTTAAAATATACGTTGGTTTTGGGTATGTTCATAATTAAAATAAAACGTTCATCTCACAATTTACGTCTTCTAATATATTTATTTAAAAAATAAAAATTTAACTTAACCAAATATGCTTTAAAAAATATGATTTTATCTTTAATTTTAATTTAACTAAAATATCCAATTATTAAATTTTTTAAAATCATCATCGGGGATAAACACCCCCCCACCGGTTATTATCACTCAGGGTAGTCCAACAAAAACCAAGCGTCTGTAAAAACGTCAACTTTTGTAGTGTGTACTCAAAGAACGACACTTGAGGTGTGCTGACATTAAATGTTAATTACATCCCAAGTTAAGCCCCTCCAATAATTTCTGTTGGCTGCATAGGGTAAACAAACGGACGCCCATTTAAATAATTCATTTGAACGGGGGCTTAGCATAAATAAAAGAACTGAGTTCGCATGCTACAATGTTTGTCCAAATTTTCCGTTGGCCGCCTGGCCTTCTTTTCCATCCGGATAATGGGTGGGCTTCCATGGCTATTCTGGCTGGATGAGTGAGAAGATTTACGTAAAACATGGCCAATCCATTTTAATCGTCTTTCTTTAACTGTGCTAGAGATACATGGCCAATAAATGTTAAGAGACTTACAAATATCTGGGAATGGTCGAAATATTTTACTAGTTATTAAGTGAGTGCGTTCAATAGAGGACAACGAGCGAAACCATATAGATCTTAAACAGCTTTGCTCAAAAAGAACAAGCTTTTGCGTATCCGCTTGGGTGAGAGTTCAAGTTTCACATGCGTAAAGAAGAATGGAACGCACTAAACTCTTATATATTCTAATCTTGGTTTTAATAGAAATATTACTTTTGTTCCACAAAGATTTACTTAAACGCCCAAAGGCTGCAGCAAAGAGGCGAATACGACGCCGAATCTCTGAAAAGCTGGATCCTTTACTATTTATAATCGAGCCTAGGTACGTAAATTCATCGACCACAGGGAGTGGGCTACCATTAACAGTAATTGGATTTCTAAAGGGGACGTTAGCTAAAACCACAGTTTTTTTAGTATTAAGATATAAACCGTATTTCTCTGAGGCTTTTTTGAGTAAGTTCAATCGCATTTTGCAAATTTTCTTCGGTTTCTGCCATAAGAACCGCATCGTCTGCATATTAAAGATCCGCTACCTTGCGACCATCATGAGCTATACAGCCCTCAAATGACCGAGACACTTCATCAAAAATGTCATCAACTACAAAATTGAAGAGCATGGGAGCTAAAACACATTCTTGGCGAACACCTGAATTTATGTAGATTGCATCTGTTAAAGAATCACCATTCCGTATTACTGCGTTTGATGACGTGTATAACGATTTAATAATGTTGACAATCTTGGCAGGAATTCCTTTGGTAATAAAAAATTCCATAGCAGGTTGCAATCAACAGAATTAAAGGCGGCTGAATAATCTATAAATGCACAATATGTAGGCTGTTGATATCGCGAACGAAGTTCTAACATTCTACGAACAGTATGGATTTAATCGATGCATCCCATCCCAGGACGAAATCCAGCCTAGTTGGCTCGTGTTCGAAGCTCCCGTTTACCACGAATCCTGCGTAAAATAATATTTACCAAAATTTTTGAAGCCCCGCAAAGTAAGCTGATTCCTCTATAATTAGCGGGGTCAGTTGTGTCTCCCTTCTTATGAATTGGGATTATAATAGCTTGTGTTCATGATTCTGGAATTTTTTTTCTTTCCAAATGGAGTTTATCAAGGAATATAAATCTTGAATAATATTTATCCCGCCATACTTAAAAATTTCTATTGGTATGCCATCTACTCCAGTAGCCTTCCCATCTTTCAGTTGATGGCATGCTAAAATAATTTCTTCGTGCGAGGGGGACTCTATCGAAACTACGTATGTGGGATCGGGGGGTTGTCCATAAAGTTAATTGGAAACCTTCGCCTCTTCGTGTTTAATGGGATTAAGTAATTTTGCAAAGTGTGATGTCCATTGATCTGCAGAGATCGCCGATAAGCGTTGATTTTGGAAGGAATGTCCTTTGCAAAGTTCATTCATCTTTTTGAATAAGGTTTAAGTATTGTTACGCATTACAGCATTCTCTAATTCCTCAGCTACATGCAACCAATATTTCTCTTGCTCATTATTGAAATTCGTTATATATTCCTGTATCTTCTTGTCTCCATTCAATTTTCTGTGCTGGTTTTTGTTCAAAAATTAATTTCGTAATACTTCTGTGGAGTTGGAAATCTGAAATGTTGATCGTATGTTAGGTTTCCTGGGTAATAACCTAGAGGCCCTATTTAGTTTAAATGTGATTAAGTTCCAATTATGTTCTACTTTATAGTTATTATTTATGGAAGGACCAGCATTTACATATGCTTTTTCAAATAATTCCTGAATATGGGACGCATTTTTAATAGATTTATCGTCTGGGCGATTAAAGTGCTTTTGTTTGAATCAAAATTTAAATGAGAGTGTGCACTTTAATAACCCGTAATTACTTCTATTTTTCGTTCCAGTACAGCAACCGTGGAATGCACGCACGTCTTTAATTAATGAAAACCAGTTACGAGAGACAAATGTAAAAGTAAAATTTACAAACACAACAAAATATAAAATAATTAATTAATTTTATAAAATAGTTACAAATACACTTAAAAACACATTTTAAAGCTACGTGTAAACTGGTCATAAACACTCATACTATTAATATAAACAAAAATTAAAATGCAAGGTATAAAATTATAGTAACAATAACAACAAAAATAAACATGGGAAAAATAGTGCTTAAAATAATAAATGACTTGGTAATGTAGAATCAAACAAACAATCAATTAAAACATTATATAAAATGTTTGTTATGTTGAAAACAAAAAAGCAATAATACTGAAAGCTCACAAAACAAAACAACCCAAATGTACAAAATGCAACAAAACATTTATAATTACTTAAAAAATAATGTAAAGTTCAATTTTTTAAATGATTAACAATTTTGTTAAACACAAAAAATATTAATTATAGTTTATATAAAAACAATTTAACATATATACTTATTTAATGTACAAATAATTTTTATAGTATTCTATTAATGCAAAATACCCATTTTACATTTATTAATTAATAAAATAATTTTTTTACACATTGATTTTATATTAAACATTTTTGCAACATTTAAAATATAGTAAAAAAAGAAATAATAAAGTGTTGTTAGTATTACTAAACGATTGACGATATATTAAATATTCATACAATCGTTTATCGAATTATGCTAAAAACCTTTATTGTATTTTAAATTATATATATATAATAATTATTAACAATAATAAAAACAACAACTAATACAAAAATAACATTTTATAAAGCAAATATTATGATGCCAACCTCATAATTTAGAGAAGAATTCGTATAAATAATGTTAGAAGTTCAAAAAAATAGCGTACTTAAACAATAAAAAAAATAATTTTAAACATAAAAAATTAACATATAAAAATTTATTTATACAAATATATTTTGAATTATTATATTAATAAATTTAATTTATTTTAAAACATTTATTATATTTTTAATAAACTTATCCGCACATAAAAATTATGTAACAATTTTTTTGGTAAATAAATTGAATATAAAAATAATAAAAATAAAATTTAATTAAGAAATAAAACAAAAAGTAAAATTTACAATAAAAGAAAAGAAAAAACTGTTTAAACTTGAGGTTAAAAAATAAGTAGAAAGGCAAAATATAAAATTAAAAGCAGTGAGTTAAAAACAAAACTTTATTATAATTTTCTTTTAAGTTGAAAGGTAGATCACATAGTTGTTTACAGAACTGTAAATAAGTTTGTACCTCAATGATTATTTAATATATAAGTACATAAATAATAGTAATTGAAGTAATAATAACGATTGTTATTATTATTATTATTATTATTATTATTATTATTATTATTATTGAGTTTAATAATAGTTCAACCGTGCAATAACTATGATTTACTTCAAAAATTATTTATAATGTTATTGTACTTTACTAATTTAAAATAAACATCTCTATTACCAATTACCGTTGTACAAATTTTAATTCATATTTTTTAGTTATTTGCCTACATATATTATAATAGAAAGCAAAGAAACATAGATCAAATTTTGTTTAGTAAGGTTAAAATATTATTAATTTAATATAATTATAGTTACAACAATATTTAAGATAAAAATTAAATACAACTAACATAAAAAAATGAAGTGTATGGTACGTGAGCTAGATGTGTAGGCTATCTGATTATTGCATTGCACTTCGTTTTGTATTACAACCTTTGGCATTATTTTTGTTTGTTATATTTTTGTATTTTAGAATTTATATATATCGTTATGTCCTCCAGCAATTTGTTTTATATAGTAAAAATAGGTATAAAAAGAATGTCATTTTAGGTATGCTTTGTTCTACTTGTAATCTTTGGTTTTATAAAGGTTGCACTGTTTTAACTAAAGAAAATTACAATATAATAGCAAAATTATTAACTGAATTTAAATATAGAAACTATATCTTTATTAAAGATCAAAATTTACCAAAGTGCTTATTAATTAGATTAAAACTAGAATTACTAATAGATACCGTAAATAATTCAAAAAATAACAAAATGATACCACACCGGTAAACAATAACAAAAAAGTAATAATGGAACCTAAATAACAGGGTTGAGTACAAGCCGAATACAAGTTACAAGTTGTTTTGCGAGATGAGTAAAAGCAAAACGTTTTTTGATCCTCGGTTCTATATATCAATGATATCAGAAACAGAAATAAAAATAAAATAAATACCAAAATTGGGTCAAATAGAAAGAGCCAAGTTAATTATAATTGGAAAGCTTATAATTGTTGTAGGCCTTTTTGAAAACTTGAAGTAACAATGCAGAAACTACTTTGACGGGTAGGTAAGTCTATAGAGTGATCGTTCTGTAAATAAAATGATGAATCCTTAATAAATAATAAATAATAATAATAATAATAATAATTATTATTATTATTATTAATCGCGAGAAGGTCCTAGATTTGGACAGTTTAAAGTGATGACTTCTTAGAGAGTTTTGGGCTAAAATAAATAATGGCGAGATAGAATCGGAATTGATTCATTGATAGGTGAAGATATTATCACCCTGGGGAGGTCTATCTCTTAAAGAAAACAGTTTTAAGAATTTTAATCTTTGTTGGTAGGGTAAGTTGTTGAATATATGGGGCAGTTTAGTGCGTTATCTAGCTTTAGGATCTCTGATTTTAGAATTAAGACTGTAACGTGAGCATAGTATTTAAGATGTGGTATCAAGTACAACATATACAGCAAACGCAGGCATTTGAGGGAGAATGTTTTCTAGGTCCCTTTTAAAAAGTTAATCAGTCTATAGCAAGTTTGAGTTGTTTTGATATGATGCTCTGTAAACATAAGGAACAAATTAAATATGACTCCTAGGTCCTTAATTGAGTTAACAGATTCAATAGGTTGAATAGCAGGAGAAAGTAGGGTGTGTATGTTGCCTGACGGCCGTCTAAAAGTTATAAGTTTACATTTAGTCTTATTAAGCGGTAACTGATTAGTTACTGATCAGTTGAAAATTCCAGTAATGTCAGCCTGTAGTAATTCGGAGTTAATACCCTAGATCTTAACATTACCTACATAAAGCAGAATGTTAGAGCAAACAACTAAGGATAGATCATTAATAAAGAGAGTAAACAAGAGGGGACCTAAAACATATCCTTAAAGAACCCCAAAAAGATGTGACATAAAAAGCGTAAATCAAGCTCAACGCAAACCTTAAAAGTACGATCTTTTATCCATACTAGGATAGAGCCGACGATCTTAGAAATAAGAAAATTGAAGAAAACTTTGTCGAATGCTTTGGCAAAATCGAAATAGCACTGACAGGCTTATAGTTGTTTAGAATTTATGTAATGAGGTTAGTAAAACAAGACTTCTTAGGCATAAAGCCATACTGAGCAGGATTTACAATGTTGAGCTTGATTAAGTGATTTAGTAAATAGGAACTAATAATTTTTTGCATGATTTTACTAGGAGTGGAAAATATACAGATTTGGGCCATAGCTTTCAGGTTTAAAACTGCACCCTGACTTATGAATAAGTCTTATAAAAGCGACCTCTCACATAAAAAGGAAGAAAATAAAAAGAAAGAATGGTTAAATTTTTGCTTATTACTGATTAATTTTAATACTAAATTTTTGTTAAACTTTGCTTAACTTACAAGTTTATGGAGTAGATTTCCTTTGTATCCTCTGATAAGCCTAATGCATTCGTTACGAATATCTAAATAGGTGTAGTGAAAGTAAGGTTATTTAGTAGCTTTCTACAAATAAAAGACCCTATTCTATTTTTTAATTAACCTGCAGATGTGTCTGAAGTTTGGAGTTGGTGTTGTAAAATCTTATTAAAATCTTGGCCCACATTTTTTTTACTTTAATTTAATACGGATAATTATCAGCACCTTAGCCAATTTTAATTAAAATGTTTTTGTGTAATCTAAATGATCGTTCTGTAATTTATTATTACAATATAGTTTAGAATTACATAACAATACTGCTTACCAACAAGAAA
Organism: Cardicola forsteri; assembly: GCA_025895645.1. Taxonomy (NCBI): domain Eukaryota; kingdom Metazoa; phylum Platyhelminthes; class Trematoda; order Strigeidida; family Aporocotylidae; genus Cardicola; species Cardicola forsteri. The sequence goes on along the minus strand of JAKXYG010000618.1, from coordinate 267,887 downwards.
AACAGGATAAAATATATTCACAGAACCACAGTCACGTCCACAACAAACGTAATAAATTCAAATACAAAAAGGAGCTTCAAAACAAAGTTCAAACAAAGTCAAAATTGTTTAAATGTATAATAACATAAAAATTGTAATTGAACTAAAAATTAATAATAATTTCAAATATTTTATTCCAACAATAACACGCATCTTTTTTTGTATTTGAATTTATTACGTGTTATTGTGACTGTAATTTTGTAAGTATTGTTACGACATGTTTTTTGTTGGTAAACAGTATTGGTATGTAAATTTGACTTGTTTTGTAGTAATAAATTGCAGAACTATAATTTAAATTACACAAGAGTTTTTCTAATTGAAATTAGCTGGGGTGCTGATAATTATCCGTATCAAATTAAATCAAAGAAACTCAAGGCCGAAATCTTAGTGAGATCTTACAACGATACAGCAGGAAGCACAAGGTCTTAGACAGAGAAGTCCAAACCGTTAGGTAAAAAAAGTTATAGTCAATTTTGTAACCAAGAGGTTGCGCTGTGATAGTAAAGTAAGTTAAGTCTTCCCATGTGGTCTAGTAGTTAGGATCTTCGGCTTTTACCCGAGAGGACCGGTTTTGATTCCCAGTATGGAAAAGCTTTGACTTTTTAAATTACTGCGGTACGCTTGCGTAACGTGCTGATCAAAAGTTGTTTATTGTTAACGCGCTTGTTAGTTGTTTCGTGGCATTGTTATTTGTTTTGCGTTGTTTTTAGTGTTTTTTTGTTGTTGTTGTTTTAGTGTTGTTTATTGTGCATTCTGTGTTGCCTAATTTTTAAATCGGTCCGATTTGTATAAATCGTGCCTTAAATTTTTATAAACGTTTTTGCTATTTGTGTCATCTGTGCAACCTGAGTTGTACAGCTGATTGATCGAGTGCGAATTGCATGATTCGTATTTGAAACTTTTTTATTAATTTTTCAACTGATTATTCACTCTGCCTTGCATTGTGATATTTGCTTTTTATTTTATTTTAACAGTCATTTCAGTTTTTTCCGACTTAACGAAAACCTCCCAAACCGCACTTTGTGGAAGACGGGGGTGTGGTAAATCGGTCAAGTCCGGTATGTTTTGTTCTGGGTGTAACACCTGGTTTTATGAAAAATGTACTGGTTTTTCAGATTCCAATTATACAGAATTAGCCAACAGTAGCGTCGAGTTTAACTGCATCAACTGCCTTTGAGTAAAGAACCTTAAGTCTTCCGACCCAAGGGATTGTTTTATTTCAGAACTACTTAATTTAGTCAAAGAAGTCCAGTCCAGTAATTTAGTCCTTAAAAACTCGCTCGCTGCACTCTAAGAATCTTTTTCGATTGTATCTACGAAACAGTTTAATGATATTAGTTCCCTTAAAGACTCAGTAGGGTATCTTTTAACAACTGTTAAGGACTCTTTGCTCCCAACTACAAAAGCCGTCCTCAGATTTTCGCAGAACGAAATTCTATCCGCAGCTAAACAATTTGCTGCCAATAGATGTCGAGAGAATAACTTAATTGTTAGAGAGATCCCAGAGACGGCTACGAATTATAAGAACATTGTCTCTGAGTTGATCAATTCCTGTCTCCCTTCGACCCCCGAAGTTAAGATAACACGTATGTCCTGCAAATGTCCCCATACCTTCCCTCCTATCATCGTTAGTAGTACCCCATGTGTCGTTTCTGATATCTTAAGCATGTGGCCCTCAATCCGCAAAAATTTTCCAGGAATCTGTCTCCACAAAGACCATCCTATAACAGATAGGTTGGGTAAATCTCCTGTTTTACCCCACAGCATTTGTCCCAAACTCGTGGCTATCCCAGTAGTAAAGTTTACTCCTCTTAAGCTAAAGGATACCTCCACACCTCTCTCCATTACCCAGGGATTTTCCCTTTCCGCCCCGGAGTCGCGTCCCATTTTATCATTGCCTAAAAGAATAAGGACCGTTATTACCCTCCCAACCCCGTCCCTCTGAATATTTTTTATACCAACGCTTTCAGTCTTTCGAATAAGCTCACCAAATTAGCCAGCCTAGCTGAAAAATCTAAACCCCACATAATTGGTATCACTGAAACTTGGTTATCAGATGATATACATGATAATGAATTACTAATCCATGGCTACAACATTGTCCGATGTGATTCAAAAGTTTATAGATGCGGGGGTTGTCTCTTCTATATCAAGGATGACATTAGTTTCTTTCCCCTTCTCTCCTCGGATTTTTTTGAACATGGATACGATCTTCTCTTTGTTGCAATCACCCTCTCCTTAGATAAACTTGCCCTCTTCTTTATCCTTTATTGACCCCTCTCCTTTCCGGAAGCCCAATAGGTCCCTTTTCCAAGACCTTTACTCTGTGTTAGCGACCAAACATAACCACCATATTCTAATGGGTGATTTTAACGCCCCTTTTATAAATTAGGACATTTTCAGCTGCTTTCCTAAATCCTTTAATACCACGTTCCTCCAATTCAGTATTAAGCACGCACTCTACCAGCACGTTCGCTCTCCTACCAGGTTTAGGATTGGCAGCTCCCCCTCCTGCCTTGATCTAGTTTTCACGAATAAAGCCTCGTGATTAGACAGTAATGTCTATCTCCCTCTTTTGGGTAAGAGTGATCACACTCTACTTGCCCTTAAAATCCATTTTTCTTATTCAATTGTGGGCTTTAAGCCTCAATCCCTGCTTATTCCTAATTTTCATAAAGCCGACTTTGTATGTCTTAAGAACTTCATGAGGCAAGTCAACTGGGACATCTCAAATAATAACTTAGATAATTTATATCACTTTTGTCATTCCATTCGAATAGGTATAGAGCGTTTTATTCCCTTCCACATCCCTACTTGTTCCAAACCCAAAATTCCCTGCTTCATTATTCGTATTATTAAGTCCCACAACATAGTTTTTCATAAGTGGAAATTGTCAGGACTCCCCTCCTTCCTCTATCGCTACCTAGATTTGCGCAGTAAATCTGTAGCTTGTCTCAGACGGCTTAAAAACCTTAGACTCCATTCACTCCTGAGCAATGCCAGATCGGATAATAGTCTTCTATTCAAATTTATCAAAAACAAACAGGGTTATAACCTTTCCCTTCCTAAGCTGAAAGATAATACTGGTTTATTTTTATCGCTCCCTGAGGTGTGCAATACCTTTGGGGAATACCTTAAGTTTGTTTTTAATTCCGACTTTTCAATCGATTCCCTTCCTGATCCTGCCCTCGATTCTGGTAGCCCTATCATCACTTCCCCTTTAGTGTTTAAGTATTTGTCCCAACTTAAATCAACATTCTGCGGTGCTGACGACTTTTTTCGAGAGTCCTTAGAAAATGTACATCCGAAATCGCTCCTCCCCTCACCCACATTTTTACCCGCTTTATTCAGTCCGGCATTTCCCCTGCAATTTGGAAGCTTGCGTTTATACGTTTAATTTATAATTCCGGTTCCAAGTTTAAGCCTGATAGCTTTAGGCCCATAAGTATTCTGTCATATTCCAGCAAAATCCTCAAAAAAATAATTAAATCCCATTTAATAGGTTTTATCACGCACAACAGCCTTATCAACCCCGCTTAGCATGGGTTCATGTCGGGGAGATCCTGTCTCTCCAACCTTCTTGAGTTTACCAAAAAAATTACCCACATGCTGGAACGATCATCATCAGTCGACGTTATCTACTTCGACTTTTGCAAAGCGTTTGATAAAGTTCCGCACTCTGCACTGTTTAGTAAACTCAAAGCTTTTGGTATAGGTCCTCTTCTCTTAGAGTGGATACACGAGTTTCTCTCCAATTGCCAGTTCAGCGTCAAATTAGGAAATGCATCTTCCCCCCTACCCCGATTATTTCAGGCGTCCCCCAGGGATTAGTATTAATGCCACTTCTTTTTGTTATCTATATTAACAATTTGCCCTTGGTTGTTCTCTCTAATATCCTTCTCATGCTGACGATGTCAAAATTTGGGGCTCCAATTCTGAACAATTGCAACAGGATATCAATAACATTAATCAATGGTCCCTTGATAATGCTTTCCTCTAAACATTTCCAAATGTAACCACTTCTCTTTGGTAAATTCTCTAAAAATCAGTTTAAATTTCCTAGTTTTCAGAACATCACCAAGATCGACACGGTTAAAGATCTAGGAGTTACTTTCAACCCCTTCCTTAGTTTTTCGTCCCATCATAACAGAACAATTCTTTAACCTGTTATCGTCTAACCAAGTTTTTAGGCGTAATTTGGGAATATTCCAGTTAACTGTACACGACTCCTTTATCAACTCTGTATTATACCGCACCTTAAATACTGCATTCAAGTGACTTCCCCACTTCTAAGGGCTGATATCGTTAAACTAGATAAGGTCCAAAGAAGCTTTACTAGGCTGCCGCGTGCCCTTAAAAACGTCTCTTACCCTAAGCGGCTAAAACCCTCCGTCTCTTCCCATTGAATGCTAAAAGACTCCAGGGCGTTCGCACTTTTAAATCCGTACGATACGCTTGCGTGACGTGCGCTTAAAAGTTTGCTTATTGTTTTTGCGCTTGCCATTGTGTTTACGTGTTTTACGTGTTTTTTGTGTGTTTAATTGTTCAGTTTTTGTTAATTGTGTGTGCTTTGTCTATAATTGTGCAAATCCGTTTGCCAATTGTTTGATTCAAGTACGATTTATGTTCGCGCTTGATCCTCCATTTTATAATCTCTTTAACCCGATTATCACATTGCTTTGGTTGTGATATTTTATTTTTATTACATTTTTTAAAAATTTTAGCCTAACAATAAAAGTATCTCAGCTTGCAATTTGTGGCTGTCACGGGTGTAGTAAGTCCGAAAAAACTGGTATGCTTTGTTCAAAGTATAACACTTGGTTCCACGAAAATTGTACTGGTTTTTCAGAAAATATCTACAATAAATTGGCCACTAGCGATATCGATTTTATTTGTACGAATTGTATCTGGTCATTCAATTTTTCTCTTGCCGTCTATCCCCGCGCTACCACTAAGTCTGACCCCAATTTAGATGCCAAACTTGACCTTATTCTAGATCTAGTTAGAGATGTTAAACTTAGTAACTCCAGCATTTGTAAATCTGTAGTGGAACTAGTTGAATCACATTCAGCTCTGCATATAAGTTCTAATAAACACTCTGCTGAGATTAATCAGCTCAAAGCTTTTGTTGGAACCCTCACCTCGACTCTTGAGAAAGCCACTCCCTCTCCCACTACTAAAGCCGTCATTAGACTTTCTCAAGATGAAATCTTGTCAGCCGCTAAACAATATGCTGCTGATATAAGGAGGTATAATAATCTAATAGTTAGAGGCATTCCCGACACTGCTATTAATTTAAAAAAAAAATAGTCTCCGAGATAGTTAAGACTTGCCATCCTCAGCAAATTAATTTTAAGGCCACGCGTATAACGTGTAAACGGCGTCTACCCTTCCCCAATTATTGTCTCCTTCAAATCTATGGATATTGCCTCCGAGATCCTCAGTAACTAGACGTCCGTTAAGTCTCAATTCCCAGAGATCCGTTTACACAAGGATCACGCTACGTCAGACAGGATTGCAAAACCCCTAGTTTGCCCACTCATCCTGTCCAAAATTAACCGCTATACCCATAGTCAAGTTAACCCCCTTTGACTTGAAAACAGCCCGCTCTACGTCCCTGTTTCTCAGGATTTTCCACTTGCGCCCCGAAGCCATGTCCATTTCCTCCACCGTCTAAAAAGAACAGGACCGCTTCTTTTTCTCCCCTAAGAGTAGTTTATACCAATGCCTGTAGTCTCCTTAATAAGCACACCGAGTTAAGTTTTTTAGTCCTAGAATCTAAACCCCATATTATTGGCATTACTAAAACCTGATTGTCGGAGGATATACTTGATAATGAATTGCTACTCCAAGGCTATAGTATTATCCGATCCGATTCTAGGCGGACTAAATACGGTGGTTGTCTTTTCTATATTAAAGATGGTCTCAACTACTCTCTCCTCTCTCCTCTTGCTGCTATAAGTCGCGGATTTGACTTGCTTTCCATCTCTATTTCTCTCACTTTTGAAGATCAGGTTAGATTTCTATTCTCTATAGACCTCCTTCCCTCCCAAAGGCCTCTAACTTAGCTCTATTGGAAGAACTCCCATTTAAATCCTCGTTTCCCCTCATAAATATCTAGTTCTCATGTAGAGATTTCAACGCCCTTCTATCTGCTGGGACACCTTAACCAGTCCGGGTAAGTCTTTCAACTCACGCTTTCTTCAATTCTGCATCGAGAACGCACTTTTCCAACATGTGTCCTTTAATACTAGACAGGGTTGGTGTTCTTCTTTCTGTCTTGATTTAGTACTCACAAATCACTCTCATATAATAGATTCTATTAATGTTCTTCCTCTTCTGAGTAAAAGCGATCACTCGGTTTTGACCTACAAAGTGCATCTCCATAGCACAGCCCCTATTGCCAATTTTAGTTCCGCTCCTATCCCTGATTTCAATAATGCTAATTTTGAGGGTTTAAGGAACCATTTTAAGAGTATTGAATGGGTTTACTCTTCTACGGACGAGATTGATAAATTCAGCGACTATTTCTCCAACATTATTAAGTCGGGAGTCAAACTTTTTGTCTCTTTCCGTGCGCCCTCTCGGCCATCGAATAAGATTTCACGGCGTTTTCTTCAATTTATTAAACTCCGTAATTGTGAGTTTTATAAGTGGAAATCAACTAGCCTCCCTTGTTTTTATTATGAGTACCTAGCCTTGCGTAACTTAGTTTTAACAGTCTCAAACATCGCAGAATTAATAATATCCTAAATAAAGCTAAGACTGACAAAAGCCTGCTTTTTAAATTCATCAAGAATAAACGAGGGACTACAAATTCTGTTCCACAACTTAAGGATATTCATGGGTCTTTTCTTCCCTGCCTGTAGCCTGCAATACATTCTGCAAATACTTCCAATCTGTCTTTAATGCGGATTTTATAGGAAACCCCTTCCACTAGTCCTCGCTTTTATCAGGATCTCCCCTCATCACCCCGGAGATTGTCCGTATTCTCCTTCTTAAATTAAAATTTTCCTCTAGGGGCTCGGATGAAATATATCCGAAAATTCTCAGAGAATGTGCCGCTGAGTTAGCTCCTGCACTTGCCTACTTGTTTAATCTTTCCTTAAAACAAGGCAAGGTTCCTTCTATCTGGAAATTAGCTTATATTAGACCAATCTACAAATCTGGATGTAGATTTAAGACCGAGAGCTATAGACCTATTAGCATCCTGTCTGCCCCTAGTAAAATGATGGAGAAAATAATTAAGTCCCATCTAATAAATTTTATAGTTGACAACAACCTTATTAATCTTGTCCAATATGGGTTTATGCCCTCGAAATCCTGCCTCACCAATTTACTAACGTTCATTAATAGTCTCACTAAAATGTTGGAGTACTCTCATTCGATCGATGTCATCTACTTTGATTTTTGCAAAGCATTTGATAAAGTACCCCATTCGGCATTATTGAATAAACTGAGAGCCTTTGGGATTAGCCCGTCTCTCCTCGATTGGATAATGGATTTCCTCTCCAATCGGCAACTAAGTGTAAGATTAGGTGATATCACTTCCGCTGCAGTTAACATTATCTCAGGTGTCCCTCAAGGGTCCGTCCTTGGTCCTTTGTTATTTATTATTTATATTAATGACCTACTCGCTGTTGTTCGTTCTGACATCTGTTATACGCTGATAATGTCAAGATTTGGAGTACTAATCCCCAACAACTTCAACTAGATATTTTGTGTATCTACAACTGGTCCATAGCAAATGCGCTCCCTCTGAATTTTTTAAAGTGTAAACACTTCTTCCTTGGTAAATTTTCAGGTAATATATTTAAAGCTCCAGACTCATCTCCCATTATTCGAGTTAATTTAGTCAAGGATCTAGGGGTTACCTTTAACCAATCCCTAAACTTTTCAACGCATTACAGGATAGCAGCTTCCAAAGGGTTCCAACTCACCAAGATTTTTAATCGTAATCTCGGAAATGTCCCGGTGAGTTGAACACGGTTACTCTACCAGCTTTATATTAGACCCCATTTAGAATATTGTATCCAAGTTACATCCCCCTACCTAAAAGCAGACATTAAGATTCTAGACAAAGTACAATGTAGGTTTACAAAGACCTCTAGACAGCTCAAGAACGTAAGCTATACAAACCGTTTAAAATCTCTCAAGCTCTTTCCATTGCAAGATAGGAGGCTCCGGAGCGATCTCATCTTAGTTTATAAATTATTAAGGTCAAATGGTGTTAAACTTCCTCTTGTCCCTGCTAATGATTCTCAAAGGGGGCACCCTTTTAAGTTATCCAAACCTAGAGTAAAATCCCGGTTACGTTTAAACCATTTCTCGTATAGGGTCATATCCGCGTGGAATCTTCTACCAAGCCATGTTGTTTTAGCCCCGTTCATCGACTCTTTTAAATCGGCGTACGATAATTATTTTCTCCATGAATATATTTAATTTTATATTTTTGTTTATTTTTACAACTTTATTATATTTATATACATAATCTTTGAGATTTATTTTATCGACATTTGATATTTTGAACCGAGTACAAAAAGGAGTTTCCTCCTACATAACTTGTGATTTTACCTGATCTTAGTTTTCAAACTCATCAAGTTCGACCAGCTTAAGCATCTTTTCACAATTTCTAGCGACCCTTGTAGAGAACACCCTCTCAAGCTTTCTAAACTCCGCGTTCATTCCCGTATAGGTCTTTACCAATTCTCTTATAGGGTTATTTCCGCTTGGAATAGTTTGCCCCGTACGTTGTGTTAGCCCCATCCATTTAAGCGTTTAAATTGGCATATGATAAGCTCTTTCTTTTTAATTTTACTTAATTCTTTTATTACCCTTTTATTTTTATTTATTCATTTTTGTTATTTTTTACATTCATGATATCCGATAACTTTGAATAGAGTACTAAAAAGAGTTTTCTCCTATTTGACTCGTGTATAAACCTGAAACCTGAAACTTGAAACCTAACATAGCTTAAACATTCACTATATTCGCCTTTAAGGGAACCTTACCCATTATATTATATCCTTTTATGTTGAGTTCAGGGTCGAGTACATTTTCAGAAAACTAAAACTTTATTATATTAAACAGATGTGGGGTAAAAGATAGAAGCTGCTAATCATCAGCAAGTTTATTGTAGAGGCTTAGAATGTTAGTGAAATAAACTTTTAATGACGCGAGAGTAGTAGTAGCAATAATGGGAAGAGTTGGTGTAGTATGTACCTGGTGCAAGTCTGTGTTTCTATTGACGTTACGGAAAAAAAGCAAAAATAATTACAAAATTTGTTGAATTATGTTTTTGAGGGAGAAATTAAACTATTGATCAGAGGTTTAATGTAAAATTAAAAAAACTAAATAAACTTTAAATGTTAAACCACATGGTTATGTTGAGAACATAAATGATAATAATTATAGGTTGTTGACGTCAAGCAGTTATTGTGGAATGAATGTTGACAACACATTTTTTGTTTACAATATATATATATATATATATATATATATATATTATTATTATTATTATTATTATTATTATTATTATTATTTATGGTTATTGGCTTGGATACTTCAGTAGAAGTAGCTTTTAGCACAGATTAAATAGGATTTTAAACAGAAACAGCAAACGATAATCATTACATTTATGTTAGCACACAACGATAATTTTTTTGCAAGATGCACCTTTATATTTCGGTGCTAATGTTTGTAAAAATGGTGTTTAAAATTAAGGAAAATAGAAACCACAAAAAATAACTTTTATTTTTGTGTAAATAACTTAAGCAACTAAATATCTTAAACCAATTCTACAATTTGTTAAAAAACATTTTCAAATCTGCAACCAGCAAAAAAGTCTAATTAACAATTTAAATTGTTTTAAAAAACAATTACAAACTGTGCAATAAGTGTATTGTGTAGATTATGTAACTCTATTAGAAAATAATAGATTTCAACAGTCTTGTGCAGTTTAACTTATCTGGGAAAAAAGTTTTAGTTAAATGAAGATTAATTTAATAATCCTATTATGTAAAAAATACTTCATCACAGGTATGGAATCTTAAATAAAGAAATTAAGAAAAACTGCAATAATAATTAGTTAGAAAGCAAATGTAAAAATAAATATATCAGCAGCAAAGATAATCGCAAGTTCCTGATTAAAATTGTAAAAGAACTGTCACAAATTATAAAGTACACCAATATTGTTATTAAAAAATATATAAATATTTATTTCTAACAGACTATAAGCAATTATTCAAATAAATAGAAAATTTAAAACAATTAGTTAACCAACTTATGTACAATACCCTTATAGATTTTGGTAACAATGAAATCTTTAGTGTAGTGCAAAAACTGTATTAATGACATTTTTGTACCTGAAGTAATTCATGCAATTGAAACATTAAAAAGTAATAAAACGGGGGATTTAACATGATAGCTACAAAAATGTTTAAACATGGAAGTAACATAGTTTATTTTATTTATCTAATTCTATATGGCACCAATTGTAGTGATTATTTATATTCTTTTTTTCAGACAGTAACAATTAGTCTTTAACTCCAATTATTTAGAATACTCTATTTTTGTTCCTAGTAAGATGTTTAAAAAAGTAATTTTAAACTGCCTAAGTAATGCATATGACAGACAAACATCTTTGAAATAAACAAAAAGAGTTGCATTAAACACTCACTCTGTATATCACTATTGAACAATGTCAAGAATTTCAGCAATTACTAACAGTCAATTTTACTAATTTCACAAAAACTCTTGATAGTATTTATTGAGAATTTTTTGTAAAAAACTGTCAAGTTATACAGAATACTATTGAAATATGTGAATAATATGCGTTTGTTATACTAAAATTTAAGTCGTTGTGCTTAAACAAAAACTGATCACATTGTTATGTTCGATATCGTCACAGGAGTATGTCAACAATGTATTACCGTTTTTGTTTTTTTTCTGGTAATTGATTTTTGTTGACTCTATTTGTGAATAATCTGTTTTATGGCATTAAATAAAACTATAGCAGATTAACAGATTTGGACTATGTAGATAATATCGGTAAACAATTTTAAAATTATTTAAAACCAACTTTTTTATAATCAATAGAAATAATACCAGGATAAAAGGTAATTATTTATTTTAGGTGTATGACGGGAAGAACCTACCATTAGACATCAGAACTAATGTAAACTATAACAATACACCTTAGTGAAATCTTAAAATAACCAACGCAACATACGCGTGACAATGCGAGATAAAGTGCGCGTCACGCTACACGCCCATTAGAGCGTTATTCGTTTTTTCTCTTTTTTTCTTTTTTTAAATTGTAATACGTAACTTGTTTTATTATTACTTTTGTTTATTTATAATTTTATCTCGTTTCCTATAATTGTTAACTTCCTCTATCTACTTTAATTTTGTCTTAATTTCAATTTGTTTTTTCTGTAATTAGTCCTTTTTTACTTTACCATTTATTTTATATTTTTCCCTAAAAATCTGAGACAATTTACTAACCGAGTACTGAAAGGTGTTTTAACCTACTCAACTAGTGTACAATCCTGAAATTTTGAATGCAAAAATATATTATATTGTTAAAACGTTTTACAAAAAGTATATCTAAACCAATGTATTTTTTGTTGTTACAATAAAAATTATATATATAATACTAATTTCTAACTAAAATAAGATAAAATGTACCATGACCGTTTAGCTAGTGTGATTTATTGCATAGAACCATGTAATTACAAAAAGAAGTTTTGCGCAAAAAAAACGCTTAGTAATTCTAACTTTTTCAATTTATTTTAATTTATATCTCGCAGATCAAAATAATTTATGGTAACTATAATTGTATTAATTTTATTCTGTGCCGGAGTTGTCTAAATTTACAGCGCTCGACTCGAACCTAAGTGGGCATAGGTTCGATTACCACTGCCGGCTCCTCTAAAATGTCCACTATCGAAAACTGCTTTTTATTTTAAGTAGTAAAAATAAAATTAAAAATAAAATAAATTAAAAATTATTATTATTATCATTATTAAAGTTATTTTTTTTATAGCGCTTTTTGTATAAAAAATTTGTTCTTTATTTTTTGTTATTTTTACCTTCAGTTTTATTTCTATATATTAATGTAGAAATAATAATTAATGCCTACAAACAAAATTTTTTAAGTAAATAAAAAAACATGACTATATTAATTTTAGTTTAAGAAAAATGGACATTGTTTTTCTAAGTCTGGTTACAACATTAATTTCGGTTTTTCCGTGTTTACCAATAATCATTCCCAGATATGTAAAAAAAATTAACAAATCCAACATTTTGTCCACTAATTTTAATAAGCAAATAATTATTTAACGTTGAACAAAACACTTATGCCTTTAAACAATCAATCAGTAAACCAACCCACGAGTTGAGTAGGCCAAAACGCCTTTAGTACTCGGTTCTCAAATTGTCTCAAGTTATCAGAGAAGAAATATAAAATGGATGGTAAAGTAAAGGGAGATTAGTCACAGAAAAAAAAATTTTTAATTAAGATAAATTCAAGGTAGATAGTAGTTAACAATTATAGAAAACGAGAAAAAATTATAAATATACAATAATAATAATAAAACAAGTTACGTATTACAATGCAAAAACACTGCAATAATCTTCAAAAAAAAAAAAAAGAAAGGGATAAAAAAGCTCCAAGTAAACATAAATATTTTTATAAAAAATTTTTATAATAACTTAAATAATACAAAATATTAAAAAAATTAAAAATTAAATTTTAAGCACAGTACACATTCATTGAATTAAAATATACTAATTATTAATATTAGTAACCTGTATTAAAATTTAACCTTGACAATTTTACCTCTGCCTCATGGTTGTAAAAGTTAGTCTTTACACAAATGTTTTGTTATCATTAGGGATATTAAATTTGATAAATGTTAAAAATTATTATTCCGATAAGTTTGTTACTTTATTTTTAAAGTTTTTATAGTGAATTTTTAAACCTGATTTATTTAAGCATTGTTTTGGTGACATTTTTAATACTTTGTGTGAAACATCTTTTACCAGTGGACATTTTAGCGAAGCCGAACGTGACCCCGAATTAGTGCAGGTGGTTGGATTTGAAACAATTTTCGCTAGGTTTAAGTCGAGCACTGTATTACTAGACCACCCCGGTACCTGATTTATTTAAGCAGTTTTTTGTGGTTGGTGACATGGTCACCTATTTATTATTCTTATATTTGTATGGCATGTTAAACGATTAATCTCGATGATTTGATAAGCGCAACAGATGTAGGAGAATAAGGAAGTATTTTGCTGGTAAACGGAATTTTTGTGACAGCGCCATTGTTCATCAAAGATTGAATATATCACCTGATTTTTTATTAGGGTTATCTCCCTCAGTTTATGGTATAGATATATTTTACTATAATTTTTAAGTACTCTTTGTGCATTCACTTATCCGTCGTAGAAGAAGCCCAGTTATATCACCGCGCATTTAGCCCCTGCTGTTTTAGTCTAGATGCCATTGGGTACCTGGTTTAAGATGCACCATGTAGAGGGAGAACAGTTATGAATATTGGACTGATAATTTGAAAAAGTAATATTTTGTTCACAAATATGCGGTTTATGGATTTATGCACATTATCTTTTAAAAAATTGAAAATTGGATACATAAATGTTTGTAATTTAGTCATTTTATATTTAAAGTGAGCTTTTGTTCAGGAATTTTGAATATTCAACATGAATTATTTGTGCATCAAGGTAGTTAGTTAATTTAATTTTGTTATATATACGAATATTTGTGCAGAATATATGTGATTATTCAACTAAACTATATGGAGTGTAAACGTATGTATTAAAGTTTAATTATACTTTTTGTGGAGGTTGTCGGTTTGGTTTTTTGAAAATATGTTTTTTTTAGACTTGACCATTTAAGCATTATAATGTTAAAATTATGTATCTTTAAGATTAACTAGTGATGCAGTTGAATTTGCTGAACTTTAGCTTAAACAAAATAACTAAGTAGTTGGTTACGTTCAAGGAAACTGATTTAATTTTGAATATTTTATATTTTTAGGGTTTTTTATTTCGTTTTGTATTAGCCAAATATTCGTTTTTATACATTTTTCTTCCCGGTCATATACATAGTTTTTATAATTGATAATTTTTGGTTCACCGTATCTTATTTTTCAGAAAACTCTTACTAATACTACGACGAGTGACGATGATATCCCCATTACATGTACATTTGCAGATCAAACAAAAGAACGAGAAAGAACTAATAAATTAATAAGGAAATCAATTGCTAAGTCAAATAAAAGGGCTAAAGAAATTAGAAGAGTTAAGCATCAGCGTAAAACTACTTACGAGGTACTAGAATATACATAACTTTTTATCCCTATCTTAGGATAAAATTATAACAGAATCTTTTGAAGATGAGGTATGTTTTATTTTAATTAACATTGCTTTTCTCGTACTTAGTTTCTACCTATTGTTGAGGAATTGGAAGATGATAAAGTAAGTATATATTTATTTATGTTTTTTAGTTTAACGATATTGATGATTGTATTGAAAATGAATTGTCTGTTTCTACCAAGTTTAACGCTTTAAATTATGTAAATCACGAAGCAAATTATGAAGGTAATTTTAACATAAAATCATCCAAACCAGTCAAGTCAAATCAGTACAAATGTTTGGATAAACCTATTTGGAGTAATGGTATGTTTGTACTAGTTTTTAATTAATTTTTTGAATAGTTACTATTGGCATTACTGTTTTATGTCTTATTTATTTGTAAAATATTACGTTATTTTATGTAACTTTGTCGATATTTTTTTTAATATTAGGTAAAATTGATGTAATTATATTTGAATCAGGTTGGTAATTATGACACTATAACCAGGATACAGTGTTAAATTTTTGTGTATTGAATATGTTATATCGTGCAGTTAAAATGTTCCTTGTTTAGTACTGTAATTAGTCAGTGTGATTTAAACCTTTTGACTACAATAATATTAGTTGGTAGCAGGGTCATCCCTTCATTAATTACAAGTTTGCATAGTATTTTCAATAAAATTCTTCCCATTGTTTACTATTTTTGAAAGCTCGTAGATAACGATGTTTCAATGACTATTCCGGTCAAAATAATGAGAATATTATTTTTAACAGCATTTATCTATGTACGTTTTTTTCCTTTTCTTGCAATTGGTACTTTAGCAAGTCAAAATAACGGTACTTGAGTCTACATTAGGATTTTTAAAAGAATGTGTTCAGCACAATTTTATTATTGCATTATCGATACCGAACGAACATGGAATTGAGCGTCATCAAAAATTTGATAATTGCTGATCTGTGTTTAATTACCTGATACGGACGATACGAAATGGATGTGCTAAATATATCTAAGACATTTTTTCAAATTTATTGAGCTCTTTATTTCTGGTAAGGATTTAGATTTTGGATAGTCAATTAAAAACATTTTATCTTAATTTCTGTATCAATATATATATATATATATATATATATATATACCTAAATTATTTTTATGATAAAACGACTATTACAGAATCGGATGAAGGGTATGATGGAACCGAAGAGCACGAGAAAAGCATTTCCAGAAGTTTAAGTTCTTTATCGCATATTGATGATTTGAACGAATTGATACAATACACAAACAATAGTTCTAACAATAAAAATTTGCAGAATAAAACGAGAGTGTGCCTATTAGATAATTTTGAGGTCGAGGAGGCAGCTCGCAAAAAATCTGAAGAATTTAAAATAAAGCATTTGTTTTCAGAAAATGCAAATGGTAGGTATGGCGACGTGAAACGTATAGGTCGCGATGAATTGAAAAGTTTGGCAAAGAAGTTGAAATTGAAACGAAGATGGTGATTTTGTACAAAGAACGAGTTAAAATATGTAAATATATTTATTAATAATTGTTTCAATTTTGTGAATTTTTATTGGGTCAGCAATTTGAAATTTTTCTTTATTTATTCTTACTACTTTAAATGCTTTGCAGGAAACATCTTTTAGCAGTGGACATTTTATCGAAGCCGAATGTGGACCCGCATTTAGTGCTGGTGGTGGGATTCGAACCCATAGCCATTAGGTCCAAGTTGAGCGCTGTACTGCTAGACCACCTTGGCACCATTGTACGAATTATTTTTGTTCGTTCTATTTAGGTGTTTATATCTGTAATTGATTGTTAAATTTAATTTTTAAAATAGAATTGCCTAACACACTAAGTTATTTAAAACCATGTGAGTAATATTTTCGAATGAGATAACCTTTTTATGCCTGTTGAGCTATACTTGTCTTGAGAAAATATAAACGACATTGAATATATATCTCAATCATCTTGATTTCTAATGGAATGACCTTGTAAATATTTTTAAATATTGATTATGCTTGTTTTAAATATCGAAAGGAGGGTTTTTGACATTTAGGAAACGCTAAATTAAAATTTTATTAATGGGAGTTGATATAGAGCAGAAATGTTTCTGAAAATGCGATTGAGCACCAGTAAAATAAGCATATTGTTCTACAACTGAAATTTCTACAAATTGTGATAAAAAATAAATTGAGCAGTGAAGTTGCTACTGGATTGTGCAAATTTTAGTAGAAAGCTGTAGGTTATTTACTGACGGTGAGAAAAGTAGTCAATAATACGAAATAGATATTTTCAAATTATTTTTGAGAAAAATGAGGTAAACCTTTTGTGGTACATAAATTAATAGTCAATTTTAGCATTAAGTTAGATTGTATACACATATTTTTGTGATTGGTGATCTAGTTGTATCTTGATTATTTATATATTGGCACAGCATATTAAATAACAAACTGATGGTTTGAGAACCATAACAGAAGTGGAAGTATAGCAAAGTTAATTGGCTGATAGACTGTATCCTTGTGATGGTGCTACTATTTTATTTAGGGTTATCGCAGTTAAACGGTTATGCGTGGTAAACCACACAGACTGCGCTGTTTATTTCACAAAATACGAAATGCATGTGAGCTCGTATATTGTTGCCTAGGTCATTGAATTTTATTTAGAATGCAGACAGACATTTGGTAAATTCATTCGCTTTGGTTGGTGGCGCAGTCATCTCTTCATTATTTTCCATATTTAACGATCGACTTCGATGAAGCTTATCAAGCGGCAAGTGTAACAAAGTTTCTTGGCTGATAGACGGTATCCTTGTGACAGCGCCACTGTTTGCAAAGATTGACGAGGCCGCTTGATTTTTATCGGGGTTATCTTTAGCTCAATGGCTACATATGGCATACATATAACTTCAGATACTTTTTAAGTAATGTAGATGTATGTTTGTACCCATCCATCGTAGTGGAAGTCCAGTTGTACCGCTGTGCACTCGGCCCCTGCTCTTATTAGTTTAGATGCCTGTGGACACCTAGTCCAGGATGCACCACCTGGGGAAGAACAGTCATATCATTAGAAATTGAAACTTTCTAAGAAAATGGTAAAACATTCTACCATACCCTAATGAAGTCTAAACACAATTTGCGTTAAACATGCCTCTGTCACATTCTATTGAAAATAAGTCGCATGTTGACAATGTATATCTTACTCTGATAAAATATGGAAAAAGTACTCTTACTGCTCATACACAAATAAAATATTTTTGTATTGATCGGATTCCAGTCGCTATTGTAGTATTAAAAATTTGTACATTATTTTTGAGAAATACTCTCTGTCAAAAGCGACTGACATTAATAACATGTATTTGCAAACATAAAACGAACATGTTGCAAAAGAATAATTATCTCTTGAAACGCTTCTACACCTGTTTCCGTACATTTCCAATTAACGAAACGACAAACAAACCACTCACGACAGGTTCTTCTTGCATCCATGATAATTCGGTTAACAAAACTTCTGCCAATGAGAGTTACCTAATGTAGAATAGAAATATTTCTGAATGTGTGACAAATACACAATGGCGCAATATGAAGATCAATAATCGTATATCACTAAGTATTGATTTTGTCAAGGTTTTGGCAACATGAAATGAATGGAATTTGATGTTATCTACACTTTGTAAACCAACAAATTGTTTTTAATGTTTGGTAGTTTTTTCTGTTAGTCAGAACCTGTCGTTTCACACTAGGTGGTGATTTATTGTGCTACTCATTAGCTCAATAAAAAAATTACGCTGAACATTCAACTAAAAACACTGACCAAACGGATTTTCTTAATCCTTGGATGTAATAACTCTTTTGAGGTTATTGGTGTGAATAAATCTAAATTCAAACAGACTTCCATCATTTGTTGACTGATGCAAACTCTTAGCTATTGTGGAATCAAAGTAGCACATATTGTAAAATTTCAGTTTCCATAAATATCGGGCACGTACTCTTTGCCACCCAAAAAAAACTTTGGTAAACATTGGAACTATGAGAATGAGGTGTGATAGACTAGATGGAACAGGAATTTTTATGAAAGTGTGAACTCGATAATTTAAGTGATTGGGGGGAGTTGATGTAAGCCAATGGAAAATGGGCCATAATAATTACTGACCATGGGAAAAGTAGTCAAATGTGTAAAACATAATTTTCTAAAAAATGAATTGAGGATAATTTTCTTAATAGATTGCTTAATAAAGAATAATTTAATTGATTTTGGTTAATAAATTTAATGTTATAACTCTTTTAATATATATATATATTTATTTTAACATAACATAGACAATGATATGATTGCATAGACTCCGTACAAACCAAAGTAATGTTGAATAGTTTAAGTGTCATTAATGTAAATGAGTAAGAAAAGTAGCAGTACGCAAATGTAAACTTTTATTTACATGTAGTGTTTTAAAATTACAGGATTCTAGATGGAATGAGATACATGGAATAATTTAAGCTGTTATATATATATATATATGAAGTCATTGTTCTGTAGCAAAATGAATATAATTGAAATGTTTTCCGTATTAAACTGTTCTAACATCTACAACACTGGACTTTTGTGTACAAGAAGCGACAGCATTATTGAGACTTGTGGTTCACCTATACTTATTATAAACTAGGATAATAGATTATTTATTTATAAGTTGTTGGTTTTAATTAGGTGCAATTTTTATATAGTACTTTACTATTTTAAGACTATATTCCTATTATTTATGTTTATGACAGCTTTTGTTAATAGAAACTTTTGTGTTTATCATAATACTTGTAATTCCTCATGTATTATTAAATCGTAATAAAAATTGTCAAAGATTAAAATCTTTACCAGAACTTTATAATTGTAGTAATTTTGTACTTTAAACTGAGAAAAGTGACTAAAACTAATCCTTTAAATACGTTAATAAGTTATAACAACAGTTTCTATAAGAATCAAAGTATTTGGCAGTGTTTCAGTATTATTCTTCTTACAGCTACTTTCTCTTTCATCTGAATTGGCTATTTCTCGTTCAATCGATGTTATTAAGACAATAGCAATAAGAACGTTCTATGTAAATGCACCGTTGATATTTCATGATGTAATGTAGGTGACATGAAATGTATAGGCTTATTATTCAAATATTTTGCTGCATTTTGGCAATAAAAGTATACGTTTTTAAGAATGTAGTATTGTGTTAATTGTTTTTTTTATAAACAAGCAGTAATTGTAAGTAGATTAAAGAGTTATTCTTTAAATGTTTTTAATATACTTGGTTTTAGGAAATTTTGTTTATTTAAACAAATGACGCTATAGTTGTCTGAATAGTTATCACACAAAAGTGCAATGAGAAAGTATGCATATACTTTAGAAACTAGGTTCTACCAAAAATATAAGCCATCTATAGATATTTATATTACATCGACATAGCTACACGCTGAGCATAAATCAGGAAATTTTTATACTTCATTGCATCATACACAATGTCAATAAACATTAAATTCAAAAATTTACAAATTACAGTATCAACTGAAAAATGGTAAAAGTAGGAAGAGAAAAATTATCATCAAAGTAGATGTTATCGATTTCAAAGACATTTATCTAAGAAGCCGAACTGTTGGTGCACTATGTTAACATTCCTTCGAGTATCACTTATGACATAAGTTTCATTACTGTTGCTAACACTTGAATATATAACCTGTAATTATTGTAAAAACTTTCCTGATTTTCACCATAACGTTCATGCTTAATTTTATAAAGAAAAAACATCCAACGTTAACTACTACCTTGATTTTCACCCCGATTGAAAAAGGAATAATTGTACAGATTGACAAAAAAACTATAATACATTTCTAGTTCAAAAACATTTGTCTGTATTTTCTTAACTGTTAAAAAATAAAAAGCATTTTATATCCTGATTAAAACCGGTAACTTGTTCTTTGCTTTAAAAAAGATACAATGGATAGGTACAGCTGTGCATTTAAAAACAATTTATAAAAATCATATTTAAAAAAAAACAATATAAAAGCTAAATAGAAAAGCAGCTGTTAGCGTTCAATAAAAATTGGTTCATTTACGACGTACGATCCAAATTCTCGCGAATCCATTCGTCCGACAGTTCGTCGATTTCTCTTAACTCGAACGCCTAATTAATTGGATTAGAGTATAAAAAATCAATTTGTACCTTAGTAACTTCAGACTTTCTGAGAAAATCAGTCATAGCAGCCGCATAAAGCACTTTCAACAAATTTGGCGATCCTGTTGCATGTGTTAGAAAACAAAAATGTTACATGTTTAAAAAGCATTTGATAAATTGCAACTTTAAAAAACATACTTTTTTCATATGTTATAACCAAAACTCTTTCGGTCTAAAAAGCATGGGGCAAAAGTTTTGGCATTTAAGGTCCTGCAGATCAAAGATTAAGATTTTATTTGCATTTTGCTAAACTCTAATGTAAATCATGTTATCACTTCTTTGCGCACTTTCATCAAATTGTCTTATGGGTGTTTCTTTAGCAATATTTTCAGATGTTAGATTACTAACCTTGTGTTCTAGTATCCCTCTCAATCAGACCTGGGACCGGCTACGGTGAATTTATAAAAACATAAGAATTTTTACATTACAAACACTTAAAATGTAAAAAAGAATACTTGGTTGAGATGTTTTCGCCTCTGGTGTGAATAAACCAATTTAAAATACACTACATGCAGGTAACGTTGAAACTGCCTCCCTTTTCCATTTTATGTTGCTGCAACCCTTAAATGACCTATCCTTCGATTTGTAAACCATGGGTAACTACCAATACAAATATGATAAACTATCATAACCCAAAAGATTATTAAATGGTAAGTCTTCGAATGACGACAAGGATGTAATCCCTTAAAATACCTGTCAGTTGATAATACTCTAAATGTAAATAATGTATAACAAAATATTCAATGCACAACCCATCCTAAAGTTACTACAAATAACGTAGTTAAACTTATTTATCAATCAAAATTTTAAAACATCTGTTTTATTGCAAAACATACAATACTTTACTACGAATAAAATATAGTTTTATTACTGTAAGTGAACAAGCTGCTTCAGGTTTAATAAAAGGTAATTGTATTTTTTTAGCAAAGTAAATATTCTAGAATAACTTCAACTTTCATTAGTCATGATTCATTATTTTTAAACAAAGCTAAAGTATTTGTTTTTGGAGATATAAAATAAATTATTTTTAAATGAAAGATCAAACCTAAATATAATTAAAATGAATATCAAATTAAATAAACTAAAATAATTACTTAACCATAATTTTAAACAAAATAATATTTTCGTTTAAATATCAATGTGTATATAAACAAAAAACAGATGCCAAATAACATTAAGTTAAAATGTTTTGTGTGAAAAGATCAAACATAAGCATTCATTTGGTTAGTGACGCAATCACCTCTTCTTTATTTCTATATTTGAATAGCATATTAAACGATCGACTTCAATGACTTGATAAACGTAACAACGAGTGTTTGTGAAAAAGCATCTGTTTATTAATTCCAGGGTCACATAGCATCTTGTATAATCCCCTCCCACTGTTCACGGTTTTCGACTTTGCCATTGTTTTCAAAATAACGTAAAAATCGTCTCAAACAACGTTCGTCCAAGTACGTTTCTGGCATTTGGACGTCAGGATTTCTACGAAGAACGTAACCAAACCAGCGCAATCTTCGTTGTCGCGACATCAATAATGTAAAATCATTAAATGGTAGATACTGATCTTTTTTTCTCAATCTCTTGATATCGCTCTTGATTATCGCTGACCCTGTAAGAGTTTAGGTTTCAATTATGTACAGAAGCAGTGAAAACCATTAAAAAAAATCCATCTTCGTGTTTGAATCGACGTGTTTCGTCTTCAAAGTGGATTAGCGAGTTTTCCAAATGCAGCACAAGCCAAACAAATTTGACGACTGACTTCATCAGATGAACCACCGTCAGAAATAATTGAGAAACCATAAGCGTAACAAACGTACAAAAATAACAACATTTATTGACCGGTAGACGGCGCCACTGCTCGCAAAGATTGATGAGGTCACCTTATTTTTTGTCAAAGTTATCTCCTTTAGCTCAAAAGCTATATATGGTATATGTAAGCCTAAAGTTACCTTTCACGTGCCTTGGTTGTGTGCTTGTACCACTGTATACTTTGTCTTTTCTGTAAGTCTAGGTGCTTGAGTACATCCAGTCCAGAATGCACCAAGTAGAAGAACAGTCAGGGATATCACCATTATGAAAAATTAACTCTTTATTACTTAAATCCTCAAGATTATTAACATCTCAAAAAAAAAAGTTTTCTACTTCAAAATTAAGTTTACATTATTAATCTATTACTCTTTTCCAACTCAACGTTTGACACATTTTATTAAGCTAAAATATACAATCGCATTACTATTACTCTAATTAATATTATTATTCCAATAATGGTGATATTCTTGACTGTTCCTCCTCCGTGTGGTGCATCCTGGACTAGGTGCCCATATGCATCTAGACTAATAACAGTAGAAACTGAGTGCACAGCAGTATAACTTGGCTTTCGCTACGGTGGGTGAATACACGTATACACTCAGGAAACTCAAAAGGTATCTTAAGATGTAAATATACATTCATTCATTTTGGTTTGTGACGTGGTCACCTCTTCATTATTTCCCATATTTATAAAACATGTAAACGATCGATTTTGATGGCTTGATAAGCGTAACAAACGTGGAAGAATAACAAAGTTTCTTGGCTGGTAGACGGCATCCTTGTGACAAGGCCACCTGATTTTTGTAAGGGTTATCTCCCTTAGCCCAAGGGCTACATATGGTATCCGTATACCTTTAGACACCTTTTAAGTATCCTGGGTGTATATTCGCACCCACCCGCCGTAGTGGAAGCCCAGTTATACCGCTGTGCACTCGGACCCTGCTGTTATTAATCTACATGTCTATAGGCACCTAGTTCAGGATGCACCACGTGGAGGACGAACAGTTAGGAATATTACCATCATTGGAAATTGAGACTTGGTAAACATTACTCAAATCCTTAGAATCATTAGCATCCCAATGTACATATACCATGTGTAGCCGTTCGACTAAGGGAGATAACCCTGACAAAAATCAGGTAGTCTCGTCAATCTTTAAGAACAGTGACAATTTCACAAGGATGCCATTTATTAGCCAAGAAACTTTATTATTTATCTGCATTTGTTACGTTTATAAAGCCATCGGAGTCAATCGTTTTATATGCCGTATATATAATGAAAAGGTGATCACGTTATCAACCAAAATGCATAAATTTATTCAACATTTTCTTATTAAAAGATATTACTCTACCTTCAGGCGTTGAAAAGATCATGCAATATGGATACGTTAATCGACCATCTTCTTTCTTGTAACAATAATTCATCAAAATAAAACGTGGTTGATGCTCAGGTAAGATGTCTTTTAAATCATCAAAAGATAAATTCTAAAATTAATTCACAAATATTGAATTACTTCACACGATTCCTCAATTTCAATGTTGTGATTATCTTTGTTAATTTTCACTATAACAGAAATTAATTAATAATTAGGATTACCTACATATTAAAGCATCGTTTGTTTTCGACTTCTTGTATTTAAAATTTTTAAGAACTTCAATTACATCATCTGATAAAATTACAACATCTATTCCGGACTAATAACAATATAAATAAAATCATATTATTTACTTACCATTATTCAAATCTGAATTTGTTCAAGTTAAATAATAATATTCTTCAAATAATAAAATTAAAATAAAGCATTTAATATTTTATTCTGTAAATAATATATGTTACACTTTCTGCAAAATTGCAACAAAAATTTTGCATTAAATTACCGAATGTATCGGTACTATAAATAATGTCAAAAATTAATTTTTACACTAAAATAACAACATAAGTTGGTGGCAGAGACACCTATTCATTAATTACAAGTTTCAATAGCATCTCAAATTCCTATACAAAAAGGTTGTCGGATGCAAATTGAACTTGGAGGGATAAATGAAGATTCCTTCCGACGACGCCAGAGTTCATATGAATTGACTAAACAATCTTCTTTAGAGCTGAAGCCGGTTAACGGATCCACAAACTTAACCGGCTACATATAGTGAATAGTTACCTTCAGATATATGTTAAGCATCTAAGGTGTATGCTAGCACTCATTCACTAAATAGGAATCTAGTGAAAGCACAGTTAAACCGCTGTGCACTCGATCCCTGCTGTTATTAGTCTAGATATCTATTGACATCTTGTCTAGAATGCACTAGATAGGAGAGGAACAGTCAGGAATATCACCATCATTGGAAATTAAAACTTTATAAGCATTACTCAAATCTTCAGGATCATTAGCAGCATAAAAGACTAACGTTATTGAAAAAATATTCTATAGATTTTGTAAAAGCATTTTTTCATAAAATATGTACTGATAAATCATTTAAACTTGGCCAATCGCAGGTTGATACGCAAGCAAAAATTGAATACAATCTTTCAGTAACTCGGTTCTTATTTTTCACGCTTATATTTTTTAAAACGGGTGGGTTTATATAAACTGCGAGAATAGATACAAGTTCAGATAACTTTGAATTATATTCTTAAGGGAAGGTACATTCTAAGCTCCTAAAAATGCACCTATTTTTCCATGTCGCTAAAATTATACGACGAGCAAAGTTTTTCCCCATGTAACTGGTAAATTGAGACAATTGCCCCCAAAACCACCTGTCATTAATAAAAAATAACTAAAAAACCCTCTAATCTGAAACAATACGGCAAGAACTTTAGTTTGTAGATTATCTTTCAAACACTTAAAAAGACTTAAATATTCTATTAAGTATTAAAAATGTAGTTTATCTACAGTATTTCAAGTGGGATCTAAAAAGAAGAAAAAGCTGTTCTTTAAAATAAGAAACTTCATTTGAAAAAAGGACAAACAACGCTTAGCAACAAAGTTGCGATGTTTAAAACTGCGGGTAATTCTGTTAGTAATAAATAGCAAGTAGATGTACAAGTTTAATAAAACAAAATCCTACTAATATTCAGTCCCATTGTATCGTGAAAATCGAAGCTTAAAGGTGGGCAGAGTACATGTAAAAATAAAATAAATACCAAAAAAATATCGTAAGCTTTCATAAATAAATTTACACTTTGAAGAATTTAAAAAACGTTACTCGGAGTCCATAAACAAATAATAAGGATGCCATTATGAAAAAATCAAGAATCAACAACACGTCAGATTTCAAAATTATTCAAGTGAAACTTTAAATTTAATGAAAAAGGATATTTAATAAATACAAAGAAAAAGATAATAAATTAAACTCTAAAGTATACCTAATTGCGTCATAACTGTCTTCACCTTAACCCTAAAAAAGTTCCCATTTAAATAATCCCTATTCCAGTCAAAAAATAAATAACAAATTGCGAGTGAAAAGTGGGAGACGTTATTAAAAGCTTAAAATAAATAAAAATAGTAATACCGCAACGTTAGAGTAAGATTCGGTAAATAAATTCAATAAAGAAAAAAGAATTTAAAAATAATGTTGCTTACCGAGTAATAATTTATCAAGAAGGTACCTAATAGGATTATAATGTATTAATTTTATAAATATTTTTATGGTAAAATAATATAGTAATAAAGAGACTAATAATAATTACACATATAAATTATTAATCTATATTACAATTTACATTAACCGATTAATACCAAAATTACTAAAATTCGTGACAAAGGCTCTGTTCAAAAGTGAGAGTAGAGGTTATAATTCTGAGAGATGACAAAATAAAAGATACAAACATTAATTAATTGTTAAACGTTGTACAATTATAATTATTTTAAAAATAATTTATATTAATTTTTTTAAATTGTTGCCGACAATGATCTACAAAAAATAGTTTTTTATATGTTATACGAAAATTAACATTAAAATAATAAAATAATTTAACATTTTGCATAAAGTTTTTTTTAGAAAAATGGGTTTTAAAATTACAACTGAGTTTTAAGGTGAGATTCAGGATTCAGGATTTTTTACGAGTTGAGTAGGCCAAAACGCATTTTAGTACTCGGTTCTCAAATTGTCTCAAGTTTTCAGGGGAGAAATATAAAATAGATAGTGAGGTAAAGGGGGATTAGTCACAGAAAAAAATTTTTAAATTAAGATAAAATCAAGGTAAATAGTGGAAGTTAACAATTACAGAAAACAAGAAAAAATTATAAATATACAAAAATAATAATAAAACAAGTTACTTATTACACTGCAAAAACATTGCAATAATCTTTAAAAAAGAAGAAAAGAGAAAAAGATAAATAACGCTCTAATAAACATGTAGCGTGATGCTCGCCTTACCTTGCGAGTGACTACAAGATAACACATTTATAATTAAACTATATATTGTGTGTATACTGTGTGCTAAACTTTTTAATAAATACACAGTATAATAATTTAATCTATCATTCGTTAGCTAATAATATTTAGTTTTTAATTATATACTTACATAAGTTACAATAACAAAATCAAACAAACTAAACACAAAATTTATTTTATTACATTAAAAATTTTATTAATTTAACATAAATAAACAAACTACATTATTTCAACCAACAAGCAAATACAAATTACAAAGCACAAAATTATGATACTCGTTTATTAAAATATAAAGAATTAGAATTATTTACAATAATTAATAAAGTACTCAACTAAAAATTATTAAAAATTAAATATTCATTATTTTATTTTTTTATTATTTATTTTGTTACTTTCAATGTTTTACGGAAACATCTTTTAACAGGACATTTGAGCAAAGCCAAACGTGGGCCCGCGTTTTAGTGTCAATAGTGGCATTTAAATCCATGATCTCCTAGGTCCAAATCGAATGCTAGATAAATCGCTAGATAAATTTTTGTTGTATAAAGTTGGTAGATTCTAAAACCAAAATACGTAAGGTAATCAAAAACCAACATTTTTTTAACCAATAGAAATAATTTCGAGATAGAAGGAGAAAATTTTAGTAGGTGTGATTCTGAGATTAAGACAGCTAATAGAAAATAAGATTGTTATTTGTCTACTAACGGCAAAAAGGTAGTAAGTGCTAAAATGGAAAAAACTTAATTGCTACAAATTTATTAATTTATTATTAAAATATTATTAATACAAGCAGTAAGCTATATAAATTTCTTTTCTTGTAGATTAGTATTACAACAATAACTACTATTACTGTTACTGTTGAAAGAAATATTTAAATTATTATTAATTTTTATTTCAACTACAATTTTTATATTATTGTACATTTAAACACTTTGACTTTGTTTAAATCTTGTTCTGAAGCGCCTTTTTTGTATTTGTATGTATTACGTTTGTTGTTAACGTGACTGTGGTTCTGTGAGTATATTGTGTCTTGTTTTTTCCTGTTGGTAAACAGTATTGGTATACAATTTTAAATTATTTTGTAATAATAAATTGCAAAACAATAAGTTAGATCACACAAAAGCTTTTTAGATTAAAATTAGCTAAGGTGTTGATAATTATCCGTATCAAGTTAAATCAAAAGAAATCAGGGCCGAGATTTCAGTGAGATCTTACAGTTCATTACTTACCGACATTGTAAAGGTTCAACATTGCCAACCGTTGGGGTTTGAAGTTAAAGACTTACCAATCGTTGGAGTTTGAAGTTAATTATCACTGAATTTGGTGTACAGTTCTGCCAAATTTTATTAATCAATTTGTCCAAGATCAACAAAATGCCAAGACGTACATTTTCGAAGGAAGATGACAAACGACAATTGGTAAACGAGGTTTCGGATGTTGGTTTTCAGAATACCAATGGTGAACCAGTGACAATGGTAGGTTACTCTTTTGATGACCGTTTGTCTGATGAAACGGATGATTGTGTTAATGTCAGGTGTGACAAGCTTGAGAAGTTAAGAAAGTTAGAAAAAGAGATAAACTTATTAAAGCTTGAATTCAGATCGGAGTTGAATGCTAACCAAATTGAAAAAGTTAGCTACAATGATCAGAGTCTAGAAATAAGCAGTAATGAGTTAATTAGTTCCTTTAAGACGATTGTTAACAGGTTAGACCTTTCTTGTATTGAGGTAAACAAATTTAACGGTAATCCAGTGGATTACTAGAGGTTTATGAATAAATTTGAAACCTCTATTAAGTGCACGTTGTGCAGCGATAAGCAGAAATTAGCTTACCTAATTCACTATTGCAAAATAGAGTCTAAGGATGCAATACGTGAATGTATAATGCTTCCTCCTGATAAAGGTCTTTAAATGGCGAAAGACACATTGAAGCAATTGTATGGTAAATCGCACGTAGTGGCGCGGTCAATTTTAGATAAGCTGGTAATCGGTCCTCAACTAGCAGCGAATTCTAGTAACTTGGTGTCTTTCTCAATACAAATAAAAAATTGTGAGATTAATTTAACTAGAATGGAATGTAAGTCTACCCTTGATTCTATAGATACTTTAGAACGGGTAGTAATTAGACCCCAATATCCTTGCAAAGACGGTGGGCTATAATAGCTGACAGTTTATATCAAGATAATAAAAACCACTGTTTAAAGACCTTTTAAGGTTTGTTTCTGATGATGCAAGGATTATGAATAGTTGATTTGATGAGATTGCATCGCAAGCAAATTCTACACCAAAAACGACTGAATCAAGGTCTAGAATTGTAAGTAAAGTAGGCTTACGTTATCCATTACAAGACGGACATTATAAACTTGAGAATTGTGACCAATTTCTTAAGTTGGAACAAACTGATAGAATGGGGATTGTTTGTAGCAATAATTTGTGTTTCGCTTGTCTAGGGAAAGGGCATGCTTCAAATTTATGTAAATACAAAACTGGGTCCAAAGTAGCAAGATGTAAAAGTTCACATCATTGGCTTTTACACCCAAGTATTCATCAATCTAACGTCAATGCTGCAGTGTCCACAACTGCAAAGGTATATCTAGGTGTGATACCAGTAAAACTGGTAGGTCCTTCTTCTGTAAAAAATGGATGGGCTTTTCTAGATAATGGATTAAATTGCACTTTGATAAATGGACGTACTGCTAAAACGTTGGGGTTGGAAGGGAGCACAATTGAACTAGAAATGAATACAATGAACGGGGTGTATAATACCTTGTGCAAAAAAGTACAGTTAAAGATTGAGGCAAATGCAGGAAGTCTTCCCATTACTATTGATAATGCGTATGCGGTAGACAAGTTTCCTTCAATAAGGACTAATATACCTACTGAGGAAGAGCTACAAAATTGGCCTCACTTATCAAAACTTCAATTGAATTGTGGTAAAATTTCTTTAATTGATATATTGATAGGATGTAATGTGCCTGAAGCGCATTGGGTCCTAGACCAAAGGTTAGGTAAGGGGAATGCACCTTACGCCATAGAAACCCCTTTGGGTTGGACTATAAGAGGGTCAAGTAGTTGTCTACCAAGAATAGATAAAAATGTATTTTGTTGCTAAACATATGAAGGAGATGTGGAACAAATTCATAAATTGTATAATAGTGATTTTGGGGATATTAGTGACGACTATATAAACGACTCTATAAACGAGCTAAAGGCTGTTACAATAGTAAGGAATGCAACTAGTTTGGTGAATGGACACTACCAAGTTCCATTGCCATGGAAAGGTGACCCTACTTTGTTACCTAATAACTATTACATGGCGTATAAGCGTTTTAAAAGTTTAAAGAAACGGCTTATTCGAGATAATGTTTTATTAAGTAATTATAAAAGGATTATTAAACAGTTTATAATTAAAGGATATATTAGCATTGTCGATAATCATATTGACGTGAGTCCATTTAAATGGTATATTCTCCATTATCCTGTAATAAATGTTAACAAACCTGGCAAGGTTAGGATTGTATTTGATTGTGCAGCGGAGTACAAGGGTACTTCCTTAAACAAGTTTTTATATCAAAGTTTACAGTCCGTACCATTACTCATAGGTGTGTTAATGCGATTTTGTACTGAGCGCATTGCACTCTTAGCCGATATTAAAAAAATGTTTTTTCAGGTAAGGTTACCACCTACAGATCACAACGTTTTAAGATTTATTTGGTGGTTTAATAATAATATTGAAAAGGAGCCAGTGGAATATTGTATTAATGTACATCTATTCGGAGCTACGTCATCGCCATTCTGTGCACATTATGCATTACTGCAAACAGAACGGGACTTTGGATCTAACTATAATAAAGATGTCCAGAATGCCATTTAAAATAACTTTTATGTTAATGATTGTTTATCCTTATTTGATTAAAAATGTCAAGCCATAAATTTTGCGAAGAGCTTAACGGAGATGTTGAAAAGGGTTGGGTTTCGCTTAACGAAGTGGAATGGTAATAGCAGAAATGTATTAAGTACTATTCATGTTGATGAAAGAAACGCAGCTACAAAGTATCTTGATTGTGAAAGTTTGCCTATTGAAAGGACTTTGGGTATGCACTGGGATGCTAAACGTGACCATTTAAGGTTTGTGGTTATATTACCAGATTAATCTTTAACGAAGGGAGGAACATTATTATGCTTATTTTCTATATATGACCCGCTTGGTTTAGTATCTCCTGCAATTTTGCCGGCCAAACGTATTATGCAGGAATTATGCAAATTGAACATTAGCTGGGATAATCCAATGCCAAATAAATTAAAGCTAGAGTGGCTAAAATGGAAAAAGGGTATTAACAATGGAATTAAACAGAACATTCAAGTTAAATCAAACAAATATATGCACCTGTAACAAAATTAAATATCTTGGTAAAACATAAATAGCATACTTACCTGGTGGATTCTCATGTAGAGCATATATTTTTAAACCAAATCATTATGCTACTATATAAGAAGATTAAGAAAACTAAATGCTAACAATTATACTACTAAATTAGTTCATTTACATCATGCTTTAATCTTTGATATTATATTGCTCACCCATAATTTTTCCTGGTTTATTAAAACAGGATTACATTATTTTAAAAAGATGGTATACTTAGGTATCAAAATCTTCAGGAATCAAATATTCTATCTTATTGAATAATATTGTTGATAAACATTTTAAATCCTGTATACAATTAGCATCAAGGATTGAAAATAATAACAATCACCTGCTACATGCAAGCTTTAACAATTTAAAGCTTCTGAAAAAACAAGAAGAACTTACCTGCACATGAAAGCCAAAACTAATCAATACAAAAATTCATGTCTGCCCTTCTTATCCAGAGGTGTTAACCAATCCTAGAATCAAACAAAATTGAACTACTAAGAAACCTATCAAAGTAGGAATTGTTCCACCTACGCATTCATTTGAACTAATTTGGACATCTCACAGTACAAGTTGTGCCTTATAATGACTCATTCTATTAAACGTGACCATTTAAGGTTTGTGGTTATATTATAGATTAATCTTTAACGAAGGGAGGAACATTATTATGCTTATTTTCATACTATATAGACCCGCTTGGTTTAGTATCTCCTGCAATTTTGACCGGCCAAACGTTTTGATGCCATTATTTATACTATTACTTTTTTTATATAGTTGGGATAATCCAATGCCAAATAAATTAAAGCTAGTGAGTGGCTAAAATGGAAAAAGGGTATTAATATGTTAAATAATGTGATTATAAATAGATATTTACGTCTACTACATTTATTAAATAATGTAAAGCCTACGTTGCATGCATTTTTAGGTGCATCAAAAATTGGGTATGGAGCAGCGATATACATTAGATTTGAGCTAGCTAATAACCAATTCAGTTCATTCTTAGTTGTGGCTAAGTCTCGGGTAGCTTTAATTAAGGCCGTAACTATTCTTTGTTTAGAATTATCAGCATGTGTATTAGCTGTTAAGCATGGACGATTAGTTAAACGCGAGCTTAAAATGGAGAATATCTCTGTACATTATTGGACGGATCGATTATTGCTTTACATTATATTAACAATACAACCACCCGGTTTAGCACATTCGTAACAAACAAACTTGGAATTATTCATCAATATTCATACCCAAGCGATTGGAGGCATGTTTGTTTTAAAGAGAATCCAGCAGATTTTGCATTAAGGTGTATTTTACTAACAGATAAAGTTTTTAATAAGTAGATATCTGGGCCATTGTTTCTTAAGCAGCTTATAATGTCATGGAGATACCAAGACGTCATGAGTATCAAAGACAAATTAGAGTATAAACGTGATGTAGTAAATATGCTTGTAGCCAGTAATAGAAATAATTTTGATAAAGTTCTCATCTATTTTTCGACTTGGTCTAGATTGATTAGAGCGTGTGCATGGCTTAATCGATATCGGACTTATTTAAAAATTATGACTGCCAAAGACATAAATTTACCGTTAACAACTGGGGCTCTCAAGGTTAGGGAATTACAATTAGCAAAGCAGAACATTATAAGTTTTGTTCAAAGACAGGTATTCCCCTCTATATTCATTGGCTTCCCTCAATCCAATATTGGTAAATGGACTGATATGTGTAGGAAGTAGAATACAGAATCCAAAGTTTAATAATGAATTTAACAACCCTATTATTCTTCCAACAAAGCATAATGTAACGCAATCAATAATTAGAGCCCACCATAAAATGGAAGGTTATATGGGACTAACGCAAATTTTGGCTTTAATTAGAAAAACTTATTGGATTATAAAAGGCGGAGTTGTCGTAAGACAAATAATTAATAAGTGCGTAACGTGTCGCAAATATTCACTAAAGTTGGGTAAACAATTGATGGCACCTTTGCCAGTGATACGTACTAAAGCACAAAATTATCCATTTTTAGTAGTCGGTATAGATTATTTTGGCCCAGTCTATGTGAAGTGAGGTCGAGCAAAGGAAAAACGTTATGGATGTTTGTTTACGTGTGTGCACATTAGAGCAGTTCACATAAAAGTGGTACACTTAATGTCTACAAATTTATTTATTATGGCCTTAACTTGCTTTATAGATAGAAGAGGCAAACCTCAGCACATATATAGTGACAACGGTTCTAATTTAGTGAAAGCAGAATCAGAACTGAAAGGTTGGTTAGAGTCATAGTCACAGGACATAATAAGCAATAAATTAACTGGCTTAGATGTTAATTGGCACTTTAACCCTCCGTATGCGAGTCATAGAGGTGGGGTGTGGGAAAGGATAATTCGGTCAGTAAAGCAAATATTGCGGGTACTAGTATGTGAGCAATTTATTGATGATGAAACGTTACTGACATTACTAACCAAGGTTGAAAGAATCCTTAATGACCGCCCACTTATGCCATTAACCAACGATGCTTCCGATTTAGAACCATTGACTCCCTAATAAGCTCTTATTACTAAAATCAAGTTGTAATAGTTTAGAGGGCAATTGTTAACCGTCATATAAAAAAAAATTATAAAATTTTATGATCATAATTTGGACCAATGAAAAATGGTTTCAGTGTGAATATGTCTATTTTCAGTAGATATGTCAATAAAATCACAAAAGCCAATAGAAAATAAGCTTTTTATTATCTACTGTTGGTAAAAAAGTAGTCAGTATATTGGGATAAAATTGTTAATTTGGGGAAAAATGCAGTTTTATTTATTTATTAAAGTTGTTAGATTATTAATTTTAAAAATTATTGCAGTAACACTAAAATGTTTTATTAAATGTTAATTTTCTATTTTGTAGAAACACTATTAGTATTGGACCGTACTATTATTAGTTAATTTAAAGCATTGTGTATAATTTTTGGTTCTAATCTGTTTTTACACATTTTATTTACTTAATTTATAAAAATAGTTAACAATATTCTAATCATTAATGTGTCATATTAACAAAAGAAAGAAATTACATTATAACTATTGCATAGAATGAACAATAAGTACGTAAACTAAAATCGATAAGGGTTCACTACTGTAATGAATTTTTACTATTGACTAACGTTTTGCTGTAATAAAATTAATGCAGTTCATCGTAATTATACAGGTCTTTTGTAGATAATAATAGATACAGTATAGAAGACTCCTTATAACCTGACATAATGTGTCGTAAAATCAATAATTTATTTGCATTTGTTAAAAAAACGGCACATACACAATTTTTAATTACATGTTTTTTACGTAAGGAACACAGAATAACGTAAAATTGTATTTTTTTATAATGTACTACATTATTACAAATAGCTAAATTCTACAATTTAATCTTTATAAGCAATAAAAAGGTTATTAAAATTTTTTATTTACCTATGCTAATTATTAACTGAGGGGTTGGTTTTATATATTATATTGTTTTTTAATTCAGTGCAATTTTGTATAGTATAACTTTACTATTTTTAACACTATATTCTTATTATTTATATTGTAAAAGAGGTTTCTATTTGACTTTTTTGTTAATAATATTTGTAAATCCTTATTTAGTATTAATCGTAATTTATTATTAAATCTTAACCAGAACTTTATAATCATTGTTATTTTGTACTTTAAATTAATAAAATTAACCCTTGTTTTATGGTTAAACAAAACAACTCTGTTATCAAAACTTTTTGACTCATTGTATATGCATTCAATAGCACTACGATAAAATGGGATGCAAATCGATACATAAATGGAGAGAATAGCTTATACTTCACATATATTGCATTAAGTAATGTTTTGTTAACACAGTGAGTTGATGTCACAGGATTACGATCGATAAATGTATTACTAATGTTGTACGGTTTAATACAAACAGCATAATATTTTGACTACAGTGATTTCATCTCATATAAAAATGAAGGTCGTTTGTCTGAACCTAAAATATACATACTACCCTGGAATGACAATCAGAATTAAAAACTTAAAATGTGGTTTATAATCAATGAAATAAAGTTTCTAGATAATAATAATATAATAATATAATTATTATAATGAACTACGACAAGGGATCATATTTCATGATTATGTTGGGTTTTGTTACAATGTAATAAGTATCATTTAACTAAAGCTGCATTTTACTGAGAATCATATTAGGATGTTTCCTAAAATAAGAGATAGTTATTTTATTTAATACCTATTTTACGGTAGAATGTAACAACAGTATCATTAAACCAGACTATAATGTTATTTTTACAATATCACATGATGTGAGAATCACATAAAATACCTGTTATGTGCTTAGCCGTCAATAATCTTACACAAGTCTTTTGATTTACCAATAAATGGACAGGAGATATTTCATTGTCGTATCAGTATTGCAGGTCTTAAATCTGGAGGTTATTTTTGTGTATCATGTGCATAATGTATATGCGCTCATTAACTAATAGGACAAGGTAAATGAGAAGGTTGGTTTTACAAATAGTAAACACTATCACATGATGAATGGCCATGAACATAAGGTATATGCTTGATTAAAAACTAAGACAGGGAGTCGGAAGAAGTTATTCATTGTGCTATGTCTAAAATAAATGCCCAATTGAGATCGGTTAAGTAAACAGAATCAAATTTAGCAATGTCCAACTTAAAAAAATAATTATGTGCATCTTGATTCAATCATCTATATATCGTCAATCTATTATATTAAAAGTGACTCATGTTAAGTGCGATCTTAGTAAATAGTTTCAAATCAATTTCCTGCATTTTATTGCTAGAAATGAATGACCTACGATTACTACAACAGTAATCAAAATGACATGACCGTATCAGGTGACACATATTCTTCTAATTAGGTTGGATTGCATTGAATGCACTAAACCGGACAAAGATAAATATTTAACTGTTAATAAAAGTAATGCAATTGGGTAGAATGAATGGAAAGGGTTGCTTATACTTTACATACATCAGGTCAAATAATGCATTTTTTACAAACGAGGTTGATCTTTATAGAAACTGAGATGGATAAGTATAATACTAGTGTTATTTTGAGGCAACAGTAGTGAGTTCAGGGTTCTAAAGTAGTGGCTGCATAAAATATCCAATTTTGGTTACTTATTCGAGCTTGTTTACCCAAGTTTTATCACACGCGTTAACTTAGGACATCAATTAGACAATCAAACAATTTCCCATTTTACTTTTATTCTAACAATCGTAAATGTTCCTCAATTTTTGTAATAAACAAAAAAAATAAACATAATATAATGAAATTTATTTAGATTACACTACAAAAAATACAAAATAATTTCTTGTCTGCATAATTATTCACCAAAAACGTAAGCCCACTTATACAAAGTACAGTGCCACTAATTCTTCTTCCTTTAAACGGGTCAGAGTTTTTTCAGGGTTTACAATTTCTAAAAATTAGGTTAAATTTAATCGTACTGTTACCCAATTTCTACCGAAAATTATACAAATCCCTCGTTATGACTTCTTTTCAAATTCCTCCTCCTTGAATAGCCTTCTCCTGTCAGGATCAATTGCAATTTCTTTACTTGAGCATGTGTTTTCGTGCTTCGAATTCGGTGCGGCTATAACATATTTATTGTTCCTCAGTTTAACCGTGCTGGACAATTTAAATTTTTAATTCTACAAGAAATTACATAAAAATGAAGCTACTTGGTTTTACGAACTCCGGTACTTTGAGATTCTCGCTTTTTGGTAAAAAGTGCATATGTAAAAAACTTTCTTGTATGGAAATCCTTTAACTCTTCCATGGTTTAGTTCAGATACACAGTGATAAAACTCACTATTGGTATTTGTTTTAAAAGCGTGAATAGCATTTTTTACCTCCTTCTAATTGGAATAATTACGTCCAGTCCAGTCCGGTGCACCAACTAACGCCATTGCAAAATGAGGCGAGAGCAAAAAATTTGCATTAAATAGTATTCAAAATATCCAATTACAGCTTAACTAGAAAATAAACCAATCAGAGAACAGAACCCACATCCAATAAAATTTACTCAAATTATATGACGTACAACAATTGCCATTTAGAGTATGTGCATTTGGTAGATGACTTATCCGGCGCTATAAACATGCTCAGTACCTAGCTCTTATATTTTGGAAGCGATGGTCTTCCGAATATTTAACTACGCTCTGATTGAGACAAAAGAGGAAGTTAAAGAATTGAAACATGAAGGTAGGAGATCTTGTCTTAGTTTTAGTAGGAAGCTCGACAGGCCCTTTAAACAGCGGTCTGAGTAGTCAATGGGTATAGTAACCAGAGTTATACCTAGTAATGATGGGTTAGTACGTAGAGTAGATGTTCGTACATCTAGAGGCGTTGTAGAAAGGGATATTAGACAGCTGTCACTACTTGAAAGTATTGATTGAGTTTGTTCGTATGTTGCGGTTGTCATAAATGGGTAATCTTTAGGTATTTGGTGTTTACCATTTCCATTCAAGTCAACGTCGGAATTGTGTGCGTCAATAGTTGTAAACTCATCTGGCCCTAAAAATGTCCGTTTTGAAAAAACTGCGTTTTTTGGCCGGGAGTGTTACTGTTGAATGAAATATTTAAATTATTATTAATTTTTATTTCAACTACAATTTTTATATTATTGTACATTTAAACACTTTGACTTTGTTTGAATTTTGTTCTAAAGCGCCTTTTTTGTATTTGAATGTATCACGCTTATTGTTAACGTGACTGTGGTTCTGTGAGTATATTGTGTCTTGTTTTTTCCTGTTGGTAAACAGTATTGGTATGTACTTTTAAATTATTTTGTAATAATAAATTGCAAAACAATAAGTTAGATCACACAAAAGCTTTTTAGATTGAAATTAGCTAAGGTGTTGATAATTATCTGTATCAAGTTAAATCAAAAGAAATCAGGGCCGAGATCTCAGTGAGATCTTACAACAACAACAACTACTACTACCACTACTACTATTACTACTATTGATACTACAATTACTATTATTATTAATATAATAATTATTGTGATTATTATGATTATTATAATGATTACTATTGATATTATTATTTTCATTATTATTATTACTATTATTATTATTATTATTATTATTATTATTATTATTATTATTATTATTATTATTATTATTATTATTATCTACTAACCAGAACCTGATGCAAAATGATGCACAATGAAAAAATAAAAATACATAAAAACAAAAATATTACAAGTACAAAGGCTGCAATTTAATATAAAATTAAATAAATTAAACATTTTAACATTTATTTTTTATTATATTTTGAATATAAGTGCAAATTAAGTGAAGTAAAAATAAAAAAGGAAAATAAATAAAAAAGATTTAAAAATCAGAATACAAAGCATATAAATTAATTAAAAATTATAAAATAAATAAATAAACAAAACAAATATAAAAAAATAAATATAAAATATGCAGTACTAAAGATTATTTAAAATGAAAACACGGTACATAACTTGTAGTATGAAGTATACGCTAGCTTGCAATAAATTATTAATTGTAATTTAAATTGACTAATTTTTTTTTAATTAAAAATTTTTTTTAATTATAAAAACAGTGTTACTAAAGCTCATTACATTACAACACATTTAACTTATATTTTTGTTACATTATAATAACTTATGTAAATATTTTTATTTTAAAAATTTTTATATAAAAATAAATTATTAATAATTTTAATTAATTTCTTATTTAAGGAAACAGATTACAATATTCACATTAGAATTTCTTTTCAGTTTGTTTTGAGTTGTGGGTTTTTGAATTCACTACAGTGCCGTGTGCTCGTTGAATATGCAGTTGTTAGTTCGGTCGTATGATACGCGGATTGTTGATACTAACCAATGTCCTACAGCAGCTAATTTAAAAGTTTTTCTCGCTACACAGGACAATCTTCCTTTGGACAGTTTACAACTATATTCTGGATCAGCTTTAATTGAAGATTCACAAATCTTATCTGCTCTTTCAGGAGATTCAGGCATTGATGTGATTGTTCCTTTACTTGGAGGTATTTTCACGAATTTATATTATATTATATTATAGGTAAATTGCACGGATCGTTGACTCGTGCCGGTAAGGTTCGCGGCCAAACGCCTAAAGTGGAAAAACAGGAAAAGAAGAAGAAACCACGTGGTCGTGCTAAGAGACGAATGCAATATAATAGACGTTTTGTTGCAGTTATTCAGCAGCAAGGTGGTCGTAAAAGGGGTCCTAATGCTAATGTTAAGGCTTAATTGAATAAATTATTGAAGGTCAATTTTCTTCTACATTTAGCTCAGTGGGCGGTTTACTACTCGAGTATTTTGAGTATTTAGGTAACTTTTTTGTATTTGAAGTTTCACATATGTAATTTGGTTTTGAGCGTTGTATTATGTAGTGGATTTCATTGGCAACTTTCACCACTTATTGTCAATGACACTGGCAATCTGTTCTTGATTATATTTTTAGTTAATGTTTTTTTGGTATATATTCATGACGTATATTGCCAATAATACTTATAAATATATTTGGAAACTTCGTCAGTTGCAGATAATCAGGATTGATTTATGAGCTAGATGTGAATTTTACACTAATTTCAATTTAATTTTTTAATCTAGAACATTTAACTGTTCCTTCAAGTTTGTATTACCTGTATTGTTTTTGTGATAATAATTAAGAAATATCCTAATTTGTTTCATTTTTGTGACATTGGGAATAATATGTACTGCATGTTCTCATGGGTACATATTGTATTAGGTTTTTTTACTATTTTTGATTGTTACCACAGTATTTTGATAAACAACTAGTAATTATCGTGCAGTGTTGTATTGTTTCATTTAAGACTTGTAAATATTGCACTGTTTTTACCTGTCGAGAATTTTGCTTTTTATGGATAGTATATATTTAATATATTTAAAATGATTTAGTTCATAACGTTTATTTATGTGGCCATTTAAGAAAGTGAAATTTAATGAGCTGCTAATAAAACTAAGTATTCGAGTAATGCTTAGTCTCAGTTTCTAGTGATATTCCTAACTGTTCCTTCACGTGGAGCATCCTAGACTAGGTACCCATAGGCATCTAGATTGCTAACAACAAGGATCTAGTGCGCAACTACTGCGGGTGGGTGCAAGCATACATCTAGGGATCCTAAAAAGGTATCTTGATGTGTATGTACACTATGTATTCATTTGGTTAAGGAAGATAATCCTGCCAAAAATCAGGCGGTTTCTTTAATTTTTTCACACTGCGCCGTTACAATGATACGGTTTGTTACGTTTATCAAGCCATCGAAGTTTAATATGCCGTATAAGTGTAGAAAATAATGAGGTAACCGTTTCACTAGCCAAAGTAGATGACTGAATGATTCTTCCAATCAACTCCATACACAACCCCCCGATCCCCCATAAGTAGTTTCGACAGAGTCCCCCTCACGAAGAAATTATCTTAGCATGCCATCAGTTGAAAGATGGGAAGGCTACAGGAGTAGATGGCATACCAGTAGAAGTCTTTAAGTATGGCGGGATAAACATACAAAATTTATGCTCCATGATAAACTCCATTTGGAAGGAAGAGAAAATTCCAGAAGCATGGACACAAGCTATTATAATCCCAATCCATAAGAAAGGAGACACAACAGACCCCGCTAATTATAGAGGAATCAGCTATTTTGGGAGTGTCGAACAAGAGCCAACTAGGCTGGATTTCGTCCTGGGATGGGATTCATCGATCAAATCCATACTGTTCGTAGAATGTTAGAACTTCGATTGCGATACCAACAGCCTACATATTGTGCATTTTCAGATTATTCAGCCGCCTTTGATTCTGTTGATCGCAACCTGCTGTGGAATCTTCTCATTGCCAAAGGAATTCCTGCCAAAATTGTTAACATTATTAAATTTTTATACACGTCAAACGCAGTAATACGAAATGAAGATTCTTTAACAGATGCAATTTACATAAATTCAGGTGTTCGCTAAGGATGTGTTTTAGCACTCATACTCTTCAATTTTGTAGTTGATGACATTTTTGATGAAGTGTCCCGGTCATTTGAGGGCTGTATAATTCATGATGGTTGCGAGATGGCAGATCTTCAATATGCAGATGATGCGGTTCTTATGACAGAAACCGAAGAAGATTTGCAAAATGCGGTTGAACTTACTCAAAAAGCCTCAGAGAAATATGGTTTATATCTTAATACTACAAAAACAGTTGTTTTAGCCTTTGGGCGTTTAAGTAAACCTTTATGGAACAAAAGTAATATTTCTATTAAAATATGTGAGTTTAGTGCGTTCCATTCTTCTTTATGCATGGACTCTCACCCAAGCGGATACTTAAAAGCTTGTTCATTTTGAGCAAAGTTGTTTAAGATCCATATGGTTTCGCTCATTGTCCTCTATTGAACGCACTCATTTAATAACTAAAATATTTCAACCATTCACAGGCCATGTATCTCTAGCACAGTTAAAGAAAGACGATTAAAATGGATTGGTCATATTTTACGTAGATCGCCCACTCATCCAGCCAGATTAGCTATGGAAGCCCATCCATTACCCGGATGGAAAAGAAGGCCACACGGTCAACGGAAAATTTGGACAACCACTGTAACATGCGAACTCGGTCTTTTTATTTATGCTAAACCCCCTCGTCCAAATGAATTACTTAATTGACCGTCCGTTTGTTTACCCTAGCAGCCAACAGAGATAATTGGAGGAGTTTAACTCGAGATGTAATTAACATTTAATGTCAGCACACCTCAAGTGTCGTTCTTTAAGTACACACTACAAAAGTTGACGTTTTTGCAGACGTTTTTGTTTTTTTGGACTACCCTGGGTGACAATAACCGGTGGGGGATATTTATCCCCGATGATGATGGTGACAATAATTTTATAATGAATTTTTAAATGTGATTCTAGTTGGTGATGGAATCATTTTTTACATACCATATTGATTAATAGCCGGTTATTTTCAATTTTTTGAGGCGTTTTCATAAAATAAGATTTGAATGGTATTTATCTGTATATATGTCATCCGTTCATTCATAATTGGCATTAGTGCAAATCAAAGTAACGGTACGTTAGCTTACATTGGGATAGACAAAGTGTTATCACGTACTGAATTTGATTCATTGTTAGTGAGAGAAACAGATGGAAAACTGTATGAAGTCTAAGTATTTTTTAACAATCCAATCTTTTTCTGAATACAAACCGGCTGAGCTCCGTAGTTGTTTGTCTGAGTTGAAACACGATATTGACCGTGCTTTTTACGTTCCTATGTGATTTACCAATGCAAATCAAACTTGGAATAAATGAAGTTTACTGGTTGGAAGACCGTCTTCTTACTGTGACATCAATGTTTACGGAAGTTAATAAGGTTATATTTTTTGGGTGTTGTTTGACGTAAAGGTGCGAAAATACGAAGCCTGATTTTTCGTTAGGGCAAATTCCTTTATGTTATAAGCAAGATATATTGCAAAGGTTTGATTTTGACTTGTTTGCGAATGTTGCAATCAGTTGGTATGATTAACGAATT
This sequence comes from Cardicola forsteri, assembly GCA_025895645.1. Taxonomy (NCBI): domain Eukaryota; kingdom Metazoa; phylum Platyhelminthes; class Trematoda; order Strigeidida; family Aporocotylidae; genus Cardicola; species Cardicola forsteri. Next base: position 225,088 of record JAKXYG010000618.1, on the reverse strand, counting down.
CGTAAGTATTGAATAGATTTTCCACCTATAACAAAACAGATTTTGTAAGCAAGTCCTTCATATGATTGAATAAAATGAGATTATAAGAAAGAACACCGAGATATTAAAATTTGTGAAGGATACAGGTTGTAAAAATGTGGGTACAATCCAGTCACTGCTCGAGTCAAAATGTATGACTGCATCTTGTAAGTTTGTATGTGGATTGTTAAAAGTGACGATTTTTCAGTTTATCTGAGGTTTTGTGAGGTGATTGTCTAGACTTAGTTTTGGATTAACGGAGGAAATGGATAAGAAAAATAATAATTTAGATTTTTATGGTGTCTGGTATAAAGGGTGCATATCAAACGGATGTTAGCAATATAATATTAATTACATAGTGCATGTAAAACAGTTGCGATGTTTCGTTTTACTGTAGAAGACAAACTAACACTTGATTCATTTTTTTAAATACGCAGATAATTGTTATGTTGATTTTGGTTGCACATGTTTGTATCAGTGGCTCAATGGTTAAAATCTTAATTTAAAACCAAGCTGAGGATAGAGATCAAACCCTGTGTGGGGGATTTACAGGTAGTAGATGATGAAACAACTTTTAGTAATGATAGGAAGCTGTAAATAAAGCTTTACTAACTAGGCAGTAGTAAATCAAATGGATGCTCAGATGCTAAAGTTGTTAATGCGTTGACAATTGTAAGCATGTACACATAAACACCAACCTCAGTTCAAACAATTTAGATTATCACTTGTGAGGTTACTGCTTTCTCTGTGAATTTTATTCGTCTCAATACACCTGCTATTGCCAATGGGAGATTTCTATCTCTGTTTATGATTATTATAAGGCTTAAACAACCTAGGAGTCTTAAAGCAGAATTCAGGAACAACTAATAAAATAGTTTGTTCTACGTTACTTGAACTTGATCAAGATGTCAAATTGAATGGTTATGCTCATGAAATTATTGATTTTTTAATGCTTTTAAAATAAGTTTAACATGTAATGATATTCAACAAGGCCTTGTTTCACCATTTTACTTATCTTTTAGTAGTACTAGGTAGTTGACTAGAATTATGCAATAGTGCTTTTTATTATATCGCAAGCGTTACTTCCAGGTCTTTGGTAGTCTTGTTAAGGTTGTGCATAAAGGGGAAATTTAAACTCGCATTCATAATCGCGAATCAGTAGTTAGAGTTTTTAAACTACTAAGCATTTTTGTATGAACATTGTGTAACAATTAAGTAACTTAAAATTAACTCTGGATTTTACTCAACTCTGCCACTGGAGCCATGCTTTCACTTTGTTGTCGTAGATTACTGAAATGGAGTCCAATCACTTCGTAATGTTTTCAGAGAAGGTAGACTGCTAATTTTTGCACCGGATTTAAGACCGCCTATATGCATGACATACAGGTGCCTATACCAAGAGATAACTAGGAAATGATTTTTGCGTGCTAAACACCTTTGTCTGGATGCCAAGTTGCCTCAGATTGTGGTGATCATTACTCATATACATTTTTGATCAAAATAGTGCATTATCAATAATTCAAAAAGTTAAAATTGTAAATAGTTAATTAAGTTATTCTCATGCTTAACAAAACTGTTTTTTTTATATATAGAAAGTTCAGGAGCATTTACAGTTCGAGGATTTTTATTTTGGCAAATTTGGTAAAAGAAGCATTATTTATTTAAAAAAATTTAAAATATACAAATAATTTGGCTCAAAATATAGGTAAAAGTGCAAAAAATTCGTTTTATTACATACACAAATCGAAAAAGGCATTTTCTTGATTTAAAAGTTACAGTTAATTGGAAGTTAGTTTGAAGATAGAAGCGTGATTCCAAATTATGATGTATTGTGTATCGAAAAAAAGATTATTTAAAGAAAACGTATTTATGATGAAAGACAAAATGTGTGTGTGTGTGTGTGTGTTTATATTAGAAAAATTAGCCAAAATCAACATTCAACACTTTATTAAATAAGAAAATTAAAATAAAATGTAAACGTTATTTAAACTACTTATAAGTAACCAAACGTTTTATATGAAACAAAACAAAAAATCATTATATGCGTATGTGCACACAATCGATTAGATAATTCTTTCCACTTCAAGGGTTTCATCTCAGTCGAAATCGATGAATATAATAATAATTTTTGTGTTGTTTTGTTTCTTTTAAACAAAAAAGAAACGAGCAATTTAAAGTATTTGAAACAAAAATTAATCGATAGGATTTGTTCGTATCCACCAACAACCAAAAAATAAAAATAAAAACAGTAAATACATAGTTGTGCGTCGAAACCAAAGAAAATTGAAAAATTGTTTTATAAACAAACACGTGTTTGACTGTTCCTTTGATTAATTTCGGAGATAAATTGAATGTTTCACACTGAGTTGATATCAGTTTTAAATAAAAAAACGAAAATCGATTTTTTTGGTCAAGTTGGGTTCGATTATTTTTTCAGTGCCACAAACTGGTACAATTTAAATGCTTTGACCTGGTACCAAATCTGAAATGTCTATGTTATCAAAATCGTTGAAATTGGCGCAAATTAATTCCTGTGTAAAAAAGTAAAAAATTGAATAACCATACAGAGATGCACGAGTTGCTATTATAATCGATGCTGTATGAATGAATAGTTTTATCACATTACTTAATCGCATCAATCACATATAAGTCTTCTTAAAAGATTGAAAAATATTGTTTCAGCAATAATTAATTTTTAAAATTTTCATTAGTTTGTTTCGTCGTGCAAGTTTTACGGGAAACATGCTTATCAGCAAGTGGAAATTTGTTGGAGCTGAACAAAAGCCCACATTTAGTGCTAGTGGTGACACTCAAATATATTACTACCCACGTTTGAGTCCAGCACTGTACTAATAGACCACTCTAATACTTTAAAATTTTATACAAAATGAATTACAATCAATAAGAATTTAAGTTATTTCAGAATATTTACTTTGTTAAAAAATCTAATTACTCTCAAATGAAACCAAATCGAAAAGTTACAACTTAATTAACAGCTACTCGTGCACTGTAACTCTGCTATAGTCAGTCCCAATTCCGGTTAAACCACAAGGTTACCAACCTTGCTTCCTTAAAAAATACACGTTAGTACATAAATGACATTGTAAATTATTTGTTGGAAAACAAATATGTTGTCTATAAATGCAAATGGCATTTAAATGGAACAGCCTTGTTACTTCAGGCTCCTTAAAACAAAAGGGTTTGTAATAATAATATTGTGTAATAGAATATTATGCCAAGATTATTTAGTGTTAAGATTTTTGGTTTTATAATGGTATGGGTCTTAACAATTTCACAGTATTGAAGTTGTAAGTGTATACATTAGATAAAAGTAGCCGGTAGTTAAAAAAAATCGAATTTTATTTTAACACAAGTATTGCTAAAATAATATTTTAGTTATTACAAAATTGTTTAGCAATTAAACCAAAAAAAAAGTAATAAAATAGTTCAACTATACATATATGCATTCATTATTTTCAAATCCAAAAAGTTGTTAAATAATTAAATCGAGAATATCAAAAGACCTGGGATTCAAATCTATAAACAGCTTTTGCTTAAGTCTGAACAAGCTACAATTCTTATTAGCCTAAAAAATAAAATTAACCTTCAATCAACTGATATAATATTTTATCAAAAGTTACTTTTTACTAAACTATCTAAGCCGAAATCGATTATATTACTACTACTACTACTACTACTACTACTACTACTACTACTACTACTACTACTACTACTACTACTACTACCTACTACTACTACTACTACTGTTTGTAAATTTAATCAAGCCACACACAAACAGTGCAGTAAAACCGACCTAATTCATTTAAATTTGTTTATGCATCGTGATTTACCATTTTGTTTTGTTTCTTTTTACATTTGATAGCGCTAAATAAAACAAAGTAAATAATAATAATAATAATATTCGTTGGCTCAACTTATATCATTGCAACAAGCAATATTTGTTTATTTTGTATGTAATTCTAAATAAACACAAAAGCACGATTTTTCAATTATAGTACGATACAATATTCACACACCTACACTCACGTATTCATTTTGAAAACAATAATCAATTTGTAAGCATGTATAAAAGAGTTATTTGAAATGAAATTGTTGGAAAGTAATTGTTGTTGTTTTTCTGGCTGTTGTTGTTATTCGGTTTGATGAAAGACACAATTTGTGTAAATAAATTTATTTAATCGTTTGTTCATACTAATACATGAAGAAGCACACGGAGTAATTGGATACATTTAATAGCTTGTGTTTTGTAATTCAAAATGTAATAAATTAGTTTATTTCAAAAATAATTATAATTTGGTGTGGTACAGTGGTGTTAAGTTGTTAGACTCATAGTCGAGAAAATTCAGATTCTTATAAACGAGGATTTCCATTTGACTAAAAACAGTTGTGCAATAAAATTAAAAAACAAACAAAACACATTATTCATGTAACCTACTTCATTTGGATAAGCAATTCCTTCCATATGTTCTGTGCTGCATGTGTTGACATCTGGAAATACAATTTTAAACAATACATTATAAAGCTAGAAAAAAACGTCTACTGCGCTTATTAATAATTCTAATCTTTTTATTTTGATTGCATAAAAGAATGTTTCTTGGAGAGGCATTTGATTATCTTGATATAATTTAAACATTAAGGAGATAATAATAATAATAATAATTTATTATTATCAGTAGTAGTAGTAGTAGTAGTAGCAGCATTTCAGAAAAGCACATTAATAATATTATACAACTGCAAAAGCGTGTATATATAATTACCAGTATTGCCATTGTATTGGTGTGGGACAAGCGGCTAAGGTGCTGAACTCGCATTCGAGTTGTAATCACACCACTGACATTAAATGCAGAATTCATTAAAATAAAAAATATTTATCGTATCCCATTCAAACAACAATAATACGAATTCAGACATAAACAAAAACGACGTTTGAATTTAAACTCAAAGCCGTTTGATTAAGAGCCTGGAGTTTTAACGACTGATGTGTTTTAAAATACACATAATAAACCAGATTGTTGTTTGTTAACGTGAATACTTCAATATAAGTTCGTTCAGTACAATAAAAGACAAAAAGTACATTGATTACAAAGTACAAGCAACGTTGAACTTGGCAAATATGTTTATATAATTCACTGTTTAGCAATGGCATAATAATAATAATAATAACATTAATTAACCTTACTAGTAACTATAGTACACCAGCGATGAAAACAACTATATAATTTTCACTAAAATATATTATTAACAGTGATTTATTATCTTTTTAATTGGTTTTCAACACTCAAATGTTTGACAAAAAATATATTGGCAAATAGACATTTAGAAAAATTGTAGACACTGACCCATATTTAGTGCCGATAATGGAACTCAAACCTATGATCACGTTGTTTTGAGTTTAATATTCTAGTCGCGGTTCTGTTATTCTTTGAACCCTGCAGTAGTATTGATTTATCTAAGCCCAGACAGAAACTGGTGTTCGAGTTTGAATCCCAGATATTTAATCCACAGAGGACGTTGACACGTTCATGCAGTCAAGTTCCATAAGCGTCAAATTCCGAATCGACGATAGCGTTTAGTTGTCAGTTTAGTCGCATTATTTAATTTAGACATTTTAAAAGTAGCTTTGTGCGTACTTGCATAGTACACAGAGTATACTTGAACCAAACTACAAAATCAGTATGCTATTTGGTTGTATTTAATCAATCATTGTATTAATAAATCATTATTATTGTTATTATTATTATTATTATTATTATTATTATTATTATTATTATTATTATTATTATTATTATTATTATTATTATTATTATTATTATTATTATTATTATTATTACTATTATTAAGCTTTAATATCTAGTATTCGTTTGCCAATAGAACAAATAAATGTATCACAATCATGAATTAATATTGATTTATTCGCGCGTCAGATATATATATATATATATATATATATATATATATATATGTATGCGTGTGTGTGTAAAAAGTAATAAAATTTAAAAGAAGAACCAGACCGACTTGTTCATTAAGCAATGTAAAATTTACACATTAGCTATTTATTCAAAAAAGAAAGAAACTTAAAATGTGTTGAATTGTTTGAAATATACATAATCATAACTATCAATGAAAACTAGTAAAATTGAATGAAACAAAGTACTTTTAAAAATTAATACACATACATATACACTTTGGTGTACTTTTATAAAAAATTCATAAGGTTATTGAGCCATTATCTTGTATTAGATTAATGCTTTGCTAGTATTTGTTATGAACAGTTTTATTTATATGGGGTTCACATTAGTTTAAATTTACTTTAAAGTATAACTTTAACTAGAATAAGTTCTGGCGTCGGTTTATATTTCTTTTTGGTTCAAACAATTTACTGATATTAAACATCCATAAATTTGACTTTTAGCTTTATATTACATTGTCAAAAAAATCTGATAATAATAATAATAATAATAATAATAATAATAATAATAATATAATAATAATAATAATAATAATAATAATGGTAATTAACTTTCTGCGATAAATGAAAACACTTCAACCTCTCATTTTAGCAAACCTCTTAAAATGCATATGCCTTCAAACACACATTGAATAATGCTCCCATCGCATGTGCGCACAGACAATTATTCATTCAATCGAATTTGGTCTATAAAACCTCATCAATCCCCATATGTTTTGAATGAAATATTACACACATCAATGTGGAACAAAAAACATACACACTTCGATTAGCACATCTTTCTATCTACATCTTAATATTTCGGCCAAAACAGCAACAACAATGTTTTTAATAAGTCATTTTACCCAAATGATGGCTTTGGCCCTCTTGTAACATATTTACAAGTCTACATGCGTGCATACATTTTAAAAGATTGTCCGTGTGATTCACAAAAGAATCGAATTATAGACAAATAACTGTAAACGCACAAAAAGCAATACTTTAGCTCTATTTTCGAAACTTGTAGTGCACGTACAAAAAGAAAATAATTTATTTATTAAATTGTGTTATGTGCACATTATAGAATGAATAAAAAATTGCATCAGCTTTAGTGTAATTTAATCATACAATGCAACATTTGAGGAAAAATTAAATAGTTTATTTGATATGCGTATATCCGTCAAATAACAATCACCCCACAAAGATTGAAAATTAATGTTTAACAAGTAAGCTGACGTCGTATAATGATTAAATCCAATAGTCGTGGTGCAGGATCTGTCACTTATATTATAAAAGAATTCTTCCACCAATAAATTATTTTTTAAAATACTCTTAAAGTGGCATTAAATGTTCAGAAGTCAATTGCAAGCATAAGTTTTTATCCCACTACTATATATATATATATATATATATATATATATATATATATATATATATATATATACCTATATATATATCCTATATATATATATATCCTTTATCTAAGGTATGCTAAATTGAGAGTTTTATTGTCAAATGTTCTAATTTCTAACTAATCTTTATAGCAAAGGCCTAGTTTTATTGACTAATAATTTTAATTATGCTCATCACTAGGTTTAACTAATATCGTAAAGTTTGCAACAAAAAGCGAATCTCGGGTAGATTGTGCTTCTGCTAACTAATGCCCCACAGTACTATCTTACTGAACGTGTGGCGTCTTTATCAACATTCGGTTACCGCGTTGTACATATTCGTTTAAATATCTCTTTTTAAACGTCAAATATCTGTATTTTATAACTAAATCCTATGTGTATGTAGGACACATTTCTTGAATTAAAATTACTAAATTCAAACGAAAACCCATTTATAAAGTAATTTAAACAAAATTAGTAAAATTTATCTAAGTGAAACTACACAAATGTTTGTAAACATTTTAAAAATAAAACACAAATAAAATATTATATTACGTACGACCAACGACATTGCCTCACAAATGAAAAAAACTTATGCTTATTCACAAAAATCCATAAAAATCTAGATGCTACAATAAGGCACAAGTTTTAGACGAACTTATAAACGAGTAGAGACCTACATTAGACCTAACTACTGACTCCATATAGTTTATTTACAAAGATAAGCACTCATTTCTAGACAATGTAATCAATTTAATTAATCACATTGTTAAATTATAAAATACAGGTATATGTTATGTTAGTTCTTTACAAGACTGTTTTTTAAAGTGTTTTTTATCAGTAGGCTGATAAAGTGCTTAGCAGATTTAAACACATTTTTAAGCGATTACAAAATGATTTTAAAGACAGAGTGATGTTTTATCTATTTTTTCACTTTATAATAGTCTACTTAAAATTCACCCTTTTAAATTTATTTACATACAATAAGAATATGGCACTGTGTTCTATCATTTCATCACTAAACGATATAATATTTTAAGAGTGGAACTAGTAAGATAAACCAGTGGTCAGCTGACTTTATTTAAAAAAATCTACTCAAGTACAAAATAGTAAAATTGGACTCTTCAAACAAATGTACTTTATACTCCACAGTTTTACACTGTTTCTTAGAGATTGACTACAACGTCTAAAACACTAATTATGTTATTTTAAAAAGATATATTACAATGATATCTAGGTCAATAAGCATAACATATTTAAAAATTATTAACAAACTTATTGAAGAACACTTAACATTTTTTTTAATTATCCAAATGAATAATGAACGAAAACAATTACCCACCGCATACTGACTTGAGCGAAGCAACTACATTGGGAAAAAGTAGAAAAGCGTTCATTTTTATTAAATTTGTAATATTTTAATTATTGCATAATTATGCATTTTTACACCTAACATATTTTAACGCTAGTAGTATACAAATATTATTTTATATTTATTAATGTACTAAGCTACTACTACTGCTGCTGCTATTATTATTATTATTATTATTATTATTATTATTATTATTATTATTATTACTTTTATTAATAGTAATTAAGGAAGGTAGGTTTTTGGTTTTGAAATAATAGTTACACATTAAACATAATTTTCCAATTCATTTACAATAGACTTGTAATAAAATGTATCCGTTGTTTATTAAATTTATGACTATAATAGTAATAGGGCATTTAATAAAAATTGCAATTCCCCATATTGTTTAAAGTGAAAAAAAGCAACAATGTGCAAGTACATACATTAACAAAAGTACTCTACATGTATTTTTATTATGTACTTTCATATATATTTATTACTATTTTATATAAAAGTTATTCATACGTTTTTGGAAACACTGAGAACCGTTGATTTCTAGAATATAATGTGCATCGTGATTAAATATGTATACATATTTTGTAAACATGTACATATTTCAAATTTAATTGTTTTTATGTCTTAAAATTACTAGAGTTATTAGGCAACCATTACAAAGTTAATCAAAACGTTATTATTTTATGCAGATATTATTTAAGTGTAAATGTGGATTTAAAAAAAACTACAGCTATTAATATATACTTTCGTCGTAAACGGCGAATAATCATAGCATTGTAAAAAAACAGAATAGCCAATAAATACCAAAAAGTAAGTTACGTATAAATGTCTCTTGGTGTGAAAGAACTTATCAGAAATGGTAAAGTTTGGAATAGCTTACTACTTGTCCAATATCCACCTAATTATAAATTGTTATTTAAAAGAAAATGTTACAAGATTGTTTATCTGAATGAATGCAAATTTGATATAAAAGAATAATAAAAAAACATGTTTTAAATATTGATTCTTACTATTTTGAGTGTTTTGCGGAAAATATTTTTCAGCAGTAGATATTTTAGTGAAGCCGAATGTGGATCCTCATTTAGTGTCGGTGGTGGCGATCGAACTCATGTCCACCCAGGTTTAACTCGAGCACTGTACTGTTAGCCTACCCCAGCACTGTTTATTCGGTTTTTAGTTCTTACATGTTTTACGCGAAGCTTGTTTTAGCATGTAGACATTTAGAAAAGCTAAAGGAGCGCCCGCATTTAATGCTGATGGTGGAACACTTAAACCAACTATCCCTAGATAAGATCAAAAGTGAAAAGATTTGGCCAGTTTCAAGTTTAGATAAAAGAGAAGGATTTGCGGTAGAAAGGGTATCCAGAATAAAGAAGGGGGAATATGTAAAAGTAGAAAAATAATCTGGGATACTGGAAGCCATGGCTACCCAGTTTTGTGTCTAGCACTCCGCATAAGTCTGTTACCTGGGTAAATATACAATTTAATGTAAAAAGCCTTTTATACTTAATACAAATTCAATTAAATTAGACAGCATTATTTTACTCATTTAAAATGTTGTTAGTTCAATCTCAATTTTGTTTACTAGAGTATAAGTTTATTAATTTAGCAATTCTACCATCCCGGATTGATGGGACATCAATGGCAGTTATTACTTATAATTCTAAAGATTAGTGCTGTTATCATTCGTAAATAAATATGTAATTTTATATTTTTGTTTATTTTAAATTTTAAGAAAATACACCAAATATAGTAATAAACATTTTACTAAGTAAGATTTTAAAAATTGGTTAAAACTACATTTATTCACTAAAAAGGTTTTTTGTCAAACAGTATTTGGCTAATTAAATCGTTTCTTAATTGTAGTAAAAATGTACTAATAATACTGACAGACAATAATAAAATAGTTCTGTTTCATGTTTATTTAGCATAATTGTTGGACTCTTGCCTCATTGGATAGATGTTTAAATTTTGCTATTGTATATGCTAAAGGTCCACTTGCTAAAACGATGCTTCAAAGACAAAACCATCAAAGTATGAATACGACTAAAACGAAAAATGTAAGATTTTGATTTTTAAAAAGCAAGTGTTAGTCGGTCGCTTTAATTGTAATAAATAGAAATGTTACTTTCAACTCTCTCACACTGTGCTTAAATTAACACTTTTCCCTAAACCTACTTAGACTTTGATTCGTTCCCAATATGTACATATATTTAAATGTACGCGCGCGCACACACACACACACATCAAAAACATGGAACCAAATGTACTTTGAACATATGGACTTTGATGTGCAAATGGGAAAGAGGAATTTTAAAAAATGTCATATTAAAAATGCAATTTTTTGTGAAAAATGAATCTATTGCCAATCGATACACATATTGTTTTGAAAATCGCATTTTCATGCTAAAAATACATCACACACACATATATATGTGGAAAATGTAGAACACAAATAATATATTAATTTATACATGTCTTTGTAGCCTTTAGACGTGACTTGTTCACGTCAATTTGAAGTTAAAAATCATCTTATTCCATTGTTTCACTGTAAACATTTTTTGAACAAATAAGTATTTAGTACAGCCAGATAAATGTTCGGGTAGAGTGGGATTTCAAACCTATGTCGAGTTGGATAAATCAAGCATCACGTTGCCTTTAATATAGGAGGTGTTTTTTTAATTAATCGTTTTTCCTTTTGTTTTTTAGCAGCAACAGAATAATTTTGCTTAGCATTTGAAAAAAAAACCTTTATAACATTTAACCGACATTGAATCATCAAACATTTAAAATAAATGTTAACAAACCCAACCGATTTATAAAACCAGGAAACAGAGAGCTTAAGCAGTTGTGACGGATATTTTCCTACCAAACAAAAAGCAGAAAAAACAATTTACGCATTTAAATGAGCTTCGATGAAAAAGAAAGTAGCGGAAACTGTTCAAAATGGAACAGTTTATTTGTTATTAATACAAAAGTTCTTAGAGTGAAAACAAACTGACATGTATCGTTGTGCAACACATTTCAATCTATTTATTTTGGTTTCAATTTAACAATATTTTGAAAGTACATCAAACCAGAATAAAAAATGAATCAACCCATTTTGTTTTACATATATAAGCACATTGGTGCTTGACATTTAAAAATTTACATTAAACATAATAATAATGATAATAATAATAATAATAATAATAATAATAATAATAATAATAATAATAATAATAATAATAATAATAATAATAATAATAATAATAATAATAATAATAATAAGACATTAAACAGTATCATTTTGCAAAACCTTAATAGAGTTAAAGTTTAATTACTGCAAGTAGTAAAAAAATTTATAGATTAACTAGTTACTTCAAAATATTAGAAAATTTTACTTTAAATAACCAATAACAGTTAAATTACAAAAAAAGTTCTTTAATAGAAAAATCTAGAAAATTAAAGTATTTTGTGATAAAGATATATATTGTGTATTATCACATTTTGCTTTAAAAACAAACGTTTTGTATAAACATTACCAAAGTACTTACTTAACAAACAAAATACTTGTTTTTTTGTTTATTTGAATAACCGAGCAATTAAAAAGATTTTTTCACATTTAAAACTATATAATTTTATTAAAACAACTTAATGAGTGTACAAAAACAAAAGTTAAGTGCCAAATTTTTAAAAATTATAATTACTGAAATTAAAAAACCAAAGCGATACATATAAAGTAAAACACATTGTATTTATTAATTGTTAAACATGTGTGCTGTTTGTAATCATTCATTGATAAAATCTAATTTTGATCTAAATCAAAATAATTGCAAAATTTCTATTTTTTAAATACAAAAAACAAAATACGAGGTGTATATTTTAACAACTTTTTTAATAGTTAATACAAATAGTTTTGAAATACGTTTTTTAACATTTTTACTATAGTGTGGCTTTGTGTATATGTGGCTCATATATATATATATATATATATATATATATATATATATATATATATATATATATATACAATAATTATTTATTTAAAAATATAAATAACTATTTATTTTAATTTTGATACTTTAACCGAATGCAACAAGGTAGTTAAAGCTTTGGTTTTTCAATCAAACAACCTGCGAATTAAAAATTAAACATTAGTCCTTGTTTAAACTTGGTCTATTGAATATTTTTCTCCTATTTTAAATGTTTTACGGGAAACATTTTTCAATAGTGGAAATCTTAGCGAAGCCGAAAGTGGACTCGTATTTATTACCGGTGGTGGGATTCGAACTCATGCCCACCTAGGTCCAAGTCGAGCGCTGTACTCCTAGACCACCTTGCCACAGTAGCAATGGTGTCTTTAAGAGCAATAAATTTAGTAAAAATTATTATTATTATTATTATTATTATTTATAATGATTAATAAAAGGGCGCTATTTGATTATTTGAAACAAAAATTGATGTTAACGGCAGAAATCCAATAACAGAATTGAGTATGAAAGCTGAATGAAAGCTGAATATTCAATATGCAGAATCTTCAATGTTACAAGTTTAAAGTACAGTCACATGGAATAATCATATTGGCCCATCATCTTTAGAACGAATGATATTTAAAATAAAAACATACATTAAATAATGTGATGGAAAACAAATTAATCAATAAAATATAGGAAATTCTTACAATAGTGATTTATATTACTTATAAGTAATCAAAATATTACATATTCTTGGGACAAATTCTACTTTTAACAAAACAATAAATAAACTTTTCAAATTCAAATAAAGATACACATGCACTTTTAATAAACAAAATTAAAATTAAAAAAATATTCAATAATTATTTATTGTGAAGTCGGTCAAATTATTTAAAAATCTATTTTTGCAGAAAGTGCACAGTTTTGCTAACACAATTATTATTAAACAAAATTAATTATTTCTGTATGATTGTAGTGAAAAAGGCCCTAAATTTGTATCTCACCCAGTAGATACGCTACATTTTCAAATACCAAACGTTTTCTTTAAATCTTAATACCAATGCTTTGGATAGAGTGCATTTAAATGTGTTAAAAATATGAATAGATGAATACCCAATGTAAAATGTATAATTTGTTAAACATTGTATATACATTTATTAACTTTCACCTTATTTGGTTTAAAATAACAAGTTCAACTTTATTATTTTAAAATGTTTTGCAAGAAACGATTATTGGGACAGTCAACTAATAATGATAATAATAATAATAATAATTTTTAGTCTTTTCAACATTAATATTTTTTATTATTAGGTGAAACTATAATAAAATTGTCTTTGTTATAATATGCTTTGCTTGCTTTCGTAATACTAAATAGACTCTAACTTAGTTAGTAAAACATTTGTAATAAAAAAATTTAGATTTTACATTAAATGTCAGCTTTTAATTAATCTAAAGTTCAAATTATTCCGAGTTGGCGGAGGCGACTAAAGCGTTAAAGTCGAATCTGGGCGGGCATAGGCTTACTGGAACTTAATGTGGGTCTTTGTCTAAGGCTTCGCTAAATGTCAACCTACCAAAAAATGTTTTCTATTAAACATGGAAACAAAAAAAGTTAGGGTAGGCCAAAAAACTTTTCTAAGAACCTATCGCGAAATGAATATCCCATAGAGGATCAAGCAAAAATGTCGGCAAACGTTTCGAACACATGGAATCTTTTTGTTACTCCATTTGTTTTTTTAGAATTATGGGACTTTGTTGTTGTTTTTGCTATCGGTAATATCTTGTTGTTCCATGCTTTTTTAAAGCATAAGGGTTATGCAATAATAATAAACATTCAAACAAAAATTCAAATAAATAAATATTAATTGTTGCTAATGTAATATATTTGTATTGGGATTGGCATAGTGCTTGGAAATGGTAAATTCTAACTCGCCAGTAGATAGGGAATGAAATTTCACAACCGGCTCTAATGTGACGCTTTTGTCTAAACCTGCACTAATTGACTAGTTGCCAAAAATGTTTAATCAGTAATAAGAAAATAGTATTTGTAAATTTAATATATTTTTATGTGAAAATTTTATATACTCTTTTGTGTTGTCAAATGATATTGCATACATTGAAACATGTCACCAATTATTATTATTTTACAACCATTTTGTTTGTCACTAAACATTGCAATAAACTAGGGATTAATATAGTTATTTTATTTTTATTTTATTTATACATTGTATAACAAACAACACAGGATAACATTTCCTAACTAGGTCTAGCTAATTGGAAAAAACATATCAGAAAGTGCAAATGTTGCTAAATGTATTCTGATAATAATAGTAATAATAATAACAATAATAATACATTTGGTACTGAATAACAAGGCAATTAGTCTATTCGCATTGCAAAATTTGTACTGGATTATACCTATTTTTATTACAGTAATAAAATTAATGATTGGATCGACTTTAGTTTAAAAATTAGAATCTCTATTAGTAAATGTTTAAGTCATAATGATAAAAATTAAATAATAATAATAATAATAATAATAATAATAATAATAACAAATGGTGGCAGTGATTACAATGTTATCATTGTAATCAGTGCGATAAAATCCTGCTGTATTAGATCAAAAAAATATGATATTACGCAGTTGCGTCTTACTCGAATCGCAAAACAGCATAACCGTGTGTTCGGGCGTGTGATTCGTACTCGGATTGGATTGTCCTGTAAGCGATTGTCCAACCCCGCTGTCCAAACTACCCTGATGCGAATGCTGTTGACTAAGTGGCATGGCCGATCCGACAGAAGCGCCTTGGTTTGGCCCAAAAGCCATGCCAGATATGCCATAAGAATGAGGCGGTCTCGAGTTTGGCCTAATCGAATGACTTTGAGTCAAATTGTTGTTGTTGTTGTTGTTGTTGTTGTTGTTAGTGGTGTTGGTGTTGGTGTTGTTGCTGGTGGCCGTATTCAACCGCAAGCATTCCAAACCCTGTACCAACTGGCCAGACGAAGTCGTACTGACCGATGGAGTAGTGCTGTTGGTTGTCGGAATGGTTGTGATTGTGGCGACGAGAGCAGGCGGACTAGATGGTGTCGAAATGACGATAGAAGAGGTTGGAGGCAAGTGCGACTGACTCGAACCGGGCGATGGAGTCAAACCCATTGGATGGATTGGAGTTAAAAGAGCTTCGTTTATGGTATTTGGCTGCATACATTCAAGACGAGTGGGGGACATGGGCACCGGCTGACTGCATGATCTAAAACATAAAAAAGTACAATCGACTGTTATATAATTGAACAGTTGGAATATAAATAAACTAATGCATTACGTTAATACAATTGACACTAATATTTTATTTCTTTTCAATAAAGCAATTAGGTGCTTAGTTAACCATGCATCTTCTCAACTATTATGTTTTGATCATTACGATATTGCGTGGTTGTACTCAATGCAATAGCAGATTTTGATTTGTATATAAATGTTGAGTGAAGTTGAACAGCGTACATAAATGTAAACATTGAAGTCACGTTAGATGGGTATTTATATTTTTTAATGCAACAAAGTTTAAAGTTGTTTTATTGTCAGTACAGTTAAGTTCTCTAGACTTTTATTGTTTATTTTATAAGGACAATAATATTATTACATTATCACGGAAAAAAGAAAAAATGTTAACAATGATCCTGTATAAATTGTAATTTAAATTATAAATATATATATTCAAGTGATATAACCATTGATACAAATCTATAGACTCATCCCCTAGCAGGTAGGGTTTGATCCTGCCACTGGCATTAAATAAACAACCTCATTATAAATAAAATCAACCACAAAAATAACTATCAAAGTTTGTCGTACTTATTCAAATTCCCACTATTGACACTAAATAGGGTGAGTTATTCTACAACTTTTATCAAATAGTAACATGTTTGTAGTTTCATATATATATATATATATATATATATATTAAAACTCGGGACAAATTATATTTATACTCCATAATTTACTTAAAATACTTCTAAGGGCTTGGTTAATCCCATCTTATTCAAATATACAAAACCTTTTATTACTTACAGCAACATTTTAATTAATATTACTTGGTGATATTTCAAGAAATATACTTGCAAAAAAGCAATACCAACTTTGATTCTATTACACGCTAAAAATGAAAAACCGATCAATAAATCTTTCCGTTTGAACAGACCACACACATAGACACATTTTGATAAAACGTTAATGTGAGTAACTATCGGTTTATTACACAAATGAGTAAATGTATGTGATCCAAAATTTGACAAGAAACCAAAAAAGAACTTTACAATCGAAAATATATGTCATTTGGTATTTAAAACTAATCTATCCAAAAGTATTCTAATCTAAAGCATACATAAACACACTCACATACAGTTTCATGTGCTTTTTAAGTATATATATATATATATATACAATAAATGTAGTCTTAAGAAATCAATCTGATGTGATTGTTTGTCAAAGTTTTGACACAAAGCATTCTGTCTTACTTACCTAAAGTGTGTATTCATTTGATAATTCGGCATTTGATTTTGCGATGGCAAGCCTTGCGAAAGTTGTCTTTGATGATGAATACCCATAATCGAAGTAGATGTATTTGCTGCTGAAGATAATTGGGATTGCTGTTGCTGCTGCTGCTGCTGTTGTTGAGATGGTGGTGTGGGTGGTGGTTGATGTGCATGCGAATGTGATGATAAGGGCAAATTATTTGGATGCGACCGATGACCCAAAGAACCGCCCAAATTAGTAGACATTCTTAAACGGTTGGATGCGACGGCTTGGTGGTGCGGATGATGAATATGGTGTGGGTGATGCACATGAGGTTGATGATATGGATGGTGTTGGGCAGCGTGCATGTTCAACGCATTGGGTACTGCGTCGGTACTCGTGTTGTTTGGAGTGCATACGGATGGGCTGGTTACGACTTGGCCCGGTGAAATGCGATCAATCTGGAAAATGTTTTGCCAAATAATAATGCAATTAATTTAGAGCTTTTTAATTCTGTGATAAATTTTAATCAATAAATGGTATACTATTAGCTTTCATAAAATTTTATAATAGACTGCATCATGGGACTGTTGCACACAAGCACATGTGTATTCAATTGTAAACTTTTCTCATTAATCACGCTTATCATCATCATTATCATCATCATTAACAACAAACACATTATTATTATTATTATTATTATTATTAGTTGTATTCGATTAATGTGTAATATTTGATAAAACAAATTTGGTTTGAATATTGTCGCCAGTATAATCAAACATTGAATTTTCACACTACATTCTTTTTGAAGATGTTATATAAATTGTATGTTTTAAAGCACTACACAACATTTTTAAGCCGGTTTTAAAAAAAGAATAATTGTTAAAGAGTAGGACTATAACAATTCCATTTCTGCAAAAACAACTTACTAACAGCAACACTTCCTTAAAAAAACCTCTAGATAATATATATATATATATATATATATAACTAACGATTTAAGTCTTTTTAAGCGTGGCCAAAAATTAATCATCTGGGGCTTTGAACCCTAGAACGTTCAGGTAGTAAAGCTACAACCTTTATCATATCATATTGTTTTAATAATTATCAAATAGTTTACCAGGCCCAACTTTTGGTTTACTCTGAGCATACAGATTTTAAAAGATATAAATATTATCTGATTTATTTAAATAATAATAACAATAAGTAAAATAACATTAGGTAAAATGTAAATAACTTAGTGGTTGGAGGTTTTATCTCAAAATCAAACAATCCTACAGTTCGTATTTAGTAATCATTCTCTTATTAAACTTAAAATATTTCATGCAGTACGATTATTTACAAAATCTAGACATAACAGACTGTCCTCCGGTTAGACGTAAATTACAATAAATAATATTCCTACTAAAGCGTCCTCTCTAACATAGATACTAATATTAAACACACAATCAGTAATCAACTTCCGATTTATTGATTAAATTGTATCTGAATATTGCAAAATATTATGTACTAATATGTAGTGTGATTCTTCTTTTTTATTAAAAAAAACCCTACAAATTGATAAATACAAACACGTAGTATCTAGAATACAAATGAATACTTAAAATCAACTTGTATTTGTAACAATTACAATTATATTTTGACGCCTACACAACACTAGAAAAAGTAAATAGTTTGTCAGAGTTGGCACAATTATCATGTGATCAAATTAAATACATTAATATGCATAATATCATTATAATTCTACTACTACTACTACTACTACTACCACCACTACTACTACTACTACTACCACTACTACTACTACTACTACTACTACTACTACTACTACTACTACTACTACTACTATACTACTGCTGCTACCACAACTACTACTTAACAACAACTCTAAAAATAATTGCAAATCAATGTGTGCAATTTGAATTAAATGATGATCAGTATTGGGAGTAGTAATAGTAGTTGTTGTAATAGAATATGAATGCCGGTACATATATACCAATTGATATACGTCAATTTTGATACATACAAATATCTTTTGCCACAAATGTCAACAAATGCAGACAGTATATGTAAAATTAAATCGTCAATAATGTACATGTGAAAAACGATTGAATTATCTTGGAAAATTTGTGTAACTTTCGGTAAAAAATTTTTTTTGTTTGAATCAGCAAGTTACACACAGAATAATACTAAATATTTCAATTTACAAATTATTGAAAAAAATTGCTTAATATTATTTTCTTAAATTTGTGCATATTAAGTTATGTTAAAAATAGTTTGTTTTTACCTTAAGGTGTTTGGTGAAATGAAAAACTATACATATATATTGTGTCTATCATGTTACATAGAAAAACAATAAACAAATTATCAACCGAAAATAATAACCATAAGTGTTTGAAATAGTTTAATGCACAAGTAACTTGTTGAGGATATTTGGTAATATAATTTGCATGTTTAACAATTCAAAAAATTATAGAGAAAATAAAAGATTTTGTATTTCACAAATGGCTATAATTTGAAAACAAATTCTATGCAAAAAAGACAAAAATATCTCAGTTCAAATGTTCATGTTTTACAAAATAATGCTATTTTTAAAAAAAAGTTTATTTATTTAAATTAATAATTATTTCTAGTTTTATTGTTCAAATATATTTTCCATAAAGATCCGAAATGCTTATTTAACAAGTACGCTGACCAACGTCAGCGTTGTCTGATGATCAAATCCAGTACTTGTTAATTAGTAATGTTAAAGCATTATCAATTCAGCATAATTATACAAACTGCAGTATTTAAAACAGCAAGTGAATACAACTTACGAATCACAAAAAATAATGCTCATTGCAAGAAAAAATTGATAATGATTGATAATGTTTAATTAAGTCGTTATAACTGCAAAAAGTTAACAACCTGACAGCAAAAATTTTCCTAATATAATTTCGCAATTCGAACTTGTTACACTCACATGTACTTACTACGAATTGTCACGCAATACTAGGTTCAAATAAATATCCATTTTGAAGTTATTATTACAAATATTGCTAACCAACACGGTAAAAAATCGATAACAACAATAATGACAGAGATAGCTCGAGTGCTAGAGTCGTAGTTAAGTGGATATAAATTCGGGTTTCATAACCAGTACTAAATGCAGACCATCATTTGGCTTTGTAAAATGTTGCTTGTTGAACAATCACGTAATAAAAATACGATAAAATAAATATAGTTGGTAATGCAAAGAAAACAATATACCAAATTTGAAAATTTGTACAAAATTTAGTGCGTTATTTAAATGAAGTTTAATCTGAATTGAAATGCACACATACATGTATACACAGTCTCACACATTAATGTACACAAGAGTGAGTGACACGAGTACTGCATAATTAGTTTTCATCAATTCACATTATTTAATTTCTTGTCTTATACACTTAATGTGCATATGTTTGAATGTAGTATATTTTACTTGACTCCAAAACAATAATCTATGCGTTAAACACGGTGAGTGTCTTCTAACAGATTTTACGTTTATATATATATATATATATATCTTTTAACTAGTATTTAGATTCAGTAAATTATTACCAGCGTATAGTTACAACTTCTTACGGAAATTAATGTTAATTTGAGAACACATTAAATACGTAAGTGTATATAATACATTTAATGATTTTATATGGTTGTGCCCTTATAGATCAATAAAATATAAAAGTTACGTCGATATATAATTACCAAAAATTATCGAGTGCAGGAGTTGGAAAGAGTATATCACATTATGTGTATGAAACAATTTACACCAAAAACAGCCATTTGTACATGTGTTGTATATACGTTTGTGATGCAAATCATTTTTGCAGTTGGCTTTCCAAAATGTACATAAATTGTAGTGTTAATAATAATTCGTTAAATTGTTATTAAAATATAGATTACTCAATTGTTTGAAAATGCAAAAGGCTTGAACATTTTTCCAACAAATGGTTCCATTTATTTTGTCTTATGTGATATAATTATATAGGTACAATTTAAACTTTAAGAGTCTGTACTTGTGTGCTTCGACGATCTGAAGTACTTTAAAATTTTATTTTATTTGTACGCGTATCACGTGATAAGTCATTTGCAATTTGTCTTGATATACAATTCAACTTATTATGGATTGGATAGTAGTTTCGAATAGATAAAACATATTGGTTTCATCGCTTTTTTAATAAAAGAAAAAACACTTGAAAAACAATTGTGCTTTTACACACACCCAAAAGATAATCAATTTATTTTCAAAAAATAATAAATTTAGAAGAATTGAATGAGATGGTGTTTGTTTGAATAAAGGTGATATAACTTAAAAATAATTTATTATTGGAAAATATTATTTTAAAATTTGTTTAAATCAAAAGTTGTTCTCTTTCAACTTAAAGCATTTGAGTATATATTTATCTCTCCTTTAAAGTTACGTCATCAAAAATCTACCACTAGTCAGTAATCATTCACTGTATTTCCATATTTACTAAAACACACTAGAATTGTACTTAACGTGTGTGGTCTAGCGGTACAGCGCTCGACATAATCCTGGGCGGGCATGGCTTCGATCTCCATTATCAATACTAAATGTGGGCCTATGTTTGGCTTCTCTTAAATGTCTATTACTAAAAGATGTTTCCTGTAAGACATCTAAAATGGTAAAAATAATTAATAAACTGTTAATAATAGACGTACATTACCATTTTTCTATAATAATAACTACATTCAACGCCAAAGTCTAACTTATCAACTTAGTCTACATTCTGAGTTACTTCCATACTAGTTACAAAAAAATGTTATTAATTGTATATTGTTATCAATGTTACAAGTGTTGGACTTTACCTTTTCCGAAAATCAGTCCAAACACACGCGAATACGTTGATATATATATATATATATATATATATATATATAACTCTTTTTTCTATGTTTATTACTAAAATGGTTGACTTAAAACGTTATTTAGCTCGTAGAAATTTAACAAGGTTATATGGGGGGTTATATTCAGTTCCTGCAATTGAGCCTATATGACCAACATACAAACCTGGCAAGTTAGCTTCATTTTCCGCCTCAAAACACAGTGTAATTTCGTCTCGAGCAAACAAATGTTAGTCATTGATATATAAACAATACTTAATTTTTCTCAAATAACACATTTTATATTACAATATTAATTCAATATTGAAATAATCACAAACGTATTTTTTTTAAAACATTTTTTATTTATAAAAATACGTATTAAGTAAAATGGAAATTGTGGTAATAGAAAAGTGTATTGCAACAAAGACCAAATTATGCCATTTTTTATTATTTAACTTTATGAAAAATGTTCATATTGTCTATAGTCTATAGCTTTCCATTTTCATGTGGTGGTATAGTTTAATACGGATCGGGGGTCAAATTGTGCAATAGTGTATCAAAACTCTCGCTTTTTCAAATAGATGTATGCATATATTTAAAATAAACCTAAGTCGTGTATAGCTATCCGGCTAACGAATTTCTTCTTTACAGAGTATAAAGCGGCTTTACAAAACAATTATGCAGCTCTAAAAATGACTGTTTTGAACTCAAAAAAGTTGATTTTATTCTTTTGCATAGAAAACAATAAAAGAAAAAAATTCAAGATGCATCATAAATTCATAAACAACTAACATGTAACGTTGTAATTTGCTAATCAAGAATCAAACTATTTTTTATTTAGTCCTGTAAAACTCAATTGCTTTTAGCTATTAATTAATCATTAATTTTATGGTTTTCTAAATAATGTATGTGATTTTACTAAAACCAGTCAGACAAATGGTATTAATAAAAATAGAACAATATTCAAAATGAAATTAGTAATTTAACATTTTGAAAATTGTTGTGCCTTCTCAAAAAAAGATTTTAAAAATTTAATATTTTGTCAATTTTATAATAACAATAAAATACATTGCAATTGGATCTCACATAAAATGCATTTATACTACATATGCCTACAAATCATAGTCAACTTAGGTTTAAATTGCTAATACACTCATTGTACGTATGCAAAATATTTATTATTATAATATATGAAATATTCTATTAAAAGTACATTTGACGTACTAATGCAAATAAATAACTAACGTTTATGTTTTATACTATTACTATAAGTAATAATCTAGTCAAAGTAACAAAAAGATAAACGGATTAATAACAAAATAATTATTTCTTTAGTAATCTTATCTTTTTGAAACATTTGCTATTTTTTGTAGCCGCAAGAGTTTGTATACCCAATAAACGCAAAATAAAACAATAACGTTTTGTGTCTTAAAAACGACATCAAGTTGTCTCACTTTTTCCACAAGAGTTCTCAAAGTACTGCGCTAAAATGCAGAGTTGGAGAGGCAATGTTGCAGTCATTGAAACTTAAAACTGCATTAAATATTCATTTGTTGTAATTTTGGTTTTTATTACTCGAACGCTTGACAAGAAACACTTTTCAATGAGAAGAAGTGCCCTTTTTAATTTTTAAAAAACCCTTAATACAGCTAGATTGTTTAAGCCTAAGTGAAAAAAGATATTGTTCGTTTAAACCCTAAAGTATTTCATCTGGACACCAGAGTTATAGCTACTAACATTGTCCGAATTCAAACAGTATACAATATAATGCTTCTAGTAGAAACTTAGTAATAAAATGTTCTAACAAAATCGAAATAAATTTAAATTATCGTCATAAAGTCGAATTAAAAACTCTGCAGTATTATTATTATAGGCAAAATACATGCATACTATATTTATTTTTTACAAATAATGAAAATTAAACCATTAAAATATATTTCATTTTTATAATTGCATAATGCTTTGACAAAATATTTGTTATCTTGTAAACTAGAAAGGTATTTTGGTACTGTAAGCTTCCA
This sequence comes from Cardicola forsteri, assembly GCA_025895645.1. Lineage (NCBI taxonomy): Eukaryota > Metazoa > Platyhelminthes > Trematoda > Strigeidida > Aporocotylidae > Cardicola > Cardicola forsteri. The sequence continues at coordinate 200,986 of JAKXYG010000618.1, read as the reverse complement.
GTCCTACGGACTTGGCTTAACAACCCCAACCACTAATCTTTAATATTGACAAAAGTGGTAATATAGCTAATACTCTATTTGTATTGTATGCATAGTGTGCAAAAATACCACTACTTGAGTATAAAATTAATAACAATCGGAAGAATAATTGAAAGGTTTAATTGTTAAAATAACCAATAATTACTAACGTAATAAGTTTAAAAATTGATACAATTTAGAATATTGTTTAACACTGTTGTTTTTAAAAAAAAGTACTTTTATAAACAACATCACAAAGAAATAACACATTTTGTGTGTTTTGTTACTTCGCTGTCTTCTAGCGTAGTTGTTTACTAGTTTGACATCAAGTTTAATAAGCATTAAATAATTGAACAATATATTAATGTTGTGTGTAATAGTGTAGCGTATTTTGCATTCTGTATAAATATATCTATACGCACTGCGACCTAGTCAATATGCCAACAATTTAAATATATAAATCGTTTTGTTTTAAATAATACATTTTATTCACACTTCTTTCCCGTTTTCCAGTATGTGTCACTTTCAATCAGATGCTGCTTTTAAAGTAAAGAAAGTGAGTTTAGCTTTTAAATAATCGCCTCTTGCATAGATTTTGAGGTTATGAAAGTTTTTGGTTTTTACATTTATGTAGAACTAACTAGTAGCACAGTTGGTTCTATACAACTCCAACTTAGGCAAGATATTCTATTGAGAGGGGTTATGTTTAAAAAATCAATAATTAAAATTTTTAACATTTTAAAATAAATTGACACAGTTTGCGGTATGAATTTAATTTGTATTAATTACAAACTTTACATTTAGAGGAATAATTACTGTATTGATAAAATGAATCAAATTTTATTAAAAGTTAAAAAAAGTTTGGTATCTGAAATTTAGGTGTTTCAATTAAACATTCTAAAATTAAATTTTATTTTTTTGCTAAAACTTAGAAAATGCTATAGATTTTTAATAAATAATACTAATTGAACTATAATTTTTCCTACCGTTTACTTTATTTGTGCTACCTACCAGCTGAATATAACGCAACATATTTTTTGCTAAACAATAAAGCAATGGAATGTGGAAAAGTTGCTCAAAGTATGTGAACCAAAATAAGAAATAATGTGCCGTGGTAATCTAGCAGCAGAACGATCGACTTCATCCTGAGTGGACATGAGTTCAATCCCCACCGCCGGTACTAAATGAGGACCTATGTATGGCTTCACTAAAATGTTCACTGCTACAAGATGTTTCTCGTAAAACATTCAAAGTAGTAAACATTAAAAAAAATATTATTAATATTAATAATTTATTGTAAAACGTAACGTATCGATACAATACATGCATTTACAAAAACTAAATAAGTTCTACTTTTAATCAAATAAATAATATAAATATCTATTTTGATACAAACTTTATAAAATGTATGTCTTAACTACATTATCCATGTTATTTTAAATGCGTTTTTTTATTTAATTGGAACAAATACATGTGTTACTACAGAAGCTCAATTATAAAACAATTAGAAATAGTTGTTATTTTCAAGTTAGAAATTTAAACATAATGTAGAATGAAAAAAGCCTGTAATCAAACACTCGACACAAACTCATTGGGTTTTATATGTATTGCAAATACGTTTTTTAAATAAACCGTATCGGAACTTTGACAATCAAATATTGGGGGGGGGGGAGAACAATAATTAAAGCTGTTTTATTTATTACACATTTTTACAATGTCCTGTGTGATTTAATTTCATAGATACAACCGTATGTTTAATTAATAAAATGACAAGTTTTTTCAGAACTAATGATACTAAATTAATAAATTGAAGATAATTTTGGAATAAACGGAAAACATTAAATGATAATATAAGAAAAAGTGTAATTCTATGTCAAAATTTTAAAATTGAATAGATAGAGTTTTAAAAATATGCCACGATTGATGATGACTGTACTTAATTCAAAATTTTTTTTTAATTTTAAAATTAAATTAAAAGTGCATAATATGTATAGAAGTTTAAAAATATTTAGTATATGTTTTGTAATCCCTAAAAATAAATAACTATTTTTTCTAGAATTATGGGCTGCGTAAGCAAAGCAAAAAGAACCTAGTTGTTTAATACACATTTTTGTTAAAAATATAACTCTTAACTTTGAAAATGCATATAAAAACAGACATACCTATATTTTTAGAATTGTCGGATCAGAATTGCCAGATTCACTTGAATAATAATAATTCTACTTGGCTTTAAGTCAACCAGGAGCACTGTACAGTGAATTTATTATTCAAGTGAATCTGACAATTCTAATCCGATAATTCTAAATTAAATAAAAACCCTTGAAAACCTATTAATAAATACTTGTATTTTGTTTAAAATAAGCACATTAATATACGTAAGCTTTATTATCTGATTATAAAGTACAATGATCAAATTAGTAAATTCAAAGACCTTAATAGACAAGGATTAATTGCACTAACATGTCCTATATATATATATATATATATATATATATATATATATATATATATTGCTTAAATGTTTTGTGAAAAACATTTTACAAGTAAACATTTAGTGAAGCCGAATGAGAGTCTGGATTCGGTACCGATAATAACACTTAAATCCTTGCCTATCAAATCCAAAGTTTGGCGGTCTAACCATCTCTGCTTAACCCACCACTGTTGTAAATATCTACTTACCCAGAAAATAATTTTCTAAAGCATTTAAGTAACAAAATACAAATCAAAAATTAACATAACTATTAGTTAAAAATATAGATACATAACCAAAAAATTATGTGTTTAGGAGTTGCTTAATCAAATTAAACAAAATCTATTTTTATTGAAAATTGTACTTCCCTCAACTACGTCAACCACTTTGACCAAACTAAAACAACATTACATTCATCGTTTGACATGAAAATCGTGTTGCAATATAAATGTAATTTTACTTATTTGTCAATAAAAATAAATTGCAATTTGTTTATTAAAATCCTTTATTTATTTTAAATAAATACGTCTCTCAATTATTTTCAATAAATATGCGTCTACCTAGCTAAATGCAAATTAAACATTTCTTTACTTAGTATAAATATACTTGTTTTTACTAATCAAAATTAAAACAAATTAAAATGCAAATCCTAATTTTAACTTGTTTGAATGTTTTAATAACAATTTCGTCCAAAATAATCTCAAGTTCATATTAGAGAAAAGAATTAGGAAGCGTATTTTTGTAAAAATGCAGCGTAACGTTAAAAAAGGAACAGGAAAAGCAGTTTACAACAAAAGATCTAAAAACGTGCAGATTGTAAACGTTCATTTAATTTTTGCCTAATATTTCCCTTAAAACCAAGCAATATAAATTGAACTAAACAAAATTAAATTAAGTACTATCATTATTCTAATTACTACTTGTAAAATATTCATTAAACATATAATAAATTTATCAGTATAATTGTGCAATGCGCATTATTATTGTCTTAAAAAATCGTTGACGCTTGGAAATTCAAACTGAAACTACAAATTAAGGGCATTCAATATGCAGAAAATTACCATAATTATCAACTTATCCGCCCGCCAAATGATGAGCAATTTTTATGAATATCATTAAATATTTAGGGGTTATTTAGTAATTATTTCTTTCAAAACAAACAATATTTGAATTGTTGGTAAATAAAAACAAATCATGATTATTTTTAAATAATAATAATAATAATAATATAAATTTAGAAATAAACTTTACACTAAGTTTACACTGATTAAACGTTGTTATTGCTAAAAATCAACACTACAATTAGATTTAAAAAGTTAGTTGCTCTATAAAGATTCACAACAACCAAATCAAAAAAGTTGTTTCAAATGGTAGTCTAATGCAAACATTGTTATTATTAATATTTTTTATTAACAAAAACATATTAATAAAAAAAATAAATATAAGTGCTAAATATTATTATCTTCTAACCGAAACGTCTTCAATTTAGTCGGTAACAAGAAGTTATAATTAAATATGAAAAGTTTAATTACGGTAATTACAATTAAAAAAATATTACGTATGGCTAATTCTATTATGTATTGAAAGTGTTTTTTGGTGGCATAAATGGCTAAGTTGTTAAACTCATACCGGATTAAACAGGAATTTGGTCACACTACTCTCAGACTTGATTGAAGCACCAAACTCGAAACCTGGTGGGCATGTGTTTGAGTCCTATTGTCTAGAGTTTCGCTAAATGTTCACTAGCTGAAAAATTGTTTTTCATGTCAACCATTCAAGCAATAAAAACTAAATAAATTGATTAATTAAATACAGACAATCATCTGCATGCGCTAAAGTGCTACTTGGTGAAATATGTTTCTCGTAAAGCACTTTGACTATACAACAGGGACATAAAATGATATATGCCAAAGTATTTTAACATAATAGCAATAATCGTTCTAATGTTGAGTGCATACTAAATGAATTATTGAGGTATTTAAACAATTTTGTAAAAAGCTCAATTGAATTATTATTTTTTACTTTTGTTTAAAAACGATGCCCAAATTCAATGAAACACATTTGGAAAAAAGAAATCATTTATTGAATTTTTTACAACAATATGATGATCCACAGTTGTGTTTTTTGACCACATGCACTAGGATTTTGTTTCACACACACACACACATAAAAATTTTGATTGGATAAAATAACAGCTTTATTGGGTTTTGAATGCAGTGTGCATTTGCATCTACATGCCTATTTCTCTTTTAGCATTCAAAAATTTCCCAAACACATGTTGTTTCCATGCCCATACATCACACATACACACACACAAACATTAATTCATCTTGTTTGTGCTATAACCACATATATGTGAGTTTGCCATTTGTATTTACCAACCACTACTGGTGCAAGGGTGACATAATAATTATCAATAACCTAATAACATTTTGGTACCATACTTCCTTTGTGTGTGCATTACGTACGTTAAAATGTTTTTTTTTTCGGTAATTTTTTAAACCCATACCTTTTTTGGTTAATCGTATGGTAAAATTTTGCAACAGTAGCTCTCTCTCTCTCTCTCTTATGGGGTATAAATCGAATTGGTTCTGTCATGGGATTATTTGCATATGCGCGCACACACACATACATTCACAAATGAACGTCCAAACATATTACAGACATATGTGGATTTATTCATTTATTATTTTTTTGTGAAAAGCTTTGGATTGCCAATCTATCGATTGTGTGATGTGTATATCGATTTTTTGTGTAACAAAATTTTTTGGATGAAATGTAATAATACTAATACTAATAATACTTCTACTACAAAAAGAATGAAATAATAATAATAATAATAATAATAATAATAATAATAATAATAATAATAATAAAATAATAATAATAATTTCAATAATACCGTAATGGTCAAGCGGTACAGCGCTTAACTCGAACCTGGGTGGGCATGGGTTCAATCCCCATTACCGGCACTGGCTTACGTACGGCTTCGCTCAAATGTCCAATGCTGGAAAAAAATGTTTCCCGTGAAACATTTGAAGTGTTAAGAAATAAATAAATAAATAGAAGCAGACGTATATTTTCTCAGGTTTATTGTCTAAATGTTTGTTTAGAAAAAAAAACACTTTTCAGCAAGTGGACATTCATATCAGCCAAGCGAAAATCTAGATTTTAGTGTTGGGGGTTTTGATTGCATTTTGGCTCACTCAATTACAAGTCTGGCGTCTTAGTCACTTATACCATCCAGGAATAGTCAAAATACATGTTGATAAAAATAAGACATTAATTTTTAATAAAATAAAAAACATTTTTTAAATGTGAAAACAGTGTGATACTTATTGTCAATTAAAATTACGTTTACAATGTGTACATTTTATTCAATATTTACATAAAATAATTAGCAACTAATATAATCTTTTATATGACCGCATCTTAAATATAAAGTTTTTAAAAAAAAACTAAAATGTTGTCACGTTGATCAGATTTAGATAAAATATACAAGTTAAATATATGCGAAAACTTCTCAACCATATTCTCTAAAAATGTTTCAGAAATATCTTATTCTTACATATTGATTTATATGTTACCCGGTTGATTAACAGCAACTCAAAATGTTTTTGCTCTAAATAGCATGAAGCAACCGGATTATTTCACTTAATGGTACTTTAAAACGTAGGCATTAATGATCCTAACTATTTTTTCTGTTTTCACTCAACTTTGTTATTGGCATAATAATTGTCCTATTGACTTTAGTTTACTAAATTGCGTCCTCCTGTTGTTTCTTTAGCAACGTTGTTTTCTGTAAAAGATCCTGCTAATCACCGTGGTTCCTAACATCTAGGACTGGTTACGGTAGGTTAGGAAAACATTTAGCACTTAATATTTAAAATAATTATAATATTTTTAAAACATTTAAATCAATATTTTTAAAAACATGTTATTTTTGCTATTTAAATATACAAATTTTAATTTCTGTTTATATTTAGTTTACTCAAACGTCATTATTACTATTATTATTATTATTTATGTTTATTTTAACTAAATCAAATTAATAATGATAATTTTAGAATATAGATACAATATCTAATCGCTAACCACGTTAATTTATATATATATATATATATATATATATATATATATATAATTATTGACCTTGTTCCCGCTACTATTTTTGTTGTATTTATAGTTTCTGTTTTGTTCTTAAACTAATTTTTCTAAACAATTAAAATCTATCAGTTAATTTTATGTTATTTAATTGTAATCTAAACTTTTAGTAAACACAGATGTTTAAAAATTATGTGTAAATTTAATTACAATTTTTTCTTAGACAATTTAAGTATAACAATTTAAAAATACACATTGGTCTTTTTATATGTCTATTTGGATATCTTTTTGAAATGTTTTAATCAAAGCATTTTTTATAAAACGGAAATTTTAAAACCCAAATAATGACATATAGTTAGCGTCAGTAATAAAATTTAAACCAAACTCTACATGTGTACAAGTTTAACACTTTAGTCATTCTTAAGAACGTGGTAGTAAAAAATTAATATTAAAAAAAATCTAGTTAAATTTAGTTAAACCTATGTTTTTTCAATTAACTATTTGTAATGTTATTTAATTGTTGCATCATACATTGTTAAAATGCATATTCTTTTACAAAAATTAAATAAAGCTACATTGAATTTATCAAATATGTATTTTCAATATTAATATAGTTAACACAGTTTGTATTTTAATCATAAATGCAATAATAAATTTTTCGAAAATTTATTTCAATTTTTTGAAATATTATTTATTTGAATAAATGTATTAAAATTATAATTTGAAAAAACGTTCTTGTAAAAACCACAATGTTTACCTATTTTTTAATATTGTACAAAACATATTAGTAAAACTGAATTAAAATTGATCTAATTATTTAATAAATTTGAGATTAATAACGACCCCTCAAAAAAAAGAAAAAACTATAAAAAAGGGTATTTATGTAGTAAAAACAATTTTGTAACAACTCAAACGTTTACTGTAATTGACATAACTTTTAATCTTACAAAGCACACTAAAAGTAAACTTTTTTTAAATAACTTTTTTAAACCATAGAATTTAAAAATTAATTTAGATTAATTTAGGACAAAACAATTACATATAAAGTAATAGTAATATAAATCGATAAAATTACAAGCAAAGTATTTTAACTAAATCCAAATAAATGTTTTATTTACGAAAATACGTGTAGGTAATAGTTACACAATTATATATTTAAAACATTTTTAATATAAACGTAAACAACATAATGTGTAAGTTTTGTATAAATTATTATTTTAAAACTAGTTAAAAGCAAAAAATTTGTTTCACAAATACATAATGTGTTTATTTCATCATGTTATTAGTTAAAAATATCAAAATTTTATGTAAACTTAATTTTACATCAAATAATTTTTTTTTAATATTCAGCACAAAACTTACGCAAAATCTTATTTAAACAGTTTTTAAATAGTTTTTTATTTAAAAAAAAATTTAAAATTTGTCAAACATTATTTATTTTTATTAATAACGTAAATAAATATTTACCTGAGGTTATAATAAACTAATCTTTAATAAAATTAAAATTACTAAAATCATATGCATCATGTAATTTAGAAAAAAAACTTAAATTAAATTTTAAATAAATTGAATACTATCAAATAATTTTTGTAATGTTTTAAATAATTTAATTAAAAATTGCAATAAACGTTATACACTATCAATAGTTAAACAAAAATATTTTATATGTTTTCTTTAAAATTAATTTTCATGTATTCTAGTAATTGTAATACGTAATTAATTTTAATATTCTATTTAAACTATACTTAATAGAAATACAATTTAAAAATTCTTAATAATGTTTAATACATGAATGCAACCTCAGTTTATCAAAACATTAACGTTTAACATATTTAACATAAAGATTTTGATTATTAATAAAACATTGTAAATAGTAATACTATTAAAACTATTTTTAATAATAAAATAATATTAATATAAAACAGCAGTTCTTAAAAAATTACAAACTACATAAAAATTATAAAATACAACAAATACTAATATAAAAATATAATTTTTAACTTAATAATTATATATACATAGACACGCGTTTAAAAAATATTTAAACATCAAATCTTCGTTTTGTAAAACATTGCATTTAAGAATATTATAAACCATTTAATTTTTAAACAGAAAATATAAAATATCAAAAATAATGTTTTATTATTTTTAAAATTTGGTGTCACTATAAACAAAAATATAAAATATAAAAATAACAACAAATTAAAATATTTTTATAAAAAGACTAATATTCTTATATATATATATATATATATATATATATATATATATATATATATATATATATATATATATATATAATTAAATTTAGGTAAAACACGTAACTTAAAAAAGTTTAAATAATAATTTATTTTTTAAAAGTTACTTAAGTTTATTTTAAAATTTTAACGCACAACTTTTAACATTTTAGAAAATAAGAGTTTTAACCTTAGTTAAACATTTTAATTATAATTAATTTACTACAAACTTATAAAACATTTAAAACATATAAAAAAGTTTTGTTTATATAAAATATAATAAAGTATTATAAAAATATAATGCATAAAATATTATAACAAATAATAGTTAAGTATAAAATATATCTATAAATTAAATTTTATTAACAAACTTACTTGTTGATTACAAACATTCACTAGTGATGAACTGGTACATAAAAATTGTTTAGCATAATTTATGTGCACTTGTTCTAACTCTTCTGGTGTCATACCCCATTTCTGATATTTTTCAGGTATCCTAGGATCAAACCTAATTTTGTTGTTAATATAAAATATTATTAAAGTTAATTACCATGTTGTGTCTTGTGTTTGGTGATTTAAAAAATATACTTGATTATTTTCATTAATTGCCATATCATAACCTGTAGGAAGTCCACTAATAACATACGATATAGAAGGATGACACAATAAAGAGTTTGTTTGGTTATCTCTAAATAAAAATTATTAGGTTATATATGTATATATATATTAATAAAAAAAACACTACCCAACATTACAGAAATCTGTTAATTTCACATCAGGACTAAATTCAGAATTTAATTTTAATGCTACATCTAAACTTTTTTGATGAGCATGATTTAAAGAACTTGGTGTAATATTTGCACGAAGGGCCGTATCCAAACAAGCAGGAGAAGAATTTGCTTTACTGTGAAAAACAACAAAATCATTTAAACACGATTCATTTTGTGGTATAAAATTTAATTTTGTTAAGCGAGAAAAATCATTTGGATCTCTTGGTGGAACGAAAAATGATTTAGGGAGTTTTCTTTGATGTAAAGGAACTTGTTGTTTTTGTGAAATCGGATTAAATAATTCTTGAAGACTATTATTTGGATCTTCCAAAACTGTTACCCGAACGTTAGATAATTTACGAGAATCACAACTCTCCATAACGAAAAAAGACCACGATATCAGGCCTCAAGCTGATTACAATTATTAAAAATGCGTTCAAGTTGTTGAAGGTTATAAGGTATAAAAAAACAAGAAACTATATATTACCTTAAAATTAAAATTAAAATAATTTTATTTTAATTTTTAATTTTTAATATTTTAATTAAAAAATAATTAAATAATTAAAATTTAAAATAAATAAAAACTTATTTTACTTATTTTTTGTAATATTTATTTATAAATAAAAAAAATAACTTAATTTATTTTTACAATTAAAAAAATAAACAAAACTCATTTTTGCGTATTCAAAGTTGTGTTATTTGTTATTAATTTTAATATCTTGTAATAATTTATTGATGTATGGTTAATTAATGTTTATGTTTAAAATTTATTCGTCTAATTTTTTTCATTTTTTTGTAATAGTTTAAGTAAATTTAGTGTTTATTAGTAAACATTGTGCAGTATGCCACGTCCTATATAAAGTCTTAGCGAAAAGTGCTATTTACTTGTTTGTTTGGGAATTTACAAATAGAATTTAAAGTGATTATGCAATTAACAATAATTAAAAACAAAAAAATACAAATTTTGTTTTTTAATCTATATTTAAAAACAGTCGTTAGTCTATAACCTAAAAAATATAGATTTGAGTCAATGTGATATATATATATATATATATATATATATATATATATATATACTATGCATATAATAATACAAAATAATTTTTAAATATACATTAATTTTTAGGTATTTTACACTGTGTAATTTAACCTTATTTAATTTTTAATCTTATGTAATATACTGTTTATTGTACCTATTTTTGTGTGGTAAATGCTACTTCTACTGAAGTATCTAAACCAATGACCATACTAATATTATTATTATTATTATTATTATTATTATTATTATTATTATTATTAATAATAATAATAATAATAATAATAATTGTTATTATATATGCTAGTACTAATTACTCAATTAATAATTGCATAATTTAACTAAATTATTATAAATATTATTAATAAAATTTTTTTATAATTTTTTATTAAACAGTATAAAATTTTAATCAAATAAACAGATTAGCATAATTGAAAAATATAGGTTTATGTTTTTAAATTCGGTGCTACTGATTTTATTGCAGGTCACCGTATCCACGTTGAGGTAGGCATATTGTTGGGTATCAGGTTTCAGGTTTATACACAAGTTAAATAGGAGAAAACTCCTTTTAGTACTCTGTTCAAAGAAGACTTCAGTGGTTATCTTAGTGCATCTAAAAGGGTTGAAGATTTTAAATACATGTATAGTTTTAAAGTACTAGATTATCAGTAGATATTTGCATGCTTGGTTTCTGGAGCTTAATATATCTTATGAAATTTCTGTAAATGAGTGTCAATTGGTTTCATAATTTTCTCCATAAACGTTTACATATTTTAGTGTTGTAGATTTTTAGGTTATTAACTTTTATGAAAGATGGTTTTTTAATGTTAGGCTTTAGTTAATTTCCTAAGTTTATAACTTGTTTGATATTCGTTAAATTTAAATTTAATTCTCATTTCTATGTACAATTCTTTGTTAAATTCTTTATTAAATTTTTGCAAGATATGGAAATTGAGTTTTGTTTTTAATCAATTTTCTCGCCTGCAGTTATTACAAAAAAGCTTATTTTGTAAAATTTGTGAGCAATATATATATATATATATATATAGATATAGTGGGAATTTTTTTTGATTATGAGTAATGCACCAGCACTTTGATGCTTTTATATACTCGATCATTTTAACAAACCATACTGTTTATATAAAAACGTTCTTCGCTTAAGTTATAGCATGAATTATTAGCTCTTTTATATGTAACTGTGTTCTCTTTATTGAGTACAGATGAGGTTAGACACAATTATTTGATTTTAAGGTTGGAGGGTTTTAATTCGGAATGTAATTAACATTTAGTCAGTATACCTCAAATGTCGTTTATTATGTGCACATTGTAAAGTTGATATTTTTGGAGACTTGGTAATTCGGACTACCCTGGGTGATTATAACTGGTGGGGGATTTTTATCTTTGAAGATGAGGATAATGGTTCAAATTCTAATGTATTTTGTAATATTTTTAATTATTGAAACGCAAGACGTCAATTTGGTTTAGAACAGCATGTGGAATCAAATCTTTTTTACGTTATTCCAAATATTATTTGCTAGCAAGTGAAAGGAACAGAACAGTACACGAGGTATGTAGGAAAAGAATATTCCTTTTAATCCTCGGTTCTCAGTATATCTAAAAGTGTTAATATATCTTTTGGAAACACAGTATAGTAATAAAATAAATACGGATAGAAATTAGATGAAATTCGGAAGGATAGATTTATCATAATGAAATTTGAAAGAATCCGGGGTTGGGGCTGAAATAACATGCTTAGGGGCTTGTTCCAGGTAGAGACTACCTTGTGGGTGAAATGATGCGATCTAAGACGAGCCAGAGCTCTAGGTTTATTGAGTTTATGCTCATGACCCCTCAAACGACTATACGCAATATCAAAATAATCGGTCAATCGATTTGTTCTTAGTAGCTGGTAAACTAAAATTAGTATTTTCAACATTTGGAAATTAACATAAAAAATTTTGTCTATATTTTTTATTTTTCTGGAGGCTTCCAAATTTGTGAATTTTAAAAATATTTTTTTGTTTTAATATGTTTTTTTCTTTGTTTTTGTTAACAAAAGTGTTATTTTTAGTAGTTAACAGTACATTTTATCTGAAAATTGTTTTAAACATGGTGTGACTATCGTAATGGAATTAGATTAATTTATTATTGTGGGTGAGATGGTAACGTCTTTATTATTTTCCATATTCATGCGGCATGTTAAATGATTGAATCTAATAGTTTCAAAAGCGTGATAAATGAAGATTTTGGCTAATAGATGGTAGTTTTGTGACGGTATAACTGTTCGCAAAGATAGACAAATCGCCTGATTTTTTGTCTGGGTTATCTCTCTTAGCCCGACGGCTACATATGGTATACATATAGCTTATGATATCTGTTAAGTACTCTGGGTGCATACTTGCACCCAACTGCCGTAGTGGAATCTCAGTTATACCGCCGCGCTTCGTTAGTTTAAGTGTTTGTGAGCACCTAGCCTAGTGTGCACCACGTGGGTGACAGTCAGGAAATGACGACTTTATAAGCATTACTCAAATCTTTAGGAAATGAATTAGAGAATAAGGTTGCATAAAAATACAACAACAAAAGTTAGTGGTAATACCATATATTCATTAATTCCAAATTCGCATAACATCTCGAATAATCCCTTTCCATTGTTCACGATTTTCGGAGGCGTGTAGGGATATGTCAGTCCATCGACTTAGCCATTGTTTCCAAGATAAAGTGCCGGCCAATATTATGTGAAGATTATCCCGAACAGCATCCATCCAAGTACGTTTTTGACCACCTTTCCTCTTTTTCCAGTCAGTATTTGGACGAGCCATGGTTGCGATACGTGAGGTTGCATCAGAATTTCTACGAAGAACGTGTCCAAACCAGTGCAATCTTTGTTGTCGCTATACCGATGAAGGAAGATCATGAAAATGAAAGTCATTTCGAATTTGGCGGTTACTGATCTTTTTCGTTGTGCCAAATGTATCTGAGACATCTTGCTTCAAATTTATCAAGCTGCTTGATTTCTGACCCCGTAAGAGTCCATATTTCAGCTGTGTACAGAAGTACTGTGCGAACCAATGAAGAAAAAATGTTCATCTTCGTGTTTGAGTTGATGGTTTTACGTCTCCATAGTGGATCGACAAGCTTTCCAAACGCAGTAGCAGCCAAAGAAATTCGACGATTTACTTCATTGGAGGAACCACCGTTAGAAGTAATTGAGGAGCCCAGATACGTAAATTCCTTTATATTGGGGAGCACAACATCATTTAATACAATCCTCGCATCAGGAGCTTGAGACGACATGATGACTGATTTTTTTGGGTTCATCTTTAAACCGGAAACTTTCACGAAGAAATCCAATGCATGCTGCAACTGAACTTTGTTCTCAGCTAGAAGTACAGCATCATCAGCGTATTCTAAGTCCGTAATGGGCGTAGTACCAACATACACACCTTCCATTTGTACAGAGATCTTGGCAAATATAGCATCAATTGCATAGTTGAACAAAAGTGGAGCAGCCACGCAGTCTTGACGGACACCACTGTAAATTTTAAACGGTTTGTAGTAGATCTGTTGCAATTGCGGATTACAGCAGTTGAGTTCTTGTACAGAGCACGTAGAAGATTCACAAGTATCAGAGGTTTTCCATCACGTAACATAGCGATCCAAAGTTCTTTTCTGTTCAACGAATCAAATGCTGAAGAGTAGTCAATGAAGGCTACACACGTAGGACACTGGAACTTTACCTGAAATTAAAGAATGCGTCGAAGCGTATAAATTTGATCGATGCATCCCATACCAGGACAAAAACCAGTTTGGTTAGGACGAGTGGTCTTCTCCTTCTCCGGGCGGATCCGTTCAACTATTGCTGAGGTGGCAATTTTGGTAGCTATGTAAAGTAAGCTAATGCCTCTGTACTTAGCAGGTATTTGTCGTTCTTCTTTCTTGTGAACAGTCTTCAGGGCACTGCTCAGTTATCCAGAAATCCGTTATGATGCTATACAGATCTTCAACAAGTCGCGAGGGACCATATTTGAAGATATGGAGGAATTTCGTCGAAATCGGCGGCTTTCCTAGCTTTAATTTTTCTGCAAATACGCATAATATTATCGATAGTGGGGGGTTGTACGGATATTGGATAAATTGCCGAAGGAACTGTGTCAAGCATTGATTGGTCTTGCAGCCATCCTGTTGTGATTTCAGGGTGGTTTAAAGTTTGATTAAAGTGGAGTAATCAGTCTTTGTCAGAAATGCCAGACGAGCCAACTTTAACTTTGTTACCACGGCATAACTGATCCAATTTCTTGTAAACTTTTCCACAATCATTATGGTGGACTGAAACCTCTAGTTCATCTGGTACAGAGTCCCAATGTTTTTTCTCGTCCTCATAACTATTTCGAAATTCCGCACGCAATGTCTTTCCTTCACTTTTTCTCTGAGCTTTCTTTGCTTGCGCATAGAAGTCTCGAGATTTGGTGGACAACCAGTTTGGGCCTTTGAAGTTGATTGAACGAGGAAGCACCAAACTAGCTGTAACAATCTTTTGTTTTAGAGTGTTCCATGACTGATTTATTCCTATATCACAGTTTGGGACAGCAACTGAAGCTGCTAAGTAGGCTTTGGCAAACTTGGTAGCATAGTTGCTGTTTGTGAGCAGGGAGTAATCCGGAGCCAGAATACCAGGTCTAGTCTTGGCAGTTCTTAGGCGTAGCCGAAACGAACAAGAGACAAGTGAATGATCAGAGTTATTCTCACTACCCGTTAGACAGCCTCTGTATGCGCAGGAATTTTTAATTGCACTGATCCAACGTTTACTAACCAGAACGTAATCGATTTGGAAGCTATATCTACTACAACGAAATGTTGTCAAATGTTTTAGAGGGTGTTGGAAAAATGTGTTTGTGAGAACTATATTGCACCTTGCCGCGAATTCACTTAACCTTCTACCGTTCTCACATTGTTCGTTCGATTTTGTCCAAGGGTCAATGCAGGGATGGTTGACATCATCCATACAAACTCTGTCATTAAAATCCCCTCCAAAAACAACGATTTGTGGTGAGGTCTTGAGGCGCGAATATAGATCTACAAGTTGCTCATAAAACTCATCAATTTCTTTTTCACAGTGATTATTGGTGGGAGCGTAGGCATTGATCACGGCCATTGTATACTTGGAAACTTTAAAACGCGAAAATGCTAATCATAGGGATATCCAGTCAATTAACGCACTGGTAGTTAATAGGGATAAGCAAAATGCTACCCGATGATGTGCTGGATTTTGTGCACAATTTGATGGCCTCCCATTGATTGGGAAGCTGTAGGAAGACTAAACGGCCCTGAACAATCCAGTCTGAGGACAACAACAAAAGTTGGCACAGTCACCTCTTCATTAGTTTCAAGTTCTTAGAGCATCATGGATAATTCCTCTCCATTGTTCACGGTTTTCGGAGGCGAGCACAGATATGTCAGTCCAGCGACTCTGCCATTATTTCCAAGATAAAGTCCAGGCCAAAATAAGGTGAAAATGGTCCCGAACAGCGTCCATCCAAGTACGTTTCTGACCACCTTTCCTTTTTTTCCAATCGGCATTTGGACAAGCCAAAGTCACGGAACGTGATATTGCATCAGGATTTTTACGAAGAACATGACCAAACCAGCGCAATCTACGTTGTCGCGATACCAAGGAAGGAAGTTCATAGGATTGGAGGTCATCTCGAATTTGGCGGTTACTAATCTTTTTTGTCCAGTCCTTTGATACGGATGATGCAAAATGAGTGTTGTGCCAAATATATCTGAGACATTGCCTAAAATTTGTTAAGCTTCATGATTTCAGACCCTGGAGGCAAGCAATGTCAATCTTGTAACGACTTAGCTCTGTGGCAGTATACGTTTGGGTCGAAACAGACGACAGTGACCATACATTCCATGTTCTTATGCGAAGAGATTGGGGGGATAAATGAAGTTTCTTGACTAAGAGATCGCTTCCTTGCGACGGCGCCAGTGTTCACAGGAATTGACAAGGCGACCTTCTTGGGGGGGATTAAAGGGTTGACGGATGTGCGAGAATCATCAGAGGGAGACCTTCCACGCTTTTGTGACTGAGTCAGACTCGTCATTATTGGTCAACAAGGGTAGAATCTTGTTTTCCTTCCTGCGCAATCTCGTCAATTTCAGTCCTTTCCCAGTTGCATAAAAGAAACCAACAGCCCTGGGGGGCGTAGCGGTTGATCCCATCTCGAGTATTTTTTGCGAACGAAGTTTCATTGTAGATTGACACAGGGTATAAGGACCTGCAACCTGATTTTCTGTCAGGGTAAACTCCCTTAGCCTAACCCGCTACATATGGTAAACGAATACCTTAAGATACTTTTTTTTTAGCATCTAGGGTGTATGCTAACACCCATTCACTGAGTGGGAGTCCAGTGAGAATCAGTTATACAGCTGTGGACTCGGTCTCTGCTGTTATTAGTCTAGAATGCCTATAGGCACCTAGTCCAGGATGCACCACATGGAGGAATAACAGTCAGGAGTATTACCATTATTGGAGTTTGAGACTTTATAAACATTACTCAAATCCTCAGGATCATTTAGCATCCCATTGTATGAAAATGGAATGTTTATTGCAAAGATTGTTTGAATTTTGTAATATGTACTATAAAACTTAGTTATTTAATGTGATTGTTAGATAAAGGTATCTTAATGTATACGTATATCATATGTAGCCCTTGGGCTAAGGGAGATATCCCTGACAAAATCCGCCTCGTCAATCTTTGTGAACAGTGGCGACGTCACAAGGATGCCGTCTACCAGGCAAGAAACTTCGTTATTCTTCTACGTTTGTTACGCTTATCAAGCTATCGAAGTTGATCGTCTTATATGCCGTATAAATATGGAAAATAATGAAGAGGTGTTCAGGTCACCAATCAAAATGAATAAATGAAGTCAAAATGATTATTAGATAATCTGTTGTGTAGTAAATTATTGTGTTAAACGTAGCTATGGATTTCAAATAAAAAGTTTTAGAGAATTTGACGTTAAGCATCTTCGAGTTATTTTTGTTTAAATGATTGGATATTAAGAGATTGTTGCGGGGACTACTAAATTTTATTTAATTTAGTTTCTTATTGATGTTTCTTATACTTTTAATCAAACTTATATCAGGAGTGGGACTAACATATGGTATTAAGGTAATGGTTTACGATCAACTAGGTTTGGGTTTCATTACCAATTAATTTAATTTTTTTAAGAATGTTGCTTATTTTTAACAATATTTAATTAGCATGCACAGGAAGAAGTTAGCTTACAGTCTACTTGAAGTTTAGTATTGCTAACTAAAGCTTCAATGTCGAAAGATTTGACTTATAGTTATTTAGAGATTTTTAAACAATTAGTTTTATTCCGAGTTTTACTAATGGCATTTTATTACAGTTTTAGTATTAATTCAAACTTTGAAGTTATATTTACCAGGACTATCTAACAAATAAAACATTTGACTAGGTTATATTCCTGACTGTTCCTCTTCCACATGGTGTATCCTGGACTAGGTGCCTACAGACATCTGACTAATAACAGCAGGGACTAAGTATATAGTGGTATTACTGGGTTTTCGCTTCGGTAAATGGATGCAAGCATACATCCAAAATACCAAAAAGGTACTTTATATATATATATACAACTGTTAAGCTAAGAAAGATAATCTTGACAAAATGTCAGGCGGTCTTGTCAATTTTTGCCAACAGTGTTGCCATCACAAGGATGCGGTCTGTTAGTGAAGAAACTGTTATTTTTCAACGTTTGCTACACTTATCGAAATCGATTGCCGTATAAACATGGAAAATAATGAAGAGGTGACCATGTCAAACCAAAATGAATGATTAGATTATACGGAATAGACTATTGATTGATTTAATATCAAACGTCAGATTTTTGTTTTTAGCAATTTTGTTGAGATAAATAAATAGATTTTTAGTCTAAATTATATAAAAGTTTGAAATTGGAGTTTTTTTTTAGATATAATAGGTTGTTGAAATTTTCATTTCTTCATTGTTTCCGTGTTTGTAGAGCAACTCTTATATTTGCCTTCTACGTTTTAGGTGCGAGGAAAATTTTATAGAATAAATAATAGACAGTATTTTTATAACTGCGGATTGACTAGATTGCCTGATATATCAGGGTTGTCTTTTTTTAGATAGGTATGCGTATACCTTAGGACATTTAAATATCGTAGGTATATACTTGCATTAAAACTTTAAGGTGGAAGATTATTTTTATCATCGTGCACTTAGTTTCTGATCCATGCTAGTTTGGCGTTTGAGATACACCACATAAAGGTACTGAAAGAGACTTCATAAGCATTACTCAAAAGCTCAGGAATATTGTTTTAAAGATTGGCGTATTTTTATTGGTTAACATTTTTGTTAAAATAATTGTTTTTCTTTATACTAACTAGAATGTTGATTAAAGTCAAAACGTTGACAGGCAAGGAAATCGAGATTGACATCGAACACACTGATAAAGTGGAGCGAATTAAAGAACGAGTTGAAGAAAAAGAAGGTATTCCGCCTCAACAGCAGCGTTTGATATTTTTTGGTAAACAAATGAATGACGATAAATTTGTGCAAGATTATAAAATACAAGGTGGTTCGGTTATTCATCTGGTTTTATCCTTACGCGGTGGCATTTTATTGTTTTAATGACAATCAGAGCACAATTACAGTGCATTTTAGATTTATCTGTTTAATCTTTATCTGAAATTTGCAAATGTACACATTTCACTTTTTTAAAATATACTTTTATATTGTTTTCACAATTTTATGTGTATAGAATGCTATGTTTCTTGATTTTTTGGCCGTTTTGTTTATTAACCTTTTGTTTTTTGAATTGTAAATTTAACTTCAAGTAATACGCGATTTACGAGCTGTGCATATATATATATATATATATATATATATATATATATATATATTTGTGAATACATTATTTATCACTGGTTGGTTGTGTTCATATTTTTATTATTTCTATATTTTAGGGATGATAATGATTCTGAGGATTCGAGTAACGCTTATAAAGTCTCAATTTCTAATGACGAGATCTCTAATATTTCTTCATGTGGTGCGTCTTGCACCACGCACCTAGATTAACACAGCAAGGACTGAGTGCACAACGGTATAACTTGGTTTCCGCTTTGGTAGGCGGGGTACGTATACACCCAGGTTACTTAAAAGACATCTGAAGGTATGCAAATACCATATGTTGCCATTGGGCTAAGTGACAATCCTGATAAAATCAGATGACTTTGCCAATTTTTGTGAACAGTGATGCCGTCTATTAGCCAAGAAACCTCGTTATTGTCCTGCATTTGTCATGCTTATCAAGCCATCAGATTTTATTATTTAATATACTGTACGAATTTAGATATCATGAAGTGGTGACCACGTTACTAATCGAAATGAATGAGTGGGGTACGAACGCATGTTTGCATTAGAATTGAATGCAATTTAGAAGCTTAAACATTTTAAACTGCCGTTGAGTTGTATATTTAAGTATTTATATTAGTATTTTTGTTTTTGTTAATTTAGATTACACTGGTGTTATTACGTTTTGTTACGTGAGATTTGAATGCAAATTAGGTAGTAGCAAGATTAAATTCAATTATTATCGATTTCGTAAAACATTGAACGATTTTTTCCACTGTTTTCTGTACGAAGAAAGTTAGGTATGCCAAAAAATGCAAGGGGTTTCATGGTTTAAAAATAGCAGCCATTAGGATAGGGTAAACAACTGACAAAAATTAAGGCGGTTGGTTAATTTTTGAAAATAGTGGTGGCATCAAACAGATACTGATAGATTGGCAACTAAAATTCATTACTTTTCTACGTTTGTTGTGCATGCGGAGGGTTCTGATATCAAACTATAGGAAGCGATTGTTTATACAAATGTAAATATAATGAAGAGATCATGTCATCAATCATATGATGACAATGTTAGAAGGCTGCATCTTTGTGAGGTCGTTTACAAAGATTAACTAGGTTACCCAATTTTTTCCCAAAGTGGACTGTTTTGACTAAATAGTAGTCGTATACCGTGAATTGTTTTTTAAGGTATTTCTAGTATGTTTCATTGCATTCACTAAGACAGGAGATTACGTGTATTTCTATGCACTCGGTCCAATATATGTACACAAGCACCACTTCCATTGAAACTAGAAAAACAATCGAAAATCTTGTTATATTTCTTTTGCATTTGTTTAGATTCTATTTGTATAAAAATAGTGGAAGAAGTCGTTCAAGATTTTTTGTAGATGTAGGAATATTGGGGTTGACGTCAGTAACAAATCGGATAATCATTTGTAGATTATGACAGATTTTTATAAGCATTGGAGTGCGCACAAAGGCACTTATTTTTGTATAAACGGAACAGACGAAAGTCACATTGACTGATTAAATCGTTTGCTACTTCAAGATGATAATTTGCTGGTGAGAAATTAATGTGCATAATGCAAGTACTTGATCTTCATGGAGGTACATGTGACTCGACGTGTGCTCTAGTTTATTGATCAAATGGTATACGGTTTAGGCTCTGGCGTAATTAAGATACACGTAAAAAATAATAGGGCTTACGAGGTAAGAACCCAAATTTCCGACCATTTTAGGACAATATAACAGTTTTTACAAACCTAGTAAATTTTATTTCACTTCACTCTGGATAAGATATCCTATTAATAGATCTTGTTTAACTGATACTTAATTGACTTGTAATAACTATTTGGTACAATAACGTTATGCACATTTTATAAATAAAAAAATAATAATTCATAGTACAGTTTGAATGTATAGCAATAAAAAACACAAATAAAAAGCTTTAACTAGATTAATTCTTGTAAAAAGTTTAAACCTTAACATATTTACATATGTGTTTAGTGAAACAATATGATGGCTATTGAGATTACACCATACGTTTTTGTTAAGAAACGCTTTGTTTTCCAAGCACACAGCTACGCACAAACAAATAAATATTTGATGTGCTTCAATTTGTTATGAATTTTGCACCCTACAATTGCACATATACTGCGTTTTGTCAAGTCAACATTCCTTGATATGAATAACTCGTTCAATGATTGGTTGGCTGTGAATATATATATTACTGGTTCAAATAATCATTTATTAAACAATGCATGCATCTTAATTCATATATGATTATCGATTTGTTTAATTACAATGAGCACAACTAAAGCCTCAATTACTAATGCAATACAGAAAACTATAAATGACAATTGCTCATTTAAAATGAATTAATTTTGTTTTATAATGGGATTTATTAATATATTAATTCTTATTGCAATTCTTTTGGTTGGAATAGATAGCATAATTCAAGATCAAGTAACAATTCCAATATCCGATCGGAAATATTTAATCACTGTATTTCGCATAAAAGGTACGATTTGTTTATGTGTCAATTACTTTTTATAACTATTGAGTTGGCAATCTAGTGGTCGAGTACTGGACTCGAACTTAGATAGGTATGGATTTGAGTACCATTACCGGTATTAACTGTAGGCTTTCGTGTGGCTTTGCCAAAATATTCACTGACTGAAAAATGTTTCTCGTGAAGCATTTAAACAATAATAATTATGTAAAAATTTTGTTTAAAAAATGATCAACGACAAAGTCAACTGTTTTTTGTTCATTTTTTTATTGATTCATTTTCACTACTTTACATGTTTTACGGGAAACGCATTTTTCAGCAGTAGACATTTGCGCGAAGCAGAATGTCAGCCCTCATTTAGTGCCGGTAGTGGGAATTGAATCTATGTTGGAGTCGAGGGCTTTATCCCTAGTCCACCCTGGCTTGAATGTTTGACGTGAAACATTTAGCATTAAGTAGGCATTTAGCAAAGCAATACGAGGTTTCGGATTTAGTGCCGGTAGTTTTGAACTTAGACTCTAAGTTCCCAATTTAGCGTCTATTCCATCCTTGCCATCCCGACATATATGAAGTCAATGCTAGTATTCAAAAGAGTTAAATTATACAAAGATATATTTAAACATTTTGTTTCAAGATTTTGTTCACCCTATAAGGAACTTATTATACAAAACTAGAATTATTATTGATCAATACCGAACACAATTTAATAGTGTATTGTAAATATACATATGTATTTGTAAAACTGGAAACAATTTTTTTTAAACTAGAGTAGTATAGTCAATGAAGTTTATTTATCTTTATCGAAAAAAAAATTAATCATGCAATTCACTGATTTCACAATATTATCTTATTTAAAAAAATTGGCTAACAACAGATTTTAACGTTGCTTCAGATTTAGATTGAATTATTCATAGTACGAGTCTAGGTAAAGTGAAATAAAGTTTTATGAATACATTGTTAATACAAAATATTAAAGCATACATGTTATATCATGAAATGAAAAAGATATAATATTAATCTCTAACTAATGTTTATTCAGTAAAATAAATAGTAATGTACACAATTATTATTATTATTATTATTATTATTATTATTATTATTATTATTATTATTGCTATTATTACTGATTTTGGCTTAGATATTCAACTAAAAGTAACATTTAGTATAGTTATCATGTAGCTGCTCAAAAGTTTTCAGTATCTAATTTATTTATTAGATCTGAAAATTATTCCCTTATAAAACTGTTGACAAGATTTTACAAGCGGTGTATATAATTTATTAAAACAATTATTATAGTTAAATTTTAAACGTCAAAGTTGTTTTGTACCGCTTAAATAATAAACGGATTATATTACTATAATTGTGTCTAAATGGCAAACTGGTTAAACCACTAGACTCATAACTAGGTAGGTGTGCGGTTGAGTCCTACCACCGGCACTAAATGTAGGTTGTTGTTTGGCGTTTTGCCAAATGACAACCTACTTGAAAATGTTTTCCGTTAGATATTTAAACAACCAGACTCATAAAAAAGGAATATAAAAACTAACATATTTTTATATTTTTTAATATGTAAAACAAGTAAATTAAAAAATATTATTAATAAAAATTCTTATTTATAAAACTTGATACATTGAGTTATGCCAATTTATTTTCTATAATATTCGTTTATAGTACAATCAATTGTTTTCATTATGTGCACATAACTGTTTTAAAAGTTAAAAAAAATTGAAACTAAATTAAATGCACTTTTCAAACGTGTCATTTTGAGACTGCACAGTTTATCTAAAATGGACAAACAAAACGTTTTCTTTCGGCTTAGTCAAAAATTTCAATTGTGTTTCTGTCTGGGTTTTTACAATGTGGTTTTATTTTCATAAATATTTTTTACACTACTATCAATGCATTTGCATATGTGAATGTGTTGTGTTTGTGGTAACTATATTTATATAAAAGTGACTAAACAAATTATTATTATTATTATTATTATTATTATTATTATTACATTAAGCTTTAATATCTCACTAGAGATACATTCAGCGTAAAATACATTTTCACCATCAATATATAAAAAAACATAAAACATATTATTAAAAAAACATTTATGTTTTTCAAAACGTATTTAATATATTTGGAAAAGAAACATAAATGTGTTTTTTAATGTTGCATTGTCGCTAAAAGGCAGCAACACATTTTACTTTTCAATAACTCATTCCAAGTTCGGTTGAGAAAGAGGACGGTCAGAACTCAATGTTATTAGATTTATCTTTGTAGAAGACACATATTGCTACAGAAAGAACACGAAGTTGTCATTCCGTTAAACAACAATAAGGAAGTAAAAGTACAACTCAGATAACAGGGTTAAGTGAAAGTCGCATGGAATGTGCGCACACTTTTTTTGAATGGGAACAAGTTGGAACAAGTTTTGAATAAAAGTGTTGTTTACTTATCCAAGTAACACTTATATAGAACATTCTTGTTATTCCATGCACTTTAGAGTCAAAGGGCTTGCATTGATACTGGTAATAATGATATTAATTGCAGCTGAATACTGGACATCGTTGGATGTATGTTCTACTTTGGTTGTAAAGTACTCCTTTAAACAGATCATAAATTGGAGTACAATTATAGCAAGTGTTACATTGTATTGGCTGATAAATGTAATTAACGAAACAGACCTGGATAATAGTGTTAATACAATTGTGAACATAGATGGAAATTACATTATTATTTTGTATGTAAGATAACAGCACAAGGAAAATAATTGCATAGAAATTTAATTTGTTCATGTAGTATAAATATTACCATTTAGTGTCCATTATTCCACTGTTAGTTAATTGCAGTATTACCATACATATTGTTCTGTTGATCCAAAAACTGATCTAAAAGGTGGAAACTGATATAGGAGACTATGTTAAAGGTGGTTTTCTTAAGAATTCAACTGTGTTGAAAACTGGCAGTATTCTACAGATGCTGTAATTAACACACTGTAACATTTTACAGTATTTAGCACTTGTTTCTTATCTTAAACATATCTAACTCTTACTAAGATATACCTTGGACAATATCGTAGAATTATTTGTTAAGGAACAGTAATAATATACATCAACTTTTATTCTGGTGATAAAGCACAATATTACCATTTACTATAGCTTTTAACAAACACATAATCTGTCAAAAAATAAACTACAATTTAAGTTATAGCCGTGGTTTTTTTAACTATTTTTTAAACCGCTTGAAATAGAAGCGCATCAGTGTTTTAGTATTAATATACTAATGTATGATCATGTACAACACAAGTTTTTAAAACATAAACTTTTGTAAAAAAACATCTTGTCGTGTATTAAGAAACAACGAAGATGCGCTTTAGTGTAAAATTAATTGTCGGAAATTATGCAAATTGCTAATATTAATTTGTTGGAGCCTTGCCAATAATGGAAGCAATGGAATTGAAAGAAACATTTAATTTTCGTATTTATTTATGCAATGCCCTTTTTTAATTTACAATAAAATGTTTTTGTTTTGATTTTTAATTTGACTATTGAAGATTTTTTAACCAAAGGCCATGGAGCCATTTTATTTCATCCTCAGTTGGGAAATTATTCAAATTTGGTTGAACTCGATGCATTGAATAGTCTTTATGTCATTAGTAACAAGTTTGTACAAATTATTTATTTATTTTGATCAATTGAATGCCTTACAAACTATTTTTATTTTTAAACCCAAGTATTACATTATTAACCCTGCTTGTTATTTCAAATTAATTTGATATAATTAAATTTTGTGATTGCTGACATGGTTACTTCTTGGCTATGTCTCTATTTGTGCAGCATAAACGTGACAAACGTAAAATAATAAAGATTTTTGGCTGATAGTCAACACCTTTGTGATGGCGTTACTGTTTTGCAAAGATTGACGATGTTACAATATGTTTTATCATGGTTATCTTTGTTAGCTACATATAGTATCATGGATGTATGTTTACACCCATTTGCCAAGACGAAAGCCCAGTTATACCGCTGTGCACTTAGTTACCGATTTATGCTGGTCTGAATCTAGGATGCACCATATGGAAACAGGATTATTGCCATTATTGAAAATTAAAATTGTATAAACTCACATTTTGAGGATTACATGAATTAGTATTAAATACAATTGTACAAATTATATTTTAAAAGTAACCAAAACAAAATAGAAAAAAATTTTAATCTGCCTATTTTCTTTGTAGGTTTAACTTGACTTGTTATTGTTTTTGTTAATTTAGCAACAAATTGCTTCGATTAAATCGGGAATTATTACGAGTCCAGTCCACTTTTGAATTACCGGTCAAACCTGATTCATCGTTTTGTTTAACAAATTTAAATGTAGGTTTTACATGTGTTATATTTGTGTTTGTCTGTGTACACATGTGTGTGTGTGTGTGCGAATGGGAGAGTGAGTACGTGCAATAATACAGAATAAAAGAAAAAATAGTCGATATAATTTGTTGTTTCCTACATGTTGTTTATTACATTTGCAGTCTTGCGCAATATATTATTTGTACAACTCATATTATTGTAATAATAATAATAATAATGTTTTATGCACGGATTTAGGTACAGTAATGTTTAATATTGCTTTAGTTAGAGTACTCAGGACAATATTAATATTAATATTACTATTATAAATTAAAGAAAGACTTAAAAGTAACAAGATGATTTGTTTTATTTTAAACTATTTCAATTTAAAATACTTAAAAATATGTTAGTTGTTTTCATGTAAGTGTGCATTTTGGTGTTTACAGTTTGCAATTTTTATATGATTATAGAATATTTTTAAATAATGAGTCAATTAATATTAGTAAAAATTGCAAATTTTATAAAATGGCAGTTAATTATCTGAAGACATGTAAAATAAAAATATATACTCAATTGGTTAAAGCTTCAGATAGATACTGTAAACTTTTACGTGGCTCAAATAAAAATTCATTTTAAAGTTTGTTTTTATTTATGCTGAAATCAATGAACTAAATTACGGTTTGAAAAAATAATTTTGGTAAAACATTCAAACAAGTGCATATTAAACAAACATATGCTAATAAAGAGAAGAAAATAAAATGCGTAGGCGATGTTTTGCTTATTTGTAATCCAAAATAATAATAATAATAATAATAATAATAATAATAATATATGAACATAAACATACTTATTATCCAATTTATGAATTTGTAAACTATTGATTATCATCTTGCCAACTTTAGACTCCTTGTGTTGAAATTTCTGAAATTAATTTATTGCAAAAAACAAGTGACGGTCAAAATATATGGTATTGTTATTTGTATCAGACAAAATATATGGTTAACGCAATAATACCCAATATTGAATCAACGCGATGTGAAATACCAGCGGTACGTTTGTCTATTATTCACTGCTAAATTTTAAAAACACACGAAGTGTTATATTTTATATTTGCTTTATGTTTGGTTATCCAATTATTTAAGTCTATACACATTAGCTTAAATACATTATTACAAGTAAAAATTTCACATTGTCACGTATATAAATATATAACTTTAAAACACATAAAAGTAGACAAAGTTTTACAAAAATGTACAGATAGATATTAACGGAAATCATATTTCAGCAAGTCAACATTTAGCAAAGTTCTAGACAGGGGCCCATATTTAGTGGAACTGAAAACCATGTTTATTCAATTTCAAGTCTGCCGTTCTACCAACTTTGCTAACCCATAATTTTTAAATATTGCCTATGAATGAAATATTTGTCTTTTGTGGTTTAAGAATTATTTATATCATTATCATGACTAATAAGTTTCAGTTTTAAATATAATTTTTTTTAAAAACAAACTTATAACTAGGGATTTAGTTTTCCTACATTTTATACATTGACGTAATTTTGTAAAAGCATACTTTTTTTAATACTTATGTCAATTATTACCGCTGCAATATTGGAGAAAGCCATCATAAATAAAACTCATATTCCCCATAATTTATATCCATTTTTTTGTTATACATAAATGTTTTAATAATAAAAATAACAATAATTCAAAATTTAATTAAGAAATTGTTCCATAATTTACAAAAATAATAAGTTAATAAAAATAAAGACGTTCAATAATTTGTCGAACATTAATAATCCGTACTTTATAACGAGTATGCGAACGTTGTATGATGATTGAATACAATACTTACAATACTTACAATACAATACTTATAATAACAGAAAGCAAATTAACTAAAACCGGCGTTTATTTAGTCGTGTTAAAACATAATCAGTTCGATTTAATTATACAAACTAAAGTATTTAAACAAATAAGTAGATACATCTTTCGAGGCACAAAGATGTAATGCGCGTTTATTTAAAGGAAAAATCGATATTTATAATAATCGATAATGTTTAATAAATTGGTTAACTGGAAAATTTTACAAGCTGAACAGTTACATTGTTTGTAATTAATTGTCATCAACCAAACTTTCTATACTTTTATAGCTCATCATTTTGCTAAATCTTCTTTCGTTAAACATTATCAATTACAAAACCGAAACTGTAACAATACTAATTTTGTTTAGACTTTTTTTTTGCAGCCTTTGTCACTCAAACCCGAATCCAAATTAGTTCAATGGCAAAATTCCGTCTATTCGTCGCTCGATTTAACTAAACCGGGCGTCAGTTTGATGAGTTTAGACGACGGAATGTTGTACACTTCCGGTTGGTTTCACGGAGCCATGCGCATTCATCGAACACGTTTACCCAATTTCGACGGTTTGCCTAATTGGGTAAATTTTTTGACAACGCCTTCGGATGATTCGTATATCAAAGGTTGGACTTTGTTTTGCAGAATTTATATAAAATTATTATTTGTTATTATTTTTAAAATGTTTATTTATTTTTAATACTTTAGATGCTTTACGGGAAACATCTTTCAGCAGCAGCTATTTTAGTAAAGTTGAAAGTGGGTCCACATTTAGTGCTGGTGGTAGGATTTGAACTCATGTCCATTTACGTCCAAATCGGGCGCTGTACTGCTAGACCACCCCGGCGTAGTAGTATATATAATAAAACAGAATTGCTTTAAGAAAATAATGTAATCAATAGTGCAAACTATTAAATGAATGACAGTGTTTTAGTTAAAACAATGTATTTATAACCTAGAAACCGAAATTCTAATCATTAGGAAATTTAAATTAATAAAATACAATATTAAATTTAATATGCATTCAATATGCACATATAAATTTTTATGGTTTTTTCTAAAAAATGTTTTTTCAACAGGTGGAAATTTAGAAAATCCAAGCAATGACCCGCATTTAGTGTTGGGAGTGGTACTTAAACGCATGTTCATCCAGTTGTGCGTCCGGTGTTTTACCAATTTAGTCACTCTGGAATAGATACTTATATAGTTGCACAAATCATTATTATTATTGTTATTATACTGAAATAAGTACAATTTTTGAAGTTATATTGCTATCATAAACTGAAATTATTATGAGTGACTTATCAGTGTTATCATACAACATTGTTATATATAATAGTAATACTTCCAGATTTTCAAAAATTAAGGTGGAAGTTAATGACATTTTTTAATTAAAGTCTGGGATTAAAGCGCTTATTAGTATTATTTATTTATTTATTTATTTTATGTTTATTACTTTGAATGCTTTACAAGAAACATCTTTCAATAGTGAAAATTTTGGCGAAGCCGAACGTGGGCCCGCATTGTAGTACCGGTAGTGGGATTTGAACCCATACCAACCGAGGTCCAAATTTGAGCGCTGTACCGCTAGACCACCCCGGGTAGATTACTAATAGTCTACTTTCCATCCTTTGATTTATCTGTCACGGGGTCATTTTAGCAACGAATAGACTTCAATTAAGAAAGTTGTACTAATTATTAAATTATTTTAGTTTTTCAAAAACACAGTAAAGTTTTGATTTTGTTCAACAATAGTACTTAATATTCCATTATACACTAATACTTGCATTATCAAATACAATAAAAATGTTGCCATTTTTGGTACAGAATCCACTATATTTATAATGGCATTCGAAACCCAAAGTGCTGTGTATTTTTTAATACGCGAATGGATAGAAATTGACTGTCTGGCCAATATTCATCAACACGCAGGTCCGAGTATGGACAAACCCAAAACCGTCAGCCGCTTGATTCGACTGTGCAAAGGTGACCGTGGCGGATATCCACACGTTAACGAAGGCGAATTTTCAACTTTGGGTAAAGCGACGCTTTCGTGTGCCAAGCGAATACGACACATGTCTGAAAAAACGATCAAATTGAGTTTTGATGAAGAGTTGTTGTTTGATTATGCTCTTGATGCACATTGGGATGCGATGGACAAAAGGCTTTATGTTCGTTTTGGTTTGGAAATGTGAGTAGCAATGATTTTGTTTAAAATAATAATAATAACAACAATAATAATAACAATAATAATAATAAAAACAATAATATCAATAATAACAATATACTATTATTATTATTATTACTACTACTACTACTATTAATAATAATAATAATAATAATAATAATAATCAATATTTTTCTGAATTAGTTAATAAAAATGTTAGCGGAAGTAACGTGCAACATTTGAGGACACTGGGTAATTAGCAATGATCTAATGTACAAAAAATAATAAGTTAACTGGGTAAGTTTCGGTTACTCGTAATTGAGTGACTTAGATACTAGATATGATATGGGTTCAAATTTGTGTGAGATTTGAAAGGTATGCACTGCTGATGATTTCAATTATGTAAGGATAAAATAGCTGTATAGGACTCCTGGTTAGCTCAAAACAAGAGGATTTATTATTAAAGTAAATCTGACAATTTTAATATTTCACCTTTGAACACACCGTAATAAAAAATGTATTTACTTAAGTTGTTGAAGATATAACAAAAAATATTTGGGTAAGAGACAACAATGAATTGTATTCAAAAATAACTTCCAAAATGTATATAAGTAGTAATATAAACCGGAGATAACTTTGGAATCAAAGGTCGGAAGTACGCAAATAATGTTTTGATTAAAAATTCACTAACAAAATTACTTTTTATTAAGAACTTTAAACTTGTCAATCATTGCGTTGTGACCCATACCAGATTATTAATTGCACAACACGCTAAAGCAGCAGATTTAGACTTTGCAGGTGATATTGGTCTACTCAATGAAACTCCATAAATTATGAAAAATATGACAACACGTCTCAGTAATATTAGTTCTCATATTGGCTTACGGATTAATTGTTCAAAAACGAAAGTGTTATGTACAATGTCAAACGGTTATTTGGCCATTAAAATTAATACACAAAATATTGATACAATTGATTCTTTTACATATCTGGGAAGCATTATTGGTAAAAACGGAAAAACCAAAATTGATGTTAAAACCAGACTTGGAAAGGCACTGTCAGTTTTTATAGACTCAAATCACTATACTCAAATTCTTCCATCATCCTTAACACGAAACTTTGTTTGTACGCATCAATAATAATTCATACGGCAATATATGATAGTGAAATGTGGAAGCGAACAGACAAGATTGATAAGATGGTAGAAGTTTTCATCGCCGGCATCTTAGAAGTATCTTAAAGATTACCAGGCACGATCACATTTTAGATAATGAGATCACCAGGAAAACTGACGTTCGTTCACTAAATGACATTACAATTAGACAAAGAAAATTACTTGGTCAAATTCAACGTTTACCGCCCGAAAGACCAATAAGAAGTATTTTGGAATAAACGATTGAAAATGGTAAAAGAAAGGTTAGTAAACCACAGAAAATTTAGTTTTGAACTATTCGAAAAGATCTAATTGAAATGAATAATTTATGGGATTAAACAAAATGTTTAAATACATGAAAAAATTTTGTTGTTTCATGTTCTTTTTGAATTATGACACTTTGTTGTTGTTTTTTGCTGTAATTGTTATCCTATTGTCTCATGTTTATTTTTAAAGAAAAAGGGTTTTGTAATAATAATAATAGTAACAAATATTATTATAAATTGAAATAATTTTTAAAATTCTTATTGAAAAATGAATAAATTTTTCTATTTTTTCAAATTTCTTCGAATGTAAAACAGCAACTTGCCTTCCAGTTGGGCCTTGTGCATATACGATTTGCAATCAATTGAAGCGGCATTTGAAAGCGATTTGGTTTTGTCTACTAACGCAATGCAACTGGGTCATTCGCACGTTCTATCTAATCCATTCAAAAATGTGGTTAGTTTTTGACATAATTGATCAAAATTCTTGTTTTTGATACCTTAGGAGTGTCAAAATTGGGTCAACTTTAGAATGCAATTTTTGGTACATCCTAATACATGGTATTTTTGAAATATTCAGTAGCTAATTGATGTACTGTAGTCGTTACGACTAAGTCGTTTACAATCAGTTACCTATTAATGCTTGTTCTTTGACTCACTCGTGAAATGTAGTGCACTGGCAAAATTCCCTATTGTCTACAGGCCAAATTTTCAAGATCACTTCTCCCATGTTCATTAACCAATAAAATAAAATGGATGAAACTTCCAATCATTAATGTTGATCAATAAGATTTTTCTGGCCTTTTTATTTGTATAAAAGAAAGTGCCCTACATGTAAATCTTATTTTGGTTGTGTTACATTTGCACTTGTTGAAAATATTTTAAGCATAAATTCCTAAAGTAAAACAATTTTTGATCAAATATGATCTTTAAGTTATGGAAATCCAATGGTAGCACATTTGTTTTAACTATAATATTACTGTTGATAATAGTAGTGTATTTGCATTGTTTAAAAATAATTGCATATTTTCTGTGGTTTGGAATCTTTTGTAAACTGTTTTTGGTTATTGATACTTGGATGTTTTACAAAAAGATGTTTTAGTAACTCAACGTCTGGAGAAGTCAACTAAGGGTCAGAATTTAATGTTGGCGGTGGAACTTAAAGCTGCGTCCATCTAGCTAAGATTCTATATCTTTTCCGCCACGATATTTATTATTTTTCTAAAGGAATGATAATTAGAGTTTACAATTGGTTAGGTTTACTCATGTTAGATACGTTCAAATATACAAGACAGACTAACAACATTATAATAATTTATTTAAAATTTTAATTTTCTGCTATTTTCAGACAGGACATTATAACAGTATTATTCCTGCAACGTCTGCATACTCATAAAAAAATATATAACTGTATTAGGTTGTACAACAATAAGCAAAAGTTGGTACTTGTGAATCAATACTGTCAGACTTTGCAATTAATAGGCAGACATGTTACCATTGTGTCGGGATGGTACAGAGCTCAGTTCAAACTCGAGTACCACCGTTGACACACAATGCAAGCTCCCATTCGGCTTTGCTAAAAGATGTTTTTCCACTGGAGACAAAAATACCAAGAACAATAAATAAAATAAAATAGTGAATAGTACATGTACCAAAGTAGCTGTTTATTTTTGTATATTGTCCTTTCATTCAAGTGCGAACATTTGACGGGCAGTCAGCTGACCGATACCGATTTGAACAGGGCAAGAAGTTTGCCTCCAACACACATACTGCGGTTACAATTAATTATTCCACTGACAAGCGAACCAGTTCTAATCGAATTGAACACTGACGGCAATCGAAATATTGGATTGGGAAAATTTCGCCTAATAGCTATCGATCATTTTGAAAATGTGATCATTTTGTATTTGGCGGATGGACATCGCATTAGACGATTTTATCTTTCAAACGAATTCGTTTTGTGTCCAATTGACGAATTGACTCTTGACTCAAATGACAACATTAATAAAATTTATTTGGAAAATAGCAAACAAGTAAGTCGTTTGGTTTGAAAACGAGACATTGTTTGTTTGAGGTGGTTTGTTGAAATATGTTTGACTCAAAAACTTTAAGTTTTACGAGAAACGCATCTTTCAGTAGTAGACATTTTAGACAAGCCGAACGTGGGCCGCATTCAGTGTCGGTGGTTGGATTCAAGCCCATATTTACCAGATCTAGATCGAGCATTGTACCACTAGACCACCCCGGCACAAGTTATTTGACTGTTATCTGTTATACTAATGTTGTCGACTTAAATAAATCAATTATAACTTCGATTTTACATTCAATCCTATTATTGGATTCGTGCTTTAACTTCTTTAACCCAGCTATCTGCAATGGCGTAGTCTTTAGCAGTGGTATAGCGTTCTACTCGAATTTGTATAGGCACAGTTTGGATTTCTAGCACGGACATTAAATGACCGCTCCCATTTGATTTTGCTAAAAATCTCCACTTGTTGAAATATATTTTTCCTAAAAATATTAAAAACAGTAACAATGGCTAACGTTGTGCTTTAGTTCTTTCGTTGAATCTGGGTGGGGATGAGTTCGAATCCCACTACCGATACTTACTGCTGAACAATATTTTCCGTCAAGCATTCAAAGTAACAGAAATAAAAAATTAAAACAAATTAGCTTAGATGCTTTGTCATATGTAAAATGGTCAACAAAAGTTTTGTAATGTTCATGTTTTGTTTATAGGTTATATATAATATTGTTGAATTGTCCAAGCTTGTAAATAGAAAAAAATGTCCAAATTTCAATCAAAACCAAAGTTTTCTCTATTTAATTATTTTTAAATAAATAACAATATAAAATATTTTAATTTTTGTAATTCTTTGTAAGGACCAAATTTTGCACCACACACATTTTGGCTACGTTCAAGTTCATGGGTGTGCAAAACTTGAAAGGTATACGCCGTTGATAATTTTAAATAAGGATCAAACAGCTGTGCAGTGATCCTGGTTGACTTAAAAACCAAGTGAATTTATTATTCAACTGAATCCGACAATTCTAAACTAAATAACATGCCGGGCTAAGAGTTGGCAGCGTACTGGACTTAAAATTAGTGGTAGAGACGGGTTTGAGTATGAAAACCAACACTAAATGCTGTACTCATTTGGCTTCGCTAAATATACACATGTTGAAAATGTTTTTTATAAAAAATTAGATCAATAAGCAACTAAATAAAGTATAATTGTAAAATAGCAAAGAAATGTTGAAAACCCTACTGAAACGGTTCTAGATTTGAAATTCCATTCTCATGCTCTTTTTTCAACCAACGGTACGATATATTAACTACCCGGTTACTCTAGCACATCGTTTGTAGTGATGCAAAAAATTGATTGGTTATTGTCAGTTTACTGGTCAACTATTTTAATTATTTCAAATCATTCATAGGACATGTACATTTTGACAACACATCACGTAATTCGCTTGCCTAAGGTCATTTATAACTGTCCAACTTTGGACCAATCCCAATGTTCTTCAACACGTTGGCCTCCGTGTCGCTGGAATCGTGAAAATGCCAAATGTGAAATGGGTGACTTCAAAACAATTTTATCTTTTTGTCAATTGGAACACAAAAATCAAATAGCTAAGGTGGACAATATTCAATCAATGGGCCATTGGTGGCATACATTTAATGCAAATAGCACCGTTCAATGTCCTTTAAATCAACAACCAGACCGCCCGCAAAATATGTCCTGTTTGTGTCGGCCATGTTTTAATTGTTCTAACGAATTTGAACCACACATTTGGTTAAGTCATTGTCACGGTATGATGACAATAAATGTGGTATTTATGTTTTTGGGGGAAATTATTACTTTGAATTGTGTGTATGAGAAAAACCATTGATAACAAACAAGCATTTGGAGTAGTTAAGTGAAGATTTGCATTGAGAATTACTGGTGTAATGAAATCCTTGTCTAGCAAAAGAGACAGAAAATTAAAGTTTTTTATGAGTTATACGATGACATGTATTTAAGAAAATTAAAAAATTTAAAGAGTTTGGGTTTTAATTTGTTAGATAAGAAGTAATTGTTTTTAATACGACTGCAAAGTATTAAAATTTATCTATCTTTCAACCTAAAATCTATTATATTTGTAGATTCTCCTAAAAAAGCTTTTATTGACGCTTTTGACAGCATACTATGTTTCTTGTACTATATTCCAGACATTTTCCCAGGTTTTTGAGCACTAAAAGCGGTACTTGACTACATGTTTTAAATTTGATTAGTTATCAAAATGCATTGCAATTTTATAAATCATAATTGTTAAAATTTGATCAACTTATTCTATGTTTTGGTTTCAAATGATTATTTATTTTAACTGAGAAAGACGATTTGACAATAAAAGTGTAGGACTATCGAATTCCCAAAATTGGTTGTAACTTTGCTGATTTACAATTGTACTTTAGTGTTCAAATGTTAAACAAATACTAACTGTGAGAAACATTACATTTTAGACATTAAAAATCCAAAATATTAATTTAAAAAAATGAATAATTACTACGCCAACGTTTAAAATTTAGTTCAACCAAATTGGTCTCCGTGGTCTTCGTGGTCTACGTGCTCAAATACTTGCGGACCGGGTCTTCAGACTCAGATGAGGACTTGCGACAGTCCCAGTCCAAAACAAATATTCGAGGATCCAGAAACAGGTGAAAAATTTCTTATTGGTTGTAAACAAAACATGACTATGAAAAATAGCAAGTTGAATCTGGTTGAAACCGAAGTGACTGTTAAACATTGCAATTTAAATTTTAAATGTCCAAATGATAGTGATGGTAAGTATGTAACACTCATTTTATTCAATCACGTAAATGCTTATATTTTAGCCAATAATATTCATGCATTGATCACTAGTTTTTAATTGGTTAATAATAGACCAGTAAAGTGTTAATACAACTTTTAGAACAATTGGTTAAATCAAGCATGGACGTTCTAAACCCGATTGACATTGATTCAGATCAACGTGTAATGCTCAAATGGACGTCGTGGACCAATTGCTCTACTGAATGTGGTATCGGATTGCAGAGTCGGGAAATGTTGTGTGAGATCAAAGACAATAATGTTTCTGGTACTCAAAAATTTTATTGTGCCGTAATCAATTCAAATTCTATTCAGACTCGTATCTGTTACAATAAAGATTGTACAGGTAGGCACCATTATGTGTTTATAAAAATTTTTTTCTTATTAGATTTATCTAAAATTGCATTATAGTATATATATATATATATATATATGTGTGTGTGTGTGTGCTGGGGTGGTCTAGCGGTACAGCGCTCGAATTTGGACCTCGGTGGGCATGGGTTCAAATCCCACCATAGGCACTAAAATGCTGGCCCATGTTCGACTTCGCTAAAATGTCTACTGCTAAAAGATGTTTTTTCAAAATAATAAACATAAAATAAAATAAAAAATAATATATATATATATATATATATATATATATATACAGTATGCAATAAATACGAATTAACACGATTTAAAACTTTTTAAAAATTATTATATAGTAGCATTAATACAAATCTTAAACATTTAAGCAAACATTTATTTAAAAATAAACAAAATTTGAAACAAATTTTACAATAAAACAATATGTAATTAATGTTTAATTTTATTTATTTTAGAAATTAAAAACAAATTATTTATAATTGTAGTTGGCAATATAAAAATTGTCTCTGTACTTTGTTGACAATGTTATTTCTATATTCAACTTTGAACAGTTTGTTTATATAAAAATAGTTTTTATTTTCGTAAAACTACGTTTAATTATATGCAACTTGTAGATAAATATAAAAATTAACTATTGTACGTCAACAAATAAATTATAAATAAAAATGCTGTGCCAAGCGGTTAAGGCGCCAAATTTGTAGCTGGTTTAACATGGGATTTAGAGTTTTACAACCGGCCGTTCGTCTGGTTTTTCTAACGCTCTACTTTACAAAAAAGTTCCATCAAACATTCAAAGAATAACATAACAACGTAAAGATGATAAATTTAATGTACAATATAATAATTGACACTATAGGAATTTGGAAACAATAAAGTTAAAGTGATAGATTTTGAAACGTTTAAATTTATTATTTTAAACATAATTCGTGTACAGATTATTAATTAACATTTAGAAATGCAATTTCAGATTTATCTTGCCATACATTGGAGTTGGTTGCCCCAAGTCCGATTGACAAAATAAATGTGTTAGAGTGCAAAGTTAATAATCTAGGTTTCGAAAAATAATTCTAAAAAAAGAACGACGGTAAAGGTATAAAATCAGCACGATTACGATAACAGGAGTGAGTGCGGCAACCGAAACATAGGTTATTCTTTATTACACACAATCTTCAATAGCAAATGTTTTAAGTACGATTAGGAGAAACAATTGTGTTCTTTAAAAAAATAACCGTTTGCATTATAGTAAGTAGACAAAGATATATTACAAATAGTTAGTTTCTTTAAGATAACTCTTAATCGTATTAGTTACTTTTAACTTTTATTAAAACATTGTTTACACATGATGTTTTCATACGTTTTCAACGCACTAAATGGTGTATCATTACGTTTTCATTAACAATCAAAAATTAAAAAAAAATCTGTAGCTTAAATAGGACAAAATGAATCTAATAATACAAAATTATTATATATAGAGAACAAAATAAAAATTAAAAATGCAGTTTAAAAAATGACAAAATTTCCAATTTTAACATTAGATGCATTTTAAATGTTTTTTTACATAAACGTAGCAAACAATTTTAAATTGTATATCTGTTAAATACATTTTGTAAATACTTCAATGTTCTTTTGCCAAAGATGAGTCGGTTTACTTTGATTGGACTGGTTGGTCTGAAGTTTCAACGCGCCCAACCGTCGAAACACTGGAAAAAACCATGTTCACCAATCAACAACGCATTCGATTTAGGTGTTTTTTTCCAAAACACGCAGGTCGCAATTTGTCCATCAGTCGTGTGCAATTTTCTGAAAAACAATGTTCACCAGCATTAACCACTGCACAATGTTTAGGTATATTACATTTAAAATTAAATTAATGATTTTATGTTTAACTACTCATAAGTTCTTAATAAATTTTAACAGTTATAATTGTTTATAGTTAATATATTGTTGCTACAACAAAATATAAAAGTAAATTTTTTGTACCGTTGGCTAATATTTCACTGCTATTCTCTAATTCAAGAAAACACAAATATGAAATTTGGAACTGTAGACCAAGTACCAACGCATATAAACAAACTTGTCTGGTCTAAATGGACTTCATGGTCTCCTTGTAACACACACTGCATGCCAGCCCAAAGTATTTATCCCAAATCGACTGTCGAGTTAAATGACAACGAATATCAATATAGAACAAGAAATTGTTTATCCACATTTCAATGTTCCAAAGACGACTGGACAGCCATCGACATGCAAAAATGTCCTTCGAGGCAAATGTGCAGTCCGGTTCAATGGACTTGCTGGTCAGAATGGACTGAGTGCCAGTCGGATCGAGTGACCAAAACGAACGATTGGTGTTCATGGATTCCGACAGTGGGACGCCGAAAGAGATTTCGCACTTGTCTGGCCGATAGTACAACAAGTCGGGATGCATGTCAGGGATTGGGTCAGGAGACGAAGGAATGTTTATCGTTCGATCGTGGAATGTACGACAATTGTCCAAATGGTATGTTTGTCAATCAATGCAATTGAGGCGAGAATTACTTTGAAAATTATGTCAGGTTAAATGTTTTCGTCTTGTTATTGATTGTTTCAATGGATCAACCAAGATTGCCTGTTAGCCATACTTCCATCCGTTTTGAGATGTTTGGCTATTAATATCTTTTTTATTAAATACATTATTGTATGCTTGTTTTAGTGTAATTTAATTTGGTGCAGCACTTTTGTTTTCCTTTCTAGTTAATTTTGATAGTTTACAAAATTATATTAGTCATCAGGGTTAGAGTTGTCGCAGACGTTTAATTATACGTTTTAGCAAGCAATTACAAAGATTGATTTCAATTTTGACAGTTGAAACAAAATATATATTTGCAAATATATTTGCACTACTTATTGGCATTGTAACATTAATTATATCTATTGTTAACAAAATGTTTAATGATAACGTTAGAAAATAATATAATGCCAGGGTGGTCTAGTGATATAGTCCTGGGTAAGTATCAGGTAGGGCACTAACAGTAGTTTTTAAAAAGCAAAACGCACCAAGTTGGTGTGGCGGAACAATGCTTGATCCGAACCTAAGTAATTCGATTCCCACTGCCGGCACTAAATGCGGGCCCACGTTCGACTTTGCTAAAATGTTCACTGCTGAAAGACGTTTCCCGTAAAACATTTAAAGTAGTAAAAATTGTTAGCATAATAAAAAACACTGTCAACATTTGATCAGTTGCGTCAAAATTGTATTGAATGTCAATGTTTGATAGAGTATATAAGCAAAAACCTTTATCGTAGCCTGTCTGTGTGGTACTAGCAATTTTGAAATTGTAGAAAATATGTTTTTTGCCAAATAGGCAACAGGAAAAACAACCTTTAAAAATATACTCGCGTACAAACGAACAATTGGAATTTACACAAAATCAAAATGTTTATCTGTCACCCAATGCTTCACTAGATATAAATGGACCTAATTTTATAATTAATTAATTTTTATTTTTATTTATGTTTACTACTTTGAATGTTTTCAACAGTGGACATTTTAGCGAAGCCGAATGTGGGCCCACAATTAGCGCCTGTAGTGGGATTCGAACTCATGCCCACACAGGTCCAATAATGATAATAATGATAATAATAATAATGCTGATAATAATAATAATAATAATAATAATAATTTTTAAAACACTAGCTAGTATTTACTCACACATATCTTGGATTTTCAAATCTAACTCGTACAAATCGCTGCAGTGGACCAGCTGGACTTTGTGGTCGTCATGTTCGATTAGTAATGATATTCATTTGAATACGGCAGGTCCAACAATCAGTTCTCGCGTTCGCCTATGTCAACCCGCATTAGATACGTTGGGATCAATTGTTGACGGCAATCGAAATAGACAAACAGTTTGTTTAGGTCACTGGAAACAAATAAAGACGTGTCCATTAAGCGGATTGCAAATTGCTGAAGGTGTGTATGGGTGTGAATGTTCTTTTGTCAATTGGTTTGACGTTTTTTAATTTTAAAAATATGTTTGAAGTATGTACGAGTATATTATTA
Source organism: Cardicola forsteri (assembly GCA_025895645.1). NCBI lineage: Eukaryota > Metazoa > Platyhelminthes > Trematoda > Strigeidida > Aporocotylidae > Cardicola > Cardicola forsteri. Next base: position 159,906 of record JAKXYG010000618.1, on the reverse strand, counting down.
TTATTGTTGTTGTTGTAATAATAATAGTAATAATAATAATTATTATTATTGATATTATCTTTAATATCTGACAAATCAAGGTGCTCGAGGTCAAACTATGATAAAATGTTTCAACATTTATAACTAGCAAATCGAGGTTTTAATTTTCGAGTTACTATAACAATAGTAATAAGAATATAGTAATAATAAAAATATAAAATAATTTCTAACAATATTAATAATAACAGTAATAATAATAATAATAATAATAATAATATTTGGAATAAAGAATACCATACAATGTCCTTAATGATTCAGTCTTAGCAAGGATATTGTCAAATGAAATGTTGTTTGTTTTAAACAGTATTAAAGTTTTGCAATTGTAAACCTTAAACAATTAAGAAAAATTAAATTATTATTGTTTTGAACTTTTTAAAACCAAAATTTTTTATTTTAAAAGAAACACATTGTAAGAAGCTGTTCATATTTTTGTACTGATTAATGATTAATTTAATTTATAAAATTTAATGTGAACTTTTTTAAATTAATTTAAATAAAATATTTTAAGTTCGTAACTTATTTGATCTCCATTGTATTTTATTCTATAGGTTTGTTCAAATCACACTACAATGCAACTTATACATCACCAACAATAGTATACCTAATTGTCATTGCAACTGCATCACTCATTTTTGGCTTAATTTTTACCAGCGTTTGCATTACTATCTACACATGTACGTGTGCCACCCAATTTGGGTTGTTTCGCAAAGCCCCACATCGTTCTACACTCAAACAAAACGCTTCGTCGTCTTTGATGCAGCTGAATCCACCTCCACAGCCCATTCTATATTTGCCCTTGCCTTCTAATGACTGCGTTCACAATTGTGTCATTTCGAACAGCATATACGATTCGGTAGCTTCGCACGAACCCAGTGTTTACAACGGCCTTGCCGACTTTACTAAACCTTACCGACTGACTCCAAGTCCAACTCGGTGTTTTCAATGTTCCAATCACTTGAATCGTACTGAAGACAGTGTCAGGCCATCAATCTTCTTTACAGATACGGAAACATTCAGGAGTTTGCCCAAAATAAAGTCAGTACCTATCCAATATCAAATGATGGAATTTGCTTTGTCTCACGACCATTTAAATAAACAGCCGGACTGTTGTACAACCTTGTTGAAACACGGCTCGGAAATTAAAGGCAGCTCAACCCAGACCGAAGTGTGGTACGCCTCGTCCAATGTGTGCAAAGGCCGCCAACTAAAATCGGACAGTGCTCAGACAAGTCAAGATTTTTCGGCCAATCAAATTCCACCCCAAATGCCTTTATTGGCCAAACGTTTGGATGTTTGTGTAGAAAAATTCGACTCGAAGCGACTGACTGCCGAATCCATCTCGACGTTGTCGCAAAATTCAACGTGTTGGCCCAATGACGAACAGTCGATGTGGAGTGCCAAAGACTTGTCGTCTATTTTCAATCGACCGTCGAACCCACATCTACGATCGGCATCGTTGTACGAGTCACCGTGTTCGACTAAAGACGATGATGCCATTTTGTAAAAAGCTGTGCTTGTATGAAAATATTGTTGTCAAAAAATCAATAAATGTTTGTTGCTTTACATCAAATGCATTGGTTAAAACAATCGTAACCTAGTAGGATAGAGTGTTTGATTCCGTTGTCGGTGCCAACCTCAGGCCACAGGTTTGGTTGTAGTGATTGTTGACATGTTGAAAAAAGATGTTAAATTTTTATAGAAAAGAAATATTGAAAAATGTTGACACTTGCATTTTTGAATATTCAGCCTCTATATTATTTTTTTAGTTAAATGATTATAAATATTGTAATATTGTAATATACATAATTGAAAAACGTTTCTGATTACAAATACTAAAGCAACAAAGCCAGATAATTACAACCAGCAAAAAAATCGTTGATACAAATATAGTTAGTTAACTCAATTCTTTTTGATGTAAGACAGTCAGTTTTTTATACTATAATCCAAACAATACTATTCCTTTTTAATAATTATATGCATTATTAGAAGTAGAAAAAATATTTATTTGATGTCGCTTTATTCATAATCAACAGTTTAATAAAAATATCGGGATAAACGTCAACATTTCTTTTGATTGTTACTACTTTGATCGCTTTACGGAAAATACCTTTACATTTTAGATAAGCCAAACGGAAGCCCGCATTCAAACCCACCCAGGTTTGAATCAAGCACTGTACTGTTAGACTACCCCGACATATTAAAGACAATATATAATGTGTGTACTTTTTAAAGTTGCTAATTAGTTTACACTACAAAATATTTAATAATCAATGCGATCACTAGACGGTTCTTCATGCTCTCATAATTTTGTGAATAAAAAAGGTTTTTTTAACACATTATAGGTTTGGGCAAATAATTCATTAATTTATGCATCTCTATAGATGTGAATTTATATAAATTTGACGTTAATGTTGAGGTAAAACTAAATAAATAACATTGTTATTTTAATTAAAATCAATTAATAATTAGGTTGTATTATGGATCGACTTTTACTTTATTAATTAAAAAAATGAATATTTTGTTTATGGTAATTTAATTATACTTTTCAACATTTTCACGGTGGTTTTATTTGTATGCACATGTGGCGTTACTATTAACTAATCCATTTATTTATATTATTTTACAAACTTTGTATTAACATGTTCATATTTTATTATTTATAATTTTCAAAGTCAGTAATTCTATTATTTTTGTTTTACTAGATTGGTGAATACTTCTTTATTACAGTGGTGTGCTTGTGGAATATAACATGTCTGTATAATTCTAATTATTTCGGTTTGTTCTGTTATCTTGACCACTCTATTGTATGTGCTGGGGTGGTTTATCGGTACAGTAAGTAGGTTCAATCCTCACCATTGGTACTTAATGATGACATTTAAAGTAGTGAAAATAAAATAAAATATAATCGTGATTAATCACTTTAGACTTTCAATGTATTTAATACTAACATTTTGTGTTTTAACGTTTGAGTATGTTCTAATTTATTTACTTAGGTTAAGCCTAACCGATGTACATCTGTCAAACACACTACTAACTCAAAAAACGTCAAAACATATAACATTTAAAAAACAACAATCTAACTGTACTGTACATGTTTATTTTAATTACAAATGAGTATGAAATAATGCAATTGGGAAAACATCGAAATAACATTTTTAGTAAAGTATTTCTTTTAAATCAAAATTACAAAAAAACAAACAATTTAATTAAAAATTAAAATAAATAAACATTTAAAATGTTTATTCGAAAGTAATTTCAAAATGAAAATTAGGATCGTGGTGCCATATTGTTTTTTAATCGATAATTTACCATCAATTTTGGTTGAAGTGCAGAATTAATGGAATGCTGAGGATGGAACATTTGGTTTCGATCATCTACGTTCCACGCAGATTCGTGTGTTTTAGTTATATGGGTTGAATGCATTTGACGTGTGTCTTTGACGTTTGGATAAGTAGTTGGATATATAATCGAATGACTTTTGGACGGCATCATTGTCCATACCTTGTGATTGTCAAAATCTTTATCGGTTTCGTTGTTTGGTTTGACGAGAGGAGCATATTTTAATAATAATTCGCGTCTTTTGACTTGAGCATAACAACATATCAAAATGACGATAATTACGGTAACTAATAGAATTAGAGCGCATGTTAGCGGAATAATGAAAGTAGGACCTGAAAATAATACAATTCTTTGTACTTTAGTTATGAACATAATTATTATATTTATATTTCATCAATCTTTTGTTGGTTTTGTATTTCACATGATACGTACTTAGCAAATTAGCTATTGTAGATGTCAGTTTATTAAAATGTACGTAATTGTACTTTATAAATCCCTAGTTTTAGAAAGTATAATTATGATTATGATTATTTTATTTTGTACAAAGAGCTCTTAATTATTAAGTATGTATTGATAATTGGTTTGCTATTTAATAATTAATAAACATCACATCTAAGTGGAAAAGGGTGAAAATTTGAATTAGAGGATTATTCCGAATGAGAATATTAAAAGACGTGAACTATAACATGAATACATTTAAAATATTATCTTTAACTGCCAACATAAATTTAAAGTTTAATTTTTTAAATAATAGGCGGATGGACAAACTAGGATAAGTTTAATGTAGTTAAGATCAGTTTTTGTGTATACAAAGTGGGTTTAAAAGTGTGAATGTAAACAGACTCAGATAATGTCAACATATTATAAGGTTGAGAAATAATTAGCACTTTTAAATAAATCAATTTTCTGATTAGTTTGGAGTGAGATGTGGAGAAAGTACACAAAGTATTACTTTTGCAATACAATAGAGAAGGCTTTTGTTTTTGTTATCCTAAAAACGTTTTTGGTAAAAATTTAACCAATTAGATTGACTTAAAATAAGCTAACTAGGATAAAAATGTTTTGTGAATGTGTAACCACAACTTTTCGAAATAATGTAAGCCAATGGAAAATGTTCAACAACGACTACTGGTCATGGTAAAAGTAGTCGATAATGCAAGCCGACCAATATATTTGCCACAGTAATTGTAGGTAAACTGATAAACGTGGTGTAAAATGTTGTTTTGGCTGTTTTGATATTAGGTAAAAAGAGAAGTAATGTATGACAGTTCAAAGTTGATTTTGAAAAGGTCTATAATCCCCCTTAAAATGACAATGTTGTATAAACCGGTTTCTATTCACTAGCTTTGCTAAATATCCAGATTTCAGAAAAATATGTTTCACTGAACATTGAACAAGTAAACACCAAAATAATAAAAATAAAAAAATAAGTTATAAAACTAAAAGTTACCTAATTCATCTTCATTGACCACCATTGTATCGATATGTATTTCCACAATGCCCAACAAAATTCTGTGCCAATATTCCATGAGTTCGTTTGTTCCAAACATCATGGCTATGGGTGGTAGAGGCATGTGTTCGATTTGCTCTTTGACGCTTTCGTCGTGTTCGTCAATGTGCATATTTTTTAAAAAGAACTGAGTCAAGTTGCTCGACCGTTTGGTGTAGTTGATGTTGGTTGCTGCTTTCAAAGCAGCTTCCTTCGATAAATTTCTGGCCAAGTCGTGCACAAAAGAAAATCTTTTGCCGTTAACTTTGGGTTTTAAATCGTCAATTATGGAACTCAAAGTAACCTAAAATGTAAAATAATATTTTTATTTAGATAAACTGGCAAATATATATATATATATATTTAGAAATGAAGACTGAGTATAATAATAATAATAATAATAATAATAATAATAATTGTTATTATTATTATTATTTTTGTTATTGCATGTGGACATTAAACCAAAGTCATTTGAAATAAAAGCTAAACAATATTATCTCTACCTACGTTGACCTGGTGTTCAAATGATGTAATCATTTTATATAATTTTTTCGAAGAAAGGATTGTTCTTAAATTATTCATACTAAATTATTTTTAAAGTAAAGTAATTATTGATTAATTAAATGTATGCAGAAAGATTGTTTGTTTGCATACAAGCAAATATTTTTAAGACAATATATATATATATATATATATATATATCAGGGTGAACACCAACACTACTTGCAAATTGTGATTTTGCTTTACTAGATGTTAATTTGATAGAAACTACTTTTTTTTAAATGTTTAAGAGTTACTTCACAAAACAATGAATAATCTTATTAGGTTAACAACCACAGGAATTATTTTGATTATAATTTAAATACTTGGTGTTTAGTTGACGAAAAGCCTTGGTTGTATGCAACCTACCTCAATTACATCGTGATCTTTGTTTTCAAATTTGGCTTTTATATCACAAGACATGCCCAAATGTTTCATTTGTACAATTTCTTTATGCAAACTTTGTAACGTAGACAAACTTTTAAATGCACTACACACATCGTCTAGAGTAATGGAATAGGGCATGCGAAATTTGGCAAATTTGAATCCAATACGCGCGCAATTGTTGTTCAACACAAAAGCATTTGGACGACATCCGGGCGACGCAAGTGGCAAATGAAATTTTGGCCATTTGTGTTCCAATTGATCGGCAATTGGCCGACTGGCATTTAGACACATGGTGCGCACATAACAAGGAGGCACAAAGCACTCGTTTTGCGTTCCCGACGACACAATGTGACAAATTTCACCAGGCTGACAAGCAAAACGATCCGACTGACTACTGGCCTGGGAACAAGACCAGTAACCACAAAAGTCCTACATGAAATGCAAACAACATGTTGATAACATTTACATTAGTACAATGTTATCTGTACCCCCTTTTTGTATATATATACTAAAATGTTATATGTTTGTGACTGACGAAAACATACGAAATGAATTCATCTCACAGTTTACGTCTTCTCATATTTTTATTTGGAATTATTTAGGGAACCCAATGCTTTAAAAACATGTTGATAAATTATTTTTTAGCGTTTAGCGCGGTCAAATGAGAACCTGTATTTGGTGATTGTAGGAAAGTTTGAATTTCCATCTATTACTACTTATTGAAACATAAATGTTTTAAAATTACAATTCTTAGTGTTACTGGGTGATCTAGTGATACAGCTCTGGACTTGAACCTGAATAGCATGACACTAAATGTAAGCTCTTGTTTGGCTTCGCTAAAATACCCACTTACTTAAAAATGTATCTTGTGAAGCAATTAAGCAATTATAAAAAATACTACTCTAAACAATTGCAACATGAAATGTAGCGCTTATTACAGAAAAAAATAATTTGACAATTGAGTGTCGGTAGCTCTATTATTAAGAGTTCAATTTTATTACAACACAAGGTAAAATTAAAATTTGAGAATAATTTTCTGTAAAGTCTCGGTTGTTGTTTAGCAATATCAAAAAATCGAATAAATTTTAGTTTTCAACTGACTAAACCACAATAGAATTAATAAAAAAGAATATATAAAATATGTCAATTCTTATAGATATTAAATAATTAAACATCATTCATTATAACACAAAATGTTTTACTAAATTATTCATTCATCTTTAAATTACACGTACGTCTGTACAAATAATTTGACCGGTATTGCAGTGACATTTTTGACAACTATGAGTCCATGTGTCATTGTGATTATAAATTCGACCGTAAAAGTTACACGCGGGCGGTCTGGGTTCGAACTCGACCATAACTTGATCACAATGAATTCCATAACGTCGGTCTGGACATGCGCATTCGTAATAACCTACGCGGTCGATGCATGTTGAGCCGTAGGCACAAGGATTTGTAGCGCATTCGTTAATATCTGAGTCATTTTGATGTTCAAATTATACATCGACTATTAGTATTATTTACTTTTTTTTTAAAAACGAAACACACTTGGGGAATTAAAAATATATAAAAATATAGAATATACAAAAATGATTTTGAAATAATTTAATGTAAGGCTTTTTATTTTAAAGCCCTCAAACAATTAATTAAATTAATAATAATAATAATAATAATAATAATAATAATAATAATAATAATAATAATAATAATAATAATAACAATAGTAATATCTAGCAACCACATAACTTCAAAAATAGTTTAGTTTAATCATACTATTTACAATACTATATAGTAATTAAAATATAATTATAATTCCATTAATGTATATTGTTAATAAAACAAAAAATTACATAAAATATCAACTGGTTTATAATCAAACGTTCTTTAGCAATATTAGTACAAAATATAGCGTGAACTATTAAAGAAAATTCAAAGAATATCTAATTTTTTTATTATTAAATAATTTCTTATATAATAAATTACAAAATGTTAAATAATAAATGTAATCGCTTGTTTTGTAACCACTTTGTTTAGGTAATTTGGTATGTTCTTGGTTAGGATGTTGATGTAGCATGTAACAAAAACATAATAAAAAAATAATATAAGAAAGATAATTAACTAATCTTTTAATATATTTTTGGTTTTTAAATAATTATAATGTTCAATTTTTTTAATAAATATAAGGTTAGAGTATTAAAAATACTTTTAAAAAATAACTTTTTAATGCATAAATTAGTAATGTATTAACTATCATAGAAAACATATAAATTGCATTTAGCAATCCCGTTTATATGTATGTTGAAAATTTTAAACCAATTATTTCTTGTTACATGTAAAACTAAGTATGAAGTACTTTATATTATTACTTAGTTCAGTTTTTAATATTTAGATTAGATAAATTCTAAATAAAATCAACCAAAAAATACTCATTAATTTTATATTCACACTTTATTTTTTGCTGTTCTTTTTCAACGATTGTATAAAAAATTATTGAGTATCAAGTACACTTATCCAACTTCTCATACTTATATCTATATTTATAAGCGTGCATCTTTATAAAACGTTTCTATTGATGTTTTTTAATAATAATATTTTTTTACAAAAGTGACACTGCAAGTCCTATTCTAAAATTATGGCCTATTTTAAAACATCTACCGGGGTGGTCTTGTAACACGGTGATAAACTCGAATTTGGGTTAAAGTATCTATTTTATAACACTAACAATAACACAAAATTATTAATTTCAGTTTTATTAATTAGAATATTTGCTAAATAATTGTTGCCCAAAATAGTTCTTTTTACCTATACGACAATCCGTTCCAAGAAATCCTTTGGGACAGTCACATTCAAAAGAATTGATTAGATCTTTGCAAGTACCGTTGTTGTAGCTGGAATTAAAAAATAAAAATATATAACAATAAAGTATAGTGTGCATTAAATTCAACTACATACATAATTACAGTAATGTTTTTAATTATAATTATAGATTTTGTTTATTTTGATTTTTATTGTTTAAATTCTGTAAAGGAAATATTTTTGAGCAGATGGAAATTTATTAGAGTCCTAGATATGACATCCAGCATCTAGTGCCGTTAGTAAAAGTTAAACTCATACCTATCTAACTACAAGTCTAGCGTTTTAGGTACCTCTGCCATTATACTAATTATTTTTTAAAAGTAATTACAATATTTGTTGACCAAAGTTAACTAAAAAAATAGCAATTTTATAACACAACTGACCACGGCATTGAGTTGCATTCATTGATATCATTTTCACAGTACTGACCGTCATATCCTGGATAACAGATGCAACTAAAACTGTTGCCTAAATCGACACATGTGGCTCCATTTTTGCACAAAGTTTGCTGGGCACAAGCTCTGAATTCCGGACGACCTGTTATATATATATATATATATATATATATATATATATATATATATATATAAACGTAAGATAAAATATGCAACTTTGGATCGTTAATTTTATGTACTTAGATTTCTACATTTGTCTACTGGTAAACATGTTTTTGATGTCAACACCGTTCTAAACTCGCGCTGTTGTTTGATTGGACTAAGCATTCATTTGCTACAAAAGTTTCTTTTGAATTATTTTAGCACTAGTAATCCTAAAATGTAGCTAAATAAACAATTTAAAAATATAACACAATTATTTAAATTTAAAAACAATAAAGGTGTACTATAATAAGCTTTTAAATAATTTAATTATGCTCTAGTTATATTATTATTGTTATTACTATTATCAATAAAAAAATGTAAGTTAAAACGCAAAATGCGTTTATTAAAAATGTTTTACACTTATTTAAAAAAAATTTAACTAGAAAAATAATTATAAAACCACACTGCTAAATCAGTAAAATAGCATTTAAATTCTTACTCGACGTTATTATTTATTTTTTACTACTTATTTATGTTTGCTACTTTAAGTGTTTTACGGGAAACATCTTTTAACAGTGGACATTTTAGTGAAACCAAACGTAGGCCCGTATTTAGTGCTGGTGGTGGGATTCGAACTCATACCCACTCAGGTCCAAATCAAGCGCTGTAAAATAATCACAAAATCACCACTTTTCCACTCCATCTTTTGTCAGTTGCACAAAAAACAGGACTCACGCAACTGGCATACAGATCCCATCCATTGATGGTCACATTCGCATCGAAATGAACCGGAACTTAACGAATCGTCCAAACACAAGCCATTGTTGAAACAAATTTTTCCCAAATGGCATGGATTGTCTGACTGAAATTCGCACCAACGCCCCGACCATCCGGATGCACACTGGCACTGGAAATCGCCCGGATGCAACGTTTGCTGGCAGTAGCCGTTGTTTTGACAAGGATTGGGATGACATAAGTTAATCGCTAATTTTTGAATATTTGATATAAATAATTGTTAGTGTTGTTCACAATACAAACTATTTGTTTTATTATTATTAGTTAAAGCATGTTTAACATATGTAATATTTATATTTGTTATATTAGAATTGTCAAATTTACTAAATAATAAATTCAATTGGTTTGAGCCAACCAGGAGCATCGTACAAATGTTTAATTCTTGTCTAGAATTACTAGCAGTGTATATCTTTCACGTTTTACACAAAGTTGAACCCACATTTTGTCTGATGTAATACCAAAGCTTTAGCTACTGAGCTACATGTGGTTAAAACTGATCCTGTAAATTTATTATTTATAGTAAATCTAATCAGTGTTTTCAAACGCTGTGAGTTACTACTCCTAACATGCAGTTAAATTATTTCTCCAACTAGTGCTTTTAATATGTATGTCCTGGTATACTGAGTAGATTTAGTAGCCTATATGTGTTGAGATAGAAGAGGCTTCGAGCAACGAGCTGATAACTATTGTCTATTTATTAATATATTCATTTTATAAAAATTATGTTCTAAAATTTTTATATTTTTAACAGCTTACGTTTTATAAATCTTAAATTTATGTGTAACCTCAAATCTGATTTGTTTTCGAAACAAATAATTTATGCATTTATGCCGGGGTGGCCTAGCGGTACAGTTCTCGATTTGGACCTGTGTAGGCATGGGTTCAAATCCTATTTCCGGCACTAAAATGCAGGCATATGTTCGGCTTCGCTAAAATGTCTACTGCTGAAAGATGTTTCCCGCAAAACATTTAAAGTGGCAAACATAAAATAAATTTAAAAAAATAATTTATTCACTTACGATTTTCGCACTGTTTACCCACAAATCCTTCCTCGCAAATGCATTCATACGTTTCCAAGCCGTTTACACACGTCGCTCCATGCATGCAGGGATTCGATTCACAATAATTGACAGGTTCATGACAATATTTGCCCTTAAATCCCGTACTACACACACAATCGTAGTCACCCGTATTTTGACCTATACAAGTTCCATGTGGTCCACAAACTCCAAACGAATAAAACATTTGGTTTTTGTCTACTACAATTGAATTTAATGAATAATTTTCATTCGACAATTTGACAAGTTCGAGACTTGACAAACAAGGATCAAGTATGGTATTGCAACCCGAAGAACCGCAATAGGGTCGTTTATGTTCGCAAAATTGACCGTAAAAATTGTCTGGACACTTGCAGTAGAATCCCTCGGGTAGGGTGTAACAGTAGGCTCCATTTTGACACAAATTTGGATTGCAACCACTTAGCACAATCTGTAAATTTGGAAAATAAGTGTTTTTTATAAACCTTTTGTTGTGTTCATGATTTGGATGTTTTAAAAGATGCACTTTAGAGCAAATCAATAAATAATTTACTGTAAAACGTTAAAGTGTAAAATATTAAAGTGTGATTTTGACAATTTACAATTTGTGTTATTATTTCATTGTAAATTCGGGAAAAAAGTACATGTAAAATTTACTACTCCAGATATTATGGTTAGGGTTTTTATATCACAATTAAATAATTTGAAAGTTAATTGTGGGCAATGCTTTTTGTTTAAACACAAATAGCCTAGGGATATTGTAGTTTTTTAATGTAAACGGTAATTTGCATATTACAGATATCTAAATTATTGACATACACGGAATATTACTTTCAATAAAATATTTAAGTTTATTCAAATAATTTTTATTTATTAATAAAAAATTTGATTGTTACTGCTTGCATGTTTTACAAAAAATATTTTTTAGTTAGTGTACATTTAACAAATCTAAATGAGGGCTCATATTTGGTACTGGTAGAGGGATTTATTCCATCTCCTACCATTTATAGGTTAGGCACTCTACCACAATAAATTGTTATAATGCAGAAAAATAACGCCTGAAAATATTAATACGCGTGTGTATGTTATGACTAATATATAATTTTTGTCCTTATTTTTGATTTTTACTTTCAAATCAATGTACATTCTTAATATTCCTTTTTAATAGCATTAAAAAATAAAGTAATTTCTTGAATATTATTGTTATATATATATATATATATATATATATATATAATTCTCATTTTTAAAAATAATTAATACATTACTTGATTATTTTATTTTATATAAAATTAATATATTATGTAAAAAGATAATTAGATAATGTTTTTTAAATGATAAAATATAAATAAATCTTTGTTAAAAAATGTTCTTTTATTTAAGTCATACAATGTACCTTTAAAAATAAAAATTCTTAATAATCAAACACGTCAAACGTTATGTAATGCAGGGGTGGTTTAGTGATACAGCGCTGCATTGATCTTAAGCACACTTAGGTTCAAATGCTACCGAGCCTCTATTTGATCTTGTTAAATGTCCATCAGTTAAATAAATGTTTTCCCTAAAACATACAAGCACTAACAATAAAATAATTGATTAATAAACCAGATAGTACTGAAGAAAACAAAAATTACTTCACAATTGTTTCCCACAACTCCATTCGGACATTCACATCGGTATCCACCAGCGATTTCGTGACAAATACCCTTATTCTGACAAGGATGATTGGCACACTCTTTGTTGGTTTCGCAATATCTACCAGAAAATCCCAACGGGCAAATACAATAAAAGTCATCCAATAAATCCTAGACCAAAATAAAAATACAAACAACATAAAACACTATTTTAGTTAATAATAATGTATATATAAGTTAAGGAATAGTGCAAATAAATTTATTTGAAATTTACAGTTGAATGAATTTTAACAACATAAGAAGAAATTTGCATTCAATTATTATGCTACTCAAATAACATATTTCAGTAGTATACTATAAAAATTTTGTTTGCAATTCATTTTTTAATTATTAGTACATGAAATCTATACTTTAAACTTAAAAAACTTAATATTTATGTAAATTTTGTAATTAAAAATTATACAAATCTAAATTTAGAATAAAAAACAGTATTCTTTTAATTTTTATTTTATATTGGTAAGATGGCTATTTTATAATTTGTATTGAACCAATATAATATTTTTCAAAGGCTTTTCTTTAAGCCCTCAAAACAAAAAATTTCCAATGTTGACTAAACACTGCACCTTGTTTTTGTATCCAAAATGTTAATTTTTTTAATTTACTGTTTTATTCGTTATTAAGAAATATTCAGAAAACCTACGTATGTGCCAAGGTGGTCTAGCTGTACAGCTCAAGCTAAAAATATTAATTACCAAATAAAAATTCTAATATTACACAAATTGTAATGCTTCAAAGCCCCAAAATATTATTATAATGAAAAAAAAGAACTTACTTGACAAGTTCCTCCGTTTTGGCATTTGTCAACACAATTGTCAATATCTTCAAAAAAAAATAATTCTTTTTTAAAATAGAAAATTAACAATTTTAAATAAACATATTGCTTTTGTTAAATAATGGTTTATTATTTACAATAAATTGGTAAAGAATTTAAACCTAAATTTATTATTATATGGAAAATTAAATGATGTGGATTGGATTCAATTTAAAAACAAAATGTTTACTTAAATAATCTTTTATTTATTTAGATTATCAACAAATATTTTAATTTTTTAAATAACGTTACTTAAATAAATTTGGGATAAAAACAACTTAGCTGTGTAATTCATTTAAAATTAAACGGAATTTTTAACTATCACATTACAATTATGCCAGCAGTTATTTTTAATTAGTGATTTAAAATAAAAGCAATAATAATAATAATTTTCTTTTTACACATAAAGTTTTATTTTGTTAAAGTAGCATTACAAATACTGTGGATATAATTTAACACCTGGAATAATTGTGTTTTCTAAAGAAGGCATTGTTTAATAGAGTAAAAGAAATAATATATTTATTTTACGTTATTTTATTTAAAAATGGGCAAAAAATAGGTTACATTGCAGATATTTTTATTTGTATTATTATAATATAAAAATAAATTCAAAATGCTTTCTAAAGAAATTAATACTTAATAACTTTTAAAATGTTATTGTTTAAATGTTTTTCTTAAAACAAGGTCCAGCATACAGTACTGGTGGTAGCACTCAAACCTACGCCTATACAAGTTTGTGTCTAGTGTTGTAGTTCTAGATTATCCTGCCGTTTAGCATAGTCAATCAAACGTCTACACTTGTCGTAAAATCAAAAACATCTATCTACTTGACCAAAAACCTGGCACGCATCTTAGCCATTGTGTCACATTTTCTACTTACTTTGATCACAAAATTGCCCAGTCCATCCTGGTTGACATGTACACGCATAATTAATCCCGTTGACTGGCTCCATGAGCTGCGTACAATCACGGGCGTGAACGCACTGGGAATTGGAACATGGCGATCGGATTTGGCAGTTGGATCCCTTAAATCCAGGTGGACACAAGCACTTGAAACCGATTCCATCTAAGTCTTGACAAGTACCACCGTTTACACAAGAATTAGTCAGACAGTAATCAATATCTAAAATTAAAAATAAAAATAAAATTAAAAACTAATAGATTAGGAATTTGTACAATAGGGGCATTTAATTTAACGTCGTTTTGATAAAAACTAAAACAGATTGTATCAATTTTGATAACGTGTGGCAAGACGTGTATACCATTATTATTAATATTACTCTGACCACAGAAATGAACCAATTTATCCAAGGGTTTAAACTTAAAACTAGTAACTTGAATTCTGCAAAAAATTAATAATGCTACAGAAACAATTAGAAAACGCCATTTCAGCAATCGATGACAAAAAAGTGCCAGTATGACCCGAATAACAAGGTTGCATAAAGCTTAATCTTTGGTTCAATAAGGAAAATTACTTGGTCAAATTTTACGTTTACCGCCTGGAAGACCAGTAAGAACGGTCTTAGAATAGTCAATTAATAATAGCAAAAAATAGTTTGGTAGACCACAAAAAACTTAGCTAACAACCATTTTGGAAAATTTCATTAAAATATATATCTCATGGGATGAAACAACATTTTTGGCAAAATGTTTGAACCAATGAAATTATTTTGTTGCTCATGCTTTTTTAAAACAGAAAGGTTTTGTAATAATAATAATAATAATAATAATAATAATTATTATTATTATTATTATTATTATTACAAAACACATTCTTTTAAAAAACAATAAGATTGTTCCATACTTTAGCATTTTGGTTTTAAAGTTCGAGTTTCTTTCGTTTTTTACCTAAAACAGTCATTAAAATTGCGTTTTGATTTATTTGCCGTTGTTTACTGAAATGACACCCTTTTGTTGTTTTTTTGACAATACCTATTTTTAATAAAAACCGAGTTAAAAACCTTACACTGTAGCCCACCTCTTTTTTAAGGAGACTTAGAACTGACTACGGTGGGGTTTGTATATATTATACAGAGTTGAATTTTTTAATCTTAACAACAAATAACACTACAAACAATAATATATAAATAGTATAATAGTTTTAAACAAATATTTATCCATTTTCAAATTTTTGAATTAAAAAAAACAGACAACTTAGGGTAGCAATCTGAACGTTGTTTTATTAAATAATACATTACCATTAAATTGTTTGTATATTTAATAAGAAATATTTTTTAACATGTGGACATTTAATACAGTCAAACAATAATGTACATTTACTGCCAATAATAAGAGTTGAAAAACCCCCACTGTCCGGGTTTTGACGAAATGCAAATAGAATTTCAAGCTTTGATATGCACGATCTTCAAAGCCAAAACTTTAATGTACATTTATATGGAACAATTTTGTTGCTTTATGTCTTTCAGAATGAAAAAGTTTTTAAATAATAAATAATAAGATTTAAACACTCATTTATTTGTGCATAAATCTGGAGATTTAGCTGCTTTTGCTACTTTAATGTAAAAAAAGATTTAAACAACTACGCTACGAGTGGACTGTAGGTTATTTCTACTAAATCATACAATTTAATAAGTTAAAAAATAGAATTAAATATAGTCCTTGTTATATCAACCATTTTATTTCAAGTAAAATATTAAAGAATGGCATATTTGCCACAACTTATGCCAAAAATTTAACGCTTCAATTGTGCGAAAATGTCCGTTTTATTAAAGCGCCAATTTAAAAAATATTGACACTTTATTTTTTGACCTTACTTGTATAAATAGAAAATGAGGACAGCGGTAACTTGCTTATTTATGAATGTTGAAAATAATTATATACAAGCAAAATTAATTTTACAATTATATCTATTGAGTCATACAAGTTAACAATATTCTTTTATTATCAACTGTTAATTATATTGCCGTTTTTTTTATTCAAACATTTCAAGTTGTTTTCACAATGACCTAATTGTTATGTTTTGTTTGCAATTTACGGTTGAATAATCATAATGTATCTAATTTTAAAAAAACACAACAGTATAAAAAGGTTTATTTATTACAATTTTTTATACTACATATGTATGTAAATAAAAATATTTACCAATTATACGATTGAAAATGTACTACATGTATTTTAATAAATAATATTGTTTTTGACTGTAAACGTATTTTTATTACAAAATAAATTCTTAACAAAAATGTTGGGATGATACAAGCAACACAAGTATCACCGAGACAAGATGCAGGCCTTGATTTAAAAGCACTGCACGTTCACTTAACAAACCTAAAAATATTATCAATTCAGTTAAGTAAATCAAAACCTGAAACCACTAATTTAAAAATATTTTTATTAAAAAACAAACAACATTTTTTATTATCATTATTATTTTTTATTTAAAATTTTTTATTTTTATTACTTTAAATGTTTTATGGGAAACATCTTTCAACAATAAATATTTTTAACGAAGCCGAACATGGGTTCGTATTTGGTGCTGGTGGCGGAATTCGAACACTGTACCGCTGGAACTATCTCGGTATATCAGTTAAATAAATTAGTTAAGTACATGTAAACTTTAGCACACTTGTAACATAAGTAAGTAAAGGTTTGTAGTATCCAATTCATTTTTTATAAAGTGTACCGTAGATGTAGGGACCGTTGTCAATAAAGCCTAAACTTTCATAATTTTGTTTTAATTAAGACTAAGTTGTGTTTAATTTTAACTAAATTGAATATTCTGCAATAACTCAACTTCTTATTAATAACAATTAATAATTTTACTATTTTTTATAAACACAATATTTGTGTTTTTGCAGTTTTTGTAAACAAAAACGATTTTAAGTATTGGTTTTTATTTAAAATGTATATAAAAATTAAATAAAATAAGTAAAATAACTACGAAATTGTAATTTTAATTAAAATTGTTATTTCTTAATTTAAATCTGGGTGTTTACATAAATAAACAAGTAACATTGATTTATAATGAATTAATTAATTTTTAATAATATATAAATGTAAAATGTAAAATAAATTATTGATCAAGAGAATTAAACAAAAATATGTTTTTTAAATCAAGAGTTTGCTTTATCTACCTATCACTATCTTTTGTCACTGCATTTTTGAATATTTTTAAATTTACTTAATTGTTTGTAATGGAGTGACAAAACTAGCTAAATTGTTGGATTTATGCCTAAGTCAAAAAACGTTCCACCATCTCTCAACTACTGGAAAATATTTTTTATAAAATATTTAAATAATAAACCCAATAAAACAATTAGCTTCAAACTTTTTAAATTAAAAGATGCATTTAAAAGCTGTTAACATTACTAACTTGAAAAACTTAAAAATAAAAATCTAAAAAATTGCAATGAGTAATCCAACATTTTTGTAATATATATATAAAAGGTATTTATTGCATAAAATGTCCAGTATTTTAATGCTTTGTTTTATTATAAGATATGCTTACTTTTATCACAATGATCACCTGTCCATCCGGGTTCACATTTGCACTCATAGCTCCATTTATTACGAATAATGCATTCGCCACGTCTGCAAGGATTGACGGTACATGGCTTTAATTCTTTTTTATTTTGTATAAAATAAGAAAAATATATTCGTATTTTGTCACATGTACAAATGTGTTTTTATTTAACAATTACATAATCTGAGTATTTTTCCTATTAATTGATTATATTTTAGTTAGCTACATCGAAAATGCAGCAGTTTTGACTTTGCAAAACAGCTAAATTTTTATAACTTATTGTTGATATTTTTAAAGTTGTCTAGATTGTGCCTTAAAATAAAATGAATAATTAAAAAAATTTTACTAAAAACATTATTTAGAAACCAAATGAAAACCCGCATTGGGCACTAAAA
This sequence comes from Cardicola forsteri, assembly GCA_025895645.1. NCBI lineage: Eukaryota > Metazoa > Platyhelminthes > Trematoda > Strigeidida > Aporocotylidae > Cardicola > Cardicola forsteri. Next base: position 141,502 of record JAKXYG010000618.1, on the reverse strand, counting down.
GTAAAATTTAAGTTCCTATTAAGCTGGTCGCAAGGTTAACAATATAGCCTTTCTACAAAATATTGCTAATAAAACAACAAAGGACATCATTTTATATACATACGCGAAAAAAGTAAAAACAAGATTCCGATAACAAAGTTTAATGTAATTTGAATAAATATACAACCTTAAACATGCAAGATTTTAATGTCTTGAAAGAGTACAATTAGATGGGACAATTTAGGTATAATAATAAATAATTAATAAAACTTATTAGAATAATAAGCATATTGTGTTAATCCAGCACACACACAGGTATATATATATATATATATATATATATAGTACAAAATAAAAATAATACGTTTGATGGCATAATTTAAAACAAATCTTAAAAAATCCTACTGTACAGTAATTTGTATAGCTCACTTTTTTCGCAATATTCTCCAGTAAAATCCTTCGTACAAATACAATAAAAAGACTTGTCAGTTGAATTTAAATTTTTGCAAATGCCATTGTTCAAACAAGGCTCGTGTCGACTGCAGTAATCAAGATCTTGATCGCAAAACGGTCCACCCCAGTTGTAGAGACAATGACACGTGAAAGGCGCATCCATACAAGTACCATGTTTACAGCCGGGATATTTGATGCATTCGTTGCAATGTGTACCTTGCCATCCAGTGGCACATCTAAGTATAAATTGAACTATTTTTTAGTCGTTGTTTTATAACTTTTGTTAGTGTTGATTAAATATGAACGTTTTGATATTACTATTATCACCGTTAATATAATTTTTGGATTTCATTACTTGAATATTTTGCTGGAAACATGTTTTAGCAAATGTACATTGTTCACAATAAAACCAAAAGATGCTATTTAATTTCAAGTTATACTATCTTAATAATGATAATAATAATAATAATAATTTTTAAAATGCCTATTTAATTTTAAGAATATATATATATATATATAGTCGTATGTATTAAGGATAATAACTTTGACTAATAACAAGCGGTTTTGTTTATTTCTGTAACTAGGTGACACTGGCAAAAAGATATCCTCTATAAACAACACAAGTCAATTATTGTTCTATATTTGTTTTGTATGTAAATTTACCTTTACATATTAATACATGACAAAAAATGGTTTGAGATGCTTTACAATATAATAAAATAATACACAATTGACTATATTACCAAGTATATATATAATATGTAAATTGATTTTAAATTAATAAGAAAAAAGTATTATTAATAAATTTAACTTAATTTTTATTGATTTGTAGAGAAACCTTAGCTATCAAGTAAACATTTGTAGTATGTATGTTGTTTTGGTCTTTTTTGGTATGCATAGATGAATCTTATACGTTGTTTGTGATGTTTCATAACAATATATGTTTATAATCACACGCTTGAATCTTTATCCTTTTTCATAATAAACTTGGAATTTAGCCAAGTCAATGATAATTAATATTTAATTACAAGAAATACTTGTAATTAAAAACCTTATTATTTTAAACTGATTGTTGAAACAAAAAATAACAATAGAGTGATATTTAATCATTTATCAATAGACTTACTCGCATTCACCTGGTCGTTTGCAACTTCCGTGAATTGGATGACATCCAACATTGCAAATTGCTAAAAAGGAATTATTTAAATAGCGAATAATGCTATAAAATTATTTTAGATATTTATACTTGTGTGAATGCATTCATTACTTTTTATTTCTCTTTAATTTGGCGGTAGAATGAGAATTTTAATAATGCTTTCATAGTTTTATTTTTTTAATAATGTCAATAATCCTGACTACTACGTCCATATGAAGCAACCTGGACTAGGTGAATTTAATACTTAAACTAACACAGCAACAATAGAGTGCACAGTGGTATAACTGGGTTTTTCCTTTGTCATTGTATACACTGAGGGTACTTAAAAGGTATCTTAAACTATACGTAAATCATGTGTATCTGTTGGGCTAAGGAAAATAACTGTGACAAATAATTAAACAGTTTTGTTAAATTTTGCAAATAGTGACGCCATCACAAGGATACTGTCTATTAGCCAAGAAACCTTGATATACTTTTACATCTGTCATGCTTATAAGACCATTAGAGTCGGTTGTTTAATATGCTAAACAACCAAAATAAATGAATAAATAAATGTAATTTGGTAATGCTGTACATTGTTGTTAAAGTGTTCATTGCAGACGTTAAAAAAATCAAAAAATCAAAATTTAAAAGCGATTTATTTATGAAGTTGAATCGGAAAAATATTATATTAAACCTAGGCATTATATTCGGTTTAAACTTGAATATTTTACCAATATTGTTATTTTTAAATAATTAATACTACAAGCCACTCCAAAATGGTACTCAAAATTATTTTTAATAAAGTGACCAACGAATAACTAATTAGTTAATTGGCTTTACTTATATTATTTCGTTCTCAAAGAAAAGAGTAAACATTTTTATTTTGCCTTTTTGAAACATTTAAGCTACTGCACATTATGATGATAATAATAATATACTAATAAGAGTAATCGCAGTGACAATAATAATGATAGTAATAATAATAATAATGATAATAATAATAATAATATATTTTCTATACAGATTTAAGGTTACTAGCTTTACAATTTTATAAAAAACTAATGATTGTAATTTTTAATTTTAAAAACTAATTTTTCCAAATTTATTTTTCTAACTAGTGCATATTTAAAACATTTAATTGAAAATCAACATTTGGATCTAATAGTACAATTTATATACACTTCCCAACTGTGTTATAATCCTTGCTAGTTATGTCACAAAAAACATACAATAAATAATGCACACCTTTGTCACATTCGGTACCACTCCATCCCGGTTCGCATATTTTGTTCCCATTTAAGTCACAAGAATATCGTGTCTCATTTGAATTGGACAAACAAAATTTGGTACAATCGTTGCTATAGCGATTGGAAGCACAGCTCACGCGCAAACAGAATGTGTAACCCGAATATCGGGTAGAAATGGTAACTTGGTGCCATTCAGAACTGATAAATTTTGTATTTGCATCGGTCCATGGTCGGTTGATTAGCGGTCGCAACAGAGCACGATGTACAGCCCGGTCGATGAGATACTTTTCAGTTGAACTGATGAGGTCGTACGCTTCGAGTATAACGGTAAACAGATTCTGGAATAATAAGAAGTCGAATACTGGCTAGCTATAAAATATGATATAAGTCAATAGATTTATGTTTACCAATTGCAGCTTTGTTTGAGTTAAATTAAATATGTTTGTTTTACCATGTCTATGTTGAAAAAAAGGAAACTAGGGCATAAAACTAAAAACTATTTGCTTGTAAAAAATATATTACAAGTATATATATATATATATATATAATTATATATTTACTACTTTATATGTTTTACAAAAAACATCCTACAACAGTAAACATTTTAGTAAAGCGGAACGTAGGCCCACATTTTAGTGTCAGTGAGAGAAATCAAACTCATGCTCCTTCTTTTTGAGTCAAGCGCTGTACCGCTAGACTACCCTGGCATACAGAAGAGAATGATCGTAGACTATACTTCCGAGTAATCTCGATTAAAGCTTGTTGCAGGTTTCAATGCGACGAAGTGCAATGGTGAGTATCTACCTGGTGCCAGAGTAATTGTGATTGCCCTGATTCCAATTTCATATGCTTGAATGAATCATAAAAGACATTCTTCAGTATATGGACATTTGGTGATACCAGACGTCAATTCGCATTTTGTGCCGGCAATGGGACTCTAACTCATGCCTACCTATTTTCAAGTCTACTACTCTACTTTATTATACGGCAGAAAAGCAAAGTTACAAAATACATTTTAGTGTCAAAAAATAACAAAATAATACGTAATTTAATAACGTTTTCCTGTTTGTTGATATTTTCTACATACAAAAAATATCGTTATTAATGTCGTTAACCTAATTGTTTTATTAGTGTTAACTTTTAGAAACAATTGTACCTTTGACAGTTGTAAGCTGGCATTATTAAAACTTTCCAAGGATTATAATAATAATGTGTTATCCAGGTCTAAATAAAAGGTTTTTAAATTAAAATTATTAGTATTATTTATGATTTGTGCATTCCATATTAGTTTATTTTAATTTAAAAAAACAGTTATAGTTTTTACAAAATGCTGGATTTACTTAGTTAAATAAATTACCTATTTAAGCAATAAAATAAACAAACATAATATTTAAATGAGCAAACCGGCGTTAGTGTATTAACAGTCCAGGATTTAAATTTGCTCATTACTGCTTCTATGTAACTTTGTACATCTCAGCATTATTAAAGTTTAAAAAATATATACACAAGTAAAGCAGATAGTAGTTAGAGCGTATTTATTTAACCTTATAATACCGAATAAACCGGATTAGAAGTTTTCTTTTATCACATTATTGATTAATTCGTTAATTATTTTATTACTACAAAGTATCTAAACACAATACAAAAATTATACATCTTTTGCTTCAAATGTTTAATTTAAATAATAATAGTAATAATAATAATAATAAATATTTTCAAACATGTAATTATATTTATTATATTTTATTGATTTATTAAAAAAAATATTGTTATTACTTTTATATTCATCTTTATTTTAAAACTTTTGCTATTTTATTTAAGTTTTGTTTTAAAGTGTTTTAAAAAAATGAATAATGAATAAGAAACAGTATTGATAATTGTTAGATGTTAATCCTTAAAGGATTAAACATGATTTATATAATTGGGGATTAGTGTATATATATATATATATATATATATATATATATATATATTTATTAGTATAAAATTAAAAGTGTTTTATTTTAGTAAAAACTATTTGTTTCTTATTTTTAAACTGTTATAAAATGGGTAATTGTTGAAAAGTAATAATAATGGAAAAGATGGGTTATCTAAAGTATACTATGTTTAATATTTCTTTCATCACATTTCTATCAATCGATTTTTTTAATATTATTACTTTTAACTCCGCTAGTTTGGACCAGAAATTATTCAATCTAGCCAGTACCAAGCCTGGATAAAGGAGGACGGTTTGAGAGCAAGGTTAGCAACCTGGTCTCTGTAAAAAACTAATACTGCTACTGAAACAATAAGAGGACGCCATTCCGGCAAACAACGGCAAAGTAGTGATCGCACGTATCTAAATGACAGAGTTACACAGATGATAGGGTTGAGTGAAAGCAGAAAAAAAGCTCAATTTTCGATTTGCAGAATCATCAATACCAACGAGACTTTGTTGTTGTTGCTGTTTTTTGCTGTAATTTTTGTATTATTACCCCATGCTTATTTTGAAAGCAAAAGGGTTTTGTGTAATAATATATAATAAATGTTTTACGATCATCAATTTTTAGCAGTAGGAATTTAAACGAAGCCTAACTGGGTTTCGCACTTAATGCAATATTGTTTAATCTTCAATTAAATATGTTAACAGTATTGAAAATATATTATATATATATATATATATATATATATATATATATATATATATATATAGTGCATTTATATACAATATAATAACGTTATATATATATATATAGCATGTAGTAAAAGGATAGCTAATCAGTACATTGAAGTTATTAGTTAGCAAACGCCGTACATAAAGGTAACAAAAAATAAACTTTACGGTTACATACACTTGAGCGTTAACTCAACAAAAAATCCCTCAACCTACTTGCTTTTTATTTTTGCAACTTTGGATTTGAATTTAATCCTACAATAAAATATTTTCTCATCAGTACGATTTCTATTGTGTTGCAAGTCAAGTACTTAATAAAAACACCTAATATCAGGATTTATCGTGTTTGTAAATCGGGAATAATTTATCAACACCCGGATAATCCATTAATCAAAAAAAATTTCTATGTTACACAACCAGAATATACATATATGTGTTGTTTACTAAACACAGTAATTTACTTTAATAAATCTTTATCTTTAATAAATGAACTGAAAAATTGCAAATAATTAATTAGCTAGCCGTTTGTTTGTAAATAAACCCACATACAAAATTCTCAAATCAGAATGGAAAAAAAACATTTTTGTACATTTTTGAGCAAAAACATATCGTACACAAGACATACCCACAAATACGTAGAAATAAGTTTAAAAACAAAGAACAAATTGTAGATAAATTTAAAGAAAAAAAATAACACACGCGCATATATACATACATATATGTGATAATTTATTCGCTATTTATTATCGTTATTTTCAAGCCACATTTATTATAATAATAATAAATATTATTATTATTATTGCCTATTTTTCACAAATTAAATTAATAAAAAACTTTTACAATAAACATAAAATTATGTACAAATAATAATAATTATTATTATGAATAATTCATTATCTATATTTTATTATATTGAGGTTGGGAAAAAGCATATATAGAAAAAGAATTTACTATTATTGTGGTTTTCTCACATGCATGCACATACGCACATACATTCGCCTATGTGTTTACAGTCTATTTGTTTGCTGTGCACTTGTGAAAAGTGTTCATTTGTTGAATGACTGAATAAATGAAGCACTAATTAGATTAGACGGTTGCCTACATACAAACAACTGTTTTTTTTCTATTTCTTAAAATTGTCATAAAGAATGTATGTCTGCGTGTGTGTGTGTGTAGGTAAAAGTTGTAACAACTGCGAAAAGAAAAATCGATTTTGTGATTTGACACACTTTGGGTAATATCGGACAATTAAATTTAATAAATAAACCTCTAAAATTTGATAAAACAGTTTAGAGTTTGAATCTGATGATAATTTGAACAACCAAATAGTTATAGAGTTGTTCTTTTTAGCAGTTTTAAAATGTTACAATACACGAAAGGTTCATAAACAGTAATTAATCGTTCAATTTTACTTTGGACATCAAAATCAATTTGTACACACTAGTAAGTGGCAGAGGCTGCTAGAGTGCTAAACTCGAAATTAACCGAGTATGGGCTTAATTGCTTCTGCCATCACAAAATGCAGACCTTTGCTTGGCTTTGCAAAATGTCTACTTGCTAAGATATATTTCTTGTGAAACATTGGGGCAGCAAAAACCAAATAAAAATAGAATAAAATGAGGTCCTTAACTTTATCGTTAGCATTCCAATTTCCATGTCAAGACGCAGCATAATTAAGGCTTGGAATTATTTTTGTATCACATTGAAAACAGCAAAAAAAATGATTACCATAAATAATGGTGTAAAAAAATTGGCAACAACTATGTACGAACAGAAAACATCTACCAGTTGCATAATCGTTTATTTAAAATAAAATGAATTGAACTAAACAAAATAATTTAACGGTAACTAATTAATTAGTCTAATTAAAATTACTATTAACTTTTAGGCATAGGAGTATTTGTACGACTCAAACTCAACACAAACAGATTTTATAATAGTTGTTTTCTTATAGAGATAATCCGAGTCATTTTATCAAAACTTTTGTTTTTAATTAAGAAATAATGTTTTTCCTACTTATATTTATTATTATTGTTATTATTATTATTATTCTCATTATTATTATTGATATAAATAATTTTCCATTTAGACAATTTAATAATCTAACAATGGGTTTTTAAGGGATTATATATTTTTAGAAATGTTATATTAGTATTGTCAGATTCACTTGTATAATAAATTTACTAGTTTTTTTAGTCAAACAGGAGCACTGTACAGCTGTTTCATCATTATTTGGAATCATCAGCAGCGCATACCTTTCAAGTTTTACACACGCATTAACTTGAACCCACGCCCTACTGAAGGTCATCCACCCGTAGCTCAGTGGTTTTAGGCTCTGGCCTGACACCACATAGGGCGTGGATTCAAGTTGATGTGTGTATAAAACTTGAAAGGTATGCGCTGCTGATGATTCCAAATAATGATGAAACAGCTGTACAGTTTGACTAGAAAAGCTAGTAAATTTATTATACAAGTGAATCTGACAATACTAATATAACATTTCTAAAAATTTAATAATTAATATATGGTTCCTAGTTGGTAAAGTGTTAAATTTAAAACTGGATTGACATAAGTTCGAGTTCTACGCAGAAACTCTTGTCTAACTTTGCTAAGTGTCCACTTGCTGTTTATGCTTTTTTGTAAAACATTAAAGCAATAAGAACAATTTAAAAATTATTTTTTTAATACAATTGTTTTGCACCCAATAAAGCATGTGTCGTAGTTGTAGAAGAAGTAAATTAACTGTCGGGGAAACGAAAGTGTTGTGTCCAAATTCAAGTGACATTTACATATGAATCAATCTTGTTGTCTCACGCTCTTGAGATTTCAAACTTTTCATATTAATAATAAAAAAAGAGAAGAGTAAAATGGAGCTTGAAAAGAATAGAGACCCTTTTTACCGGAGTAACATTTTAAATTATTGAATTATAACAACTATTACCGTTAGTTCAAAAAAAAAAATATTTAAAAAAAAGGATATTTTTACTTACGTTTAAATATCATTTGAAGTTAACGTTTGTTTTTTTGTGTTTATCGAACATCAATAAATTCAAACATATTTATGCCCGTAGCTATTTAAAAAATATATTCATTCTATTGTTTATAGTATACTGAATTTGTTAACTTTTTCTACTACTGTAATAATTCATAAGATATAAATGATTAGTTTAAGGCTAAATTAGTTTTATAAGTTCAAACATTAATAGTCACTGTCTAACCTTTGAAATCCACTAATTTTTTGACCGCATTTTGGAAATAACTTAAAAATTATTTTGTTTTTTAAATTTCTTATTTAATTTTCAAGTTTATTATAAATACTAATCCAAATATTAAAGTAACTTGATTGATTGATTCAGTTTTAGTAGCAAGTGTTTTATCTTGAATAATTTATTTGTATGTATGTACTACTTATAGTTAATTTAATCAAACATAGGTGTGCTTTCTAAAACAAAAATAGCTCAATTCTTTATCCACCCATCAATTTTTATTAAAAATGTTTATCTACATTTGACATACATATTGTGTGTGTGTATGGTGTTTTGTTCATCAATTCTAAGATCAAACACTATACTGTCTTGTACATATATATATATATGGCTTAACAAATAAACATAGGCTTGATAAATAATTAATTATAAGCACGTCTAATTAAACTTGGATTGTTGTGTTTTTTCCTCAAGTTGTACATTAACCAAAAAATAGAATTCTCTCGAGAATAATAATGGAGCAATGTTTGATAGAATGTTGTAAAAGTTTTGTAATTATACATTCAAAATATGTGTATGTGTGTGCATCTAATTTATAATAATTCATTTTATAAAATATGGATAAATAAAAATTAAAACACTGAGTAGTTATACTTAATTTGATAATTCACAACTATTATTTAAAGTAGTACTTATGACAAACATAATTAATTTCAAACTTTTTAATAAAAAAACGTTTAGCTTTTTTGAAACAAAACTCAATTAGTGTAAACAAACTATAAGTGAATGTGAATATAATGCCAAATTTGGAAGAGTTGAATAAAATATGTCGTGTGATTTTATTCGATATTATTGGAAAAATGGCCATTTTAATTGGGTATAATTGCTCGAATGTTTTAATGGAAACATTTTTACCAAGTAAACATGTAACACAACTAAATAATAAACTACAATTGATGTTGGTGGTGGGATTTAAAACTTTATTCATTAAGATAGGAGTCAAGCAACATAGTGACTGTATTATTTCAGTCACATAGGCACCTTAACAAATAATAATTATAATCATAATCATAATAATCATAATCATAATCACAATAATAACAATAATAATAATAATAATAATAGTAATAATAATAATACTAATAGTATTATTATTAATAATAATAACAAAATAAAAATAAAATAATAATAATAATAATAAATATAGACAATAAACTTAGGGAAAACTATATATATATATATATATATATATATAAATTAGAACCAGATACGGTGGAATTACATTGACTAACAATATTCAAAATTCTTCAAAAAAACGCATTACTTGTTATCTATGCTTATCTTGTATAATTAAAAAAATCTTCTGATACAAACAAGACTGGTTTTAGTGGAAATGCTTTTGGGCTAAGACAAAAGAAACAACTAGTTTACTACAAAATCAATAAACTTTATGCGCTTCTTACATTTAATTTTCTTCTAAACACAAAAAACAACAACTAATAATTAATAATTGATTAACGCAAGTAGCAAAACTAATTGCAAATTGCAACAGCTGTTACATTTGTCTATTTTTTACATGATTTTTTATGTATTGATACGATACAATGACAATTTGGAATATTCCATACACATATACAAACACATAAATATATATTCTTGCAAACAAAACAAAAAACACCAATATATATATATAATACTATACAAGACACGTGGGTACAAGTACAAAGCAATGTGCACTCGTGTGTAATGGTTGGTTTTTAAACAAGGGGTGTAGATGGGATGTATAATATATAATATATAATATTTAAATAATTAAACGTTAATGACAAACGACATATGGCATTTTCTCATCCATAATAGATAAGATGGTTTTGTTTGTATGATAACAGTAATATTTATTCAATGTATATATGCACACATAATAATTATTACAAAGTTGTATTTGAAAAAAGCTCAACACACACACACATCAAACAGTTGTCTTAAAAATCAATAAATGCATTGGTGATTAAAAAAGTTGTTTAAATTTTGTACATTTGAAGAAAGGTGAAAATCATTACCATGTCGCTATATGAGCTATATTGAATTTAAAATGTTAATAAATGTTAATAAAGACTACTTAGTGTAAATTATATAGCATCCGTTTATATATATATATATATATATATATATATATATATATATATATATATATATATAAATGTAAAAAAATTCTGTTACTAAATAAAATAATAGTAATAATAATAATTATTATTATGTAAGTAATACAATTATTAATACTTGCGTAGTCACAATTTTCAATAATAGTGATAATCCTGTTTCTATACTTCTATGTTGGTGCACCTTCGATTCACGCTAATATAAATTAGAAACCAATTGTAAAACAATATAACTGGGCTTCCTCTTTAACAGTACCTAAACAATATTTGAAAATATACGTATACCACATGTAGCCGTTGGGTTAATGGAAATAACTGTGACAAAAATGTTGGATGCTTTGGTTAATTTTTGTGAACACTAACACCATTACAAGGGTAACATTTATTAGTCAAAAAACTGTATTATATTCCTACGTTTTTTCAGTATACAAGGTTTTGTTTTACACATAAATCATGAGAAGCAATCACTTGAGGTGCTGTGCGAATATGGAAATAATGAAAAGGTGAATATGGCACCAACTCACTTTTATTTTTTAAATCTACTTTTCTCTATAATTTTATACTGCTTTTTTGTATTTTTGTCTTATCCTTTTAATAATAAATTATTAATATAGTAATTTTTTATTTATTAATAATGTTCAAAATCAGTTATCTGTTAATTTAAAAATAATTAAACAGTAAATATCACTTGATGCATGCTAATCTTAACAAATAAAAAAACTATATGAGAAAAAACAAAAAGTACATTTATTTGCATTAAATCTAGAACAAGTATCTACTATAATTTTTGTATTTTATATTTAGTATAGCTATTAATCAATTTGGAAAACGTTAAAATAAACCTTATATAAACCTTAGAAAATATATTAATTATTGTTTTTCCTTTAAATTCAGTAAATTGCAATTGTAACGCGTAATTTAAAGGTTCTTTTCAACTTAACTAAAAGTTTACACATTTATTATTATTATTAATTAGAATTTTTTTAATTATGTAAGTACCTTGTAACTTTATTACTTTTTATATTAATCTTTGTATATTCAAAAATGTACTTCTATTAATGTATCTAAGCTACTAATACTAACTACTACTACTACTACTACTACTACTACTACTACTACTACTACTACTACTAATAATAATAATAATAATAATAATAATAATAATAATAATAATAATAATAATTTGCAGTTCTATAATATTATTAATCTTTGTTTATTAAAATTAAATTAACTGGATTGTATTTAATTAAACACAGCATTATATTTTTAGTAAAACTAATAATAATAATAATTATTATTATTACAAAAATTTTTGCTCTAAAATAAGCATGGGGTAATGATATAACAATTACAGCAAAATCAACAACAAAGCCCCATAATTCAAAAAGGACATAAGACAACAAACTTTTTCAAGTACGTAAACATTTTGTTAAACGTTTGACAAAACTAATAATACTAATTAATTGTGCAAATGGCTTTAATCCACAAATACTTTCCTTTTAAAAACGTAAAAACTAAAATTAAGTTTTAAAACAAAATAATATTTTACACAATTAATTATAATTATAATTAATAGATATACTAATACAACTGCCTTTCAGTACAATTGTAGAGTAAAGTTTTAAAGGCTTACTATTATAATTTTTCTGTTAGAGACTATTATGCAAACCCTCGTTTAGCTTAACGAAATGTTTGTTTGCTAAGAAACGTTTTATTAAATTATTTAAACAATGGAAAAAAACAAATAAATAAGCACACGTGTATAAAGTACCTTTGAAAAATTTAAAAACAGGCTATTTGTTTAACATAATATTACCAACAATTATTAAAATATAACTTAATAAATTTTATAACAATGTTTTAGTTAAAAAAATTTAAATTTAATATATATGGAACTTTAAACACCATATTAAAATTGAGCTTTGTTTAAATAATTTATTCGTATTATATATTTTAGAAATAAAATATTATTACTACTATTGCATTTATTTTGGTTACTGAATTACATATTTAAACCTAAAAGTAAATTAAATAAGTTCACTATTTACTCATCATTTAAATATTACTAATTTGTACGTTATTAAAATATTTGAATGTTATCAAGAAACATATACTCAAAAATATTATTTATGCACATAATTATTTGAAATTAAAATAAACTTGAGGATGAACGCAGGTGTCGGAACCCCCCTGTGAAATATGCAATTTTATATTTAACTTTTAATTTTTATTACCAGATTGTGCTAACTTAATTTTGTACTTTTATTAAAATTCTCTTAAACCGAAGTAAATAATAGAAACTTCTCAAATCTAATAAGAGAAAGCAATAGATAAAATTGAATTTTCAATTTATCCAATCTGCTTTATAAAACTAGCAACCTGTAATAAATGTTAAATCAACCAATGCACATAATAATAGCAACAATAATTCCAATATGGAAAAAACAGCTAAGTAGGCATAAGACTGCGTTCGATTATTTACACTAATTTATTTATTTTATTTTTACGGCTTTGAATGTTTTACGAGAAACATTTTTCAGCAGTGAACATTTTAGCAAAGCCGAACGTGGGATTCTATTTAGTGTTAGTGTTGGAATTTAAACCCATGTCCACCCAGGTCCACTAGGTCACCCCGGCATTGCGGGAAATTTTCTGGGACTTTGCTAACTGTCCGTCAAATCCACCGTAGCTTGTCTAAAGTCCGATTGAAAAAAAGAGAACGGTTTAAGCTCGAGCGTCACTTGACAGTTTTTAAAAAAAACAAGTTTATAATAAACAACAACACAATGCTATTTTATGAAACTACGTCAGGGAAATGAAAATATGATTCTAATAATAGGATTTAGAAAACACCGGGGTGGTCTAGTGGTACAGCGCTTGACTCGGATTTAGGTGAGCATAGGTTCAATCTCCACTACCGGAATTAAATGCGGGCTCTCGTTTGGCTTCGCTAAAATTTATACTGCTAAAAAATCTTTTCTGTAAAACATTTAAAGTAATAAAAAACTATTATCTGCGATATATGCCACAATGTACAATCACATAAAACATTTATGTTGTTATATGTTCTTTTTCAAAATAAATATAGAAATAAAATTTTTAATTAACCAGAATATCCGTTTTTGTTAAAACGTGTAAACAATAACAAGCAATAAAAAATGAACGTACAGGCCATGGAAGTGTTATGTTGATAAAATACGATTGGGCATTTGCCTTGTCAAACATAATATCGGTATTGCCCCAATGTCCTGTCTGAGTTTGGCCATAAACACACGGCCCTGCATAGGGTTTGTTTTGGATTAAATTGACTCCAGCCGAATAGGGCTCGATGCAGACTCGAAATTTGATAGCACATTCGGCTGTACACAAGGCCGATACGTTGACCGACGGCTTGAGTGCACTTTGACCGCAGCATTTGTGATCGAGGCGACGATGGGCATGATTGTGAAATTCCAAAAATTTAATAGCAAATATGCCCAATTCCTGATGCGTTGGGCTGTTGAAAATAAACGGAAGCCAGACGACAAGTACAAATATAGCATGCCTACATAAATTAATCATTTCTAGGTGATACTGTGAAAAAAGTATGTACATATAAACATATATTTATATATATATATTGGATAGACTGAAACACATTTTCCACCCCTTTTAAAAATGCAAAAAAATACAAAAATAGCCAATCAAATTTTAAATTTGTTTTCATTGGTTAAATTGATGGGAAAAGCGAAAGCAATGGAAAACAGGTATTTATTTTTCGATAATTTACATTAAAATCATATACTACTTAAGTTAAGTATAAATAGGTAGTTGTAAAAAATTAATAAAATGTAACCTTAATAATAAGTCCTCAATTTCGTTATGTACCTTTGAAACGACTTGTTCTATTGTTTGCATATTACATTTATTATTTTATTTATTTAAAATATGATTACTTACCCAACGTTATTAAACAACTAAAATTACCGTATATTTTTAATTAATTAAATTTTTATTTAAATTATGGAAAATTAAAAGTATATTTTATAGAAAAATGTTCTGTAAAATTATTATTTATTATTTACAATTTTGTTTAAAAAATAAAACATTAAATAACAAAAATTGTTGATTCTTTAAGTGATGACTGTAAAATGTGTAGAGTTGTTGATAGATTGTTAAACGAACAAAAACACCTCAATATTTAAAATTTTTAGGACCAAGTTGAATTATTTAAGCTCAAAATACAAATAGTACTGTAATATAATTTTGAAAAAACTAACAATTTAACTTATTTTATAAAATAATACCTTTGATTGGTTAAATTACGATATTGCTAAAAATTTTATTTACCAAGTTATTATTATTTTTGTTATTATTATTTTAGGCCAATATTAAAAGATTTAAAATCATTATAAAAGTGATAGTAAAAGGAAATATTTTTACTCTATTCCAAAAATTAATAGAAGGAAATTATTTGAGGTGTTATGCAATTTTAAATTTAATAAAAAGTGGTTTTGCCTATTGATATTGTTATTAAGCATTTTTGTTGTTATTTATTTTGCAGAACAATTTTGGATAAATCTTTTTGTATTGTTTTGTTTTCTATTTGATGCTGAAAGATTTCTTTTGATAATTGATTTTATTATGACTCAGACCATGAATAATTTATCTTACCTTTAAATGGAATTATGGCATGTTAACAGATTTGAACTTTGCAGAAGATATTGGTCTACTCAGTGAAACTCCAGAGATGGCGGAAAATATGATGACACATTTCAGTAATTTTAGTTCTTATATTGGCTTAAGGATTAACTGTTAAAAAACGAAAGTGTTGTACACAATGTCAAAAAATTATTTACTCATCAAAATTTGTAGACAAAATATTGATACTATTGATTCCTCTACATAACTAGAAAACATAATTGGTAAACATGGAACTACCGAAATTGATGTTGAAGCCAGACTTGGAAAGACAATGTCAGTTTTTCATAAACTCAAATCACTATGATTATATTCTTTCATCCGCCTAAAGATAAAATTTTGTTTGTTCTTACGGCAATATATAGGAGTGAAACATAAAAGCGAACAGACAAGATTAATAAAATGGTAGATGTTTTTTATCACCAGTATCTTAAAAGTATCTTAAAGATTACCTAGCGCGATCACATTTCAAATAATAAAATCATGAGAAGAACTGTCTCTCGTTCACTACATGACATCATTACAATTAGACAAAAAAAATTACTTGGTCAAATTTTACGTTTAACGCTTAAAGAACCAGCAAAAACGGTTTTGAAATGGACAATTAACAATAGTATAAGAAAAGTTAATAGATTACAATAAATATGGCTAAGAGCTATTCGGGAAGATCTAATTGAACTAAATGTTTTATGGAATCAAACAAAACGTTTGGCAAAATGTCTAAAAACATGAAAAAATTTTGTTGTCTCATGTTTTTTTTAAAATTATAGAACTATGTTATTTTTTTTGCTGTAATTGTTATTTTATTACTGCATGCTTATTTTTAAAGCAAAAGGGTTCTGTAGTAATAATAATTGCTACAACAACAACAACTACTACAACTACTACTACTACTACTACTACTACTATTACTACTACTGACAATAACTGAAAATAAATTAATAAAATTAAATAAAGTAATAATAATAATAGTAACAACAATAATATTTCTTTTTGGTTTTTAACTTGTATTACTTTTAATTGTGTATTTGTTTGTTTTAAGCGCACGATTATTTAATATATTTAATAATAATTGCACTTTATTAAATCATTAATAACCATTAGTTAATTTGCTTAATTGTTATATTAAAATTAAACTTAAATTTATAAAATGTTTGTTTTTATTATTATTATTGTTATAAACAAACATTTAATTACAAAAAAAAACAATAAAAGGCCTTTTGTGTTTAATATTGACTACTAAAAAGTTAATACGCTTTTAAAATTTTAATATAACAGTTTTAACTTCTGTTTATAAAAAAGTACTTTTTCTTTATTTTTATATCAACTTATAAATTACAATTTTTAATTAAAAATGATAAAGAATGCAATATAATTTTATGTGTCCTTTGTAAGCATTTAGCAGAAACTACTGAAATACTGAAAGACGGTTCATAAGAAGTTGTCACAACGTGTTGAAAATTCAAACAAAATTTAATATAAATTAATTTATTATCCTTTAATGTTTTTCAGTAAAAATAATTATTAAGAATTTAAAATAATGTTAAATATTTAATAGTTGATTTATATTTACTTAGAAATATTTATTTTGAAATGCCGAGTTGGCCAAAAAAGCATATTTTAAAAACAACACCTATATAAATGGAATAACTAAACGCACTTAACGCTTTTTTAATAATAATTAGTAATTTTTAAATTAATTTGTTTAAATAATTTTTCAAAAATGCATTTTAATACTTTAAGTTTACGTTTCTACAACACAAAATTTATGTTGCTATTATCTCATTAAAAAAATTAAAATTAAAATTAAAAAACATTAATTTATATTTAAAAAATAATTAATAATTATAATAAAAAAACCAAAATTATGTTTTGTAATAGTAAAATAAAATTGTTTTTAATATTAATTTCTTTTAACTGTAGATAATAAGACATTAATAATAAGCATTAACATGTTGGATAATAAAATAAGTTGCTGTGTATAAACATTTTTGTGCAAACTTAAAATTTTACAGTTGAAACAATATACATAAGCAACAAATATTAAATTGGTTTTATAAAAAGTATTAAATAACTCATATGTAAAAATGTATATTAAACAATTTAAACAGTGGTCTTTTTCTGGTATAATGTATTCATATTTTTTAAGTTAAAATGTATTTTACTTAAGTCAATGTTATAATTGTTTATAAAAATAATAATATTTATTATAATTTTACAAAATTAATTGCAATTGTATTTAAATTTATTTTGTTTAAATGAAACCTTAATTTAACCATAAAACGGGCTAAAATAAAAATAATTATATATTTAAAAATCGCTATTTAATAGTTTTAACATTAATGTTATTTATTTTCTTTTTCGTATAATAGAATTTAACATGTATAAGCATATTTAAATCAAATAAATATTTGTCTAAATCAATTGTTTTGTTAAAATTTAGATTACATAAAACTATATCAGCATTTTAACCAAAAGCATACCAAAACACCTAAGCCATCTTATTTATTATTTAATATTTTGTAGTAAATTATACATAAAACAATTTATTAACTCTAAAAATTACATATGTTTTGCGCTTTTAAATATATTAAAAGTCATATTTCATGTTGGTAATTTTACTCAATCTTAGATTATTAATCAGTTAATGTTTTATGTAATTTTTTATTAGTTACAATATATATCTATAAAATTATGCTTGTATTTTAATTATTACATAATATTGTACCTTTTATAATTTAAATGATGTCTTTATTGCTATAAATGTTTTAGTTTAATAACTACGTTTTCAACACTAATTAGTTTAGTTGTACTGGTTACAGATAAATTTAAAAAATATTAAATGAAAAACTATCAACAACGATAAACAGTAATTTTTAATTGTTATTTACATTGTTTATTATAAAAAATATTAACATAATGGTTTTACTGCCTGTATTATTAAGTAACTCCACAATTTTTTTAAACAGTAATAATAGAAACATGCTGTTAAATTTAAGCTACTTAAATAAATATAAGTAACATACACATTATAAGTTGTTTATTAAAAGTTTATTAGACAGCTTAAGCAGAAGTGTCTACAATTATAAATTTAGTTAATTAATTTTTGTAGTATTGCATTTGTAGTATTGCATTACATAAAATATTTTTAATAAAAAATTAATTGTTTTACAACAAACAAAAGTAAAGTTAAACAAAATATTTAATAAAAAGAAAAATGGAGTCTAGTTAATATTAATTTTTTAGTAAATAATAAATTTAAGTTTATATTGTAGGGGCTAAAATAGGCAGTGTCAATTTTAACACTTTGAAATTGATTGACTTTTCTCACTTCATTTAAGCATATTAGGCACATTAAAATTTTACTAAAATAACCAATAAACATCATTTTAGCAATACCAGTAATTAAAACAATACAAATAATTTTTTTTTAACAAATGGCATTACCAAATTCTCGCTTAGAATAAAAACCCAGAATTTACACATTTCGACAAGATAAAAATACTTTTACATTATTTGCTTAAGAATAAATTGAATTATAAAATATGTACATGTGTAGGTAATAGACATCACCCATTTTACAAATTTACTAGTTCAAAGAATAACCATGGTTATATATAACTTCTTTTAAACGCTTTGGATAGGAATGAACCAAATTATTCACACAACCTTGTCAAATTAGATTTTGCAACACATAAGCAAATCTAGTTCCAGCTGTTTTTGGACGTGTATAATCCTTTAAAACTCTGTATACAATCCTTGTACCTACCTCAGATAAATCTGCAATTTTTTCAATAGTTAAACCAAAATTATAACTTTTATTCATTTGTTCGTAATTTTTTAGCAGTTAAGGAAAAGCTTCTATTATTTATTAGTATTGTCAGATTCACTTGTATAATAAATTTACTAGGTTTTCAAGTCAACTAAGAGCACTGCTTTTGGTGTCAGGCCAGCGTCTTAAACCACTGAGCTACGGGTGGATGACCTTCAATAGGGCGTGGGTTCAAGTTAATGTGTGTGTAAAACTTGAAAGGTATGCGCTGCTGATGATTCCAAATAAAAATAAAACAGCTGTACAGTGCTTCTGGTTGCCTTGAAAAACTAGTAAATTTATTATACAAGTAAATCTGACAATACTAATATAACATTTCTAAAAACATATAATCTCTTAACAACTCATTATTTATACTTATTGTAATCAACTGCCGTAAATGTTCAAAATTATGCCAAGGTCAATGGTTGACATAAAAAATTTAACAAGTCGATAAAACAAAAATAAAGTGTCAAATATTAAAAAAATTTATTCGATCTTTTCACACCATAATTAGTGTTAAATTTTATAACATAGAAAACTCGAAAACTAATCAATTTTCTTTAACTAAAATGTATGCAGTAACATGTGCTGGGTTATGTAAGCACTTGTAAAATTATGTAAAGAAATAATAATTTTCTTCAAAATTATTGTTCCGTAATCGTTTTATGTTATTAACTTAATATGTATATACTTTTTAAGTGTAACTATTACTATTTACCTATTAGACTGCTATTTATCCAAAAATGCCAATACACTTAAATATTTATAATTATAAAAAACTTAAAATACAATTAACTTCAAGTATTGATAGCTCATATTATTTTAGCATAATTACTTTGTTGAAAAAAATATCTCTCAAGTTAAAAGAAAAAAATGAAAAATTAGAGTTCATTGACAGGTCCTATTTTAGACCCTTTATATTTTGTCAATAACATTTTTTTTGAAGTTATTTAATCGTACTTTACTCGGGGGATTTAATTTAAGTAGAACATATTGAACAGTTCTTAATAATTATAAAATATCAGTTTTTTAAAATAAACTAGGCCATAATTAGAATCCGTTTTCAAATTTGGTTAAAAAATGAGTTAACGTTTAAAATTGCTAACGCTGCATAAAATTAATGCTAAAACAATAACACACGGACACCATTTAATTAATTAATTAATTAATTTTATGTTTATTACTTTGAATGTTTTAGGAGAAAGATCTTTCAGCAGTAAACATTTAGCGATGCCAAACGTGGGCCCGCATTTTAGTGCAGGTGATGGGATTCAAACCCATGCCCACCGAGGTCGAAATTCAAGCGCTGTACTGCTAGACCACCCCGGCAGAAATCGAATCACAGCAAAAAATTAAAACAACACGATCAGAATAACAGAATTACCTAGAACAATCCTGTTGTTTCATAATCTTTAATGCAAAAAAAACCAAACTAATAATGCTATAATTATGATAAGCTGTAGTCGGTTAGGTAACAAATAAATTTTTGTACAAGTTCCGTTAAACTATACATGTGATTTCCAGTCTTCCTGTTTTTTTATCTCCGTAATTACTGGAAGCTTATATTATTACTGACTAATTAATCATCATCTCATTTTAGAATAGTCAGACTTTGGTATTTTTGAGATAACAAACTACTAGACATTAGAGACTATTTATACAATTATATTAGTATTCAGATAAGATCACAGACTAGTTGTCATTAACTGCTCTTCCAGCCTACAAGATAATGTATTCAATTAGAAAAAGCATTACATAATTTAAAGCATTGGGCTCCCTTTATAATTTTAAACAAAAATAGTAGAAGACGTAAACTGTGAAATGAATTCATTTTGTATATTCTCTACAGTCACAAACATATAACGAATCAGTATATATATATATATATATATATATAGACATAAAAATATATAATGTAATATGATGTAATTAACTTAACATTAATAACAATACAGATTGGACATATACAATATGTTCCAGTTAAATTTAATAAAGTTACAAATTGTTTTTGTGCACACAAAATGAGTTTTAATGTGTGAATGTAAACAGATTCAAGCAGCTTGAGCAGTTATTAACACTTTAAAACAATCGTTAAAGTTAACTTGGTGTTTTGTTTGAACCAAATGACTTCATATTGACAAAGTGCACAAACGTTCATTTGAGTTGGATTTTTTATTGACCCAATTAGGAATCTGTTCTTCGACTTGTTCAGCTAAGCGACGAGTTGTCCGACCAATATATTTGTCACCGCAACTGCAAGTGAACTGACAGATACATTACATAATTGGTAAATGTTTCCCAATTTCTCTGTACTTTAGAAATATTTTTGCAAATTAGTGCTGCTATGCTGAGCATTTATTTAATTTTATATTATTTATATTACAAATTTACTTTAAATTAAGGTTTATGACATCTACACAACGTATTATTATGTAATTTGAGACTCTGGCAAAATATAATTTATGTAAATATTGAATATTTTAATAAATAATTAATTTATATGCAATATAACAAAATAATTGTATTTTTTGTAAATGTTGAATATGTATTAATTATTAATCAATTCAAAATGAATTATTTTTAATAAGTAGAGCAAAAGTAGCCCAAGGTAACATTAATGATAAAATTCGAAAAATAACTTAAGCCTTGTGGCTAAACTTGTAGTTTATATTGATTTACATTTTTTATTGTAATAAAATTTAAATGATTACATTTGTACTATAAAAATATGTTAATTTTTAATTAATTTTCTTGATAAAACGTTTGTTAGACAGTAGTTAGATTTGATCCAGTTTTTAATTTATGGATTGAATGCTTTAATAGAATCATTGTTTAGCTACTAATGAGCATTTGGCACAGCATAATATAGGCGCACAATCAATAACACTATTCAACCTTGAACTACTATACACTAGGACAAACGTTTAGCAACTAGGCTACTATACTCGTTCATTTAACAATGTATTATTTACAATTCAATTTAATAAAACGATTGATACACATAATTTTAAATAAAGTGTCTGAATAAATAGTACTAATCTAAAAATAACTCCACTATATCCGGTCCCAAGTCTAGTTGGAAAAAAAGGGTTTGAGCAAAAGATTATCAACCGCCTCTCTACACAACTTAATATTGTTAATGAAACAACAAGAGGACACCATTTAATTAAACAACGGTAAAAAAATGGAAACATAATTCGGATGATGAGATTTAGCAAAATCTGAATAGAATTTCAATCTTCAATATATACAATCTTTAAAGCCCAAAATTTAATGTACATTTATATGAGACAATATTGCATGCTCTTTAAAGAGACAGGGATTTGGAATTAATAATAATTAATAATCTAAAAATGTTATAAAAAATAATTAATAGATGTTGGTTTCACAGTCAGACGTACTTTAACATATTATTTTTTACAACAACAGTTATATTTGTCAATTTCATTGTAGACAGCGTATTTTAAAAATTACAAGTGTTTTTGTTACAATATCAATGTTACAACATTTATAATTCAAAAATTGTATTTTTTATGTAACAGAAATTATTCAAAAAGTATAAGTTGAATAAATGTCATATGAAATAAAAAATGCACTTTGGTTAAAGATATTTTGTACATTTTTTATAGTGCATAAAAAACCTGTTTTTATTAACAAATGCGAATTAATAACGTTTCATAACCGTTTGTTTAGGGAAAGTAGGCTAGTTAACATGGAAAAATAACTTGTCTAAAATAAAAAAGCATTTTCGTTCAAAAATGTTTGTAAATTAGCTCAGAAAGAAGAAAAAGTTTAATTTTTAAAGTAATCAGTAACCTATGCGGCATTGTTGATATCAAATCTCTATTATTTGTATCGTTTTTTGAATTTGTTATTAATATCAAAAGACTCGATTTATTACTTAAATATTATTTATTATTATTTACTTATTTACTTTAACTCCGCCTAGTTTGGATAAGAAATGATTCAATCTAGCCAGTCCTAAGTCTAGATAGAGGAAAAGGGTTTAAGCGAAAGGTTAGCAACCTGGTCTCTGTAAAAAATTTATACTGCTACGGAAACAATCAAAAGAACGCCATTCCGGTAAACAAAGGTAAATAAGTGATAGCATGTATCTAAATAACAAAGTTACACAAATGAACGAGTTGAGTGAAAGCCGAAAGGAAGCTCAATTTTCAATTTACAGAATCTTTAATGCTACCGAGACTTTGTTATTATTGTTTTTGTTGTTGTTTTGCTGTAATTATTATCTTATTGCCCCATGCTTATTTTTAAAGCAAAAGGGTTTTTATATATTTTAAGGCATTATGAACCTCCTCAAAATTTGTCTTAAAACAGCCATAAAAAGGACCTTTCCATCGATTCAACTAACAATGCTGTTCACCACTAAAGGTCTCCCTTTGCCCAACATTAAAACGGCTAAAGACACATTTTCCGCCTCACATTGCATTTACCAGTTCACTTGCAGTTGCGGTGACAAATACATTGGTCGGACAATGCGTCGCTTATCTAATCGGGCTAAAGAACACATTCCTAATTGGATCAATAAGAGGTCAAACGCAAATGAACACTTGTCTACATCATCCATATTACGTCACTTACTACAAACCAAACATGAAATCAACTTTAAAAATTGTTTTAAAGTGCTAATTACTTCTCCAGCTTCGAATATGTTGAAAATTCTCGAATCTGTTTATATTCACACATTGAAACCTGCTTTGTGTGTACAAAAACAGTTCGTCACTACATTAAACTTAGCTTGGTCGTAATGATTGTGTGTAAATGTTTGAGTTGTACTAATTAAAATGTTATCTGTACCCCCCTTTTTATTTTTGTATATATATACTAAAATGTTATATGCTTGTGACTGACGAGAATATACGAAATGAATTCATCTCACAATTTACGTCTTCTTATATTTTTATTTGGTTTTTATATATATATAATTTACTTTAGAACCTTTTTATTTTTAAAAGCATAAGGCAACAAAATTATTTCACATAATTGTACATTTATTTTTGTCTTTCAAAATCGTGAATATTGAATATAGAAATTTTATTCAAATTTTGTTAAACCCCATTATTGGAATCATGTCTTTACTTTTTATCGTAAATTAATAAAATAATGTCCTCTTATTGTTTTTTTAACAATTTTAATTTTTGCAGAAACTCGGTTGCTAATCGTGTGCTTAAATTCTCTTTTTTTTCTAAACAAGATTTATGACCAACTACGGAGAAGTTCATTTTCTATATTACTTTATTTTTTATAATCTATGAAATGCATTCTTTAGAATTAATCCTACTCCAAACTATGCTCATAATATATAGATGGCCTGATTTAACACTACTAACAAACCAAATTTTCAAATTTAAAAAATAATTATAATGCACAAGTATTTTAAAAAATATCAATAATAAACTTAAAGAGATTTGGTGTAAAAAGAATCCGTGTAACATAAAAGCATTAACTTACTATTCAATGTTTCTTAAGAAACAATAAGACTTAAATTATATAATGCATTTGTATTTCTTAATTGTATCTATTTTTGTATACCTAAATTACTTGTGTTTAAGTATCCAAATTCCATTGCGACCGGTTTTAAATCTTGTTCAATAAAAAGGAGAGTTTGAATGTAGGATTAGCAACCCGTATTTAATAGAAATTAAAATTGTTCAAAAAAGCGACAAGAGGACACTATTTCATTAAACTGTAGCAAGAAATGAAAGCGTAATTTCGATGATGGGGTTTGACGAGATCCGAACAGAATTTCAATTTTCAATATGCACTATCATCAAAACCAAAACTTTAATGTACAATCATGTAGAACAATCTTGTTGCCCCATGCTTTTTAAATCAAAAGGGTTTTTGAAATAATGTTTTATTTATTCAATTTTTACTACTTTAAATGTTTTACAAAAATGCATTTTTTCGCAGTAGACATTTTAGCAAAGCCTAACGGAAGCCCATATTTGATACCGGTGGTGGTAATCAAACCAATGCTCACCCAGTATTAAATCGACCGCTGTACCGCTAGACCACTCCGACACATAATAATAAAAAAGTATAATTTGTTGAAGTGACATAGTTGGTAGAGCGCATAACTTAAAAGTTGATAAATATGGGTTTGAGTTCCACTACTG
The DNA here is from genome assembly GCA_025895645.1 of Cardicola forsteri. Classification (NCBI taxonomy): domain Eukaryota; kingdom Metazoa; phylum Platyhelminthes; class Trematoda; order Strigeidida; family Aporocotylidae; genus Cardicola; species Cardicola forsteri. The sequence continues at coordinate 116,033 of JAKXYG010000618.1, read as the reverse complement.
GCTCCAACCACAGGTAATCGTTTGGCTTTGCCAAGAATTAATTAGTAAAAAATATTTCCCGTAAATAATTCAAGTAGTAAAAATCAAATTAATTGAATAAAAATAATAACAGGTGAAAACTAGTGGAACAAAATTAGTAACTAATCTATTTGGATAACAAAGGTTCTGGGGGTCAAATGTAATCTTACGTTATTGTTAAAACATTTATGTACTTTTGCAAGAGTATTTATACAATAAAAACAATATTGTTAAAATTCTATTAAACTTTTGATTTAATAATTAATTTATTCCCTATTTTTGTTTAGATACTTTAATAAAAACAATACTTAGTACACTTGTAGTAGTTACTTAGTGGTTTCCTCATTTGTAAGACAATCCTATTAAACCTAGACACAAGGCGATGCTAGATTTAAAACTCAAACATTTGTAAAAATTTCCAATTTATGTTAAAATATGCTAAACTAAAAAATGCACATATGCTGATAATTCTAAAATAAACAAATTAACAATTTGGTTGAGTAATATTGACAAAATTCTATTGTATTCAAGTACTTCAATTTAATTATGTTTGAAAATATAATTAAATATATTTTTTCTATCCAAATTATTTCTGGCCTTTATTGCAACTATTCAACAGTTTGTTATGTACATTAATTTTAATTTTAAGTAGATGCAAAGTAAGTGCAACGTTGTCTATTTAATTAGGTTAATTAGATTGAAATGTTTGTTGGTACTTGTGTAACTACTTGTAAAATTTTAAATTATATATATTTTAAAGTTATCACAAAAGAAAACAACGCATACATATGCTTTCTCATAAACCTTTTTTTTAAATAATAAAACTTGTAGATAAAAAATATTATACACAATTTTATACAAGTATTTAAAAAAAATTCTAATTAATTTTTTACGTATTCAGTTCTAAAATTTTATCAATAAAAATATAATTAAAATGTTTTATAATACTTATTTTATTACAAAATTTTAATACTAAATTAGGAATAAATTAAACATAAAAATACATTCATGTTTCAGTAGGTAGATATCTAAAATTAGAATCCTAAATATTGTAATTGAAGAATTTTATTTTTTGGTTAACATATTAAAAAATGTATACTAGTTTTAAGTGTTTTTAGATTTTTCTAAAATCATATCTTTATTTAAAAATCAATTATTAAAACTACAATGTTTTAAATATTGAATGCAAAAAATGTGTACCAATTTAAATTAGTTAAAAATCGTACAACTTTTTAATCTTAGTAAAAATTTATTTTTAATAATCGATAATCACATTTTATAAATTTAATTTATTAGTTTAAATTAAAAACAAAAATAAGTTATATTAATAAAAGCAGATATTAAAAGAATTATTATATATTTTTATTCGAGTAAAACAAAAAAAAAGAATTAAAAGTTGTAAAATATTAGGAAATTGATATAGCATATAACATAATAATTAAGTTTATTATTTTATTTTTATTGGGACAATAACTCTACCGTGGCCGGTTCCAAGTACGGTTGAGGAAGAAAGAGGGTCTGAGCGCAAGATTAGCAACATGGGCTCTGTAAAATATGTTGCTAAAGAAACAACAAAAAATAACGCTATTTTAGTAAACTGTGGCAAAAAAGTAAAAGCACTATTATTCCGATAACGCGGTTCGGTGAAATCAGAATAGAATTTCAATCGTCAATATGCACAATTTTCAATGCAAAATGTAATGTACAATTTTAGGAAACAATCTTGTTGCCCCATGTTTTTCAAAGCAAAAAAGTTTTAAATAATAAATAATAATAATCGGAGCAATGGATAACAGGTAAACGGTTTTTACTTGTTTTTAATAAATTCTTTTTTACATCTTACACAAAGTACTATACAATAAACGTTTTTAGATATTTGGATTCTATTACCAGAACTAAATGTGGGCCCCCACTGGCAAATAAATAAATAGAACTAATATATTGAGGTAAATATTGAAAATACATAAATCTTTAAATTTTAAACTGTACACGTATTTTCATTAATTGGATATAAAAATTAATTTTCAAACAATATTTAAGTAATATTTATTTTTTACTTGTTTATTATTTTTAATTTTGCATTTCCCAAGCAACGTAACGTTTTACAAAAAAAAACACTTTTTTGCAAGTGGTCGTCAAGTAAACTTGAACGAGAATTTTTATTTAATGTTGGTAGCGGGATCCAAAATTATATTTACTTAGGTGAAAACACTAATTGCATTAAAGCCCTTCTGCTACTCAAAAAGATAGTTAAACTAGAACTTTGCCTAGTCTAATTGTTATAATGCTGTAGAGTAGACTAAATCCAGATTTTACGGTAAATTTCCAATTTGTAATTTAATCGCATAAAACATTCTTCAATATATATTTAATGCACAACAGTAATAAAATCTTTTATTATATATATATATATATATATATATATATATATATATATATATATATAAAGTGAAATTAACAAATTTAGTTTAATCATTTTAATTTTAAAAGTAAAATTTAAAAATAAACTTAAGAATAACTCTTTTTTAACATAATTTGAAATATGATAATTTAAATCTACTTTTTTAATACAAAAAATAAAACAATTTTTTTTAAATTATGAAATTTATTTTTATATTAAATTAATTTTGTTTATAGCCTAATTTTTATAATTAACACAATAAAATATTTAAACAAATTTAATTTTGCATAATAGAAATTGGAAAAAACTAAATTTAAATTGAATAAAGTTGGGACATTATAATATCAAACTTTTTTTTGTAATAATAATCAATTAGAGTTAACTTTTGCAAACATGGTATTAAACCTGGTCCTTCACGGGTTTTCATTCAATCGTTGCTTTAGCAGCGTTTATGCTCAACATAATACTATCTCCATGAATATGATTATCTTTATACCCAGAATATAAAAATGGATATAGCTTTACTCTTAAAATGTCCTTGACCTATTTAACGCATTTCTTGAACGACTTGTTTTAACTGTCCACTAAAAAAGCGTGCTCACAATCCATGTTCTAACACTAATTAAATGTTTTGCATTTAATCTTTTATAAATCGATAATTGGGCTTTATATATATATATATATATATATATATATATATATATATATATATATATATATATATATATATATATATAATTAGTTGACAGGGGTACAGTAGCACCTTTATAATTAATTTTTTTAAAGTTAGAAATCAATATTTTTAAAAACAATTAGAACACAAATTCTGAATTATTTTGTTAAAACATTGTTACATTTTTGAGAAGTGAAAGGAATAAAATAACGTGAATTTTAGTTAAAAATGCGAAGCGTTTTTTTACCGTTAAGAAAAAATATATTTTAAACTTAAAAAAAATTAAACTGGCATTTTGTTAAGTTGCAAAATATAATTTACAAAAATTTAGATCTTTGCCAGTAAAGAAAAAAACTATTTTCTTTTTATTTACTAAAAGTTTAGTTGTTTTTTTTTACATAGGAAAAAAATCAAAATCATTATTTATAAAATAAATTGAACAATTTATATATTTATGACACCTTGTTATGTGACAAATAAAATACTTATTAAAAATTAATATTTTTGATATCAAACTAGAGTATTGTACCAAGTCAAAATTCTATAAACACTCATTTAAGTGGCTAAAAGAGACCTTATATTTTATTAATACTTTATTAAATAACAAATTTTACAAAATGCATTTAGCAGTAATATTTTTATTTAAAAATATAAGTATATTTTTAGAGTTGATACAAACTGATGCAATTGTTTATACTTGTTTTAAAAAACACTGTTTCGTGTTACATAATAATATTGAAATGTATCTTTATCCCATTTCATTTTGTTTAATTAATAGTATAAATGTAACCGTAACACGGTTAAAAATAAAATAGCTGCTTTTTCAAAAGTTGCCATTTAATAGTACTAATATTATTGTTATTTAATTATTTTGTATAATAAAATGAAATATTTATGGACATATTTAAATTAAGAATTTATCTAAATAAACCTATTATTGTTAAAGATAAGATTACACTAATTAGATAAGTAACCTAATCAGGAACATGTCAAAGCACCTAAACTAAGTGATTACAAAAAATGTTAATTAATTTTATTAAGTATTTTGTTGTGTACGATATAGGAAACTATTTGGTAACAACAAAGATTGTATATAGTTTGTGTTTTTATTATACATTGTAAGTAAAAAAATTGTATAAAATATCAACTGGTGAAAAATCCAAAATGGAGTAAAATAATTAATATGGTTTATAAAGACCACTATTAACAAAACTACGGATTACGTGCAATTGTTTCAGTTACGAAATGATTAAAAACATTAGAAAGTTTAAAAAATTCAATAATTCATGTGATCGCCTTTCTTTTAAACAACCTGATTCAGGCGTTTTGGAATGCTATCGATAAGAGTGTTGATATATTCTTGTTTCATATCATATTGAACAACAAATCGAATACGTTTACATAAATCCTCAATTTCAGTATGCTTATTGATGTTACGCTTTAGCATACTGAAAACATTTTCAATAACATTGATATCCGGGTGTTAGGTGGCATTGAGTGAAAGATAACTTTTTGGATTTTAGCCCTCTACTGTCTAAATGTAAATATAAAGCAAATATAGTGAACGTAGACGAATATGACGTTACCTTTTTGGACGTATGACATGGAGCATTGCCCTGAAAAACAGTAATAACCACCATGTAAGTGTGTTGCATTTCATATTAAAAAATATCCTTTATAACTGAAACAAATTTTTTACTATTTAAGGTACCAGATATAATTCTCCGTTTGATAGGTTGATTATACTTAATACCAAACCAACACATTACTTGTCGAGGGTGGGATTTTTCTAACAATCAGGAGTGAATGTTTTTGAAAACTTGACCCACACAACACTTTATTTTTAAAGCCAAATGGTTCGTCCTGAATCATTGTTTTATCGGCAAAGTTTACGGAACGCCAATAACAAAGGTGTTGTTCACTCCATAGTTTACAAAAGCTAATCTATCATCCTTTTGTTTTTTGGTAATGAAATGGCTTAACCTTTGGTGATTGTAGAGTTAAACCACATTCAATTGTTCTGTTTCTCATTGTGAAATAAGTAAAATTGTTTAAACTATTACTTTTGGTTTCTGAAATAGGTTTATTATATTTTTTAAAATTCTGTAACGATTTTCTGATTATCTGTAGTAGCCGTTACACGTTTTCTTCCAACATTATTATAATTTCGTGGTTTTTGACCGTTAATAATCCGATAAATTGTTGAAAGGTTAACTCTGTATAAATCTGCCAATTTTTTGGGTAAAAATCCTTCATTTTTTAATTCTTTGATGACATGATATTCATTTTCAGTAAGATAAAAACATTTCACAAACGATGCAATCAGAAAGCAAAATTAGCGGATGAGTGGAATCTCAAGGTTAAATGTAAATAATAAATTATTCGATTTGTTTTTAAGTTTTTATCAAAATTTAGTATTAAATTATTTTTATTATTTTTATTTATATAGATTAGAATAATTAAATGTTTATTTTTATAATTATTATGAAATCACAATCAGGGCAGATTTGAATGTGTGTTTAACATCAATTTTAAGGATTAGTTATTGTGCATTTTTAATAACATTAGGCACACAAAATAATAATAGGGTACTTATTATAAAAATGATGTAACTTCAACTTATTATCCACATTTATATAAAAGTAGTTTTTAAAATATGCCATTTTGACCGACGCAGCCTTATTAAATAAATATTTCTAAGTAAATATAAATGAACTATTAAGTACTTGACATTATTTTTAATTCTTAATATTTATTTTTACAGAAAAACAATTGGACATAGCAAATTAATTTAGATTTAATACTTTTATAATTTTTTGCTTTAATATTTGAAATCGGCTGTACCTATGGTACAACATGCTTAAAAAGATAAACTAATTTGAATAAATTATATTGAAGTTAGTAAAAACTAATTTAATGTAAATTTTGTTTATTGAAAAATAAATGTAAAAACAACAATAAAATAAAATTAGATTTTTTTAGAAACAATTATTTATTTGTGTTTTACAAAAAATCTAGTTTAAATGAAATAAACTAAAAAAAAAATGCATATTAACTACTTTTTTAGAATAAAGTAATTTGCGTTAACGAATAATAAAAAATAAGTAAACACATTAGACAAATTATTCAAGTGTTTTATTATTAAAATAAAAAATCTATTATTCTAATCGAATTAAGGCGCTTTGAACTCATTCAATTCACTTACAAGCCTATTATTTAATTGGAAACCAATCAATGTTTCAATGATCCACGTTAAACCAATAAAATATAAGTATTCATTAACCAATGATTGGGGTTTACCAAACAGTTTCACCAGTACAAATGCAATTTGTTTCTTTCAAAGTGTTTATATATTTGACATTTATTTAAATTTCAACATGTTATTATTGCAGTTATTATACACAGGAATTTTGTCATTAGTGTTTATTAGTTGTAATATATTTAATTAATATACAAAAAATCAAAATAAACACGCATGACTGATACAGATTGGCTAGCGTTGTGTCTAACAGGAGTTCTAATTGTGCTCACTTGGTTAGTCAATTGCATTTTGTTGGGTGGGGCTCTGCAAACCGCTAACAATGGAAAAAATATACCGGTGGCCTATTTTTTTATTGGATCACAATCTATAGCCGCTTTGCTTCATGTAACGCTCAACTTACCTCCCTCTGTAGTCAACATACTGTTTGGTACGTTCCATTATATGTGTGTGTTATGTATTGTATTTATTTTACTGTATTTGATAAAATACTTTGCAGGAAGCATTTTGTATCAAATAGATATTTAGGCAATTTAAATACTTGTATTTACAAATAAAAAAAAATATTTTGAAAAACGTGTCTAGGCTAACACATTAATAAAAATTCTAAATTGATATTGTGAAGGAAAAAGGTTTGAGCTCTACTGTGAATATTAATTTCAAATTCTTTTTTGTTAGTGTGAAAAGTGTACACGGTAAAAATAATTCTTGTAGGTTAAACAGTTAAATTATTGGAAAAAACTGGTTTAATGTTTTAGTCAATTTAATATAATAAATTTGATTTTCAATCAATCTATTTTGACATCTTTCATATTAGATTTAAGTATTTAAAAAATTGAAAATTTAGTCTAAATGTTACTTTGTATAAAATAAATCAATATTTTATACAAAACAAGCAAATTAATGCAGTAATAAATAGCAAAAAAAATATATGTATTTAAAATCATCAATTTTTCGTTATAAAGATTACATTAGTAGCAAATTTTATTTGTTTATTTTTAACAAATAGACACTTAGCAAAATTAAGTAAAGGTTTAAAGTTAGTACAAATTGTAGAAATTAAATTTATAGTTATCCGAGTGCGATTCTAGTGCTTTAATTATTTGTGCCATTATTACACAATATTGACTTGACGTAGAGAAAATATTTATATAATTTGTATCAATTTGTTTATTTTATTTATTCTATTTTTACTATTTGAATGTTTTATAGTGAAAATATTTTTAACAAGGTAAACATTTCGCAAAGCCAAGTATTTGGTAGCGATGGCGAAATTCGAACTCATACCTACCCATTTTAAAATGTAGCGTTCTACCAATTTTATTTACTCGGTTTTCTGTTTGAAACTAACAAATAATAATTATTTACAAAACAATTTAGTAAAAAATTTTAGTAAACTTAGTAAACTGTTTTATAAAATAATTTTTTTTCTTACAAGAACATAAATTAACAATGTTGTTTTTTATTATTTATTTTTTAACTGCTACTGTTTTGGATGTTATATATCAAGCATCTTTTTGCAAGTAAACATTTTATCAAAGCCGAACGGAGACCAAAATAAAGTGCCGGTGGTAGAAATTAAACCGATGCCTACCTAAGTTTGAATCGAGCAGTGTACCACTAGATTACCTCATAATTGTACTTTGATTTTTTGGAATTAAAAATTTTAGATATTGAATATCGTGCTTTTATTCAAATGTTACACTTAAACTTGTCATTGAAACCGTACTATTTGTACTTCTTTACCGTAGTTTAATAGAATAACATCCTCTTGTTGTTCCTTTAGCATTGTTATTTTAAAGAAACCAGGTTGACAACCCTCCGGACTTGAAACTGGATATAGTAAAGTTAATATATGTAAGCACAATTTTTAATATAATATACTAGAATAACACATTATTATTATCATAATAAAATAAATGAAAACTAAAACTTATACTATAATTAAAGTTTTTGTAGTTTGTTAGTTAGATAATATAATTAATATTGTTATTATAATTATGCTATTTGTTCAAAATCTTTATTTTTGTCAAAGTTTTGCAGTAGGTAAGTTACTAGATTTATGCCTTTGTAAATAATAATTTTAATTTTATTCGCTGCACTAATTTCAGGCGTACTAAATGTTTTCTACTTCAAAATGTTTTCAGCAATATTTAAGTAATAAATAAAAAACAAAGAAATTAGTTATATTTAATTAAAAATAGTGTTGTTATTTCTGAGTTGCAAATTAGAATTTTTTTGGAAATTATTTTGAGGACTTCTGCTTACTGAAATTGGTCTATTTGTTTGAATAAAATACCAAGTGTACAATATATACCATGTATTTATAAAATTTAAATACAATGATTTTGTGCTTAAATGTTAAACGCTGCCAACCTTCCTAAAATACATTTTTTTCCAATAATTATTAAATATAAATTAATTAATCAAAAAAAACTACAAAAAATAAACAATCTAAATTTTTAAAATCAAATTTTAAATAAGAAAATATTTTACATACTAAACAGGAAATCGAATAAAATCGGAACGGTAAAATTATCAAAATCATGAACAAAAATTATTTTTTTAATTGTTATATAAATGAACAACATAAAAAATATTTAAAGCAAATGCAGAAAATTGTTTTAAAATATTCTGTTTTAGATTTATATATATTTTTTAATTATCAAACTTTAAATCAACAGTTAAAGTGCGCATTTGCATAAATTAAAATAAACGTTTGCATAATTCAATTAGATATTTTGTGATTAAATAAAACTTCAGTTTTATTTCTGTCAATTTTAATTTAAAAAATAAATTAATTTTCGGTTTTGTCTTTATTTTGATTGACAATGTTTATGTGTTACAATTTAAATACGTTGATAATTAAAAAATATTATCCGAATGTCTAAAATAAAAAAATGATATTATTTCAATTATATTTTACCAAACATAAGAAATTATTTTAACGTGTAATTTGTTAGTTGATAATATTTTGGAGAAAATTATCTTTTTATTAAAATGTAAAAGGTGTTTTTAAAAACGTTTTGTTTAACAAATTAAACAATATAAATTTTTCACTAATAAATATATTTTAAATGTTGGAATTGTATTTTATATTAAAAACGCTGAGTTTGATTTTGTGTACAGTTGTCATTCAATTATGTAAACTTTATGTTGTTATTATTATTATTATTATTATTATTATTATTAATTTACGCACAAGAAATTAAATAAATATTTGTTATAATAGTAGCATAGTTCGCAATATTAAATTAAAATTTTAAGCCACTTAGTTTGAAAATAAAAACTTAAACTCTAGGTTTATATTTTTTAAAAAGAAATAGAAGAGTTATAAAAATACTATTCATACATTAATTGTATTAATAATTACCTACTAAATTAAAAGTGCTTGTTACAATGCTTATTAATTAATTAATAAAAATTGAAGCAATAAAAGTTTAAATAAGTTAGCGTTATCGTTAAAATAAGTTAAACTTTATTTCAAAATTATTAATAGTAACTTTAGAGCGGAAGGGTTTTGTAAAAAAATAATAATGTTTACTTTATTGAATCGAAGAACAATAAAACATGATAATTAATTACTACAAACAAGTTACACATTGTTTTATTTTATCTATAAATACTTATTTAAAATTAAAAATAATTAATTTTTGTTTTGTTTTAAAAAAAATAAGCAAACAAATAAATTATGTATTTAAATAAACCAAAATAATTAAAATAAAAACACGTCTGTTACCTACTTTTATTTTTTTGAATAATTGTAATAAGTTTTAATTTTAATTAATTCAAATTAATTTAATATAAAATAATCAATATTATTACAATTTTTATATACTTTAACAATAACACTCAGTTTTATAATTTTAATTTTTGTAAGAATTTTTTAATCAACTAGTGAGGATTAGAAATAAACCGATCTAGCAAGTCCTAAATCTGGCTAAAGAAGAGGGGTTTGTAATAGAAAAGGCATCCTGCAGTAAAGCCTACGCCAAAACACTAAAATGGTCAAAAATGTTTAATATTGATTTGATAAACAATAGGGCGTCCACATAAGGGACACGCATAATCGTTGTCTGAGTCATGTGATAAATTAACAAAGAAAACCTAGAAACGGAGGAGCCAAGTTCAGAGGAAGTGTATAGAATAGTTATTGACAGTGGGAACCTTAAACATTAGATTGTTAACCAGTAAAGGAAGAGCAATTGCTGAACTAATAGATGGAAGAAAGCTGAATTTACTTATACATTTAAAAGATGAGGTGGAAGGGTAAGAAAGCGAATCATTTGGCTAGAGGAAATAAACTGTTGTACAGTGGGGACTCAGGAAGGAATGAAGTAAATATAATTTTATTAAACAAGACAAGAGAGAACTTAGTTGAAATAAAAAAGTTCGGCGAACGAAAAATAATAGTGAAACTAAATAAAGGTGGTTCGTACATAAATATTATTAGCGCATACGCTTAAAATAAGGATATCAAAAGAATTTTAGAGTGTATGGTCTCACAAGACATGACCTTAATCAACACATTCTTCAAGAAAAAAGGAACCAATTGGTTGCATATCAGAACGGTGGAAGACAAAGCCTGATAGACTTTCTAGCAACAAGGAGAACAGATATAAAGTGGTTAAGAGACTGCAGAGTGAAGTTGCTAAGCAATACAGGTTAGTGCTAATAAAAATGAGTTTTAGAAACAAGTAAAAAAAGATAAGGGAGATTCGGGAGAAAAAATTAAATGGTGGAAATTAAAGGAAATCAGCCTGATTAAACAATTTAAAAACGAGCTCATACAGAAGTGGAAGTCCCCGAAAAAGTGCAGGTATGATGAACATTAAACGGCAGAGTGATTACCATAGCAGCTGAAAATGTACTAGAGTTAACATCTAAAAAAACACCTGAAGATAAGGAATCTTGGTGGTAGAATGTGGAAGTTTAGCAATCTGTTAAAATTAAGAAGATTAAAAAGAAAAAAATGGGATGTGAGTGGATTGGAAACCGACAAGTTGGAACATCAACAGGCAAAAAATGTAGCTAAAAAGCGGTAGCAGTAATAAGAGCAAAAGCTAGGAATAAAATAAAAACTTGGAGACACCTGAAAGAGAGAAAAAGTTGTTTAGTGTTGCTAAAGCCAGAAATAAAATCTTAAAAAATTTGACACACATTAAAAAAATAAAAGATGAAAGAGGAACAGTACTAACAGAAAAAGAGTTAATAAGGAAAAAATAGAAAGCACATTTTTAAATCCTGTTAAATGAGAAAAAATTAGAGCGGTGCTTAAAAATGGGACACCTAATCTAGGCGTAACAAAAAAAATATCCCAGGAAGAAGTAATTAAAAAAGTAAAAAAGATGAAGAAGGGAAAAGCATCAAGACCAAACGGAACACCTATTGAAGCATAAAAATGTTGGGAAACTATAGAATTGACGGATTAACTAAACCGTTAAATTTAATATAAAACAAAGAGAAAATGCCTGACTAGTAGAAAAAAAGTGTTATCACGCCAATCTACAAGAGGAAGGGGATGTTCAAGACTGTAGTAACTGTAGGGGGATAAAACTTATGTCACTTTAAAACTTTGAAAAAAAATTATTGATGGAAGAATCCGCAAAGAAACAGGCATTGAAAAAGAACAATTTAAATTTATGCCTGGACGTAGTACAAGTAATGCTATTTTTCTCTCAGAACAACAATAGAAAGACATAGAGAGAAACAAAAAGTACTTCATATAGTTTTTATTGATTTAGTAAAAGCATACAATCGGATTCCAAAAGATGAAATGTGGAGGAGCATGAGAGAAAAAGGTGCCCCTGAAAAGTACGTAAGATTGTAAAAGATGTGTATAATTAAACAAAAACGTTCGTAAAAACAAGTGTGGGGCTGACTAATTAGTTTTTACTAAAAGATAGTTTACAGATTTGCATTGTTTTATGCAGCAAAAAATAAGAGGATCTGGAGCAACGGTTAGAGAAGTGGAGAAAAGCACTGGAAGATCAAGGTTTAGGAATTAACAAGAAAAAGGCAGTGTATATGAGTACAAAGAAAGAAAATGTTAGGGAAATAAAAATGGAATACCAAGAATTGTTGAAAGTGAAAAGCTTTAAGTACCTTGGTTTATCGATAGAAGAAAATGGAGATTTGAATGCAAATACAAGTGAAATGGTGTAACTGGAACAAATTTATAGGAGTTCTGTGCGACAGAAGGATAACAGGAAGAAAAAAGGCAAAAATATTAAAACCGAAGTAAGACCGGCTTTAATTTATGGATCGGAAAAGTGAAGTATTAAGAAAGCCCAACTGAACTCAGTAGCAATAAAGATGCTTCAATGGTCGTTGAAACTGTCCAAATTAGACAGAGTAAAAATGAGGATATTAAAAGAAAACTGAAAGTCATTAAAGCTTATGAGCAAATTCAAGAAAAAAAGTTAAAGTGGTAGGGCCATATTCTACGTAGAGAAGAAAACTACGTTACGAGAAGAATAATAGCATTGAAAGTGGAAGGTAGAAAAACCGTGGTTGACCAAAAAGAAGATGGTTAGATTGTGTGGAAGCCGATATAAAAAAAGGACAAACAAAAATTAACGCTATAAACAGAACCAAATAGAGAATGCTGACGAGAAACAGCGACTCCCCATTAAGGAAGAAATAGCTGTAAAGAAATAAAACAAAGAATATGAAGAAGAAGTTATGTAGAAATATAATAAATAAATGCTATTAAATTTGAGCGTTATAAAAATATATTTATATTTATTTTTTGTAGTTAATACTGAGATAATTTAATGATTAAAATCTTAATTTTTGAAGTTGTAAAATTTGACTTTCACTGCTTGTTGATATATATTAAAATTCAATTAATGGTACATTCTTTTTCCCTAAAGAGCATATAACAAACAAAGGTGTTGGGTGTAAGTTTGTGTTAAATTTGTGCACAACACGTTTTTTAACAGTCGATTTATTTACTCAAGAACTTGTTCTATCTATCTACTATTAAAAACCGTGTTCATATTTTATATGTTTACAGAGTTTAATATTTTAGCTTTAAAAATGTCGCATGTAAAATTGGAGTTCTTTTTCTCAATTTTCACTTGACGTTTTTATTGCAATTGTGTTTTTACTTCGTTTTTGTTGTTTGTAAAAACAATTTTTTTGTTAATTTGAAAACAATACGCAGCTTTTCAACCGCAAAGCGTTTAAGTTTGTGCTTTGACTCTCTTACTTTGTCAACCCGATTAGGGATTAGCTATAACAGTTAAGATAAAGGTAACCTTTATTAATTACCTTACTATTATACTATATGTCCGTTTTAATACAGCATATAAACTGAAATTATTATTATTATTATTATTACTATTATTATTATTAATATAGCTGAAATACAAATACATATATAATCTAAACGTCATTAATAATTTTTAAAATAATAAATGTTTGCGTGCATACATAAGAATAAATATATTATGTTCCTGCTTATTTAATATATAATAAATTATTTATAGAGCAAATTTTATAGTCATTTATATAAATGTCTTAAAAATTTAAACAAACAGTAAAATATTTATAAAAAGTAACAATAAATGATTATTTAAAATTTTATTCTAAGTTATATTAATTACAATATTTGTATAATTATTTTAATAAATTTTAAAGTAGTTACAATATTTAAATATAACAAGTGGAAAATTTATGTATTGATTAAACTTTTCACCCTTTAAAAAAATCAATTTTGTGTTGTAAATAAATATGTAGAATAATTTAAACCATTTTATTCAACTTGTGCTTAATTAAACAATGTATATATACATAGATATATACCAGAGAGGTATGTTGGTATAGCCTTAAACTCAAACGTGGGTAGGCATGCAATCGAGTGCCACGACCGGCACTAAATGTGGGCTGAAAAATGTTTTACGTAAAACATTCAAATAGTGACAACCAACCAACTATCCAAATAAATAAACAAATAATAAAAAGCAGAGAAATGTAAACTTAAAATATTGCAATGAAAAATTAAAATAAGGGCGGTTTTTATTTGCTTAAAGGTAAAATGTATTTATGAAATTTAATTAACATTTAATTAACATATTATGAAACAGCCTAATTACAAAAATACAAAAATCAATAAGAAATTATTAATTTTGTAACAAAAAATGTATTATTAATTAACTTGTATCTTTAATTTTAATAATTAGGAAAATGTTTATTTAATTAGGAGTACGTATAATTTTTTTAGTTGTGATTTTGAGACTCACAAGTTTGGAGTGCACATCTAGCAAAGTATATCACCATTATTTTTGTTATTCTTATTCTTATTCTACTTATTAATATTATTACTATTCGTATTATTATTATGTAAATAATGCTACAAGTTCTTGTTTCACTACAAAAAGTTATTTTTTACTAAACTACATAAAATTATTATTATTAATATTAATAATGATAACAATAATAAACATTTTTAAAATGTATAATAATACTTTTGTAATGTTGTATAAACCAGTTATATATATTTATACAAAGCAAATACATATTTTAATTGGTTAATTTAAAAAAATTACGATAACAATTTTTTTAAACAAATAAAAATAAGTTAAAATAAATATTTAAAATAAAATTTAGTTAAAATATTTTTCAATGAAAACTAAATAAATAAATAAATAAATATTTGTTTTTATGTTTTGTTAATTTTAACTTCATCGTTTTACTTTCCACTGAAAAAATAATAACGCCAAATTTTGATTTCTTAACGTTTATTTCAGAATTATTTTAAATTCTTTTTATTATATATATTAAATATATCTAAATATATTAGATGTATTTGTACAAATACATTTAAACTACTACTACTATTAATAATAATAATAATACCGATAACAATATATTATATATTATATAATATTATACAAAGCCCATTTCCTTTAAAAATAAGCATAGGGCAATAAAACAACAACAACAGCAACAACGAACTTTCGTAATTCAAAGAGAACATAAGACAACAGAATGTTACCATGTATTTAAACATTTTACCAAACGGTTTGCTTGATCTTATAAATCATTTATTTCAATAAAATTTTTCTTAAGAGCTCTTAGTCAAGTTTTCTGTGATCTACATGACTAAATTGATTTGAGACTATGGAAGCCTGACAATGCCTTTCCAAGTCTGGTTTTAACATCAATTTCGGTTTGTCCGTCTTTACCAATGATGCTTCCCAGATATGTAAAGGAATCAACAGTATCAATATTTTGTCTACTAATTTTGATGGGTAAATCATTGTTTGACTTTATGCACAACACTTTTGCCTTTGAACAATTAATCCGTAAGCCAATACGACAACTGATATCACTGAGACGTGTTGTCATATTTTGCATAATTTCTGGAGTTTCACTGAGTAGAGCAATATCATCTGCTGAATCCAAATTTGTTAATCTACCATAGTTCCATTTGATAACATAAGACAAATTATTCATAGATTGAGTCATAATAAAATTAATTACCAGAAAAAACAAAAACGGTGACAAAATACATTTTTGATGTACTCCGTGACAATTTCGAACATAGCAGTATGACCACTTTTTGTTCGAACATAACAATTGGAATTTTGGTAAAACAAACGCATAATATTGACATATTTTAACGGTATTCCGTAAAACTTAACAAGTTTCGACAAAGATTCTCAATGAACACTGTCGAAAGCTTTCATAAAATCAATAAAATTGATTGTAAGTGATTGCTGCAATTCTTGACTTTGCTCAATAATGTGACGGAGGGTCAGTATTTGTTCAATACGGCTTTATCCTTTCCGAGAAACTACTTGTTGTGTTTAAAGATGTCTATCTACAGCATTAATTAAACAATTTAAAATTACTTTGCAAAACACCTTACCTGGAACAGACAATAAGGTTATTTCGCGCCAATTATTGCCATTGTTCTGACTTCCTTTTTTGGGAAGAGTAACATTTACTTTTAACTGCCAATCATTTGAAACTCGTTTATTATGCCATATAACATTAAATAAATGAGCAAGCTCACGTGCTACAATATTACCTCGATGTTTGAGCATTTCTGCAGTTATTTAGTCAAATTTACCTGCTTTATTGTTTTTCAAACTTTGAATTGTATAAATCACTTCAATTACAAAAATGTCATCAATACATATTTCCGGATTTTGAGTCACATTCATATTATTATCATTATTAAAATCTATAAGGGTATTTGGTATGTGCTGCTTAAGTACTTCTTTAAAATGCTCTACCCATCTAGATGATTGCTCATTATCTGCTTAAAGTAAACGACCATCTTTTTCTTTCATCGGAATATCGGTGTTCTTTTTAACTCCCGACAGTTGTTTCACAATTTTATATAGAGTCTTGAAATCATTTTTCGTGCTGCCTTATCTACTTCTTTGCATGTGCTTTCTAACCAATCATTCTTATATTTGCGGCAGCATTTTTTAACTTGTTTATCTAAAGTTCTATAATTATCATTAAATATCTTCCAGATAACAGGATTGTTAGATTGATCTCTCTCTAATTTTTTTTTCTGAGATCAATTAAATTCCAGAAGACAGATAAAATCCATTGTTTCTTTGTAGGGCAACATCTTCTACCCAGCACATTTGCTGCACAGTCTGTAATTGTTTTATGAAACAATTTCCAGTGATCATCAGACTTTTCTACCCTTTTCAGATTTTGAAATGTATTTTTTAAAGAATCGTAAAAATGGTTTAAACTATTTGGCTGCTTATGTTTCTCACACAAAATGGAAGTAATTTTTTTGTGGTTTCTATTGTTTTTAATTTTAAATAAAATTTTCTAACAACAAGATTGTAATCAGAACCAACATCTGCACCGCAATATGCACTTACATTTTGCAGAAAAGATCGCCATTTTGTGCCGATACAAATGTAGTCAATTTCGTTTGTTATTTTTCCGTCTGGAGAAATCCACGTTGCCTTGTGTATATTTTTGTGAGCAAAAAATGTGTTGCTAACACTCATTCCACAATGATTGTTTAGTGTCAACAACCTATAACCATTATCATTTATGCTATCAGCATAGCCATGTGGTCCAAAATTTGAGAAGTACCCAGATCTGTCTTTGTTTAATTTTGCGTTAAAATCACCAATCAATATTTTTATGACTCTTTTTGGCACATCATCCAGCATACTTTGAAATTAATTATAAAATTTTTTTTTGGTTTTCCTCAGTAGCTTCAGTAGGGGCATAGACTTGCACAATTGTTACTTTTGCAAATCTGGTGTTGAATCTGGCTGAAATGATACGGTCAATCACGGGTTTCCATCCAATTACAGCTTTAGCAGCATTTCCACTCCATAAATATAATGTTCTTTATGTCCAAAATATAAAACTGATGTATCTCCATTTTTAAAATGAACTCGGTCTTTCCATTGCATTTTGCTAATACCCAAAATATCTAAGTTGTACTTTTTCATTTCTCGAAGGACTTGTTCTAACTGTCCAGTACGAAAAGTGTGTGCACATCTCATGTCCCAACACTGGTTAAAGTTTTGGCATTAAAGATTCTGCAACTTTGCTAACCTTGCGCTCAAACCCTCCTTTTTTATCCAGGCTTAGAAATGGCTAGATTGAATTATTTCTGGTCCAGACTACGTAGAGTTAAAAAGATTGTAATAAATGTAAAATAAAAAATTAAATTATATATTAGTCGTATTTACTAGTGATGAGGAGCTGGACTGGAAGTGGAAAGAGCCCGTGCTCTTTAAGCATTTAAACATCCGGCACTGACGCAAGCTTCTGTTTGGTTTTTTTTAATTTCCATTTTCGAAAAATGTTTTCTCTAAAGTATTCATGTAGCAACAATAAAAAATTGCATAAACACAGTCTAACTTTTTAAATTGAAAATTTGTTGTTTATTTAAAAAAAATTTATTTTATGTTTTGTACATTGAATGTTTTACGGTAAACATCCTTCAACAGAGAACATTGTAACAAAACCGAACGTAGGCCAGCCTTTTAGTGACTGTGGTGGAATTCAAACCCATGCCTATCCAGATCCAAATCAAGCGCTGTACTGTTAAACCACCCCAGTACTTACGCCCAAAGTACAAATTTAAAAATTAATAATTTTTGAAAAATACGTATTTGAAAATCGTGTATATTCAAAAATTACACATAATAAATTAATTTACAAAATTCCTATTATATAAAACAATTTTGTAACATTTAAGTATTTAAAAGTGAAATACGTAAAATTTAAAATATTTTAAAACTCAATAGAAAATAATTTATTATAATTAAAATATGCAATTAGGTTTCTAAAAAATATTATGTACAAATTTTTAATTAAAGTTATTACAAGTACGCTTATATATATATAATTGTAAAACAATTTGCATAAAATAAGCATATTTACATATAAATTAACATAATTTAAAAATAATATAATTGCCAAAACAAACAATACACATACGTATATTGCTCACAATAAAATAAATTAACTTAAAAAAATTTGAACGTTTACCCAATTTCCATTAATTTTATTCCTAATTTTAAAATGTTATGTGTATAAAAGTATTTTGCATAATAAACTTAAATGTTTAAAATAATATTTGTATTAATATTTTGATAAACATAAACGGTTTTCTGATTGTTGTTGTTTTATTATTGTTGAAATATAACTATATCTGTAAGCACTACTATGAAATAATAATAATAATTTTTAAAATACTTAAGCATCTCAAAACTATACAAGGTACTTGTTAAAGACATAAATCATAAAGCCATTATTTATAAAATACCGTTGTAACTTATTAACCTTTCACAAATACTAATTTTGTTTTCAATGTAGAATTTATCAAAAACGAACAACATGCAACAAGTGCAAAAACCTTTTTCATACATTTTATTAGTGTTTGTCTAAAATTAAAAATATAAAAAATTGCGTCAATGATGTTTAGTAATAAAAATAATATTTGAATTTTGATTAAATAAATCAAAGTTTGATAAACCAAAATATATTTGTGGTGTTTCAATAATACATCTGCATTTGACTACTTATATTGGTGCTAAACGTATTAAACAAATTTTTATGTTTATAAAATATTAAATTAATTTATAAATATAAATATTTTATGTTCCCAATTTTTTTAAAACGTTTAATTTAATATTTTTGCGCAATATTTCAAGACTACTATTTAAAGGATACAAGTTATAAACCAAATATAAATATTGCAACATTTAAATTTCTTATATATGTATTAAAAAATATATAACGAAAGTACATTAACAAGACATTTTGATTTGTTTCTTTTTCTTTAAAACAAAACATTAACTACATAAAAATTTTATAAAAGATTACTAACATTTTTGTCCCTATTAACTATTTATCAAATTGGTTTATTTTTATTTCATTCCTTTTATTTAATAATTCATTCTTATAAAAGTATTTTTCAGTAGATAAACATTAGGTGCAATTAAACACAAATAATAATAAAAGCATTGAAAAACATTTTTAGTAAAAAGTACTCATCTAGCAAGTTAACCACTGCACCTATCTGATGCTCCGGAGTAGTCTAGCGGTACAGCGATCGACTCAAACCAGGGTAAACATTAGTTCAATACTCAGCACCGGTACCAAATACTAAAAAAATGTTTCAAGTAAAATATTAAAAATAGTAAAAATTACATATTTATAATTACTATTTTTTTTGTTTTTTATTACTTGATATTTTAACGGATATTTAGCCAAGTTAAACAAGAGTCCAATTTAGTCCCGGTGATGGAATCCAACATATATTCTCACTTAGTTTAACGTTTAGCGTTGTACCAATTTTTAAACCCCGGCATTGATACATACTTTAAAAATAAAATTTATTTTTCTTAATTTAGATACTTTATAGTAAAGTTTTTAATTTAAAAATGCTTTACAATATACAGTTGACAATATATTAATTTAAAGCATTGGGTTACCTTTATAATTCGAAACAAAAATAATAGAAGATGTAAACTGTGAGATGAATTCACTTTGTATATTCTCTTCAGTCACAAACATAAAGAATCGATATATATATATATATATATATATATACATAAAAATATATGTAATCACCCACAACTAAAGAAAAAGTTGGAAACGAAAACAAACCGGTTTTTATAAAACTGCCTTTTAAAGGAGATGATGTAATAAACCTCCTAAAAATTAGGCTTAAAAGTGTAATGGAAAGAACATACTTATTGACCCAATTGAGAATGCTATACACTATCACAGGTTTGTCTTTGCCTAACGTAAAAACAAATAAAGCAATGTTCTCTACCTCCTATTGTATCTACCATTTGCGGTGAAAAAAATATTGATCGGACAACTCGTCGCTTATCTGAATGGGCCAAAGAACACATTTCCAATTGGATCGAAAAATTGTTCAAATCAAATGAACGTTTGTGCACTTCGTCAATATTATATCACTTGGTTTAAACAAAACACCGAGTGCTCCTGGTTGATTTGAAAACCTGGTAAATTTATTATACAAGTGAATCTGACACTACTGATATAACATTTCTAAAAACCCCGAGTTAACTTTAATGATTGTTTTGAAGTGTTGATAACTTTTCAAACTGCTAATATGTTAAAAACACTCGAATCTGTCTACATTCACACATTAAAACCCATTTTGTGTGCACAAAAACAATTTATAACATTAAATTTAGCGTGGACTTAACATATGCATGTTGCGTATGTGTGTAAGTTAATTACATAATATATAGTTATGTATATATATATATATATATATGTATATATATATTGATTCTTTATATGTTTGTGACTGAAAAGAATATGCAAAATAAATTCATCTCACAGTTTACGTCTTCTATTATTTTTTGTTTGGAATATATTAATTGTTCCTGTTATTTCTAAATAGATATGTTTAAAATTGTTTTAGGTTAAATAAATTCAAGTAGTTTATGTATAGACGCAGATACTTTATTCTTATTCAATTATATGTAGAATTTTTATTTATTGAAAAAATTATACAAAATATAAAATTATAAAATGTATTATATATATATATATATATATATATATATATATATATATATATATATATATATAGTGAAAGAATTAAAAATATTTTTTTAACTAAAAACATAAAAAATGTAACAATTTATTTAGTATATATTAAAAACATTCATAAAATAAAAAAATGTTTACATGTTTTACTATTTTTTCTTCTGTTTTTGACATTTACTTTATTTTAAAATATAATCGAAAAAAGTGTGTACAAAATGTTTTAAAAAAATTAAATTTTTTATAACATACACATTTGTAGATAACCAGTCAAATTTCATTTATAGTGTTACATTTTATTATTATGATTATTAATTAATAATTGAATATTTTATAAAAAAACATTTTTTTAGTCAGTAAGAATTTTAGAAAAGCCAAATAAGAACTTGTATTCACTGTCAATAGTGGCACTTGAACCTGTGTTTATTCAAATTTTAGTCTATCGCTCTATTACTAAATAATAAAAACATTAAAGTTTGAAATATTTATTCCATTATAATCACAGTTCTAAACATTTTTAATATAAAAATATACATTTATTGTAGTATAAAATTACAAATATATATTGTGTGACGTAATAGGTTCTATAATTGTAAAAAAAAACTTATTAATTATTATTAATATAATAATGTGTTTGTTTATGACCATACGAAATCAATTCACATTACAGTTTACATCTTTTTATATTTTTATTTGGAATTGTAAAAACAATTAAATAAACTTACGTTTTGTTTACATTTAAATTAATTCAGTTATTGTAATTATTGATTATTTTGGATTAAATACTTTATTAAAGGCAACGTTTAACATAATTATGACGTAATAGTATTTGTAAAATGTAATTTTAAAACGTTGCTTACAAACACTACTTGTTTTTAGAAAAATGAAATTAAAAACAAAACTTTTTATTTATACTGCATTGCATTATTCAATTTCATTTATTAAATTAAATATTGAAATTCTGCATTATAACTTATTTATTTGTCTATCCTATAATATAGACGATTAAAAAAATATTTCTTGTTTAAAAGTGAATTCCTATTTGTTTTTATATTAGATAATTAAATAAAAATAAATGAAATTAAGCGTTTTTTATTCGAATTGATTAACTTGTTTAAAAACAAATATTATAATAGTCTTTATTTTTTTTAACTTTAGCATATTTTTATAAGATAATTCACATACATTAATGTATATGTTGTTTCATTTGTCAAAAACTGAATAAACAGATTTGTAAACTAAATAAAAATTGGAATATTCTAATTTAACATAATTTAATTTGATTTTATTATAGAATTGACATTCGTACACATTTTGTTTATTTTGTACAAACTATTGTACAAAATACATAAAAATTGAAGAGATAAAAATTAAAAACCAAAAAACTGTAAAAACAATAATTTATGAGATAAAAATTTGTTTTATTTAACACGAACATAGTTTATAAAAGATTATTTTTAAAGTAAAAATAATGATAAATATACTTTTTAATAAGTAAATATTTCGTAAATTAGAAAGTAAATGCACATTTAGTGTATATGCTAGGACTTAAACCTTTATCTATCCAGTTTTTCATTTAGCGCCCTACCACCAGGTCTTTTGAATCCAAAATTTAACATTGTTAACAAGTAAACATGTTAATATTTGTACTATTGTATTTTGAATTAACCCTTTATATCTGTATTATATTGTATTTTTATTGTGTTTTGTGGTTTAACAAATGTTGTATTAGTTAGTTTGTTTAAAATTTGTATTAAAAGTATTTATAAACGGCTAATAAAATATTAGCAATGAAGTTGTTTTTGTTAGTAAAATTAATTTGTTATTCAACCTTTAAAAAACATAATAATGTTAATATAATGTGTTAAAATACAACAAAGTAGTTATGTTCAGCATTAAATAATGTGTAACGTTTTATTCCGGTTTATCTTTTAAGTGCTTTACAAGATATATTTTGTATTGATTAGTTATCTTAGAAATTACAATTACAACTAAAAAAAACCCTTTTGCTTAAAAAAACAAACAAAATAACGGTAATAGCAAAAACAACAACAAAGTCCCATAGTTTAAAAAGAACATAAGGCAACAAAATGATTCCATGTGTTTAAACATTTTGCTAACATTTTTATTTGATCTCCCATAAAACATTTATTTAAAATAGATCTTCTGAAATAATTCTTAACCAAGTTTTTTATGATCTACTCCAACTTTTCTTTTGCCATCATTAATTATCTATTCCAAAACCGTTATTGCTGGTCTAATGTAGAATTTAATCAAGTAATTTTCTTCTATTAATTGTAATGATGTCATTTAGTGAACAAGAGTTAGTTCTTTTTAATTATCTTATTGCTTAAAATGTAGTTTTAGAAAGATCACATTTAATGTTGGGAGTGGAAGGCACATTCGGTAAGAATTTGACTATTACCAGCTGGCAAATGAAAGTTAATTCATTTTAAATTTATAGACTAAAAATAAGTATATTGTGTTTAATTTTAGTCACATTTTTGTTATTTATAATATGTAATAAATTATATAAGAAAATAAAAAAAAATATTTTAAAAAGAAAACATCAGTTTACAAGAAGTGGGTCATTATGCTGAGTAATATTTTAAAAATCTAATTAAATTTTTATAAACAAAAATAAATTTTGATATAATTTAAAAATAATCAGATAAAACATAATTATTTGTAATATTTTGTTGTTAAAACAAATATTTTATAATTATTAAATTATCATTTGTTTAAGTGAACCGAAATTTTAAAAATAGTTTAGTAACAAATTAAGAACACATATGTAATAAAAGTTATTCTAATTTTAGTGTTTTTAAAATTATTCTTTGCTTACTAGAAGTTGAATAAAATAAAATAATTGTGTAATTATAAAACTTTGTAACTGAAGTTTTTACATAAAAAACTTGATACATTGTATAAGTTTAAATACTGATTACATCCATAGTAAAATAATTTTTTAAATATGTTATTTATAAATATTTAACAACAAATTGTAATTTTGATTATAACTAATTTTGTTGTTGTAACAAACATGTCATTTAATTAATAGGAAATCAACAGTTCTTATTCAACATTATTAGTTTAGTAATTTTATTTCTTAGCGCTAAATTATGCTGCATCTTCGTTATTCAACTTTTTTTCTTTTGTAAGGGGTCGCTGTTTCTAGTCAGTTTTTTTCATTTAAACCATTATAATAAATAAATAGTTTTAACGTAAGTTTTTTACTTCCGGATGCCTTTCTTGCCGAAAACCTTCCTCTTTTATCTAGGCTTGGGACGGGTTATTTTGGTTTAATTTTAATCTTCTCAAGATACAGTTAAAATTATTATATATATGTATATTCGATAATAAAAAATGCATTATAATATGTATCAAACATTACTTTTTTTTAGAATAATACAATGAATTAAATGTATTAAAAAGTATTAATTAATAAATGTTTTTTTGGAATATAAAACATTTTTAGTTTTGTTGTTTACATTTTTTTATTCTAACATCGTTTACTACTTACATATTTTGGTGCAACCGCATTTATTGTGCCAGTAATGGAATTTAAACAATTATCCAGTAAAGCATAAAACGAACAGGTGATTTAAATTGACACGTATAGCAAACACATAAACATGCTACAAATGCTTTTCGTATAAACATTCAGACAATAAAATACAAAGTTAAAGTTATTTATTATTTTTATTTTGACTCATAAAATACAATGGTCTATGTTTTTAATACCTAGCACAACAATTACTTTATTTCAAAAAAAACCCTTTTACTCTAAAATACATAAGGTAACAAAATTGTTT
The DNA here is from genome assembly GCA_025895645.1 of Cardicola forsteri. Taxonomy (NCBI): domain Eukaryota; kingdom Metazoa; phylum Platyhelminthes; class Trematoda; order Strigeidida; family Aporocotylidae; genus Cardicola; species Cardicola forsteri. The sequence continues at coordinate 90,831 of JAKXYG010000618.1, read as the reverse complement.
TATACAAATGGTACTTTAAACGTTGGATATTAAACATTTGCTTATAAAAAATTAAATTTGTTTGAGCCTTTTTACTCTACTTTTTTACATGACGTCCATTTGTTGTTTACTTAACAATATTTATTTTATTTGTCAAATGTAAAGTAAAATTTGGTACATAGGTGTATAATGTGCATTAAAATGTTGTATCTTTTATTATTTAAGATTTTTATGTTCTATTTTTAAACTTACAATATATAAAATAAAATTTATTTGTTTCAAATTAAGCAAATGAACGTTTGTAAAAAAATTAGTAACTGAATAACTGCTTTTTTATTTATGTTGATGTAAGCAACTACAATTGAAAATTTTATTCTAATAAATATATTATTGCAGTTAAAAAGTATGTCTATTTTCGAATGAAATAACTTAGTATATAGGCAAACTTCAGTTTTATTTATCCTTCTTTTTTTATAAATAAAACGTTTTTAAAATGCCGATTAATATTTTGTTTTTTCTAATGCCAAATTATTTGTTGTAATATTTTTAGTATTAAATTGTATGATAAAAAAATTTACTTCTTTTATTGTGCAATAGAAAAAAGAAAAGTTAAAAAAAAAGTAGTTTGCCATTTTGATTAAAATCTAGCCAATTATTTTAAAACAATTTTAGACATCAATTGTATATAAAATTATATTTGTTGGCTATAAATTATTACATATACAAAGTTTTTTATTATAAGTTATAAAAAAATTATTTTTAATTGGATTAGATTAAAAAATTGTCATTTTTTACTTTTTTTATTATTATTCAAGTTGTATTTGGTAAAAATCCCGTTTTGAGCAATAGTATATCTAGAAAACTCATAGACAATTCAAAGAGATGTAAACTTACACTTAACTCATTTTAGGTTTTCATTTTCTAACCACTTTTGCTACTGAAATAAATAGACCAATTGCTTACAATAAACAGTGTTTTTATAGTTTATTTAGTAAACATTTAGGAATATTATTGTTTTACAAATTTAATTTTACTTTAACAAATAATAAAGTCACATAGCAGATAAAATTATAACGAGTACGCTCACGTTGTGTGATAATGAAATGCAATATTTGTTAATTAGTGATACTGGTAATTAGTTATTTGACGACTTAAATTGTAATAACGGGGAGCAAGATAAACTAGGATAGTCTAGTTAAATTATTATTTATTTAAACTACAGTATTTAAACAAACAAGTGCGTATACCTCACAAAGCACAAAAAAATGGGATCACAAATGCGATGATTATAATGATTAATAGAACTTAATTAAATAATCATGGCTAGAAAATGTTTAAAATTGGATAGTTATTTTTTAATTATTTTCTATAACTTGAATTTGCTACAAAATAGATTTTAAAAATTAATGGTATGTTTGTAAAATAGTAACAAAATCGATAATCAAACTATTTTTAATGCTTTGTTATTACAGAAAAATATTGTAAGAAAATTATGTACTATTTTTGTTTTAATTATTTTGGTCATTTTTGTGTGAATTTGTTAAAAATATATATAAAATTTTAGAATTAAAATATAATAATCAAGTTTTTCAAAAGGTTATTTGTTTTTGGCATTTACAAAATATTATAATAGCGCATGGCGGTTGTTATTTTAACTGTAGGTCGTTGTTATTGATAGTCGAATTAATAAAATAATAGATTACCGTTTGAAACATATATTAGTCTGATTTTAATCGTACAAATTGTAATAACATTCACATATAGATTTGTTTGACTACTTTCAACGTACACTTGTTAAAATAATAGTTATTATAAAAACCTTTAATATCTAAATAAAATTAATAACCTACCAATGTACCTATTAATAAAATATTTATATATTACAATAATAACTAAAATTTTAACAATGTAATAAAATTGTTATTTAAAAATGAAATTCCAAATTAGAAACATAATTTTAAAAATAAATTTATTTACTATGTATTCTATCTAATTGAGTATTTATTAAATATGTAAAATGGAATAAAATAACAATTATTATATCAGTAAAATACGTTTTATCCTATCAAAAAAGCTAAATTTACAGACCACATAATTAGAAACAATTAAAGGAAGCAGCAACAAAAAGTAAAGTTTGTACAATAATTATTTGTTGATACAGTAAAAAGTGAATTATATAAATTAAAGATAAATAATTAACTACTGCATTACATTAACATTTAATAAACAGTATTTTAATTAAATTAGTTTATTATTTTTATAACAATAATAACAATATTACTAATGATAATAATAATGGTAATACTAATATGCAAGCAAAATGCATTATAATTAAGTATAAATAATTAACTATCGCATTATATTTAATCATATTATTTTTAATTATTTTTTTGATTAATGGTAAAAAGTTTATTTATGTACTGATGCATCTCTAGTAAGGTATTAAAACTTAATATAATAATAATAAAATAATAATAATAACTGTTATTATTAATTGGATTATTAAATAAACTAATATTTAAAAACAAACGCTTTTGACGGACTATTAAAATGAGCTGTTTAAAAATTTAATTTTGCACTAACTAGATTTATATCCTAATAAGCAGTAATTTTAAACTACATTACAGCATTTAAGTACTGGGCTAATTTTGACATATGTTGGGCATTTTTTATTAAATCATTCAAGTAATCAATCTAAAAAAGTAAAAATATGCTGGTATAATTATGATTATAATATTTATAGTTATAATATTTTTTAACAGATTTTAATTTTAGGTATAGCGTTTATATTGTTTTAGAAACAGATAACTTAGGCATATGTGCACGACTTTATATAATAACTATTTTAATTTTTTTTAAAGTTTGTCATTCAATAATTTTACAAGCAGCATTTTGTAGTAAATAAAATCAAGTATTTAGTATTATTAATAAAATTGAATCTTATTTACTAAAACTTAAAATGGTTGTTTATTATTATAAATTATTTGGCTCTGAAGAGCATAAAGCAACAAGAAAGTTTTATAGGATTGTATATTTACATAAACTGGGGTGTCCGCCAAGGATATATTTTAGCACCCATATTCTTCAATTTTGTAGTTAATGCCATCTTTAATAAAGTTTCCTAGTTATGTAAATGTATTACTTACTCAAAAATCTCAAAAAAATACAGTTTATTAATAATATAAAAACAGAATGTAATTAACATTTAAAGGCAGTGTCGTTCATTATGTCCAGATAGCAAAAATTGCGTTTTTGCAGACTTTTTAGAATTGGACTACTCTGGGAGATTATAGTCGGTGGAGGGGATGTTTATCCCCAATGACAATAATGATGATTAAGTTTTCAGTTTTAAAGATCGTGCATATCAAAGGCTAAAGTTTTATTTAGATTTCGCAGAAATCCATCATCAGTATCATACTGCTTTCCGGTTTTTGCCGCAGTTTAATGAATTGGTGTTCTCTTGTTATTTCTTTAGCAATATTATTATTATTATTATTTATGGTTATTGGCTTAGATACTTCAGTAGAAGTAGCTTTTATCACAGACAGAAACAAAGTTGTTAACCTTGTGGTCAAATGTTTTTCTTTTCTTGACCGGACATGACACCGGTTACAATAAAGCCAAAATGTTTGTACCACTTGGAAATATACTTCACTAATAATAAGGTTTTATTATTTTTAATACAATTACTAAATTACTAAAGACAATATAACTCATTAAATGTCTGCTTATAAATAACTATTAAATTGTTTCAATACTGAAACATTTAAGACGTAATTCTGTAGAAAAAATGAAATAAAATATCAATGTCTGAAATATCTTTTAATTTGCATTGTTATTATTCAACATATTAAGGATTTGTTTTAATTGAGTTGAACTTGTATAAAAAGTTAGGTCAAAAATATATTGTCAAATTTGATATGCAACAAAAACAACTTCCTTTTCCAACTGTCCAGCTGATGAATAAAATAGTGATTATTTTAAATGTTAATTTTCAAACAAATTTAGTAAAAAATAGTTTGCCCTATATTTAGACAATTTGGATAAGTTTAATATTAACTAAATGTTTGAACAATGACAACAAAGATAATTTAGTGCGGGGCTAGACTAGTGGTACAGCACTCGACTCGGACCTGAGCTGTCACAGGTTCAATCCTCACCACATTTGAAATTACAATTGCCAAAATTAATTATTGATTAATGTATTTGTTATGCTTTACCTACCTTACTATCAATAATTACTTAAAATAGTATATGTAACTTTTTCTAATTTGTGTATAATAAAAATAATAATAATAATTATTATTATAATCATCATCAAAATAATAATGATTTGTGTTTTCCATTTCTACCGTCAATACAACTACCAACTTTACCTCTACCGCTTTTACTAAATTAAAACATTAACGCATTTAAAAAATATATAGAACCAGACGAATATGGTAATAACTTGTTAAAAAAGCCTGCAAAAAGCTAATTTTTTAAATGTTAAAAATATTAAAATTTTAAATATTACATTTTTTTTGTAATAAATTGTCACTGTCTAATAATGTTTAAATATTTTCCTTCTTTTGAAATATCATTGTAAAAATACATGTCCAGTTAGTCCAGTTTAGTATAATTTATTATTTTTATCATTCCAATGATTGATATACCCCCAACTTAAATTTAAGGTTGTATTACTTAGTTTTCTTAAAAAATTACAAATTTACGCCAAAAATAACTAACACCCCACATAGATAAATCTTGAAAACAAACTTTTCAAAACATTTAACTTTTTATTGCTATATAATAGATTTTTGAAAAAATACACAAAGAAATATTTATATCTGTAATATAGCCTATTAGACGTCAAACTGTCATTTGGTAAACTATAATGCCCTTTGTTAATAGGCTAATGTTTTTTATAGACAAGTGGGAACTAATTTTTTTATATATATACCAGTTAATCATCATTTACGGTATATATATATATATATGTGTGTGTGTGTGTGTGTGTGCGTGCATGCCGCAATGCGTATATTTATAGACGATATTTTATATCAATCTTAATCGCCACAAAAGTTATTCAAAAATGTACACTCCACACCAAGAAAATAAATAATTTAAATTCTTTATTGATTTATTTAAAAAACATCTGTTCTTAGTATTTACCATTATAGTTTAAAAAGGCTGTAATATAAAAAGCTAAAGCCATCACAACAATTACCGCAAAAAAGTAATTTTTTAACTAGCAAGTACATAACGTAAAAGTGAAACGTCACTTCAATTATAAAATATACAATGTTATATAATAATTAAAAAAAACTATAATTATATATGTATATATATATATATTGTAAGTATTAAAAAATTGTATAAAATATCAACTGGTGCAAAATTGAAAATGATTTATAACGTCAAACATTAATAAAAAACAAAACACATGCAATTTTTTCAATGATTAAAGATATTACAAAGTTCAAAAGATTCAATAATCTATGTGATCACCTTTCTTTCAAGCAACCTAATCCAGGTGTTTTGAAATGCTGTCGATGAGAGTGTTGATATATTCTTGTTTCATCTCATATTATAACTTTATATTTTTGGACGTATGACATGGAGCATTGTCTTGAAAAACAGTAGTAACCCCGGTGTGAGTGTGCTGCATTTCACACTGCAAAACATTCTTATTAAAGGAAACAATTTTTTTACTATTTAAGGTACCAGATATAATTCTCCATTTGATAGGTTGATTATATTTAATCCCAAAACAACACATCACTTGTCGAGAGTGGGCTTTCTTTTTAACAATGTTTTTGAAAACTCGACCTACACAACACTTTGTTTTTGAAGCCAAATGGTTTATTCTGAATGTTCATCAGTGTATTACACGGAACGCTAATAACAAAGGTAACGTCCACTCCATAGGTTACAAAAGATTAAGCTTTTATTCTTTAGTTTTTAAGTAATAAATAGTTTAACTTTTAGTGATTGAAGTATCAAACCAAATTCATTTTCTCTGTTTCTGATCGTTGAATACATAAAATTATTTAAACTATTTCTTTTAGTTTCTGAAATAAGTTTATTAATTTAAATTTGTAACAATGTTCTGATCATCCATAGTGCTTGTTACACGTTTTTCTTTCAACATTATCATAATTTCGCAGTTTTTGACCATTAATAATCCGATAAATTGTTGAAAGGTTAACTCTGTATAAATTTGCTAATTCTTTTGATAACAATTTTTCATTTTTTGATGATGAAAACATTTTTTATCACTATTGTCCATTTCACAAACAATGCAATCAGAAAGCAAAATTAGCGGATAAGCGGAATCTCAAGGTTAAACGTAAATAGTAAATAATTTAATTTTCATTTCAAATCTTTTAAAAATTATTATTATTATTTTTATTTATATAGATTGGAATAATTAAATGCTTATTTTGATAATTATTATGACATTACAACTAGGTCAGAGTTAGATGTGCATTTAACATAAATTTTAAGGATTAGTCTTTATTTATTTTTGATGAAATTAAACACAAAATAATAATCGGTTAATTATTATAGAAATTATGTAACTTCAACTTATTATCCACGTTTGTGTAGAGGTAGCTTTTAAAATATGTTATTTTGGCCGAGTCAGCCTTTTTAAATAAATATTTCTAAGTATATATAAAGGAACTATTAAATACTTGACATTATTTTTAATTCTCAATATTTATTTTTACGAAAAAAGAATCAGACATAACAAATTAATTTAAATTTGATACTTTTACAAATTTTGCTGTAATTTTTGAAATGTCTGTGTGTGTAAAAATAAAAATAAAATTTAAAGAAATTAAAAAAACCATTATTGAAAAGTAAAAATATACTTTATTTTGGTAAAAAAACGTTTAGTGTTTAATTATAATATAATAAAAAAGCAAAGTAATAATATAATTATTAATAAATTTACTTATTAAAATATAAAACTTGATTAATAATTTTGCTGTTTGAATTTAAATTAATAATTGTATTAACAATGCTACAATTAAAAAAAATGATCGTTGTCATTGCTTGAATGTTTTACGGGTAACATTTTTCAGCAAATGGATATTTTAGCAAAGCCGAAAGAACTCATCCCTGCACAAGTTTGGATCGAGATCTATACCATTAGACCACTCCACCTTGTTTTAACTAAACTTTTATTTAAAATTTTTATATGTTGTTAAAAACAGTGTTAAATGGTGAATTAATCCAAGATTGAAAAGGTTAATAACCTTAACCAACACATTAAGTATTAGTTTAGATATTGCTATGACAAATTAGCCAAATGTTGAATTTTTCACTTCGGTCTATGTTGCGTTAATGTTTTACGGTAATCTTTTAAAAAAAATCGATTGCTAGCAGAGACCTAAACAGGAGGCCTCATTTAGTTCTGGTGGTAACATAAACTGATGTCTACTCAACTAGCGACTTATACATATTACCACCCAGAACTATAAATAAAAATGGCATACGTTAAAAGCATAAAACAAAAAGAACTTTAAAAATAATTTGAAAAAACAGGTTAAATTTAAGTGCATTAATTTTAATTTTTATATTATTAATTTATAAACGTTTCTCAAAAAATCGCAATTTAGGTTTCCTAAACTATAGAATTAAAAACGTTATCTATTTTGTAATAATTTAAATTATAGCAGATTATGCAAACAATTTATTTGAGAAAAAAAAATTAAATTATACCTATGCAGACGATTTAATTCGATTGTATGTGTAATCAGGTCAATAAAAATTTTTTTATTTGTATATAAATAAAATTAATTAACCAGAAAGTTTTATTTAATAACTTAAATGTTCAGATTTCTTCATAATTATAGTCATTATTACTATTATTATTGTTATTACTATCACTATTATTACTATTATCATTATTATTGTTATTATTTTATTAGACTATAAACAACTTGATATAAAGCTATAATTAAAGATGTATGAATGCGCAATGTTTTCAATTATTAAAAATAAATAACATTTTGAAAATGTTTAACTACCGATCAAATGTACAAGGCTACAAAATATCTTTCAAATTTAATTCGCAAAAATAGAGTAAAGTAACAAACAAACAAGCAATAAAATACGTTAAAACATGGCCTTCCTTACTTACTAATTCCAAATCGGATTAACTAATTAGCAGTCGATTGAGTAGTTTTTATTTTGTTACATTTTCATTATTTGAAGTAGGGCACAAAAGAAAACAGAAATGATCAATTTGATTATTATATTTCAAAAGTTATATTTGTGTCTCAATTACCACAAAAATGTTGACCAGTCGTTTATTTTTAATAAATAATTTACAATAATTTGGATGCTGTAACCACAACCAAATTGTTTCCAAATAAAACATGTTTATTTATGTTAAATACTCTGCGTATTTAGATAAACGTTTAGATAGTATACATTGCTATTATTATTATTATGTCGAAAAACAGCATATAAATTAAAATGAATAATTAAAAGCTTCAAAGCAAATGTTTAAACAAAAACAATGTTGTTTTTTAGTAACTATTTCTCGATTATGTACTGTTTTGATGGTTTATGATAAACACTTTTCAATAAACGGACATTTATAGCAGCTAAAGAAGAGCCCACATTTACTATCGTGGCGGAACTCAAACACCAGTCTACTTAATGTACAAATCTTGAAATGTAGCCTCTTGAACAATTCAGGAGATTCTAATAGAATAATAAAAATATTTATGTAAATATTATTAACTAATATAGGTAAGTAAAATGTGCTATTTTATAAATTTATTAATAAAAATGTATTACTATTATTATTTGCATAAGTAAATTGTTTTTCATTAATGTTTGAATGTTATGCAATAAATGAAAAAATTTTTTTTCTTTCTGCAATTGAATCAAGAAATCGTTTGTCTAGTTTTAAAATGTCAACAGTCAGTCATTTTATTCATTTTACAAACTTTTCTGGAAACAGATTGAACATATTATTTAAATACACATACATGTATACAATAAGTATTATTATTGTTGTTCAAATATAACACCGATTATTTAAACTTAAAAAGGCGGCATTCAAATTTAATTTTTAGTTGATTGATCACAATGAAAAGTTTTAAACACGGAACTATTATTTATTTAAAATTATTTATCTAAGTAACTAATAACTTTCCAAAAAACAAATTTTATTATTTTTTTAATGCATTAATTGTAAAAATTGATTAACAAAAATACCAACAAAAATTCAAATTTGTCTTATTAAATTTTTAACTTTTCAAGGTTCGTCACATGTTCATTCATATGTTCACGTGTTTTGCCTCTATTCCATTTACTTGGACACGCTGTTTTGCAACTTGACATTTTTGCAAGCATTTTTTGCCAGTCTCGATGCCTATTTGCGATTGAAAAATCCCATTTTCTATTTGGCTTCGGCCAGACGAAGGCCGGCCTTGTGGCTCAAAATCGGATCACCCTGGCTTGTAGCCAGTTTGCAAGCCATAGGCCAATTGGCATTGACAGACAAAAGTCAAATTTGTTTATATACCGGCTCTAATGTACCATCAAGCACTTTGACAAATCACGGCTTGTCTGCCGTTTGTCTCTTGCCCGATCCCAATTTTCTCATTATACGTACAGTAATTGCCTACGCTTTGCCCTTGATTACGTGCATCGTTTTGGTTGGATTTCAGTTGGATAAACTGCATAAGTTGCGCACCTATTCCCCCGACATGATTATGGCTTTGCTTCAAATTCGATCAAATTTGTACAATGCAAATGAATTGGGAAGTACGTCTGTGTCACATCACTACAATAATTATTATCATCATCATCATCATCAACAACAACAACAACAACAACAACAACATCCCTATTGGGTACCAACGACCAATTTGTACAATTATCCCCTACGCAATGTGCCACGTATGTGGTCCGATCAAACGTATCATCCGTTGGTAAACAAATCTGTCAATTCGTTAAATCGAACACATGCCAGACAACATGGCTGGAATTTGTCGCATACCGTAGAAACTCTCGTTCCCGAAAGTATGCCTCATTTGTACAACAACCAATCATTAATAATGCCCATATCTCATTCAACGTTAGAATCACCAGTCTATCATTGTCCAGCACATGGAACTATTCAAGTAACACGACATATTAATAGTAATTTTAGTCTAAGCTGTATTCCAGAAACAAATGCTAATAATTCGGCCAGCTTGGACAAACCGACAGATGTCAATTCAAATGTAGTGCACGAAACAACACCGACTACGTTGAGCCAATCGACTTCGGCAACAAATGAAATCAATCAATTCAATAGTGACGGTCCTTCTAACAACACTAACCTACCTACAAGTACAGATGACATTTTTCTAGATTTCAATGGTACACAAGTTCAAGTAGTCCAGTTGCCCATGTACACATGTCAGTCGTCGAAAACCGAAATAACCAAGTCGAACGAAACAACAAACACTTTAAGCGTACCGCTAAATCAAAAATTTGCTAGCACCAAATCGTATTCCAATTACGAATTAAAATATTTCGATTGTCACGAACGTTTGGCGAAAACTATTAAAAGATCATCCACTTCACCACCACCTTCCAAGCCGCCAACGGAAAGAAATATGCATTTGTGGCTGACAGCATATCAGGGCGAACAATTGGTAGTAGCTATTAATTTAATTAGCTGCATTATTGCCGTAGGAACGTGGTCACCGTACATATTGGCAACCCTGACGCATGGCTTGTGCTTACCATTCAACATGATTCAACATCGACCAAACACCAATTTTTCATTTGGTGTATCCAACACCATTCATCCGTCATTGTTGCCATCATCATCGCCATCATCGGTATCAATGAAAAAACTGCACTCGTCAGTGATGATGATGAATAATTGTTACCTACAAATTACTCCTGACCGCCTAGCCGACTTCCGTTGGTGGGTTTACGGCAGTTCGGGATTGTTGCTGCCCTGTTTGCTATTTTTCCTAGACTTGGGATTGCGCGAAGGATGTTGGAAAGCGCTGCACTATTCAAATAGGACTTCGAATACAACAGATCGACAAACAGAAGACGATTGCAATTCCAGTCCAATTGGCCCTTCCAACAAATGGTCAGTAAACAGGAATTTTGACAAAAGTCGGACGCCTATTCCAATGCAAACCGAACACATTCGGATGCATTCGATTTGGCAATATGACCCTCAACGCCAGACATCTTCGTCAATGCAACCCAGTTTGTCTACTCAAACATTTCAGACTAGTTCAAAAATGGAAACGTTTAAATAATAGCCACATTGTGTAATAATAAAAATTATTATTATTGGTTTTTTTTGTGAATAAAAAAACATGAATGTATAGGGATTGATGTTTTAAATTTGTGTTTGCTATTGAATATTTTGCATTCCAGTAATATATTGTTTATAAGGCACATAGTTGTTTTGTTTTATAATAAAATAAAGATAGTTTATTAATTACATTTCTAGTGTTTGTATAATTAAAAATGTGAACATTCATATGTCGATTTTGTAATTATTTAATTGACTATTATTTTAACTTGCATTTACATAATTTAATAAAATACTAGTTTTGTCAAATTATGCAAACGTTTTTAAATATACCAATACCGTGAGTTGTTTAGGTTTTAACAATGAACGGTACTTACTACCCAATAATTATGCTTTTTCTGTTCAAATGAAGGATTCACAATATGGTTTTATAAATATAAACACGTTTGCAATATTATTATTATTATTATTATTATTATTATAAAACAGAGCATTTTAAATTGTCTTTGAACTGGTAATTATTTGACAAAGTACTTAAAAATAAATCAATACATGAAATTACATGTTTTCTAAATTGGACCATTCAGTTCACTATATTGGCTAGGTTGGAGTTATGTAGAATAAATTATGCTAATAGATGGCCAAAACTACATCTATAAATTCGGACTGTAATAGTGCTTAGAGAATCTATCTCACTCAATTCAATTACGGAAACCTTAGCAATAAAGCACTTTGCTACTAAAAATAGTTCCAATAGTACCAACATCCATTAGTAAAAGGTAAACTGCAAACTCTCATTTTGTTAAATATTATTAAAAATATGTAAACATTAAACTAGCGTAAACTACCATTTTCCAAACTAAGTAAAACTTTCAAATAAAATCTAAAATAGGCGTCAAAAATGTTTAAATATTACCGACATGATATTTATTTATTTTACAAAATTTATTTGTAACTGAAAAACAATATTGATAAGGAATTCACAAGACACACAAATTTATCATACTTATTGATTTTATTTTGCGACAATAAGAATTTGTTAAAAGAGAAAAAAAGCAGTTAAAATTTTAAGCTGCAATACAAAAATGATGTAAGTTTATATTTTCAAATGTTTAAAAAACACAATTTTTTCTAAGCGTTTGTTTAAAAAAAGTAGTAGGAAAAAACAAATAATAAAAACAATTTAACAAGAATAATGAATTTTGGGATTATATGAGTATCAACACACATGCAAAGCTATTTAAATTGTATACAACAAAATGTACAATAAAATACATTTTTTATTTGTCAATTAACTACAAAACATCGGCTTAATAAACCCATCAAACAGATAAAAAATACATCTTTTTTTCTAGTAAGCATCAATAAATTTCGAAGAAATTGTATAACTGTTAGCCTAATAAAATCAATATTTTATTACGTCTATAAAATACAATTCATTCAAAATATAATTGACATTTTCCTTCTGTTATTGAGTAAATATTGTGTTTATTACACGCCGGAATAACACATATAGGTCTAGACCTAAATCCCAACAGACAGATATTCGATCTCAAAACACTTAACTCAGCACTAATTGCCCAATCATTTAAGTGTTTCTTACTAGCTTATAAAACTAAATTTATTTATAAAGTTACAATAAACTAATTGTTTCAAAACACATTTACAATTTTTAAGAAAAACATTTTTTAAATTTAAAGTCAAAATGTTTTGTATTTTAGTAACAATAAAGAAATGTATTTGAAAGTTAGAATTAAGCGTACTTTAAACACAACTACTTAAATGAATATTTTTTGATTTAAAAAAAATGTTCCTATCTATATGTATAATTTTAGGGTTGTAATACTACTAAGTTGTTTGATTCTATATATATATATATATATATATATATATATATACAATATGTTTGATTAAATAAGGATTACTAAAGTCCGACTAAATTTTATAAACACCATATATATATATATATATATATATATATTTAGTTATTTTTTATTTGGCGTCAACTACAAAGTTAGTTTTGAATAATGTAAAGTAGTTTGTAATTGTTTAGAAAACGTAACTTCAATATTTTAAAAGCTTGTCAGGTAAAAGTGTAAAAAATTGAGCCCATTAACTAAATTTTAAATAATTACCTGTTTTTTGCAATGTCAATAAACCATTTTGTTGTTTTACAAATAATATAGATTAATAACTTACTTACTTACACAAGTGGTACATGTGTAGTAGAAAAGTGGTACATTTTTCTTTAATAAATGTGTAAAGTTTTAACAAACTAAAATTTATTTGTTCAATTGCTATTTATAAAATTTTCCAAAAGACATTAAATACACAAAAACGATTATTTGAATTTATTTTTAATATACGTTTAAACAAGAAGTGTTCCTCCATTTCGTAACTTACATATTTTATTCGTTGCATTTGTAATTAAACATGATGCTAAATAGAGTTAATAAATCTTTTTAAAACATGAGTGTAGACATGCGATTAATACTAAATAAATTTCAAATAAATCATTTAAATATCATACAACAAACAAGCATAATTGTAACAAGAACAGTGAATTCACATTACAGCCAAAATACGCACACACATTAGGTGTCAAATTTACATTAAAACGATGTCTAAGTACTTTTTTGTTCAAAAAAAATTTGAACATTGACAATTTTGTAAAACAAAATTGTTAAAACTTTATGATAAGAATGTTTGAATTAAAAACAATATAATAAAAGAATTGTAAATAACAAATGCTATCACTGTTTTTTAATTAGTATACCGATCAATAATGGTTGATATTTAAAACCGTATGTATACTAGTAAAAAAATAATTCTCATTTTCCAATGCTTTTCTGTTTGCAAAATTCATATACAAATTTAATAAATGTTATTTATTAGCTATCGGCTGTCAACTATACATATATATATATCGCTTTTATTTATGTATATAAAGGTTGTTATTTCAATAATTATTTGCCTGAATACTACAGTAAAAACATATACATAAAATTGAAAAATTGGCCATTGTATTACATATATGTGCTCTCATTCGTTGATGAATATTGGGCGCAGGAAAGAAATGTTTTAAATCTGCAATTTACGGTAATTTCTTTTATACCAAAGTGCATTCAAAATTATCATTTGTCTTTTTGTTCTTTCAGTAGTTCATAAAAGTAAAATTTTGTGGCTCTACATTTTTATTTATTTATTTTCACAATAGAGTAAAGGTAGAGTTAACATTTCTAATATCAATATATTATTGTGATCATCATTATTTCTATTCTAATTGCCCTAAACTTATTGTCATATACAATTATCTGCATTTAGCAAATTCGAACATGGGTCCGCATTTAGTGCCGGTGGTGGCACTCGAAATCGTGACCATCCATGTTCGAGCTAAGTGCTGTACCTTTAAACTACCGAGGCACGTATGCTAAAAATACAAAATTGCGTTTGTATGTATTTATAAACAATTGTTAAAAATGTTACAAAATTATGTCACAACTGCAAATTTAAATTAGCGCTAAAACCAATTTATGTTAAATTATGAAAAAGAAAATTAAAGATAACGGGCATTGTAGAAAAATAAAACATTTTTTTCAATCAAATATTTTAATGATTATTTCCAATGTCTATAACTAATGAAAGCAAAAATGTTTATCCAAAAATAAAATTATTCTTTTTTATTTGATAAAATGCAATAAACATAATTCTGCAAAAAGGCTCATAATATTTGTAACATAAATCCTATGCATTCATACCATTTCGGTCGGTGACAGTGTATTAAACGATGGAGGCAACAATTAGGAAATCGAGTGTTTATAAACATTACCAAAATCCTCAGGTTCGATTAGCATTCTTATATTATATCTTCAATAATCTGGCATAATAGGATTTACCATATTTGACAAAAAGTAAAACCTAAATTATATATTAATCTGATCTAAAAAAAATAATAATTTATCTATTTAATACCCCCAAAATGACATAAATTATACTAATAAAAATAACGTAAGCAATTAAAATTTTTAAAAAGCAAATTTAAACTACTTTTTAAATGCCAAATTATTACAAAACCAAAATAATCCTCAAAAAAAAAATTAAAAAATGCAAACCTTCTGCAGTAATTAATGTGTTAATATGTGAAATTAAAAGCCATGTTCTTGTTACCGTAGATTTAGCATATTAAATTATATAATCATTAAAAAAAGCATAGGTGACACTTTCAGTTACCTAACTGTCAGAAAACTTAAACGCACATCATTATGTTAAGCGGAACTTAGGAAATAAGATTTATAAAATTGTCTTTTTTAAAATTATTTAGTATAATCAGATTTCAAGCAATCAGGTTATCAGAATATCTGACTCTTGTCCAATAATGACAGCATTACCAATTAGACGACAAAAATTACTTCGTCAAATTCTACGTTTACCGTTTAAAAAACTAGTAAAAACGCTTTCGAAAAAGACAACAGGAAACTTGATTAAGAATTAATTAAAATGAATGTTATGTAGGATTAAACAGGAATTTTGGTAAAAGTTTCCAACACGTTCTGTTACATTAAAATATATTATAAAACACAAAATATATAGATAAATTGATAAACAAAGCATTAAAAACAAGGAACAAGTTGTTTTTGGTTTGCTATAGCTAGACCACTGGATTTAAATCTTTATAGAGATGAAGTTGAGTTCCACCGTCGGTATATACATTTACCAAAAAAATTAATCAAGGTTTGCGTTTTTTCTAAAATAAATGTTCAATTCTGTCGTGAACATTCGTTGAAAAAGTTAACCTATAAAATGTTAAAATCCTATAAACACAAAGTTTATAAATAGTATTCATTAATGAATAGAAAAATATAATTAGAAAATGTACTGATTTTCTGATAATATTGCCACTAATTTTACTGTATGCGTTTAGAATAACATAATATTGGATTGGTAGTAATTTAACTTAAATTACTGAATCGCCTTGTCATTTCTATCATTAAATGTTTACCAGATTCCAAAATGTAGTTTAGTAGTTATATATATATATATATACATATAAGCCGTCCGTCAGTTATTAAAATCTAATAATCATTTTAAGCACAGTATGTGGCAAAAATAATTTATTAAACGCCATCAGGTTAATAAGCTTAGACCATTTTTTAAAATAAATATTTTCAAAGCTGATTTAATTAGGAAAATTATTGAATACAATTGTAGTCATTCATTGTAAACACAAAATTTAATTGAGTTGTGGATTGAGAAAAGACACAAATCTAATTAGTGGAAATTGTGAGTGTGTTATTGAAATTTATAAACGACCCCATTGTTATAATTCGTAATTGCATTTATGTGGAGCACGTTGGATTATTTAATTTAAACAGACATAAACACAAGTAAGAGAAACAGGAAAAAATAATGCAGGACATTTAATACACACATGCATATATATATATATATATATATATATATATATATATATATATATATATATATATAAAACTACTGCTTTCAGCTATCCAGAAAACATTTTCCAACATCTAACAAAGATAAACAAGCGCCCAAATTTAGTTCCTGTAATGGGACTTATTCTAACACATTTATAACTCTAGAGCCTCAATTACCTCTTCTACCCTGTCATATCCAATAATAAATGTAAGAAAACATCACAGTGGGCTAATCGTTGACTGAGTTTCATCAATAGTTAATTATACTTCACTACTTTCAAGAACAAAAAATGTTGGTGGCAGAGTCACTTCTTTATTAATTTGAAGTTCGCATAGCATTCCAAATAATCTCCCCTTTCACCTTCCACGGTTTACGAAAGTATACAGAGATATGTCAGTTCAACCACTTAGCCATTGTCCTGGCTAAAATAGCATAAATATTGTTCCAAACAATCCAAATACTACCGTTTATATTATTCCAATCAGCATTTGGGTGAGCCAAAGTTATGATAAGTGATATTGCATTAAAATTTCTACAAAGAACGTGTCCAAACCAGTGTAACCTTCGTTCATCAACATCCAGAATAAACATTCCTCTTTCCACATACAAATGATTTCGTAATGTAGGGTAGACATGTTTCTAAATGTGTCCAAACCCGCAAATTATCAACTTTTACAAGATGCCCCCAATATGAGGCATATACACTGACTTTTAAACACATCAGTTTGGGATGCTAATGATCCTGAGGATTTGAGTAATGCTTATAAAGTCTCAATTTCCAATGATGGTGATATTCCTGACTGTTAGTCCTCCACGTGGTGCATCCTGGACTAGGTGCCCCCAGGCATCTAGACTAATAACAGCAGGGTCCGAGTGCACAGCGGTATAACTGGACTTCCGCTACGGCGGGTGGGTGCGAACATACACCCAGGATACTTAAAAGGTATCTAAAGGTATACGTATATCATATGTAGCCCTTGGGCTAAGGGAGATAACCCTGACAAAAAATCAGGCGGCCTCGTCAATCTTTGCGAACAGTGGCGACGTCACAAGGATGCCGTCTACCAGCCAAGAAACTTTGTTATTCTTCCACGTTTGTCTACGCTTGTCAAGCCATCGAAATCGATCGTTTGTTATGTCGTATAAATATGGGAAATAATGAAGAGGTAACCACGTCACCAACCAAAATGAATGAATGAAAAATTTTAGGTTGATACCCAAACAGTGGGCCATGCTTTAGTCTAAATCTTGAACTATAAAATTGGAAACGTAGAACTTTAAGTAGCAACCTAGCATACCTTCAATACATAACTACACACTAAGGAAGAAGTAATTAAAAGGCAACTTAACAATTATTATTTCATATTATATAAAGTATAAAGATTGGTTCTAAATATTTAATAACTGCACATTTTGTGATATTTAAAAATTTAGAAAGCGATAATTAAATTTAAACATCAAACACTTTAATACAAAGTTCAGTTTATAGATGTCCGTAAAATGTAAAATAAAATAAGCATTTTTTCTTTGGTTTCAATCTACTTATTTGCACATGGAAATAGAGAATTGCTAAAATTCTGTCTAGAAAAACGCTTAAAACTCACCTAAATTACAAAATTAACAATATTCGTGAAGAGGAGATTATTCAATCAATAACCTTTAGATCTGCAAACCAAATCTCCTGAAATATAATTTGAGCACCATGCCTCAAAAGGACTTGGACAGTATTACAACTTTGTAATAAATGGAAAACAAGAAAACAATGAACAACCAAACTACACCGTTCACAAAAATTAGTTGCACTATAAAATGCTATCTAAAATAAAAAAGTTAGAACCGAAATCTAGACTAGAGTTATTAATTTTTAGCAATAATCTGAAGAAACGTGAAAATCTCTAATAGATATGAAATCAATAAAATCTATAATTTCATGTATTATTTTCCTTGGTTTGCTATGTGCTTACCTGTTAATTATATCCCTATTTGTATAGCATATTAAATAATTGCTTTCAAGCATAACAAACGTTGGAAAATAATAGTATCTTTGTGGCGGCACCACTTTGCAAAAATTGACAAAACAATTAAAATTTTTTATTTAAGTCTTTTCCCCCAGTTTAACAGCTACCTACGGTATACGTATACTTTGAAACACCTTTTATATACCTAGGATGTGTTTGTCCCCATCCACCAAGATGGAAGCAAGTTACATAGCCATGCACTCTGTTGTGTTACTAAAGGTACATTTAGGTCAGGTTTTGCAAAAGTGGAGACAATATAAGTATCACTATGTTTGCAAATATAAGCTTTATAAGTATTATTGTGTGCTGGGGTGGTCTAGCGGTACAGCGCTCGAATTTGGACTTCGGTGGACATGGCTTCGAATCCCACCATCGGCACTAAAATGGTGGCCCACGTTCGCTATAGCTAAAATGTCCACTGCTGAAAGATGTTTCTTCTAAAACATTCAAAGTAATAAACAAAAAATAATAAAAATATATCCTTAAGATAATTAGCATCTCATTAAAAATAGTTAAGCTATATATTCACTGAATTGTTATTCATTGTCCAATTAGACAGAACAATTAGATGAACAAACAAATGGCAACTAATACATATCCCAAACTAATATTGAATGGAATTTTAGGAATAAGAAAAGTTTTTAAGCATTCTATACCCAATTCGTGTTCATTAAAATTACGACTGACGAAAAAACAATGACAAACTGTCAAACAAAATCGGTAATAACAACTTACTTTAAGCATTGAAAAATTCAACACATTTTCTAGAATTTATCATTCTCCACATTTACTGAAATTGACTTCTTATGTAACATTGTTCTACCCCATCATAAATTTCAAGTTAAAATGTGTATTTCACTAACAAGTATTCATTTTTCTAATTTGAAATTAAGAATCAATAAAAATAATTAATCACAGGGGAATTGAAAAAGCCCCTAATCGGTAAGTGCATTAGCTACAATTTCCTGTTGTTCAACATAACATCAAATGTTTGTTAAACACGCAAATCGTAAGCATATTGAAATGCAGAAATAAAAACCGCTAGGCTTGTTTTACTGTTATTTGAAAACCCATTTTCTCCCAAAAAGCATGAAGCCACAACATTATTCCAAGTGTTTGTACATTGAAGATCCTGTATGTCTAATTCTGTCTTCAGAATCATGTTTTGCTGTCGTTTCATAAAATGTTAACTTCTTTTTACTTTAACAAAATGTATTTTAATACTCCAGATTTCCAGCTATGTACTCTAACCCTACTCGTTTCTCAATCGGACTTGGGATCAGCTAAGGTGTAATCTAAATCGAATAACCCAACTACAGTGGTACGACTCTAACAACGGTTTGATAACTATCGGGTACAAAGTTTTTAAAATGTTTGCAAAACTTAAATACTGTGACTAGACCAACTACTAAGTCACATTGACAAAAAAACAGAACCCTTTAGATTTAAGTTGAAACATTATTTTATAATATTAACATTGTATGTATATCAATAAAATTTTAAAATATGATGAACATTGTATATACCAACATCCAGCCCTCAATATAAGTAAAATTTACTATTGGAATTATTATTGTTGCATTAGATATTATAAACTGATAAAAGTATCATAGTCATTAAAACGCAATTTTTTACATTCTAAATAGAAGACAATGCTTTGAATTTAAATTAGTCTAATCCAGTAACGACTAACTTATATCATGTACATTAAAAAAAATAAAACAGACCAATCATACACACATACACAATCGATGAAACAATTATTTATTTATATTTTTTACAAAAATATAAAATCTACACTAAATTAGAAGAAGAATCAATCTTGATCCGTTTCGACATCTTGGTTTGGATTTCATTCTCATCCTGTTCCAATGTTGTCACCAGTGTCGATTTTGGAAATGGTTGTTCCAATACCATTTTTGACTAAAATAAAACAAAAAAATCAATATCAAACGTTATTTATACCCTAAGTTGAAACACACGATAAATTAATGTGCTTATTTAAAATTAAATTAGGTTATTACAATAAAGATAAGCTTTTATAAAAAGAATGTTCAAATCAAAAGCAAATAAGAACAAACTAGAAACTAGAATCTAGGATTGTTCAATGGAATAACGACGTTTTGTTTTAATAACGATCAAAATTATATTCGACCAATCAGAATAAAGACGGACCAGCCGTCTGAATTATCTCTCTACAATGTGGCGTCTTTCGTATAATAATAAACACGTTCGAGTGTTAGCCACCGAATTGAGCCTACTACTTTCTCAACTAATAGCAATATTTGTGTCTCAAGCAGACATTCAATATTTTATGACATTGACGTCAGTTAGAGAATGTTAGTTGTCGTTCGCTATACTCAGTTTTCTATCAAAATGACGTGTTTCTATTTCAATAACTGAAAACGTTAAATACACATTTCTGCACACTGTAAATGATTTATTTTACAATATTTGTACTGTTGTGGTCAATAACATAGTCACCTCTTCATTCTTTCTATATTTATACAGCATATTAAATAATCAATTTCGATGGCTTGATAAGCATTACAAACGTAGAAGAATAAGAAAATTTCTTAGCTGGTAGCAGGAATCCTTGTAACGTTGCCACTGTTTGCAAAGAATGACAAAGCCGTCTGATTTTTTTGCCAGAATTATCTCCATTATCACAAGGGTATACATATAGCTTAAGTACCCTGAGTGTATACTTAAACCCACTTGCAATAGGGGAAGCACAGTCATACCGCAGTAGCACAAAACATTCAAGGACTTGCAATATATTTCTATTTTAAAAAAATTGTCCAAATCCAAATCAAAGGAGGCACCTCAATTAAAAGTGCACATATTCTGGCCTCCAAATCAAAGCAATACCGAACGAACTATTTAGGTATCTTGTTGACCTCAAAAATACAATTTTCTATACTGTAAATTCCATCTTTAGTTGTATAGTACAATGGGTACTAAAGCACAATGACTAAAAAGATATTGAAAAAGCCTAATCTTCTGCCAAAATGACTAAGTTAGCTAACAAATATCACTACTCGTTCATCGTTTGACTTGGCTAAATATCCATCCGTGCTAAAACGTGTCTCTTGTCGAAATATTCGAACAGTCAAAATTAGGAAAAAATAACTACAATACATACCAAATCGTAGGGCCATGGATCATTCAATTCTACACAAATTTGATCCAAGGTTGATTCGAGTTGGAAACAAGCACACTGATAACCTAACCACAATTCGGAAGAGTAGATGGGAGCGCACGGAGCAAGCATTACCAAAAGGTCAGCCAATACACGCAAAAAAAGAAAACTATCCATTCCATTGGCATTGCAATATTTCTGAAATATATTAAGTGGCAAAGTTAAGGTTAGTTAAATAAATTAGCGTTATGACCGCGTTTGGCACAACAATATATATATTTGGTGTTTGTATCAGTAAATTAATCAGTCCGCATTGTTTTAATTGCTTGACTCGATTATCATCAACAGCGTAAAGTTCTATTAGCATTTTTATGTTACTTTTACAAACAATATATAGGCTAACATCAATAGTTATAAGCGGTTGGTTACCTGATTATTGTATCCATATTTGCAAAAATGTTTTGAACAAGTACATTATATTGTGTCAGGTGTAAAAACAATATTTTACGCACAATGAGCGTAGAATAGTAATAAAATTTCTTGACCAGTAGCCGGCATTACTATAACAGCGCTACTGTTTACAAACCCCTCATATTTTTGGTTAAGATTCTATCTTAGTGTACTATGTGGTATATATATATCTAAAAATACCCTGTGTATGCTTCCATCCACAGACAAAGGCGAAAATCCCGTAATAGCGCTGTGCGCTTGATACGTATTAATCTGACACCCGGATGTACAACATAGAAGTATCACCATCATTTAAATTTGAGACTACAAATAGTATTCTAATTCTCAGAATCAATAGTATTGATACATTATTAGTAATATTATTACTATTATTATTATTATTGTACAATGCTTACGGAACTAGTAACGAAACAATAATGCAAGCAAAATTCATGTCATTGCAAACCAATTTGAATAGTCTTTTTCAATAATAATTTGGCCGTCTATAAACAAATGGTTGTTATATAGTACTGTACATCAAACTGCCTTTATTGGAAAATTCAATACAATCTTCTTACCTCATACTAGATAAAGTGAAAAATTTTAGTTAATTAATAACAAACCTACCAAAACTTACCCTCAACAGATCGGTTAATTCCTGAAGACGAGCAATTATCACACTCAATACAAATGTATCGTTATAGGCCATATTCACCTGAGAGAAAAATCAAATAGATAATAGAATAAAAGATCAAAATTAAAATTTGCAATAGTCAAACTAAAATCATAATGATTACTTTTATACAATTGCTGCCACAACTAAATCGAGGAGTTCGTAAAAGACCCAACCCCATAAAAGTGCCAGTTCACAAATTCAATTAAAGACAATTTTGGCAAATTTTTAAATTTGTAGTTTGTGACATAATCACATCTTCATTATTTCTGTTTGTACGGCATATTAAACAATCGATTTCGATAGCTTGATAAGTATAACAAACGCAAAAGAATAACAAAGTTTCTTAGCTGGTAAATGGCATCCTTGGGATGCTAATGACCCTGAGGATTTGAGTAATGCTTATAAAGTCTCAATTTCCAATGATGGTGATATTCCTGACTGTTAGTCCTCCACGTGGTGCATCCTGGACTAGGTGCCCCCAGGCATCTAGACTAATAACAGCAGGGTCCGAGTGCACAGCGGTATAACTGAACTTCCGCTACGGCGGGTGGGTGCGAACATACACCCAGGATACTTAAAAGGTATCTAAAGGTATACGTATATCATATGTAGCCCTTGGGCTAAGGGAGATAACCCTGACAAAAAATCAGGCGGCCTCGTCAATCTTTGCGAACAGTGGCGACGTCACAAGGATACCGTCTACCAGCCAAGAAACTTTGTTATTCTTCCACGTTTGTCTACGCTTGTCAAGCCATCGAAATCGATCGTTTGTTATGTCGTATAAATATGGGAAATAATGAAGAGGTGACCACGTCACCAACCAAAATGAATGAATGAATGAATCCTTGTGATAGTGCCAATGTTCGCAAATTTGATGACGCCGCTTGATGTTTTGTTTTTAAGTACCCTGGGTGTATACTTGCACCCACCCGCCGTAGTGGAAGCCTAGTTATATCGTTGTGCATTCGATCCCCATAGTTTTTTAGATAGCTGTAAGCACCTAGTTCAAGATGCACCACATGGAAGATAACCAGTCAAGATAATCACAATCACTAGAGATTGAAACTTTATAATAATTACTGAAATCCTAAGGAACACAAAAATTGGAAACCTAACTAACTACTATGGGAATTTTGTTGTTTTGTAGTATTCACTTCGTAAAAAAAAGGAATTGGCTATAAAAAACAAACTTAATCTTTTTTGTCATATCAACCAAATCTGACATTTATTTTGGAGTCACAAAAAATCCTTCACTGATAACTAAAGCAATTTCCTAACCATTACTTTGCTTGTGGTCGTTTACAACATTTTGTGTCTGTTAATTACTGTCAAACGACTGTTGTATATTTGTATTAGATCCTTAAATTCAAAAGTCAAGAAAGTTTAAATTAACAAACAGTGTTTCTTTGTAGACTGCAAGATCAATTGGTAAGTGGGAGAATATATTTTTGCAACTTTATCATGTTAATTATCATTATAATCTCAATCCCAATAATAGCAATATTCCTGAGTGTCATATCTACGTAACTTATTCAAGACTAATTGTACCCACATACATTAATTAACAAAACAGGTACCAAGTGCACATTAGTATGAGTAGGCTTCCGTTTTGGCAAACAAACACCCTAGATATTTAAAAGATGTACAAATACCATATCTAGCCATTGGACTAAGAGAAATTATAATAACAAAGAATAAAGGGGTCTTGTAAATTTATACAAACAGTGGTGCCGCTACAAGGATACCTTTTATCAACTAATACATTTCGTTATATTTCTACCCATGTTATGTTTATCAAGTCATTGAAATCTATCGTATAATATGCTAATGATCCTGAGGATTGGGATGCTAATGATCCTGAGGATTAGGGATGCTAATGATCCTGAGGATAGGGATGCTAATGATCCTGAGGATTTGAGTAATGCTTATAAAGTCTCAATTTCCAATGATGGTGATATTCCTGACTGTTAGTCCTCCACGTGGTGCATCCTGGACTAGGTGCCCCCAGGCATCTAGACTAATAACAGCAGGGTCCGAGTGCACAGCGGTATAACTGAACTTTCGCTACGGCGGGTGGGTGCGAACATACACCCAGGATACTTAAAAGGTATCTAAAGGTATTCGTATACCATATGTAGCCCTTGGGCTAAGGGAGATAACCCTGACAAAAAATCAGGCGGCCTTGTCAATCTTTGCGAACAGTGGCGACGTCACAAGGATACCGTCTACCAGCCAAGAAACTTTGTTATTCTTCCACGTTTGTCTACGCTTGTCAAGCCATCGAAATCGATCGTTTGTTATGTCGTATAAATATGGGAAATAATGAAGAGGTGACCACGTCACCAACCAAAATGAATGAAAATGAATGTATAATATGCCCTATAAATAAAGAACTAACTATATCACGAACCAAAATAAAAATAAATTATCATATGTTAAATGCAATTACACCAAAGTATCTAAACTAATTAAAATAAAATCATCATTATTACCAATTAACAACAGGGCCAACAGTTCATTATTGCCTGGAATTCGAACCTTTAAGCACAATCTTCTGTTTATATATACATATATATACAGCCATTTCAAAAATTAACGCAAAAAATTACAAAAGTATTAAATCTAAATTAATTTGTTATGTCCAATTTTTTTCGTAAAAATAAATATTGAGAATTAAAAATAATGTCAAGTACTTAATAGTTCATTTATATTTACTTAGAAATATTTATTTAAAAAGGCTGAGTTGGCCAAAATAGCATATTTTAAAAGCTACCTCTATGCAAACGTGGATAATAAGTTGAAGTTACATAATTTTTATAATAATTAGCCCATTATTATTTTGTGTGCTTAATTTCATTAAAAATGAACAATAACTAATCCTTAAAATTGATGTTAAACGAACATTCAAATCTGCCCTATTTGTGATGTTATAGTAATTATCAAAATAAACATTTAATTATTCTAATCTATATAAATAAAAATAATAAAAATAATTTTTCAAAAATTTTAAATAAAAATTTTCAAACAAAGAGAATAATGTATTATTTACATTTAACCTTGAGATTCCACTCATCCGCTAATTTTGCTTTCTGATTGCATCGTTTGCAAAATGGAGAATAGTGATAAAAAATGTTTTCATCTTACCGAAAATGAATATCATGTCATCAAAGAATTAAAAAATGAAGGATTTTTACCCAAAAAATTGGCAGACTTATACAGAGTTAACCTTTCAACAATTTGTCGGATTATTAACGGTCAAAAACCACGAAATTATAATAATGTTGGAAGAAAACGTGTAACGGCTACTACAGATGATCAGAAAATCATTATAGAATTTAAAAATATATAATAAACCTATTTCAGAAACCAAAAGTAATAGTTTAAACAATTTTACTTATTTCACAATGAGAAACAGAACAATTGAATGTGGTTTAACTCTACAATCACCAAAGGTTAAGCCATTTCATTACCAAAAACAAAAGGATGATAGATTAGCTTTTTGTAAACTATGGAGTGAACAACACCTTTGTTATTGGCGTTCCGTATACTTTGCCGATGAAACAATGATTCGGGACGAACCATTTGGCTACAAAAACAAAGTGTTGTGTGGGTCAAGTTTTCAAAAACATTTACTTGCAGTTGTTAGAAAGAAAGCCCACCCACGACAAGCAATGTGTATTAAGCAATGGTATTAAGTATAATGAACCTATCAAATGGAGAATTATATCTGGTACCTTAAATAGTAAAAAATTTGTTTCAGTTATGAAGGATATTTTTCAAAATGAAATGCAACACACTTACACGGTGGTTATTACTGTTTTTCAGGGCAATGCTCCATGTCATACGTCCAAAAAGGTAACGTCATATTCATCTACGTTCACTATATTTGCTTTATATTTACATTTAGACAGTAGAGGGCTAAAATCCAAAAAGTTATCTTTCACTCAATGCCACCTAACAGCCGGATATCAATGTTATTGAAAATGTTTTCAGTATGCTAAAGCGTAACATCAATAAGCATACTGAAATTGAGGATTTATGTAAACGTATTCGATTTGTTGTTCAATATGAAATGAAACAAGAATATATCAACACTCTTATCGATAGCATTCCAAAACGCCTGGATCAGGTTGTTCAAAAGAAAGGCGATCACATGGATTATTGAATTTTTTGAACTTTCTAATGTTTTTAATCATTTCGTAACTGAAAAAATTGCATGTAATCCGTATTTTTGTTAATAGTTGTCTTTATTAATCATGTTAATCATTTTACTCCATTTTCGATTTTTCACCAGTTGATATTTTAAACAATTTTTTTACTTATGATATATATGTATATATAATTACAGTTTTTTTCAATTAATATATAGTATTGTGTATTTTATAATCGAAGTGACGTTTCTCTGGTGTGCTATGTAGTTGCTACAGAGGTTTTAGTTAAATAATCAGTTTTTTGCAGTAATTGTTGTGAGAGTTGTATATATATATATATATATATATATATATATATATATATATATATATGTATATATACATACATTTTAATAATATTGTAATCGTTAACAGAAACAAACAGCATTCGTTTTCAAACAGCTACCTTACCACTCTATGAAATGTATTTACATCAATATTAACAACAACAATAGTTACCCCTCATTGACTAATAAATATTACAAATAGCATAAACAATAAAAACAAGACGCATGCCACAAAATAAACACAAAAGAAAGTTGTGTACAATATTATTTACCGCTCCTACCTCGTGAACAATTTTCTGATATCGATTATGGAAATCAGGCATAAAATCCAACAACGGATCTTCTCCCTTTCGATACTTAATTGACCAACCAGAAGCAGTAGAATAATTTTGACTATAATCAATCAAATGTTGAACCAATCGATTTAATTTTCCCATCCATTTGGATATGCCTCGAAGCACTATTTTATTACAAACCAAAAAAGAAGTCATCGTCGTGATCATATGATTGGGAATGTAACCATTTGTTTTTATTATTTCTATATTCGTAAAGGATACCAAACAATTGCACCCTGAGTAATTAATATCGGTGACATATGTAGAACAGGAAAAAATTTCGCTGATAGACGGCATCATTTTAATAGCGCTACTGTCTACAAAAATGGACGAAGTCGCCATATTTATTATAAGGATGATTTCGTATAGTCCAATCGCTAAATATGGTTTACATATAACGTAAAATTCTTCTTGAGTACTTTGGTTGTTTACTTGCATTCATTAACAAGGACAAAATTTCAGTTATTACAGTGAGCATCCAATTTCTTATTCGTATCAGTATGAGTTCATAATACAACCCATGGAGGTACAAAATCACAAATAAATTTTCATAGGAAGTTGAGATTTTACACGGATTACTCAAATACACAATATTATTAGCATCCCAAACACAAGTAATTTCAAAGGAACTATTTAAAAGTAAAATAAGTGTTAATAAAATTTGAAAAACGTTCATACATTTATGCAGTCTCTGATTTTAACAATAATAATTACGTACATCTACGTGTTTAATATTTTGAACATTATTTGCTTTCCATAATTTCATCTAAACGTTTAAATCAGGCTTTTCCCAGGTTTTAACTTGATGTTGCAGAATTAGATTTTATATTATATAATAAACTTTCTTATTTAAAAAAATGTATTACATTAGCATCACATTTCAAAATAATTTTAAAAATTGCAATTGTTAGTGTTTATATAAATAAAAGATATTTATATTAAAAAAATTATAACATCTTTTTAAACCTGTAAACCAGAGCATTATTTTTGTTCAATGTTTCATGCTCTAAGACATCACGATCAAATTTGGAATTAAATAATATATTAAACATTTTGGCAAGTTTAATGATACCGAAAAGATTACTGATTACACTATATATTTATAGCTTTCTGCATTAATTTTTCCATTCATTTAAACAAGGATTAATCAAAATAAAACATATTTACACCAGAAATAATTTTTATTTCTATATTTCTATACTACGCAACACACTTTTGCAAATAAACCTTATATTTCTTAACGTGTTTACATGTGACACACATGACAAAATTTCACATATTATTATTTTATTTTACATTAGCAAAACCTTTATAAACGCTGTTACCAACCTCAAATTAACCAATTTTATTCTTCTCTAATTATATAAATCAGATATTTAAAAATATTTCTTTAAATATTAATGCTACATTCAACAATCATTAAAAGTTTATTTTGTAATGATAAAATTATTTTTTGTTTGATAGTTGATAATCTGTAGAGAGTCGTAATTCTTTTAAACTTACTCTTTAAATGTACACTTATTTTTAGTCTTTATTTTAAAGACATATCTATTTAAAACAAATAATTTAGTTAGGTTTACTAAATTTTTATTTGTTTTGTCACTTTTAATAACTATAAAAAACATTCAAATATGCTTCCCTTATTATGTAAACAAAATTTTATTAAATTAATAAAACAAGGTATTATTTTAAACTACCAATCCTTCTTGTTTCTTTCTTTTTAACATAAATTAATCTTATCTGGCACATCTTTCTATATTTATGTGCACACTCGTATTTAAATAAAGAAATTATCGTTATGTTTAAAGTCTTAGTTGCATAATCATTTAACATAGTTTCTTTAACTTTTATATAAATTTCAATTATAATTGACGTCCATTTCTCATTTGAATACTATTAATTCAACAACCCCAAAATCATGAATACTTTCGTTCTGTAAAATATTAATTAATTGTAATTAATAAGGATGTAAATTATTGCAAAAGAATTCACCAAAAAATTTTCTTACACTCAATTAAAATTAAAATAAAACTGGCATCTATTGACAGCTGCGCGTACTCCGATTGTATAGATATAACTAGAATGGTACAAACAGTTACCATTTGTACATTAGTCTCACAACCAGAAACATTATTTAATATTCATTAAACCTCTCTAATTGCCTACACAATAAAAGCATTTCTTTTAAAACATTACCATCATTTTCACACCATTGTCTAGACCGGTGGGGTCCGACGTTTGCTAGCATCGTCAAACGAACCAAATCTTTCCCATGACGTTTGACAACATCCGTGGGATCAACACCATTCAATTTGGATTTGCTCATTTTGTCCCAATACACTTTCAGTTCGTTGCCACTACTTGCATAAACCCATTTAACTACAGAAAAAAAAATATATAACATATTTTTTCATTTTATAAATAAAGCTACTTATATATAATTAAGTAGTCTAAAATATAATAAAACCTCTATACAAAATACATTCCATCAACATACGTTGACTCGATTCAGAAATTTCCTTTGCATCATGTCCAGCTACAAATTGACCAGTTTTAGGATCGATAAATGTTTGACTCATAACCAGACCAATTGGCAAAAATCGTTTAAATGGTTCGCGACATGGCAACAAATTCAAATCGTACAAAAAGTGAGCAATAAATCGTGCATAATACAAATGACGAATCGCTAAGTGAATGATTGTAATACAAATAAATATTGTTAAATATTTAGAATAATAAAAAATTCAATTATAAATAACAATACAACTATCAATAACAAATACTATGAATACTATTATTGGTTTTTTGAAAAGGATCTGGATTAACAAAATTAATCCAAAGCATTTCTTTGCCAAAATAAGGTTATGTATTGGCAGAGAATATTTATGACAAAATAAGAATTTACAAAAGTTAAAATGACACAAAAATTTAAAAAATCTCTTATTCAAAGTATCTGCATATCTGAACATATCTTTAAATACCTTGAATATATAATTGTACTCCATTGGAATATATATATATATATACAGGGTCTAAAATGGTACTTGTCAGTAAACTCTTAGTTTTCAATTTTTGCTGTTTTAACTTCAGAAAAAAATAAATCTAAATTAATTTGTTATCTCCAATTATTTTTTAGTAAAAATAAATATTAAGAATTTAAAATAATGTAAAATATGTAATAAGTGCTTTATATTTATTTAAAGACGCTGAGTCGGCAAAAATAGCATATTTTAAAAACAACGCTCATATAAACGTGGATAATAAGTTGAATATATATAATTTTTATAATAATTGGTCGATTATTAATTTGTGTGCTTAATTTTATTAAAAATAAACAACGTTTAATAGGTAAAATTTATACATTCAACTTTGATCCAGTTGTACCGTCATAATACTAATTAAAATTAAAATTTAATTACTTAAAAATATATTTAAAAAATTATTTATTATTTTTTTTAAATAAATTTTTTTTTGGTAATTTAAAAAAAATTTTAAATTATAATTGACCTTGAGAATCAGATTAATTCCCTTATCTGTTTTCGTTCTGTAAAATGAATACCAACGATAGAAAAGATTACCATCTTAATGACAATGAACACCATGTTATAAAAAAATTAAAAAACTATGGATTTTTGTCTAAACAACTAGCGGAATTGTATAGAGTAAGTCTTACAACAATTTATCGTGTTTTGAATGGACAAAAACCAAGAAACTATGATTATGTTGGAAGAAAAAGAAAAACAAGTAAGACCGATGATCGAAAAATTTTAATGAAATAAAAAAAATTACAAGCCTATTTCGAATATTGTAAAAAATAATTTACATGAATTTAGTTATTCGATGGTGAGAAGCCGTGCAAGAGAATTTGGTTTAACACGTGAATCGCCAATAGTTAAACCATTTATTAATAAAAAACAAAAAGAATGTAGATTTATGTTTTATAACAAGTGGATTGAACGAAGATTGTCTTATTGGCGTTCTGTATATTTTGCTGATGAAACAATAGTTCGAGATGAACCATTTGGATACAAAAATAAATTACTACGCGGGCCTAATTTTCAAAAACATTTACTTCCGGTAGTTAGAAAAAAAGCCCACCCTCAACAAGTGATGTGTTGGTTTGGTATTAAGTATAATAAACCTGTTAAATGGAAAATTATATCCGGTACCTTAGATAGTGAAAAATGTTTTTCATTAATGAAGGAAGTTTTTTATAATGAAATGCAACACAGTCATACCAGGCTTACTAATGTTCTTCAAGACAATGCTCCATGTCATACGTCCAAGAAGGTAACGTCATATTTATCTAAGTTCACTATATTTGCTTTATATTTACATTTAAACAGTAGAGGGCTAAAATCGAAAAAACTATCTTTCACTCAATTGCCACCTAACAGTCCGGATATCAATGTTATTAAAACTTTCTTCAGTATGATAAAGCGCAACATCAATAAGCATACTGAAATTGAGGATTTGTGTGATCGTATTCAGTTTGTTGTTCAATATGAGATGAAACAAGAATATATCAACAATGTCATCGACAGCATTCCAAACCGCCTTGATCAAGTGGTTAAAAAGAAAGGCGATCACATTAATAATTAAACATTTTGTTCTTTATTATTCAATCAATCAATTGGTAACTGAAAATATTCCATGTGTTCTGTTTTTTTTTCATATTTGACGTTATATTTTAAATTAGTAATTTTACCCGATTTGTAATTTTGAACAAGTTTAACTTTTATGCAATTATTTTTTATATTAACAGTAGATATTAACAAAATTGTAATTGTATTTTACTTATTATATAATATTGTATATAACATGATTAAACTGAGTTCTTTTTTTGAGTTATGTGATTGCTACAGATGTTTTACTTTAATAACTACATTTTTAACACTAATTAGCTTAGGAGTTGTATATATATATATATATATATATATATATATATATATATATATATATATATATATATAGGGAGCGATACATTTGCGTATTCATATAAAAAAAGTTTTATTTTTGTCTTTAGAATAAATTATTTATCATTTTAAAAATAAATAAAAAAATTGCATTCTATAAAACTTGTTTGGTAAATAAAAGTTATTTTTTTAATTTACTATAATAAAAACAATGACTGATTTCAATATTCAAACTGAAATTATTTCGCAATGAGAAATTTAAATTGTTTTAATTTTCAATATATCTATTAAATTAATAATAAAAAAATTTATAATTTTTAGATTATTTCTTTGAAAATAAATATTATTTTTTCGAAAAATATATGCCTCATATAAACAAAGAATTTTGCACCAAACATTTAATTGGTCAAAGGAAAACAATTTAATAATAATTTAATATAAATAATTTTAAAAATCCTTTGTTTGATAATAATTGGTACAATAAAAATATCTAATTTAATGAATAAGGTCAATGTGGCCAGTTTGAAAATTTTGGTAAATTTAGTGGATTACGCTACATTTTTCTTAGCCAATGACATTAAATTAGGTCAAATTTTACGTTAAAAACGGAGTAATGTTTAGCAAATCTTGAAAATTCGTAAAATAAAGGTGTTTATTGTGTAGAAAATTTTTGTAAATAAAACATCTAACCAATTATACATAAATGGACTTAATGGTTCTACAAACGAAAAGTATGTTCATTTTATTATTATAAAATTAAATAGAAATTGAATAATAAAATTAAAACAAATAAACAAAGGAAATTTTGAAAAAAAATTATACCGGATTTTTAAAAACTGCATAAAATTGCGAAAAAAATTTTTTATTTGGGATATTTTATGTTCTGTTTAGCTGTATACAAAGATTCAGATTAATGGAGTTTACCAAATAGTATGAAAATTATCTTAAATGATTTTAGAAGAAGATGGAACTGAAAAAGTGTGTGCTGTTATTAACGGATTTCGCACTCAACATTCCAAAATCAAGTGTATTTTGCTAAAGGTTTCAATTTTTTTGCAAAATAAGTTGCTTTCGTGTGTTATCTACATAGATAAGGTGCTATTAAGTGTTTGAAGTTACAAAAAGGATTCCGTACAAACCAAATCTAAAACAGTAAGAAATTAATGAATTTTTCATCATAATTTTAGCAAGATGTCTCAAAGGATTTAAAACATGTTTAAAATAATGCTCCGGTGTATGTTAACAAAATGGTAATTTGTTTTTCACTATAATTTACAGTTTACTATCTGTTTGACCTATTTAGACTGTAAAAACCTTGTTAAACAAAAAACGGACCTTTCTACATTTGATCCTCAACATCCCGGAATTAAGCGTTATTAATTTTATGTTTAGTTTTTTTAAGGGGTAGGTTAACAAGTTGTAAAATAACGTATTACTTATAGAGAATATTGTGTGTTATGAAAAATCCAGTTTCAAAGGATTTTATTGGTACCTTGATGGACTGAAATTGAAAATGGCTGGCAGAAGTTATAAAATACAGTGAATATTCCCCCAAATTGTTGACATTATACAGTTTCTAACTTTTTCTTTACATATTCATGTATTTTAGTTAATAAAGTTATTTATTTAACGACTTAAGTGCTTTTTATTTAAGTTTTAGTAAATGGTGGTATTATGCTTTATTGCAAGAATATATGTTGTATAATTAGAAATTATTTTTGCGAATATTACTTCATGTGTATTGTTAAAGTATTATCTTAGGTATGTATTAGTAAAAGTTAAATATGTCTAAGATAAGTAACTAGAGCAGGATGCTACAAAGTATCACAGTGCTTCCATTTTCGCACGTCGATGGTCATAAATTGTATATATATAGTCATAAATTGTATATATATATATATATATATGAAAAAAATATAAGCATAATTGTACATATATTTATTTTCCTTTTTAACGCAATAAATAATAAAAATTCATTTTAACATATTTATGTTATTATCATTAAAATCTAATTAAAAAAATGCTTCTCTTATGCAACGTACTAAAGCTTAATGTAATAATAATAATAATAAATAAATAAACAAAGTAAAAAACAAACCATGTTCGATGCCGCCAACATAAATATCGACGGGCAAAAATGGATCAACGCGATTGCGATCAAATATAGCCTGGTCATTGTGTGGATCCAAATAGCGTAAAAAGTACCAAGACGAATCGACAAATGTGTCCATTGTATCTGTTTCGCGATTGGCCAATTTACCACATCTGCAATGGGACACAA
This sequence comes from Cardicola forsteri, assembly GCA_025895645.1. Taxonomy (NCBI): domain Eukaryota; kingdom Metazoa; phylum Platyhelminthes; class Trematoda; order Strigeidida; family Aporocotylidae; genus Cardicola; species Cardicola forsteri. Next base: position 55,846 of record JAKXYG010000618.1, on the reverse strand, counting down.
AATAGCAATAATTATGATAACACAAAATCAACATCGTGCTGCTTCACGAAAATCAACCACCAAAATTGGCTACATGTCAATTGTTAACCATCATTAAATTTTGGATTAGAAATTGGACGGTATTATCCACATCCTTCCAGTTGCAATAACAACATTGAGACAACTCCGGTGCAGAAACGAATGTCATTGCAAAAGAAAACAGATACAAAAAATTTCACATTTAGTAGTATCCACAATATCCAATTGCAGCTCAATTAAAAATTGACCAATCACAACCAACTTCCACATCCAATAACATTTACTCAAATATCGACCAAATAAAAATTTAATGACGTACAACATGTGCCCTTTTATCCCTAATTAATTTTTAAAGCAAAAGGATTTTGTAATAATAATAATAATAATAATACTAATTTTAGCTTTTAATATTTCTGTAAACAATTTTTTAAATAAAACCAACTAGAAACCAAAAAGTAAAGAAAAATACAAATTCATTCACATTATTTTGTAACCGAGTTCACTCACTTATTTCCGTTAGTGACATAGTTACCTCTTCGTCATTTACCATATCTATACGGCATATAAACCGATCGACTTCAATGGTTTGATAAGCGTTATGAAAGTAGAAAAATAACCAAGACACTTGGCTGGTAGACGGCATCTTTGTGGCGTCGCCAGTGTTCGCAAAAATTTACGAGACTGCCTGATTTTGTGTCAGGGTTATCTCTCTTAACCCAATAGCTACATATGTATTGTATGAGTATACCTTAAAATACCTTTTACGTACCCTGGATGTATGTTTGCACTACCCGTTCAAGCGGGAACCCAGTTATACCGCTGTGCACTCGTTTCCTGTTGTTATTAGTCTATATGCTTGTGGGCAACTAGTCCAGGATGCACCACGTAAGGGATGCGCATATAAACATTGGTCTGTAATTGTGCCAACAATAAAACTTTAATTTGAAAGAATTGCAAAACATTAATTGCATAAATTACTTTGGACAAGCAGTTTGACGCCATTCCAAATTATCTTTCAATGGAGAATCGCCTCTTTTAATTGTCCCAGTGTTCAACGGTGGTAAGACGACAGGCAGTTGGTCTTCGGGTACGGGAACTGTCTACAGTTATAGAACAATGTAAATACAGAGTCCAATAATCTGAACGAATGAGTTAACAAAACTGATTGACAATCACAAAATCAATCATAATCTTATAATTTCAGACAAAATGACCTATCCAAATAATAAATTTTATGTAATTGTAACTAATTTTCATTGTAATTAATGACGTGATCACTGCTTTATTATTTCTACAATTGTACAATAGATCAAACTATTGACTTTAATGGTTTCATAAGCGTGACGGTAACCCTAATACAATTCAAATGCCCCCAAAATGTTGTCTCAATTATTTCCTTTAGCCTCATGACTACACATAGTACACATATGCCTTCAAATATCTTTTAAGTACCTTGGATATACGCTTACATCCATGTGTTAAGATGAAATCCCAGTTATAGCGCTGTAAAGTCGGATTCTGATCATTTCAGACTAGATCTAGGATTTACCACATGGAGGTATAAAAACAGGATTATTACCGTAATTGGAAATTGAGACTTAACAAGAATTACTTGTAGTTTCAAAATCATTAGTATTTTTGAAAAAAATACATCAAGCGTACTTTTTATTTCAAGCACAATATTGGAACAAAATATCTATTAAAAATTTCTTTTAAATATACACAAAACATACCCCACACGATTCGCAGTAAACAATAGGAATTGGAGTGCCCCAATAACGCTGTCTAGATATAAGCCAATCTGTACGAGAATCATTGCACAAAAAGCCGCCTCGACCAGAAAACTAAAATTGGAAAAGTTTATTATTTACAGTAGATGCGCAGACCGCTGTCACTAAAACCTACAACAACTTATCATTTTTATTTAAATTGAAAGTTACTTAGACGTTTTCCAATAAAATCAATATTTTACAACAACCTACACTTCTATTAATTGCAATTAATTGACAATCCAAATAATTTATAAGCCAAAAATATCAACATTTGGGGGGCTGTTGAATAAATAATATTTAATATTTAAGAGCAAATCCTATTAACTATCGCTGATGTGGCAATTTTTGCAGCTATACAAAGTAAACTGATGCCTCTGTAGTTGGCAGGTATTTTCCAATCTCCCTTCTTGTGAACGGGAACAAAAGTAAACTGATGCTAATCTTCAGGGCACTACTCAGTTGTCGAGATATCCGTTTTGATGCCATAGAGGTCTTTAGTGAGCCGCGAGGGGCCGTATTTGAAGACATATGGAGGAATTCCGTCAAATCCGGCGGCTTTCCTAGCTCTGAGTTTACTGCATGTGTGCATAATATCATCGACAGTTGGAGGTTCTACGGAGATTGGATAAATTGCCGGAGGAACTGTGTCAAGATTGGATTCATCTTGCAGCCAGCCTGTTGTGATTTCAGGATGGTTTAAAATCTGGTTAAAGTGAAGTAACCAGTCTTCGTTTGAAATGCCAGACGATCCAACTTTAACTTTGTTACCACGGCAGAATTGTTCTTGTATATTTTCCCGCTGTTGTTATGGCGAGCAGAAACCTCTAGCTCATCTGCTACAAAATCCCAGTGTCTTTGTTCATCCTCCTCATAACTTTTTCGAAATTCCGCACGCAATGATCTTGCTTCGCTTTTTCTCGTAGATATCTTTGCTTGTGTATAAAGATATCGAGAATTGGCGGACAACCAGTTTGGTCGTTTGAAGTTGGTTAAATGGGGAGCACCAAACTAACTAAATCGATCTTTCGTTTCAAAATGTTCCATGGTCGATTTATTCCCATACTGCAACTTGGAACAGCTGGAGCTAACAAATAGGCTTTGGAGAACTTGTCAGCATAATCACTGCGTGTCAGTAGAGAATAATCCGGAGTATGAGTTTCAGGGCTAGCCTTTGTCACTCTGAGACGTAGACGAAGTGAACATGAAACAAGCGAATGATCGGTGTCATTCTCGCTTCCTGTTCGGCAACCTCTGTATGCGCGGGAATTCTTAATTGCACTGAACCAGTGTTTACTAACCAGAACGTAATCAATTTGGGAAGAGTATCTACTACAACTTGAACGAAATGTTTCGCGGGGTTTTGAAAAAATGTGCTCGTGAGAACCATATTGCACCTAGCAGCAAATTCACTTAATTTTCTTCCGTTCTCACATTGTTCGCGCGACTTTGTCCAAGGGCCAATCCAGGGACGGTTGACATTGTACCTGCAAAATCTGCCATTAAAATCTCCTCCAATAACGATCATTTGCAATGAGATTTTGAGCCGGGAGTATAAATCTTCTAGTTGCTCGTAAAATTTATCTATTTCTTTTTCACTATAATTATTGGTTGGAGCATAAGCATTGATGACGGCCATTGAGTAATTGGATACCTTAAAGCGCGCAAACGCTAATCGTGCTCAAATGAGCACGCAGTTTTAATCAATTACATACATTTAAAATAATTCTATATACACTATCAACCTGTAAACGAAATAATAACTCTATTATCACCAAAATAAAATTAGAATTATTTATTGTATAGACATTATTGGAAAAGTATTGAAACCTTTTTAATGCATCATTAGAAAAGAAATCTGTTGGTTTTAATTTTAGAAAAAAATCTTGGAAAGCTTTAGCAGCATCTTAAGATATGAAATATCATGTAGATTTTCTAGGCATAAAAATTATCTAATATGCCTGTGATATAGAGCTTACATATGCGTGTTGTGTCAAATACAAGTCTTAATATGTGTATTTTTTAATTTTTTTGCAATGTAAATTTATTTTAAATGTATACTTTTAATGCTGACAACTTATTGTTTCTTAAAACAATATTGTAAAATTGAGTACGGGAAATCGTCAAAATACAATCTATTGAGTAATAATTTAAGTAGGACTAATTGTAATAACACTAACCAAACATCTAAATGTGATGCGTTTTAAAGGTAGAATAAATTGAAGCAGGGACCGTGCGCATACCAATATATCAAACTTTCTACTTTGGAAGAATATTAAGGGATGCTAATGATCTGAGGATTTGAGTAATGCTTATAAAGTCTCAATTTCCAATAATGGTGATATTCCTGACTGTTAGTCCTCCACGTGGTGCATCCTGGACTAGGTGCCCCCAGGCATCTAGACTAATAACAGCAGGGTCCGAGTGCACAGCGGTATAACTGGACTTCCGCTACGGCGGGTGGGTGCGAACATACACCCAGGATACTTAAAAGGTATCTAAAGGTATACGTATATCATATGTAGCCCTTGGGCTAAGGGAGATAACCCTGACAAAAAATCAGGCGGCCTCGTCAATCTTTGCGAACAGTGGCGACGTCACAAGGATGCCGTCTACCAGCCAAGAAACTTTGTTATTCTTCTACGTTTGTTTTACGCTTATCAAGCCACCGAAATCGATCGTTTGTTATGTCGTATAAATAGGGGGAATAATGAAGAGATGACGTCACGTCACCAACCAAAATGAATGAAAATGAAATGAATGAAGATTCTTAAAAGGTAACTTAAACTACACTAACAATATGCATGCAATTAGTAGCTGACAAAAATTCAGTTTTTATAATAACTGGAGCGATCTAGTTAACTATTGTAAACATTACTGTCATTAAAAAGACCACCTATCACTGGAGAAACATATTTTGTATACATTCATTCCTCAAAATAATTATCATCTCCTTTGCAATTTATTATTTTTTTTAAATACATACTTTTAATAAATCCATTGCTTTTTCGACGGAATTGATTAGGTTCATGTCGTGAAGCTATACATAAATAAAGTGCAAAAATATAATAAGCGAACATAAAAAGAAAAAAAACCGTTAACCAATGTATATCTGATCATAATTTACCAACATCTTAATAAAGGAATTCGGGATAAAAACAAGGGACATAATAATTGTTGGATAATTGAGTGTAGTTAATTATACAAAATAATTAATCTATTCAATATATTGTGCTAGCGTTATACAGTGACTAAATTACTGGATTTATATTTAAGTAAAAGAAAGGCTTAAATCCCAGTACCAACACAAAATTCATACTACTAATTAACCTAATGGCCATCCGCTATTAAATATTTCTACAATAGAAATACTTCTAATGATTTAAGTCACCTTAATAAAGTCGAAATTTCCAATGACGGTGATATTTCTGACCGTCACATCCACGTAGGACAACTGAACTAGGTTCACTTAAACACCTTCAACTTCACGATCTTCCATCATTGGTATCGGGACAACGAAAATTACACTGGTTTGGACACGTTCTTAGAAATCCTAATGCAATCGCACGTATCGTAACCTTGACTTGTCCAAATATCGACTGCAAAAAGAGGGAAGGTGGTTAGGAACGTACTTGGACAGATGCTGTTCGGGATGACCTTCACACTATCTTCTACTGACTTATCCCTACACGCTTCTGAAAACCGTGAATAATAGAGAGGGATTGTTCGAGATGCTGTGCAAACTTGGAATTAATGAAGATGTGGTTTTGCCACTAACTTTTGTTGTTGTCAGACTAAAACAACACGGACTGAGTGAAAAACGCTATACTTAAACTTCCGTTTTCTTAGATGGATGCAAGCATGAAACCAGAATACTGAAAACGTATCTTAAGCTTTACGTATATCATATGTAACTGTTAAGTTAGGGCAGATAACCCTAGAAAATATCGACCGACTGCATCATATTTTGTAAACAGTGGCACCATCACAAGAATACCGTCTATTAACCAAATAAATAATTATTCTCGTACGTCCGTTATGCTTACAAAGCCATCAAAATCAATTGCTTTGAATATAGAAATAAGAGATAATTGAGTCACCAAACACAAATTAATGAAATTTCTAGTAAAACATTATTATTATTTATAATCACAATCAACAACTATTCACAAGATATTAATAAAACATAATCCGAAACAAAAAATATAAAAATGTAAACAGAATAAATGGAGACGAACAATGTAACACAATAAAATAGTAATGTAAACAACAATAACTCAGTCTTAATTGGCTGCTATGCCATTAATTCTGGTGTTAGCTTACAGATTAACTGTTCAAAAACGAAAGTGATGTGCACAATGTCAAACGAAAATTAGTGGACAATATACTGATACCGTTGATTAATATCTGGGAAGCATCATTGGTAAATATGGAAAAATCGAAGATTATGTTAAAAGCAAACTTGGAAAGACAATGTTAGTCTTCCATAGGCTCAAATCAATATGATCATGTTCATCCATCCACCTGAAGACAAAACTTCGTCTGTATGCATCAATAATCATTCCTACTGCAAGATATAAGGGGTGTCACGTGAAAGTGAACAGGCAATATCAATAAGATGGATGTTTTTCATCGCCGATGTTTTAGAAGTATTTTAAAGATTACCTGGCATGATCACATTTCAAATAATGATATTATAAGACCTGATTCTCGTTTACTACATGACATCATTACAATTAAGCGAAGAAAATTACTTGGTCAAATTCTACATTTATCGCTCGAAACACCAGCAAGAACGGTTTTGGAATCGACAATTAATAATATAAAAAAAGTCGGTACACCACAGAAAAATTAGGTAAGAATCATTCAGGAAGATCTAATTAAAATGAATATTTGATAAAATCAAACAAAATGTTTGGTAAAATGTTCGAATATACAAAAACATTTTGTTGTCCTATCTTCTTTTTGAATTATGTTACTTTATTAATTTTTTTTTACTGTAACTGTTATCATAATACCCATGCTTATTTTTAAAGCAACATGGTTTTGTAAAAATAAGATGCCAACAACATGTTGAACACCAATTCCTTCATTATGTTCAACCAATATCGTTATGTATGCATTCTAACGTATTTATCTATTATCAAGGAACTATTAATCAAAACACCACATTATCCAAAATTCCTTACTTCAGCAACTGGACTGGCAATAATGCAATTTTCCAACTGTGATACACTGCATTCCGACAAATTGAACAACTTAGGCAAATCGCCTTGCAATGTATACAATTTTCCAGATGGAATAGACAAATCAAGATCACTTTCAATAAAATCGGGCACGCTTTGGTCGAAAGTAAAATCTACCGAATAAGATAAGCATCTTACTTGTTACTTTGGCACCAACATTAATAACACTTGAGTTGCATTTTAAAATAATACTTTGAAATTAAGAAACGCATTTTACAATTTATAAGTTCACTTCTACTTCTGTCAATATTTTTTTGTAATTTATAACGCTAAATGTACTTTTAGTCAAATATTTAAACTTATTGTTATATATATATATATATATATATATATATATATATGTAATTTAAACTTACGCAATTCGTCAGGAAATGCTTGATTATAATAATCCTGCGATGTATGTTTACGAACCATAGGTATTAGCCTACCAGTAAAAGGATGTTGGGCAAACAAGCCCAATACTTCAGGCCAAGGCGAAACAAAACTAGTGGATACAATACTTAGTTGAGTTTTACTGTTACAAATTGATCTGTTCGAATGTAGAATAAGTTTTTGACTATAATTCAAACCTCGTTTGTGTTCGGGCTGCAAAAGGTACATACTTTTAAAATAAAACTAAGAAACACAATGCAGATAAATAACAACGCTACTATTTATTATTTTCTTAAATGTTTATTACTTTAAATGTTCTACAAGAAACATCTTTCAGTAGTGCACATTTTAGCGAAACCAAACGTGGGTCCACATTTTAGTGCCGGTGGTAGCGCAGTGAATCGATAGACGCTAAATTCAACATTTTAGCGTTTAAATCTCATTGTTTGCTTGGTCTCTAAGGTAGAATAAACAACCCCTAAAAATATTTACGACCAATGTGTGGTTGGTGATATAATCACCTCTTCAACATTTCTTTTATTTGTACGCGTATTAAACGATTGATTTCGATAGCTTGATAAGCGTAACAAAATCAGAAGAATAACAAAGTTTCTTGGCTATTAGACGACATCCTTGTGACGGCGCCACTGTTTGCAAAGATTGACGAGGCCGCCTCATTTTTGTCAGGATTATCTCCTCTAGCCTAACGGCTACACATACCTTAATATACGTTTTATGTACCCCAGGTATATGTATATGCTTGCATCCATTTGACGAAGTGAAAGCTCAGTTACGCTGCTGTGCATTCGGCCCCTGCTATTATCAGTCTAGATGCCTAATTCATAATTCCGATTTACATAATTTTTGCCATTTGATTTATAATCAATGCATGTTCTCAATTTCATTAAAGAAAACTATGACTATTATCTAAAACTTACATTTATTGAACAGAATATTAGTATTTTGATTAGTTCATAATAATAAAAAACCCTTTTCTTCAAAATGATACATATAAAATTAATAGATCAATTATTTTTTGGATTATAATTTTTATTTAAATTATATATATATATATATATATATATATATATACATATATATATTAACATTATGTTTCAACGTAACATTATTTTAATTACAATTTTGCAAACAGTGGCGCAGTCACAAGGATGCCGTCTATTAACTACGTTTGTTACGTTTATCAAGTTATCAAAGTCGGTCGTTTAATATACCATATAAATATGGAAAATAATGAAGTCACTACGTCACCAACGAAAATTAATATATTGTTAAAACCGTGTCAAAGAATTTTACGTGCTCAAGTATAAAAAATAAAATAATATTAAAGCATTTTAATGCATAAAAAGATTTACTTATTTACAGACTGAGACCACCTGAATTTTTATCAAAGTTATCCCTCTTAGCCCAAGGGTTACATATACATCTATGTACGTTTATGGCTACCATTCCTTTTCTTCCAATTGACATTTTAGCAAGCCAAAGTTACGGTACGTGAGATTGCATCATAACGTGTCCAAACCAGCGCTATCTTCGTTGTCGCGACGCCAATAAAGGAATAATAGTGAACTGGGCGGTCATCTCGAATTTAAAAGATGCTAATCTATTTCATCTAATATCTTGATGTAAAGTGGGTGTTGTGTCAAATGTATCTGAGACATTTTGTTTCAAATTTGTTAACCTTTGTGATTTCTGACCTAGTAAGATTCCAGGTTTCAGCTGCTGTGTGAACAAATGAAGAGAAGATGTTCATCTTGTTTGCATTAATGTTTTTCGTTTCTAAAGTGGATTGACAAGTTTTTCAAAAGCAGCAACAGCCAAACAAATTGAACGATTTACTTCATCAGATGAACCACCGTCAGAAGTAATTGAAGAGCCCATAAATATAAATTGCTATACATTGGAGAGCACAACATTATTTAATACAATCCTCACATCAGGAGCTTCTGACGACATAATAACTGATTTTTTTAGGTTGATCTACAGATAATATTTATTGAAAACTTCCACAAATAAATCCAATTCATGCTGGAGCTGAGCTTCGTTTTCAGCTAAAAAACGGCATCGTCAGCGTATTCCAAGTAGGTGAAGGACCTTGTACCAACAAACACCTGTTTGTACAGAAACCTTGGAAATAGCATCAATTGCATAACTGAATAAATGCGAAGCAGCCACACAGCCTTCACCAACACAACAGCAAATTCCAAACGGCTTTATCATAGATCTGTTGCAAATGCGGATTGCAGTAGTTGAGTTCTTTTAAGAGATTCACAATTTTCAATAGGGTTTCGTCACATAACATAGCTACCTAAAGTCGTTTTCGGTTCAGCGAATAATGTTACTTGATGTGTATTGCTAAAGTATTATCTTAGGTATGTATTAGTAAGAGTTAAATATGTCTAAGATAATTAACTAAAGCAGGATTACAGTGCTTCCATTTTCGCACATCAACCATCATAAATTGTAGTCTATAAACGCTACGTACGTAGAACGCTAAAACTTTGCCCGAAATTCCAGAATACGCCGAAGTGTACCAAAATGATCAACATATACCAAATCGGGACAAAAACCAGTCTGGTTGGAACATGCGATCTTCTCCCTCTCCGATCAACTATAGCTGGTGTGGCAATTTTGGCAGCTATGCAAAGTAAACTGATTTCCCTGTAGTTAGCAGGTACTTGCCAATCTTCTTTCTTGTAAAAAAGGAACAATAGTAGCACGATGCCAGTCTTCAAGGCATTGCTCAGTTGTCCAAAAATCCGTTATAATGCCATAGAGGTCTTCAATAAGCCACGAGAGACTGCATTTGATATATGGCGGAATTCCGTCAAAACCGGTAGCTTTTCTACTTTCGAGTTTTCTGCAAATGGACATAATGTCAACAATGGTGGGGTTCTACAGAGATTGAACAAATAACCGAAAGAGCCGTGTCAAGCACGGATTAGTCTGGCAGCCATCATGTGATTTCAGAATATCTTAAAGTCTGATTAAAGTTAAGTAACTACTCTTCATTCAAAATGCCAGACGATCCAACTTCAACTTTGTTGCCACGACATAGCTGATCTAATTTCTTCTTCCCAATTAACATCTGCATTATTCCTCCCATCACTTTATCCCCAGGATTAGCATTTCTACGTTTTAAAGTATTCAAGTATACAATGACCGTGAACAATGCTTATGCTTCCACTAATAATCACTGCCAAAATAAATTGGTGAGTTTTATGAACAACTTAAAGATCTACGTTCTCTCATTAAGATCTCGTCACAAATCGTTGTTATTGAAGGAAATTTTAATGTTAGAGTTAACAAGGATGATGTCAATCAACCCTGTTTTGGCCCTTGGACAAAATCGCACGAACAATGTGAGAACAGAAGGTTAATTGAATTCGCGGTAAGGTGCAATACGGTTCTCACGAACACATTATTCCAACACCCTGTAAAACATTTGACAATATTTCATTCAAGTTTTTATAGATATTTCTCCCAAATAGATTACGTTTTGGCTAGCAAACGTTGATTTAGTGCAATCAAAAACTCCCACGCTTACAAAAACTGTCGAATGGGAATTAAAAATAACTCTGATCATTCACTTGTTTCGTGTTCGTTTCAGCTACTTCTAAAAGTTGTTAAGACTAAATCCCGTATTCCTGCTCTGAATTACTTCCTACTCACATACAACTATGCTACCAAGTTTCCCAAAGCATATTTAGCAGCTTCAGATGGTCTCCTGAACTATAATATGGGAATAAATCAGTCTTGGAACACTCAAATAAAAGATTGTTACAACTAGTTTGGTGCTTTCCCGTTTAATTAACTTCAAAGGCCCAAACTGATTGTCCACCAAGTCTCGCAAGTTTCATACACAAAATAAGAAAAAATAAGGCAGGAAATTGCATGTGGAATTTAAAAAAAGTTATGAAGAGGATAAGCAAAAACATATGGATTCTGCATTAGATGATCTATTGGTTTCTACCTGCCATAACAATCATGGATATTATATATATATATATATATATATATATATATATATATATATATATATATATTTAATCCAATTAAGATACACATAAAATCTGCACATAGATAAATTGCATAAATATTAATATTTAATTCAACATCAAAATATCACATTGTTCGACAGAAAAGAATAATACAGAATACAAATAACAGTTTGCCTTAATTACTACAATATTGACTAAATTACTCTATCTAGTGATTACTGTAATACAGCATATATAATAAACTGTATTTTCATCTTAATATCTTTAAGGACATACAATTAGGAAAAAAACAAAATCGGTTAATGTTAATATATATATATATATATATATATATATATATATATATATATATATATATATATATATATATATATATATATAACATTCATATCCAATAAATATATTTAATTATACCTACCAGTCTATATCGGTCAGAATAAAATATGCTATCAGAACCAACTTCAACGTAGCTTATTAAATCAGCAGCAGCTAAAGCAGGGTATTTTGTAAATACGACAAGATGTTCATTGAAGTTCAAACATGTTTTTCTCAAATGTACATCAGCATTAGTATTATTCACATTTTCTGACCATTTTAAATCAAATTCCATTTGAGTACCATTCATTTGACCCAACCAGCCACGTTGCATATTTACAACATCACGCCATTCATTACTTTCAATTTCATTGAGACCATCAAGTAGTGCCTAAAATGTAACCCAATTTTTTAAAAATACAAAGAATCAAAGCCAAATTGTTAAAAACCCAACCTAATTTAGAAAAATTAAATAATCCAGCGCACCTTTGAATAAAAGGAAGTTCTAAAATACCACTGTTTTAATAAAATTTTTTCAACCAATACGCCCGAACGCCACGAACGACCTTCACTGTCAACGAGTTCATCAGCCAGTACAGTTTGATCTTGCGGGTCCCAATTTACATAAGCCGAACGTTGATATGCCAAACCGGCATTAAAAAGTTGTAAAAACAACCACTGAGTCCATTTATAATACTGCGGATCACATGTACTTATTTCCCGAGACCAGTCAATATTGAGCAACATTGTTTGTTCTAATTGATGACGCATCAAATTAATATTGCTAAATATAAAGAAACAAAGTTTAAGAAACTTTAAATGCAAAATGTGTTAATCACAAGAAACAGGAAAAAATAAGTTGTAAGTTTACAATTGGTTTATTACTAGATTAATTTAACTGTCCCATCAATAATAAACTACTAAATAATAATACTGTAAGTCTGCATTGTTATAATACTGCCTTACTATCCATCTAAAAAAGGGAGAAAATAATCCCGGATAAGCTGCTGGGTACTTAGTCCTTGCTCCGTTTTGCTCTGCCCAAGATACACTACGTAGAATTATACTTAAAATCATTGCCGTCAATTAAACAAAATTTTAATAATTATTTAATTTCTTAAAATCATCATAACTTAAAATTATAAAAGCACATTCAATTACTTAAAACTAATGCACACTCCATTTTTAAAAAATAGACAAAACGCATTGCATGTATTTTTTAAATAAAAATCCATATATATATATATATATATATATATATATGTGTGTGTGTGTGTGTGTGTGTGTGTGTGTGTGTGTAAATTCAAAACTAACTTTCGCGTCCACCCATCAGGCGATTTATTTCGATCAATTGCTGCATTTTCAGCTGGTAGACCAAATGCATCCCACCCCATTGGCTGTAACGTATTACAACTGTTCATACATTTATATCGAGATAAAACATCAGAAACAGTATATACACGAAAGTGACCCATGTGAAGCTTTCCAGATGGATAAGGAAACATTGATAAAACGTATGATTTTTTAGATTTTAATTGTTCCTTAAATCGATAAAAGCATTGTATAAAACATACTGAGTTCAATAAATTTTCAAAAACCTTTATACGATGTATCCATTTCTCTTCTAATAATTTAAAATCTTTTAAACCGTCATAAGTCTAAAAAGAAAATTATTTAGAAAGCAAAAATACAGATAAATTTATGCGTGGTACAACACCTAATACAAATTTACTAGTACAATTACGCATTTTTATAAGCTTCATTTAAAAAATAATATCATTCTCCATGCATAGTCAATTATAATGCATAAATTTAACAAATATATTGTCAATCCTCATTAACGTGTATGCGACCTTCAATAAACCCAATTTATTTCTCGCGCAATTAACTCAAGGTGAGATATATAAATAAAAACAAAATAATTGTAAAATAATTTTAAAAATTTTAAATAAATGTTTATATTTTAAATTTTTACAATTAAATTTAAATTATAAATTAATAAAATAAACAAAGTTATTATGTGCTTTATAAATAATACATTTTTAAAACATGTAAATTTTAAATTATAAAATGATTAAATTAATTGTTTTATTTTATTTTGTTTTATTTTTAAAATTGACACTATCATGTTGTCCTAAGTTTTTCAAAATTTAAAATTCGGTTTGTCACAGTATACTTAACCGAAATACTTAATGCGTACTCTATCATTTATATTACATTAAAGCTACATTTTGTCTTAAATTAAATGCATGTATAATACATAAATGGAAATGTATTTTATTCATTTAGATAATCATCTTAGCATTAATAATATGAATGTTAGGTTGATTACCTAAGTATATTAAATACATTTCGATTAATGTTATAAAAACTAATAAAGTAAAAATTTTAAGCGATTGCATTAACTTCTTGTTAAATATAATCAGTTTAATATACAGTTATTACTATGAGTTTGAAAACTATTAATATTATTTTAAAACAATGAAAAAATTATTAGTTTCTTAGACAAAACATAAATAAATTTGTAAAGGACTAGCAAAAAATACCATTCTCCTAATTCACATTTTAGTAAACAATGGCAAATGATTATCCCCTGCTTATTTTCTGTAAAAATAAAATCTTAATTCATTTTAATAACATTTGTAACATTAAACAATTTTATTTATAATAGACCATCCTCTGTTCCAGTTTATATAAACATTGTTAATAGTAATACCACCATTAATATCAGATTTCACTGAGATCTCAACCCTAATTTCCTTTGATGTAACTAATTTTAATCAATTTTAATCTTGTGCGATCTAAAATATCGTCCTGCAATTTATTATTATAAATAATCTAATTAACACACCAATACATTTTACCAACAAAAAAAACACGACGCAACAATACTCACAAAATAATGGTCACAACAAGTGTACGGTACGTTAGCGTGACTTGTGCTATCTGATATATTGCATTATTTCTATAAACGACTATTACATTTGCTTTTGTTTTGTAATACAATTTTTTACTATATTTATATTTTTTTAATTTTTTTATTTTATAACTTATCAATATATTTGTGATAGAAGTAGGTGCTGTAAGAAAGTCAATGCCGGTATGCTCTGCTCTGGTTGTAACCTCTGGTTCCATGATGCTTGCACCGGTTTATCTGAAGAGAACTATTTTAAAATGGCAAAATTTTCAGATGACTTTGTATGTAAAAACTATCTCTTCATGAAAGACTGTTATCGTGATTCCAAATTATAGAATGACCCGAAAAATAATAAATCTCTTGCTAAATTGGAAGCTAAAATAGACAATCTAAGTAATACTATAAATGATTATATAAAATACTTTATACAACAGGAATCTATTACCAAATGGCTAAAATCATCTAAAGAAACGTCTAACTCATTTTCTCACCTGAACCAAGAGATTCAGAGCTTGAAATTCAACGTAGGGAAGCTCACAGATAACATGAAAAAAGTCGATAGCACAGCGCTTCGTTTATCTCAAGAAGAGATAATTGAAGCATTTAGAACTTTAATCGTTGATATTAAAAAGAACAACAACCTAATACTAAAAGGTGTGCTAAGTTCCAAAAATAATTTTTATGAATTAATTAGTTCCTTTACCAATAAGCTCTTTACTAGTCCCCCAGCGTTCAGAGCAGTTAGGCTTGCTTGTAAGAAAATTCTTCCATTCACTCCAATATTAATCAAGTTCTCAAGTCCAGATATAGCTTCATCCTTCCTGAGGCATGGCCAAAAATATCGAAAAATAATCCTTTTCTCAATATTTCTAGAGACCTTCCTCTATCGGAAAGGAAGAGATCAAAACCTGATATTACCCAAAGTATAATTTCAACAAAAATCTCATTTGTTAGTCTTTCCCCTCTTAAACTAACCACAATGGAGTCAACATCTATGATTCATTCCTGTAAGGATTTCCTTCTTTCACATCGAAGTGACTCCAAGCCTCTTCACATTCCATTCAGACGAACCCCTCCCCCAAATCGACCAAATCTCTCCTCTATAATCGTCATATATACAAATGCAAATAGCATACTTAATAAACTCACAGATCTTAAAGTACTAGTAGATACTAAGAGACCCCATGTTGCAGCAATTACTGAAACATGGATTGCACCTGATCAACTAAGTAGTAAACAAAATATTGAAGGTTATAACATCCATAAATATGATTCTAAGCGTGGGCGCTGCGGCGGCTGTATAGTATTCATTAGAAATGATCTTATTTCATCTGAATTCTCCCTCAATGATACTACACATAATTCAGATATCCTTCTTATCAACATCTCATTATCTCGTGTTTTATCCTTACACCTCTGTCTAGTTTATAAACCATCCTCTCTTCCTTTTATTATTATTATTATTATTATTATTATTATTAAGCTTTAATATCTCACTAGAGATACATTCAGCATAAAATACATTTTTACCATCAATATAAAAAAAGTAGTAGTATAAATAATGGGATCAAAATGAAATAGAATGTCATATGTTAATGAATATAAATATAGTCTATATAGTATGCATGTGATTTTAAAAAAAAATATTCAAAATTGCTGTACATAGAATGAGTCATTATAAGGCACAACTTGTACTGTGAGATGTCCAAATTAGTTCAAATGAATGCGTAGGTGGAACAATTCCTACTTTGATAGGTTTCTTAGTAGTTCAATTTTGTTTGATTTTGGATTGGTTAACACTCTGGATAAGTAGGGCAGACATGAATTTTTGTATTGATTAGTTTTGGCTTTCATGTGCAGGTAAGTTCTTCTTGTTTTTCCAGAAGCTTTAGAATTGTTAAAAGCTGCATGTAGCAGGTGATTGTTATTATTTTCAATCCTTGATGCTAATTGTATACAGGATTTAAAATGTTTATCAACAATATTATTCAATAAGATAGAATATTTGATTCCTGAAGATTTTGATACCAATGATATGCATCTTTTTAAAATAATGTAATCCTGTTTTAATAAACTAGGAAAAATTATGGGTGAGCAATATAATATCAAAGGATAAAAGCATGATGTAATGAACAATTTAGTAATATAATTGTTAACATTTAGTTTTCTTAATCTTCTTATATAGTAGCATAAGGATTTGGTTTTTAAAAATATATGCTCTACATGATCACACCAGGTAAGCATGCTATTTATGTTTACACCAAGATATTTAATTTTGTTACAGGTGGATATATTTGTTTGATTTAATTTGAATGTTCTGTTTAATTCCATTGTTTCTCTTGGACGCCTCGTTGTAAATTTAATAAACTTGCATTTTGATGGATTTAAATTGAGATCAAAGTTAGTAGACCATTTTTCAATTTTATTAATAGAATTTTCAAAATTGTTTAGATCATTGTTTGATAAAACCTTTGTGCACAATACCATATCATCTGCAAATTTAAACAAAAGTGATGGCTTCGGCACTATCAATGGATCTACGTACAGTGAAAATAAAAACGGAGATAGTACTGCACCTTGTGGAACTCCATTATTATTTTCTGTTAACTCTGATTTATTACGACCAATTTGTGTATATTGTTTTCTTTTTGAGAAATAATTTTGTAGCCAGTTTAAAATGTGGTTGGGCGTTTCAAGTAGCTCAAGACGTTTAAGTAATTTTTCTCTTGATATGCTATTGAAAGCAGATTTGTAATCTAGAAACATGCAGTATATTGAACATTTTCCTTTGTCAAGCAATTCAGTAATGTAATGAACAAGGCTGGCTACACAGTCTACAGTAGAATAATTATTTTTATATGCAAATTGATAATGATCATTACTAATGTTCAATATAGGCTTGAGGTCGTTAAGTATTATTTTCTCAGTTAATTTTAAAAACACTGAGGTGCAAGCAATTGGGCGATAATGTTCTGGATTTGTTGATGGGACAGAAACTTTTGGAATAGGTGTGATTCGTGAGATACGCCAAGTATCAGCTACTTCACAATTCATAATAGACTTGTTTATTATTGTAGATAAGGATGGAGCAATTGCTGGCATGCAGAGCTTTAATAAATTGCAACTTATTCCATCAGGTCCAAGTGATGTGCTTGTTTTACAACTGTTAATTATTTTTTGAATATTAAAGTTGATGATAGGTGTTGAATAATTTTTAGTTAATTGATTAAATTCTGATATATTTGAGTTGTTTGAAGTAAAATAATTATTTATTGAGGGGAATATTTTATTCCAATGTCTAAAACAAATCCTAGCTATGTCCCAGAAGCAAGTTGTACTTCTAGGGGATTTTAACTTGCCTTCGATAAACTGGAAGACTCTTACTTGTCAAAAAAACAAATCAGACAAGGATCTTCTCACATTCCCTCTCTCGGAAGGGCTTACACAACATGTTAAGCAACCTACTCGTTTCCGGCACAGCGTCTCCCTTCCACCCTTAATCTTATTTTCACTAACAATAACTCACATATTGACTCCTTACAAATCCTTCAACCATTAGGCAAAAATGATTATGTAGTATTAATATTTGATATTATAATAAAAGGTAAATTGATAATGAACCTTACCTTAATGACTCCAACTCTTGACTTTACCAAAGCGGACCTACCTAACCTTTGTTTATTTTTTGAACATGTTGATTGGAATGCAGGTCTGAAAGGGAATATCTACTTTCTCAGCTACTATTCTCAAAGGAAAAAAATCTATGTTCCTTTAAGAAAACCTATTAAAAATTGTAAAATGGTCCCCCATTCTTTCATAAGAATTGTCCAGAAAAGAAATAAAGTTTTTAAACTCTGGAGAATATTAGGGCTACCTATCTTCCGCCACCGCTATACTGAACTTTGGAACAAATGTTCAAACTTAACAAAACAACTCAAACAAAAATTTCTTAAGGCTCTTCTCACTAAATCGGCTTCTAATCATGACATTCTCTTCAACTATACTAGAAATAAAACTAAAATAAGAGAGACTATCTTTATAAAAGATGCAGAAGGAAATATTCTTTCCCTAGAGACGCATGTAATTCTTTTAAAAAAAATTTTTAGCTCAGTATTCCAATCCTCTTTCCCCTCTCTTAACTTTGTTCCAGACTCACCATCTCCGGCTTTCCCTCCC
The DNA here is from genome assembly GCA_025895645.1 of Cardicola forsteri. Lineage (NCBI taxonomy): Eukaryota > Metazoa > Platyhelminthes > Trematoda > Strigeidida > Aporocotylidae > Cardicola > Cardicola forsteri. The sequence continues at coordinate 37,014 of JAKXYG010000618.1, read as the reverse complement.
CTTTTAATCACAAAAAGCCTAGTGACCAAGTATCTAACTAGCCTAAAAACTACCAGCCCAGGTGCGGACGGTATTCACCCCATGATTCTTAGGGATTGTGCAAGTGCATTGGCCTTACCTTTGACATATATATTTAATCTCTCTATTAACTCCGGGAAATTACCTTCTGTCAGGAAAGTTGCTCACATCAGACTTACATATAAGTCAGGCTCCAGATTCACTCCTTACTGTTATAGGCCTATAAGTATTCTATCAGCCTGTAGCAAAAATTTTGAAAAAAATAATTAAACAACATCTTCTTTCCTGTCTCATTGATCACAATTTACTACCTGCAGTTCAACATGGATTCCTCCCAAAACGTTAATGTTTCACAAACCTCCTTTCCTTTACAGACTTAATCACTTCTATCCTTGAATATAACACACAAATTGACACAATCTTTTTTGACTTCTCTAAAGCTTTTGACAAGGTTCCTCACTTTTTACTTCTCCACAAATTAGCTAAAATTGGGTTAGTCTCTCCTTTAATTGACTGGATAGCTGACTTTCTCACAAGCAGATCTTTCAAAATAAAAATCGCTGACACTCTCCCAAAACCTTCAACTATTTCCTCTGGGGTCCCTCAAGGCTCTGTACTTGGTCCCCTACTTTTTCTAATGTTTGTTAGTGATATCTTTTTATAAGTCAAGTCTAATCTTCTACTATATGCAGATGACCTAAAAATTTGGTCTACTAATCCTTCTATACTACAGTCGGTTATTGATAGCATTCTTAATTAGTCAGTGCAAAATGCACTTTTTATTAACCTCGATAAATGATGTCACCTATCCTTTGACAAAGCATCAACAAACAAATATTATCTTACTAACAAAAATGTTCCCATAACTCAGGTCACCTCCTTTAAGGATCTTGGAGTTACTATTTCCTCCTCTCAGTCATTTAGTAAACATCATTCCCGGGCCGCTAAAAAATGCTTCAGTCTCATTAAATTAAAAAAAAAACTTTTTCTTATTTAACCCCTACCTGTTTTTAAATTCTTTATTTTAATTATATTCAACTATACTTATAATACTGCTCTCAAATTACATCCCCGATTTTGACTAAAGATAAGGTCCTTTTTAATAAAGTCCAACGCAGAGCCACTAAAATAGTTAAAGGCCTTAATAATGAAGAGTATAATTTTAAATTTAAATATTTAAATATTTTCCCACTAAAAAAGAAGCGACTTTAGGGTGATCTTATTTTAGTCTATTAATTACTTCACTCAAACCAAAGGGAGCTATTTATACCTATCAATGCCTGGAATCGTCTTCCTAGCCATATTGTTAACTTCACGAACCTTTCTTTCTTTAAAAATATTTATGACATAGTCTTCCTTTTAATTTAAACACATTAGTTTACTATTTTTTTACTGTCTTATTTCTGCTCTGTTATTTGTTTCTACTATATCCAATTTTTTCCTACCTCATTTCCCTGTTTTTACCTATTTTCTATATTATTCATTATTAACACTATTACTTTAATTTTTGTTTTCTTCTTTTACTTCTAATATATTCCATTATTTCTTTTTATATTTATTCCCTACTACCGATAAAATTGATGTCAAGAAATGTGTTGCCAAAAGGTCCCTAACCTAATTAAACCGTTTTTCAAACCTGAAAACCTGCAAACCTGCAAACAACAAAAAATAAATTCAAATACAAAACGAAATGCTCGTTAAAATAAAGTTAAAATAATGTTTAAAATATTTAAATGTGTAACAATATAAAAATTGTAATTAAAATAAAAATTAATAAAATAACATTTTTGCCGACATCAAAAATTATAATTATGATTAATAATATTTATAGTTGTTATTAATATTAGTATTAGATTGCAGGTTGATATACAAGTTTGTTAGGAGAAACTCCATTTGGTCCTTGTTATTATTATTATTATTATTATCATTGATAAATCATATTGGTTTATAAATTATTAAGAATTGATCATATCTGATAAATTAATGTTCTGTAATTTTTAATGTTTAAAATTTTATATATGCTACTTAGCACAGTGCACAAAATAATTAAAAATAGTGTTTACACACCTACTAAATGTCAATATAATAATGTTTTCAAACATATTTAATTATAAATTTTAGTTATATTTGCTCATAAAATGCCAACTTGTTTAATAATATTTTTTACAATAAAAATTATTAGTAAAATAAATATTATTTATGTAACAACTTTATATTATAAAAATTAGCTAATCTTATTATCTCTAAAATTTTTATTATTATTGTTATTATAACTATTATTGTTGTTAGCATTAATGTTACTATGTTAAATTATATATATATATATATATATATATATTGTAACGCAGATAAATTATCGATTTTATGACACTCACTATATATGATAATTATATATATATATATATATATACAAAACAGTATAGTTGTAAGTAATGGTACAGTAGATAAATGGACTGCTGTCAAAACCAATGTAAAATAATCAATTTGTTATAAAATATTTTATTTATACTGTTAAGATAATATTTTTTAAATTTTTTCGTACAACTTGCACGTGCTTAATAATTAGTGACAAAAACGAATTGATTATTTTGCATTGATTTTGGCAACAGTACCGTTTCTATTCTAACGCAGATAAATTATCGATTTTATAACACTCACTATATATGATAATTATATATATATATATATATATATATATATATATATTTGTGACCATTGAGCTGCGAAAATGGAAGCACTGTAATACTTTGTAGCATCTTGCTCTAGTTACTTATCTTAGACATATGTAACTGTTACTAATACATACCTTAGATAATGCTTTAGCATTACACATCAAGTAACATTATTCACAAAAATAATTTCTAATTATAATATATAACAACATCCATTCTTGCGATAAAACATAATACCACCATTTGCTAATACTTAAATCAAAACAACACAATTCGTTAAAAAGTTAATATTATTGACTAAAATACATCAATATATAAAATAAATGTTACAGACTTATTATTTCAGTATTTCAAACTTGAGCCTCGGTGTTTAATAACTTCTTGTAGCCTTTTTGGATACGAGTCGACCAGGGTATTAATATAATCCTTTGTAATACGATTGTGTATAACAAAATCAATTTTTTCCACTAGCGACATGTTATTATCCAAACGGTTAACCTCACGTTTGAGAACACTGAAAAAATTTTTAATAACATTCAAATCTGGACTGTAGGGAGGCAACTGAACGAAGGTCAGCTTTTTACTTGCTATGCCTTTTGCAGTCTAAATACACAAATAATATAGTAAATTAAAAGTTATGCTGAAAAAACACATTACCTCTTTTGAAGTATGAATCGGCGCGTTATCTTGAATAATTGTTAAATGTCCTGAAGCATTTTGTTGCAATTCGTTATTAAAAATTTCCTTGAAACTTTTAATAAATTTTCTGCTATTAAGGTTATTACTTGTACGAATCCATTTTGGTGTTTGATTGTACTTTAAAGTAAAATATCCTTTAACGCAGGATGGATGTGCCACTTTACGAGCAATGCAGGTGTCATCAATGGGAAAATTTTCACCATAAATCACTCTTGAATTTTCCGTCCATGGTTCATAAGTGATAGCACACTCGTCTGTGAAGTACAACGATCTCCAAAAACAGAATGGTTTACCATTGTATTTCTTAGCATATTCCACTCGTTTTGATCTATGTATACAACTTAAAGGAGGTTTCCTAATTGCTTTCTTTAACAATAATTTCGCTGATTTCATGCGTCTTCTTATAATCGAATAAGAGAAATTTTCTAAATATCGTCTATTTATTTCCCTTATGTTCATTGTTCTGTGTCTTTTCAGTTGAGTGATAATAAAATGGTTATCTTGCGCACTTGTCGATGGTTTCTTTCCACCTGCATGCGTTTAGGGACAAGTTTTACTGCTTATCACTCTGTAGACAGTAGATAAGTGTATTCCAAATGCTTTAGCAATTACTTTAGGTTTTACATCATCTTGATATAAACTTTGAATTTCTTTGTACTGATCAGCCCTTAAAAATGAACTTTGATTTGTTTTACGCATTATAAAACTGATAACGGATGATAAGGAAACTAAATTTTGAAAAAACCGCCAGGTGGCAGACTATTAACTTCATACATGTAATTGTACATTTTATTAGAAAATAATCATGCGGAAAAAAATTGTTTTAAAATTATTTACACTAAAATTTTAATAAAATGGAGTAATAATTGGCCAATCAAATGTTTGGTGCAAATTTATTTGTTTACATGTAGGCACGTATTTTTAACATAATAATATTTTTTTAAAAAAAAATGTATTTAATAAAATGTATTTTTTTATTATTTGATTTTATACATTTATTAAAAATTAAAATAATTTAAATTTTTCACTTCAAAGTCATTTAAGTTTGAATCTTGCAGGCAGTTATTGTTTTTATTATAGTAAATTAAAAAAAAAAAATTCTTTTTAAAACAATTTTTTTTATGTACATTTTTATTATTATTTTAAAAATACTAAATAATGTATTTAAAAGACAAAAATAAAATTTTTTATATGAATTCTTGACTGAATAGCTACCTATTGTATATTAGAAAATTTTTAAAATGATGAATACAGAATGATTTAAAATCGTATATTTATTTATTCAGCCAATGTTGTCCCAGAAAGTAAATGCTTTCTTTATTAAACTATTCCAAGTCGTAAAACACTAGAATTTTATGTTCATAAACAGTAGCAACATTAATTAGGTTTAGGGTTTATCTATTCTTATTATTAAGTAAAACAAAAGATTGTATTTTACATTTATAACTAGTACACAGGAATTGAATGCAATTCGATAAAGTCAATGGTAATATTAGCTTGTACTTTACATTGGTTAAAGTAAACAATGCCTTGATAACATAGTGAGTTAATCCAATGTACAACTGCGATTAATAAGTGTATAAGTAATGTGAAATATTTTATGCTATTATTGTATGTTATATTGGTATGTGTTCAATTCACTTAGATATTCAACTCAACATTCCTATTCGGTTATGCTTAAAATTTAAATTGATAATTGTTTGTAAAAGCATGGTTACCTAAATACTTTATGTAATACTTTTTCAATTCACAAGACGTAGAAGTTACATACTACCCTAGAATAACTAAATTCAGATAGTACAATATGGGAATAGGGAATTTTAAAATGGTATATAATCAATAAGTATACTATATAATAAATGTATACATCTGCACCACTGGTAATTTGTATCAATTATTTCTACTTTGTGTTATACGAATGTAAACATTTTAAGAAAGTATATCACTTCCATTTTGCGTAACTTGAAAAACATCTCATAAGTAATAAGAATAGTTGACCAAAATATAGTTGTTTATTTAACCAAATGATACCATTGTCGTATGAATAATTATTACACATACTTGCAGTAGAAATTATTATTATTTATTATTAGAAAACCTTTTTGCTTTAAAAATAAGCATGGGGCAATAAGATAACAATTACAGCAGAAAACAATAACAAAGTCCACAATTCGAAAAAAAAACATTAGACATCACTTTTTTTTCCATGTATTTGAACATTTTCCCAAACATCTTGTTTAGTTCTATAAATCATTCATTTTAATTAGATTTTTTCAAATGGTTCTTAGCCAAGATTTCTGTGATCTACTAATTTTTCTTTTACCATCTTCACTTTTCCATTCCAAAACCGTTCTTATATTTTGTAATGTACAAAATATAACAACAATGTGTGTGTGTGTGTGCCAATAATTTCTCAAACAATTTGTTCTAACTGTCATCTACAAAAAAGTGTGCGCATATTCCATGTTTCAACACTGGTTAAGTTTTCGGCCTTGAAGGTTCTGCAAATCGAAGATTGAACTATCTTTCAGTTTTCACTCAACTCTGTCATCTGTGTAACTGTTTCTTCAGGGTACTTGCAATCACTTCTTTGCCGTTGTTTGCAGGAATGCCATCCTTTTATTGTTTTAGTAGTAATATGTTCATACCAGTTCATTTTTTTACATGAAAATGCATCTTTGTACTTTGTATTTTCTGTCGCTTAGCATATATATATATATATATATATATGCGTGTAGAATTGATTTATTTTACGTTTAAATTGTGCTTTTTGTCAGTATAGTCATGGAATTGGCCAAGATTTAATTCTATTTATTGACTACTATTTACCGGTCTTCAGTCCAGTGAGTTAAATAATACGTCTAAAAATCAAGGTTAACAGTCTAGCCCCTTTTAAAAAAATTTCTATTACTAAAAACTAGAAAATTACTATTCTAGTAAACTATGGCAAAAGTGAATGTATAATTCCGGTAACAGGATTGACTAAAACATAAAAAAAGTTATATTTTTTATAAGCATAATTTTTACTACCAAAACAATAAAGAACAATCCTATAAGACAGATTTTTTGTTCTATGATTTTTGCAGTAAATGCGTTTTTTAATAATAGTAATAATAACACAAATGATATTAACAATAATAATAATAATAAAAGAAAATTTTATATTCTATTGCAATTAATACGCGTTTTTAAAAAATCAATAAATTAATAATAATAATATTTTAAAGTGCTAACTTAATTAATGTAAAACGTAGTTTATTATTAACCTAAAATCTTAAGTAATTAAAATTCATTTTATGGAAAATATTGTTGAATTGTATTTCGAATGTCAAGAACATTTGTATTCAAAAACTGAAAATGTTTATCGAAAACCATGGATTGTTTTTAAATCCATATTATTTTTAATTAATTGCAAACTCTTGACGTTACACAATTATTATAACAAATTTAGTTGCGTTCATGCATTCAAGGATTTACAAAAAATAATTATTTTGCAAATTGTATACGGATGTTTAAAAATGATTTATTTATGTGCATTTATAGACACTTTAAAATTAGCTACTATACTTACATTTAACGGAATTGTGTACATTGGATTTGTGACTTCTATAAGTCTTATTATGTATGTTTTATGTTTTGTATTTTCCCAACAGCGTTGGTTATGTCAAATGCTGACCGTAATTGTAATCTTAATAAATTTAGCAACTAATGTTATTATGGCAGGCAGAAGTATTGAGCCGTCCAATTTTGTGCAAATGTCCGAACTGTTAATGTTTTTTGTTTACTTTGTGTTTTTACCAACCCATTTGGATACATTAATAATCATATTTATATTTTATTATATGGGAAGTTTACTTACTCGTTATAATGTAATTACCATGTACTTAGCCAGTGTCGGTGAACATACAAGTAAAAAGCACAATTTTAACAACACTGTCGTCTATTTTTGGTGCCCATATTATGCTAAATGCGAATGGATTGCAGTCGTTTATATTTATGTTGGATTAATAATTCTACTTCTTTGTTGTCTTATCTATTTACTCAATCATGCTCGTTCGCGAATAGCATTTCTGTATTTAATTCAAACAAATTATTTCAAAAATATAGAACTTCAAGAAAAGCGTAAACAAAATTTGTTGTGGAAACAAGTGTTGCCTAATTTTTTTATTGATATTATTGAAGACGCAAACCGATTTAAGACAAATTATTTTAAGGCTAAAAGATACGATAATGTAACTATCATCAATGTGTCAATGTTAAATATGAAAGAAGTTGTAATGGCTATGCATGAACCTTCAAAATCTAAGCAAGCATTTCAATTTCTTACCGAACTTTATTCACACATAGATTTTTTATGTGATCAAATGAATTGTGTAAAAATTTCAACTTTTTTTAGTTATTCATACCTTGCTATTGCCGGTAACTTACACAAAAAAAGTTATACATCCACGTTAGATCATGCACAAAATTCTATTAATTTTTCCTTAGTTCTTGGTTTTCTACTTCGGCGCTTAAGTCATGTGTACAAGTTTAATCTTAGTGCTCAAATTGGATTGCATACAGGATCGGTTTTTATAACTGTGGTAAGTCAAAGCAGAAATTACAAAATTGATGCTATATCAAAAGATGTGTATATTGCATTCTTACTTACTGCAACAGGATTGCCCAACAGAGTGCGAATATCCGAAACTAGTTTTAACTTGTGCAAAAATCTGTATTCAATGGCCTTGGGTGATGATTTAATTTTGAATAATTTTGAAAATTTGAGTAGCATTCAAACGTATTATGTTAATCCTAGGTCGTTGACCAAAACCCAAATTGATCAGTATTTGTTTACCGATAAAATGAAACACATGTTGGATAAAACTCTGGATGTATATAGAAATCAGACACAGCAGTTGATTACCCAAAAATGTAATATTCCAAATATAAACAGTCATGACAACAACGATAAAAATACCATAAACGACTTAAAAATAAAAGTTGAATGTATGACCAAAAGTATGTTTCACATGACCCAACAGCTGATTCGGTCCTTCAAACATTTACCAATATATACATGGTCTTTGAAATTCATAGATTCAAAATTGGAATGGGAATTTGAACATCGGCTTAATGCATCTAAATTTGACGATAATTTGTCTGTTTATGCAATTAATTCTAACAGAAAATCGATGGTTATTGATTTGCTAGCAATTTTATCATTATACACTATTATTTTAATATTTACCTATCTTTTGGTAATGCAAGTGGATGGCCAAAAATATATATTTTCCATTTATACAACTTTTCAGTTACATTTTGTTGTTGGATTGATTGCATCAATTGTTTTTATTGAATTTAATGATTATTGTGGAAATGGATTTGAAAAGCATAAAATTGTTAAACTGTATTATGATGCATTATTTAGTTCGACTAAAAAACGCAAGAGTATATTCATCATTTTATGTACATTACCAAGTTTGCATGTACTTGTAAGTTTCATGTTTTTGTTGCCATCATTAACTTTAAATCGGTTACGAGAATTTTTTGTTGTACTTCAATACCTGTGTTTGTTTACTCATTTGATAAGTACTACATCAAGTTACATACGTTGTTTTATTGGATTAGTTGTAAACGCCATTTGCTTTGTATTTGTAAATTATTATCTTATGAATTATCAATGCGAATTGCAATTGTGGTTTGACAGACGTGTATGGATTGATCACTATTGTTGGTTTAATCAATGCATCCAAATGTGCCTATTTATTTTGGTTGGATGGTTTGCAGTTCGTAAATACGAATTTATTAATCGTTTGCTATTTTATCACAAAATCAATGCTGGAATTCAAATTAGAAATGCCAAAACCGTCATTATCGAAAGCCAAACTTTGTTGGGTCAGTGTTTTTCAGATCAAATATTGCTAAAAATGCTCAAACCCGCTGATTCCTCTACTTCGGACAATTGGAACCAACTTGAACATTATTATTATCCTTCACGACTTGTGTGTGTTGGTCTTTTGACTGTCACCAATTTTTGGTCTTCACAATTGCGTAAATCTATTAAAATTCTTGCAAACAACGACTCTGAATTGGTCATTATCCAATTACTTGACCGATTATTTTTACAATTCAATCAAATTACAAACACATTGTGTTTTGAAACTCATTTGAATGTGTTTGCTTCAAGCACAAACTACATGATTGCATCGGGGATTGATAAAGATAAAAAACATGATTCGAACAGCATGACCAACAACCAAACAATTTGCAACTTGACGTCACTAGTTCAACATTTTTTAGTGCTTGTACAAACGTTGCATAAATTTAATTGGGACAATTTTCAAACCAAACAAGGATTGAATATAAACGTTGCCATTCATTTTGGCTACATTGGTTTTGGAATTGTCGGTTTGACACGACCGACTTTTCAATGCTGGGGTCAACCAATAGACACTGTTTGGCAATTAGCACAAAGTCATTTAATTGACAACAATTGTACTAATCAGATTTTAGTTTTGGATCAAGTCAAAGATTTGTTGACTAGTCAATATGACTTTTTGAAAATCGGTCAAATAAAAACTGCATGGATAAATAATGAACAGTCAATTTACACTTGTAATCATAAATCCACGTGAATATAATATTTAAAAATATTGGTTGTAAACAAATAAATAATGTGAAATAAATTGATTATTTGCACTGTATATACGTTATTATTTAAATTAAAATGTTTGAGTAGTTAGATTTCTTAATATAAAAACTGTTTAAAATAAGTCTTGTTTTGTTACTTGCAATAACTACATTAAAAATTAAATTAAGTTTTAAAAATTATTTGTTAAAACTACGACGTGTAATTAAGAAAAAAGTAAAAAACATTTGTACTTTATATTTTTGTATAATTTGATATCACTTACTATATTTTTTTAATTTGATTTTTTACAGTAGATACACGGTAGATCTTATTAAAATTTAAACCTATTCGTTATAATGTAATTACCATATTTTTAAATAGTGTCGATAAATATACAAATAAAAAATGTAGTTTTAGCAACACCTTTGTCTATCTTTAATGCCCCCCCCCCATATTATGCTAAATGCAAATGGATTGTAAATGTTTAGATTTCTGTTAGATTTATAGTTCTATTTCTATGTTGTTTTATCTATTTACTCAATCATGCTCGTTCGCGAATAGCATTTCTATATTTAATTCAAACAAATAATTAAAAAATATAGAACTTTAAGATAAAATTGAAATTTAATTAATTGTAAAAATAAAACAAAATTAAATAAAACATTTAAAGTAATTATTTTATAATTTAAATTTATATTGCATACGCTATGTGTAAATTTTCTTAAAAACGCATTATTTATAAGGTACAGGAGTCAACAGGATAATATATGAGAGGTATGTAGGAAATAAAAAAAATCTTTTTAAGTCTTGGTTTTTAATTTATCTATTATATTTGATAAAAAACACGGAATAAACAATAAAATAAAAAAAGATAAAAAAAATTTTTTTTTACTTATATGAAAGTAGAAAGGACAAATATATTTTAATGTGATTTAAATTAAGATAACGATGAATCTATTACAATATGTTCATAAAGTTTATTCCGATAAATATAATGGTTCCAGTCATAAACATATAAAGGATCAGTACTTATACATAAAAATATATGATGCAATTAACATTAATAACTACACAGACACACACCTACGCAACATGCCTATGTTAAATCCAAGCTAAGTTTAATAAAGTTATAAATTGTTTTTGTGTATACAAAATGGGTTTTAATATGAGAATGTAAATAGATTCAAGCAGTTTAAGTAGTTATAACAAAAAAAATTGACATTAAAACAAATTCAAGGCAAATAGTGGAACAGTTAACAATTATGGAATGAGAGCAATAATAAATATACAAAAGTAATAATAAAACAAGTTATGTATTACAATGCAAAAACTACGATAATCTTTAAAACAAAGAAGAAGGGAGAAAAAAATAAATAACGCTTCACTTAACGTGATGTGTTCGCAAGTAGTTTAAAACCGATCTGAGCTGCCCTCTACCAAATTTATTGTATGCAAATCAGATATAAAATAATCATACTAATTACTCCACCTAGTTTAGACCAGAAATGATTCAATCTAACCAATCCCAAGCCTGTATAAAAAAAGAGGGTTTAAATGCAAGGTAAGCAAACTGGCCTTTGTAAAAAATTTATACTTCTACTGCAAACAACGGCAAAGAAGTGATCGCACATATCTGGATGACAGAGTTATATAGATGACAGGGTTTAGTAAAAGCCGAAAGGAAGCTTAATCTTTGATTTGCAGAATCTTCAATACCAAAACCTTAACCAGTGTTGGGACATGGAATGTGCACACACTTTTACGTATTGGACAGTTAGAACAAGTCCTTCAAGCATTGAAAAAGTACCACTTAGATATTTTGGGTATTAGCGAAATGCGATAGAAAGGCCAAGGTCATTTTAAAATTGGAGATATATTATGGAGATATATTATATTCTGGACATGAAGAACATAATATTAATGGAGTTGGTATTATGTTGAGTAAAAATGCTGCTAAAGCTATGATTGGATGGAAACCCGTAATCGACCGTATCATTTCAGCCAGATTCAAGACCAGATTTGCAAAAGTAACAATTGTGCAAGTTTATGCTCCTACTGAGGCTACTGAGAAAAACCAAAAAAATATATTCTATGATCAATTACAAAGTATGTTGGATGATGTGCCAAGAAAAGACATAAAAATATTGATCGGTGATTTTAATGCAAAATTGAGCAATAACAGATCTGGGTACTTCTCAAATGTTGGACCACATGGCTATGCTGATAGCATAAATGATAATGGTTATAGATTATTGATGCTAAACAGTCATTGTAGAATAAATGTTGGCAACATATTTTTCGCTCACAAAAATATACACAAGACAATGTGGGTTTCTCTAGATGGATAAACAATAAACGAAATTGACTACATTTGTATTAGCACAAAATGGCGATCTTTATTGCAATGTGTACGTGCATATCGCGATGCAGATGTTGGTTCTGATCATAATCTTGTTGTTGGAAAATTTTGTTTAAAATTAAAGATAATAGAAACCACAAAAAAATTACATCCATTTTCGTGTGAGAAGCTTAAACAGTCAAATATCTCAAACCACTTTTACGATTCCTTAAAAAGTACATTTCAAAATCTGAAAAAGGTAGAAAAGTCTTATAATCAATAGAAATTGTTTCATAAAACAATTACAGACTGTGCAGCAAATGTGCTGGGTAGAATATGTCGCTTTACAAGAAACAATAGATTTCATCAGTCTTTTGGTATCTAATTGAACTTAAAAAGGAAACAAAATTAGAGAGAGAACAATCTAACAATTCTGTTATCTGAAAAATATTTAATAATAAGTATAGAACTTTAGATAAACAGGTTACAAAAAACTGCCGCAAAGATAAGAATGATTGACTAGAAAGTAGATGTAAAGTAGCAAGTAAACAGCAGCAAAAATGATTCCAAGACTGTATAAAATTGTGAATCAAATGTCGGGTGTTAAAAAGAACACCGATATTCTAATCCAAGGAAAAAATAGTCGTTTACTTCTAACAGTTGATGATCAATAATCTACATGGGGGAGACTTTTAAAGAAGTACTTAATCAGCCCATGTCCAATACCCTCATAGATTTTGATAATGATAATGATATAATTGTGACTCAAAATCCGGAAATATATATTGATGACAATTGTGTAACTAAAGTAATTTATGCAATTTAAAGGTTGAAAAATAATGAAGCAGGAGGACTTTAACGAAATAACTGCAGAAATGTTTAGACATGGAGGTAGTATTGTAGCACGTGAGGTTACTTATTCATTCAATGCTATATGGTATAATGAACAAATTTCAAATAATTGGCGCGAAATAACCTTATTGTCTGTTCCTGGTAAGGTATTTTGCAAAGTAATTTTAAATTGTTTAAGTAATGAGGTAGATAAACATCTTCAATATCAACAAGCAGTATTTTAGATAAACAATTAAAAAGCTGCCGCAAAAATAAGAATGGTTGGTTAGAAAGTAGATGCAAAGTAGCAGATAAGGCAGCAGCAAAGAATAATTCTAAGACTAGATAAAATTGCGAAACAACTGTTGGGAGTTGAAAAAACACCAATATTCTAATAAAAAAAAATAGTCGTTTGTTTCTAACAGATAATGAGCAATCATTTAGATGTCCATCAAGAATTTTTGTGGAAATTTTACGAAACACCGTTGACATATGTGAATATTATGCGTTTGCTACACCAAAATTCAAGTTGTTATGTTTGAACAAAAAGTGGTTATACTGCTATGTTTGAAACTGTCACGGGAGTACGTCAAGAATGAATTTGTCACCGTTTTTGTGTCTTCTGGTAATTTATTTTATTACAACTTAATCCATACATAGTTTGTCTAACGGCATCAAATGGAATATTGGCAGATTAACAGATTTGGATTTTGCAGATAATATTGGTCTACTCAGTGAAACTTCAGAAATAATGCAAAATATGACAATACGTCTCAGCAATATGACTTCTCGTATTAGCTAACGGATTAATTGTTCAAAGACAAAAGTGTTGTGCATAAAGTCAAACAATGATTTGCCCATTAACATTTGTAGATAAAATATTGATACTGTTGATTCCTTTACATATCTGGAAAGCATTATTGGTAAAGAAGGAAAAACCGAAATTAGTGTTAAAACCATACTTGGAAAGGCAATATCAATCTTTTATAGACTTAAATCAATATAGTCATGTTCTTTTATTTGTCAGAAGACAAAACTTTGTTTGAACGCATCAATGATCATTCTTACGTCAATATATAGGAGTGAAACGTGGAAGCGAATGGACAAGATTGATAAGATGGTAGATAATTTTTATCGCTGGTGTCTAAGAAGTATTTTAAAGATTACCTGGCGCGATAACATTTCAAATAATAAGATCATGAGAAGAATTAACTCTCGTTCACTACACGACATCATTATAATTTAAAGAAAAAAATTACTTAATTAAATTCTACGTATTCTACCCGAAAGATCAGTAAAAACGGTTTTGAAGTGGACAATTGTGAATGGTAAAAGAAAGGTTGGTAGACCACAGAAAACTTAGCTAAGAACTATTCGGAAAGATCTAATTAAAATGAATATTTTATGGGATTAAGCAAAACGTTTGGCAAAATGTTCAAATACATGGAAACATATTGATGTCTCATGTTTTCTTTGAATTACGAGACTGTCTTTTGTTGTTATTTTTTACTGTTATTGTTGTCTTATTGCCCCATGATCATTTTTTAAAACAAAAGAGTTTTGTAATAATAATAATAAATATTAATTATAAATATTATTAGCATCCCGTTGCATAAATTTAAGATTTGTACCCCATATCTTCACATTATTGATAAATGTTGCTCGTTATATGTTTTTTGATTACAAAACTTTTAAATAATAATTTCGACTAATAGAAATAGTTTTAGTGTGGGTATAAAGATTTTTAGTAAAAATATCAATAAAATTACAACAACCTATAAAAAAATGCTTATTATTGTTTACTTACAGTAAAAGTAATCAGTATATCGTAGTTCAGTGGTTAAAGGTGCTGGCCTGACACCAGATAGGGTGTGAGTTTAAGTTCATGTGTGTGTAAAACTTTAAAGGTATGCGCCGCTGATAATTCCAAATAAGGATGAAATAATTGTACAGTGCTCTTGGTTGACTTAAAACCAAGTGGATTTATTATTTGAGTGAATTTGACAATTTTAAAATAAAAATAATCTTGTAAAAAAGCCATTATTAATAATAATAATAATAATAATAATAATAATAATAATAATTATTATTATTATTATTATTACTATTTTAACTATTGTTAATAGTATTCTCATTGTTCTTACTATTCTTACTATTATTAATTATTGTTGTTTAAAAAAATCTAAAATTATTATTATTAATTTTTATTTCAATTACAATTTTTGTATTATTGTACATTCAAACAATTTTGACTTTGTGTAAACCTTATTGTAAAGCGCCTTTTGTATTTGAATTTATCACGTATGTTATTGATGTGTCTGTGATTTTGTGAGTGTAATTGCATCCTGTTTTTCCTGTTGGTAAACAGTATTGGTATGTTAATTTTTATTATTTTGTAATAATAAATTGCAAAACAATATTTTAAATCACACAATAACTTTTTTGATTAAGATTAACTGGGAGTGTTGGTAAATATCCGCATCAAGTTAAATCAAAGGAAATTAGGACCGAGATCTCAATGAGATTTGACAATTCAACAGTTACCGATTTTTGGAGTTTGAAAGTAAAACCATTTTTGACACTGTATATTGTGAAAATTTAATGCTTTCTAAACGTCGGAGTTTGAAGTCCAATACCACTAAATTTGGAATTTTTGAAAACTCGACTTGTTATATTGCCCGAGATCAATATTTATTAATTGTTGGTATTACAGTTCAATATACTACCAAACCATTGGCATTTGAAACTTAGTTCTGTTTAAATTGGCGTACAATTTTTCCAAATATCAATAATAGCTGATTTTTTGGTGTTTGAATCTAAAACCATTTACCAAAATGCTAAAGCGTGTCTTTTTGAAGGCAGGTGACACGCAGCATTCGGTTACCAAAATTTCGGATGTTGGTCTTTACATTACCGACAGGAATCAAGTGATAATGATGGGTTGCCCTTTTAATGATCATGTGTTTGCTTTTCGATTAAAGCAAGATACTGTTTTATTAAAACTTGAATTAAATTTGGAGACAGGTAATAACCAATTGGTAGGCGTTTGTGACAGTGATTTAAAGCTAGAAACAAATTTAAAGGTATTAGGAATGCATTTTGCTGTCAGTTTTGTACAGTGAATATTCCAGGTAATTTACAAAAAAAATTATAATGGAAAATTTGATGATTTTAATAAAAGTTGCAAAAATTCTATAAATAATTTAAAAGCGCTTGTTATAGTTGAAGATTCACATGATTTAGTTAGAGGACAATATCCATATTACAAGCATTTTGATAGATTAAAAAAATGAATGTGCCAAAAAACCTTTAAGGCCAAATTGTCTAAAGTTAAACAGAAAAAGAAAAGAAAAGGGCTAGAAACTTTGTTTTAATTTCTGTCAGTAGTATAGTGGGTCCAGCGGTAGTCTAGCGGTACAGCGCTCGAATCCCACCACCGGCACTAAAATGCGGGCCCACGTTCGGTTTTGCTAAAATGTCTACTGCTGAAAGATGTTTCTGGTAAAACATTCAAAGTAGCAAACATAAAATAAAAAATAAAAGTAAATACATTTTATGCAACGTTCTCTGTGTGACTATTATACTTACAGTAGAAATTTGTATATTTAAAGTTGGAGTTAACAGACATTAGGTAACGTATTTTACTTGGAAGCATGGGTCGAGCATATGCATGTTTGTTCTGTATGCTTATGGTTGTTATGTATGGGAAATGTTACAAATGTCCGGGGTTTACCATCTCATTAAAGTCAACAGGAATGTTTTTGTGCATTTTTTGCTGTGAACCCAGTTATTTTTAGTACTGTCTAAATCAATTGTCTTGAATCAACTGTACTTTTTGACCGGGAATGTTACCGTGGGCAAGAAGTGTTAAAAATGTTAATTTTATTAATCTTTGTTTTAATTACCATTTTTATATTGTTGTACTATTAAGTAATTTTGGCCTAGCGGTACAACGCTTGACTTGGACCTGGTAGACATAGGTTCAAATACCATTAAAGGCACTAAATGAGGGCCTACAGTCGGCATCACTAAAATGTCCACTGCTAAAAGATATTTTCTGTAAATCATTCAAAGTAAATAAATAAATAAATATTCGAGCTTTGGTTTAAAGCGCATTTTATTTTGTACTTGAATTTATTACGTGTCGTGGTAGCTGTGATTTTGTGAGTATTGTCACGTCTTGTTTTTTCCTGTTGGTAAACAGTATTTGTATGTAAATTTGTTGATAAACTTTTGTATCAAATTAAATCAAAGGAAATCAGGGCCGAGATCTCAGTAATATTTTTTTTACTTGCCACTACTGTAAGTAAGCATAACATTGGATAATATTGAATTTCTACAAAAAGGTTTTTGTTGGGTTACGACAGTTTTTAAGTAGAGTTAGTTGGAAACAGCTTGACACCACTAATTTAGAATAAGTTTACTTTTATTTCCTAAGTTTTATTAATAAAGAAGTTAATTGTTTTTTTAAATTCACTATTATACTAACCCTAAAGTCCCTTGTTGGGTGACATAATTATTACAAAAACGGAACAAGGTATTCTAGTTGGAAAAAGCTACCAAACATCTATGCTTTCACTATACTTACATTTCAGTTTGTAACGATTTTACCAAGCTTATTACGTAGTTCAAGAGCAACTCGTTCTACAAGCTCCTAAGCAGGAAAAAACAATAAAATCCATTTTAAATGAAAAAATTCCTTTTAAATCACTCTTTCAAAATTTGAATAGGTCAAAACTTTCCCACTTTTGCAAAATCATATCCGGTGTCTCTCAGGGATCTGTATTAGGCCCCTGCTTTTTATCTTATTTATTAACAACTTCCATTATCTTGTTATGTTTAACATTATGTTCTACGTTATTAATGTTTAATATGTAATATTAATTGTATATTTCAACTTTAACAATAAAAATAAATGCTGTTTGATTACTTCAATAACACAATATAAATTACGTAATTCCATTTTGCAATTGTTAATTACAAAAGATTTATTTTGCTACTAACTTTATTTATTATGGGGTAACCAAAAGTAATATATTGAAATTGACAAATTTACTAAAAAATAAATTCACTTAGTTTGATACAACCAAAATAATATTTTAAACAAAATTTTAAGCAAGAATGAACACACTTGTTAAACCATTAATTTATTTAAAAGTTATTGCAACACTAATAAAAACTGCTGTTAATGTTCAAGAAAATGTAAATTGTATTATATATATATTAATAAAAAATATTATTTTAATTAATTATTTTCAATTTTTAATTAAATATTTCAAAATGGTAAGTTGTCTGAAATTTAAAAAAATGCAGAAATAATTTTTTTGAAATGCAATATATATATATATATATATATATAATTTTAAGAAATTATTATCTTAAAATTTTAACCTACGTTAATAAGTTTTTATAATATACTTATATACTTGTATACTGTGTAAAATAATGGCCCACCAACAATTTTGTTGTAAATATAAATTATTTTTCATACTAGTATTGAGTATTTTTTAGGTAAGTAATAACCTACTATTTGAAAAATGTCAAAAAAATTAAATAATGTGTAAATATGCTTTACTCAATAAATCTTCTTTGTTTATTAATTTTATGCAGTTTAATGGGGTTAAACTTGCAGTATATTGCATGTTATGTATTATTTATAAAATAGGTACCAAGTATTATTGTAAGCAATTTTAATGTAGAACGTTTAGTTAAATTAATAACCCAAATAATTTGTTCAAAAGTATAATACATTATTGTTATTATTATTATTATTATTATTATTATTATTATTATTATTATTATTATTATTACTGCTTTTTTATTTCATTAAACCCAATTTTTTTTAATAAAACCCTATAAACATGGAATATAGAAAGTAATACATAAATAATAAAAACTAATTCTATTTAAATATGTATTGAGTAAACGTACTTCTTATTTCCTTATAGTATAATATATGAGATACAACACAAAAATTAAAATATTGAATCCCAATGTAATTATAACAAAAAATACACTCTATAAAGAAAATTATATTGCTCGATATATTTGAAATAATTTGTAAACAAATATCTACAACTATTATTTAAAACTATTTGTTATTATTATTAAATAAATTTTTGTTCTATATGCCACAAAACATAATAATAAACGTTTTTATGTGACCACATGGTTTAATTAATATTATTATCTCAATGCTATTTCATTTTTAACAAAAAATTGCGTTAAAATAGATAATTTCACCGTTTAAAAATCCTTAGGTTTGTTTTATTTTACTAAATCAAAATTAAACTTTATGTTCATGTCATTAGATAATAGGCTTTAACAAATATTTTTATAGTTTTGCCCTTGTTACGTATACATTAAAATGTTTATGTAAAGAATATAAATTTTAATTTAGAAAATATGATATTTTAATTGAACATAAAACGTTGTTTTAAATGTATAACCCATATTTTTACATAAATGTATGACATTTTCACGTAAAATACATGTTTATATTTTAATATAAATAATAACACTTCTAAAGTTATTTAGTGTAAATTTCAATATTATACGTAGTCTATATTTTACACCAAAACTATCGTAATGCTTGTCAAATTGGCGTTTTTGTTTTAGCTATTTTAATTTGGAATTTCTATTATAAAGTTAACTTTATACAGTACAAATATTTTGATATTCAAAATAGTAATATTTTAAAAATCAATGTTTTTTTAGCTATAAAACAAATATTTAAAAATTGACATTATTATTTGGTAGCAAAAAGACAGTTATTATAAATTAGGAACAATGATATTTAACAATGATATTTAGGTTTGTAAATAAGTGTCGGTGTGGTCTAGCGGTATAGCTCTCGATTTAGATCTCAGTGGATATGAGTTTGAATCCCACAACCGGCACTAAAATGCGGGCCCACGTTCGATTTTGCAAAATATTCACTGCTGAAAGATGTTTCTCGTAAAACATTCGAAGTAATAAACATAAAAGAAACATAAAAAATAAATAATAGTAAAAATGTACAATTTTTAATGCCAAACAAAACCGTATTGTTTAGTCTTAAAAACGTTAAATTTATTTTTAACTAATAATTAGAAATAAAGAAACCTCAGTGGTTAAGAATACAATTTTTAATTTAGATTGTATTAATTCCAAATTTAAGCACCATTATTTTAAACCTTTGATAAATCAATAAGAATTAAATATTTTAAAAGTTATTTAATTCCATATATAATCTATCTATAACTTTGTAGTCTTTTCTTGTTATTTAATGTTTACTAGAGTAAAATTTACATAATATATAAAGGTAACAAAATACAATATACGTACATAAATCAAATCGACTTTTGGTTAATTTGTATCAATGGGATCACCAGTGTTGGAAATTGACACAGACTCTGTAAAAGCATAAATATATATTATTATTAAAAAATATTTATATTTTATTTATTGCTATTTGTACAATTAATACAATGTTTTAATTACATAATTTTTATTATTTTAAATGTAAAATTAAATAAACTGTTACCTAGTAGATTAATATATATTCCATTTACAGTGCAATCGTTAATACCATCTTCCGGTTTGCAATATCTATTGCACGTGTTGCCGTAATAATGTGGCCAACAGGTTTGATCAATGTCAATTACAAAACTAGTGTATTATGTAAAAGAATTGTTTTAAAAGTACATTTAATATTTTATAAACAATTAATTTAATATAAAGTTATAACTTATAAAATTCTTAATTTCACTTAAAATCACATTTAAAAATTTTAATTTGGTAAACTTATTTTAACTTGTACTTTAAATTAAAATTAACAAACTTTATTTGATAAATTGAATAAAGTGTTAAAAACAAATGTTATCTATTTATAATATTTTACACTTTTCTTATAATTTATATTTTTATATTACTAAATGAAATTAGCATGTAGCTTAAAATAAAACTTATAATTTGCAAAAAAATAATAAATTAATAATCAAGTTTTAAACCAACCTTGAATATTGGGTAAAGTTGTTAAAACTCATGTACAACTTCGTATGGTTAATTTTTTGAAAATCAAAGTTGACTGTGTACGAATTAAATTTTTTGTTTTCCGATCTATCACTATCACCGTATACATTAACAATAAGTGTTAATTTATTCTAAATAATATATAAAATATTTTCTAAAGTCATAAATTATTATGTTTATTTTTAAAAAAACACTGTAGTGCTTGTTGACCATATATTTATAAAATAGTTTTTTCGCAATCTCCGTATGTAGCTTATGCTTTTCTAGAATTTACATAAACTAAAATAACAACTCCATTTTATGATACAATATGTAAATAAAACAAATAAATTATAATTATAATTTTTCTATTTGTAAGTAATAATTAAAAAAATTTAATTCTAATCAAAAGTAAAATATAATTATTAACCACAAATTATAACGTCAATTGTTAAAGCATGTACACGACAAATGCAAGTTTATTTTCCTTATTTCATGTTTTTCTGAATTATACTGTAAAAAATATATAAGAATGAAAACTAGTGTTTTTATAAACACGTAAACTAAATTCTTGTTTATGTCGTATTGTATTACACTAAACATACTAATAATGTTAATTTGTAATTTTTATGAAAAGGCTCTTTATATCCGCGCCCTTAATACTTATGGTTATAACAGCTCAGCGTCGATATTTGTCTTCCCATAATTATGAATTAGATCAAAGTTTTATAAAAGTGGCATAACAGTTAAAATAATTGCCGAATGTATGAAAGTAGATGTTTCAGCTGTATACAACATTTTGAACAATTGACCAAGCCCCAGATTACCCACAGTTGGAAGAAAACGTTCAACAAGCAGATAAGATGATTAGTTTATAGTTAGACAATTTAATAGACACCGAACGATAAATGTAAAACGAATAAAATATCAATAATTAAAAGATTTTTTATTTTCAACTGTAAGAAGGAGGATAAAATCTGAACTATTCATTTTTTTAAGCAGATATTAAAATACCTCCATTCAGTTAACGAGTAGAGTTTTCCAAAAAGTACAAAAATTATTCATAATATTTTTGGAGATCAATATACTTCACAAATTAGTGTGCAGTATCTTATGTACCATAGACTAAACATTCTAAGGTTATTTATAATCCAAATTTCTCTTACAATTACACTTGTACTGCTATAAAAATTGCACATTTTTTATTTATAAAAAGATATTTTGCAATTAAGTATAATTAGTCTCTAAAATGGATGCATACTAGCGGCAATTTAAACACCACAAAATATTCAAATAATTGCTTTATAGCGAGCTGTTCAGAAAAACTATAGGACACTTAACAATTATCCAAGACATTGCTCCGGTGCAAACTTCAAAAATGATAATGTATATTTTAATATAGCCTACAATTAATTATACGTTTTACTTATTTAGACCACAGAAGCTTTAAAAAGCAAAACGTTCACTTTTATTCAATTTTCTCCATACATTCCAGACCTCAATGTAATTAAAGACGTTTTTAGTATTTTAAAACGTGAGGTGAACCGCTTGGAAGCGCATCATTAGAAAAAAGTTAATTATATTGCAAAAGATTGTACTACAAGGGACTTTATTGGTACGTTGATATACACATACACAAAGCGGCTAGCAGAAATTAAAAGAGAGCGTATATATTACTTAAATTACTGATATTATTAAGCTATTAACTTTTATTTTGTATATTTATGTATATAAATAGATAAAGCTATTTTTTTAAACCAATTATCTGTGTTTGTTTTTAAATTTTCATAATGGTGGTTTTATGCCTTATCGGTGAAACGAATGTTATTATGTGACAATAAGAATTTTTTGCGAATAATACATATATAAATATATTATTAAAGTATTATTCGAGGTATTTATTAATGAGTGGCTAAAATAGGCTCTGTCAAAATTAACACATTGAAGCTAATTGATATTCCCCACATAACTTAAGCATATTTGAAATACTAATATTTAAAACAATAACAATAGATCTATTTTACAAATTGTATTACCAAATTCTCGCTTACACAAAAAATCCAAAATTTACAAATTTTGAAAAGATAAAAATATTACTACATTATTTGCTTAAAGATTAGTTATATTATTATTATTATTATTATTATTATTTATAGTTATTGGCTTAGATACTTTAGTAGAAGTAGCTTTCAGCACATATTATAAAATATGTACATACATGGACAATGAACATTACCAAATTTACTGATTTAGTAGTTCAAAATTTTTTATTTAAATGTGCCTTGATTTTCTATCCGATTCACCCCTCCTTTAAGGTAACTAAAAAGATTTTCAATTACATTGAGGTCCGGGATGTATGGAAGCAATTAAATGGAGCTCAGTTTTTAGTTTAAACAATCTAAGTGTATGTTAAATTGTAAATTATAATGAAAAGCACATTACCTATTTTGACATATGCACTAGAACATTACCTTGAACAACTATTAAATTTCCTGAAGTATTTTATCGTAGTTCAGTTTTAAAGAATCTTTTAAAAATAATTACAAATTCTGAGCTGTTTAGGTGACTATTTGTTTGGCTACATTTTGGCAGTTGTCCAAACTTAATTCCATGATATCCATAAAGACATGATGGATGCGAACCCTTTTTAACAATGCAATTGTAGTTTTGAGAAACATTGGGACCACAAATAACCATAAGCTGCACTGTCCATGATTCACACTTTAAAGAACACTTGTCAGTAAAAAAAAATAATTTCCAAAAATAAACTGGATGGTTTTCATGTGTTTTCGAAAAATCTATAGGTTTTTTTTCTGCTGTTAAAGGTACTTTTTTAAATGTTTAGACTAAAGATTCTTTGCATGGTAAAATATTAAGCTTTATTCAGTTGCCTCCATATAGCCTGCACCTCACTTAAAAAATTGTTTATGTGTCAAGTAAGCAAATTCCCCAAGATTTTATTAATAATTTGGTTAATTCCTATCTAAAGCGTTTAAAAAAAGTTATAAAAAACCATGGTTCTCCTTTAAACTACTAAATTTGGATAACTATTATGTATATATGTACATACTTTATAATATAATTTATTTTTAAACTGATAATATAGCAGTATTTTTTGTCAAAATGTGTAAATTCTGGGTTTTTATTCACACGAAGATTTGGTAATGCTATTTGTAAAAAAATATTTCTAATGTTTTAATTATTGTTAAAGTGATTGCTACGTATCTCTAAAGTGATGTTCAAAGGTTATTTTAATAAAATATTGATGGGCCTAAGCGATGTGAGGAATGTCAATCAATTTCAATAGGTTAGTTTTGACATAGCCCATTTTAACCCCTGTAAGTAACAAGTGCTAAATATATTTAAAATAACATAGTGGGTCAATGTAGAAAACAGTTTTATTACTATATGTAATATTAAATAAAGTACAATTATAATTTTATTAATATATATTGTTAATAAAAAAATTGCATAAAATTTTAACCGGCTAGTAATTAAAAATTAAATAAAATTATCAACATAAAATATAACGTCAAGTAATTTTTAAAATGTAATACTTATCTAATTTTTTTAGGTTACTAAATTCTTTTTGTGTAATTTACTACAGAATATTAAATAAAAAGTGATGGCTTGTGTTTGTAACCTTTTGGCTAAAGTGTTTTGATATGCTGATAGTTATAATGTCAATATAGTTTTATGTAATTTAAATTGTAACAAAATTGTTAATTTAAACAAATAATTTTTTAATGTAAATATGTTTTTACATGTTTTATTTTATTATACAAAAAAAACTTATAAATAATAGAACTAATAAATGGCCATTTTTAGAAGTATAATTATTTTTATTTTGGCTTGTGCTAGTTTAAATTAATTATTTTATGTAAAAAATTAATGTAAACACAGTTAAAATTAATTTTGTAAAGGTATAACACAGATTATTCCTTTTGTAAATAATTGTAACCTTAGCATGGGTAAATTGCATTTCAGCTTAAAAATATTGTTACATTTTATTATAAAAACAACTTTTAAATTAACTAATGTAATTTTTTATATACCGGTTGTTTAATATTTTTTATAACACCAATGTAATACTTTTTTCTAACCGTAAAATTGTAAGAGTTTTATACACAGTAACTTATTTTAGTACGCAATATATTAATCCTTTTAAGCCAGTGTTTTATCAGTTATAAGTAAAAATAATTAATATAAAAAAATATTTTGTAAATATAAAATATTTATAAATATTTTTAAAAATCTGTAATTAAACAATTAAAACATTACTTTTTTCTGCACCTTGATAGCAAATAACACAATTTGTGTTAATTATATACTTATAATTTAAAAATAGTGTATTTTATTGTTTTGAAGTTATATAATATTATTTTTAACAAACAAAGAAAAAGTTTTTAATATTTTTATAAAAATATAAAGATATTTTTAAAATATTGATGCAATTTTTAAATTGTTTTAACAAGACATATTCAATTTTTAATTAATATTCTAAAGTAAATCCAAAGCAACGTTTTGTAATATTATAGGGTAAACTTAGTTTTTAAATAAAAAAAAATTCTTTAGAAAAATTTTATAATAACTACATGTTTTATAAATTATTTATTTTAAAACTGAATATTAAAAAATAATTAATTATTTAGTTTTTTGACAAATTATTTTCTTATTTAAATTATACAGTAACAACAACCTTACATTTTGTGTTATACATACATATAATTAGAGTATTAAAATACATTTATAATAATGATTTTAAGCACATAAATAAATAATTTGTTTGTTAATATAAAACATTAGTAAATTGTATCTAATAATTCAGTTCATATTTGGTTTGTTTTTAAAATATGTTTTTATTGGTAACTTGACATTTTAAAATAAATATTTTACAGTAAATATAATGCTATTCTTGAGTACTGCATAATATTTTCAATTCTCAATAATTATTTATATAAAACAACAATTGCACATTACAAATTCATTTAAATTTAATAGTATTATAATGTTTTGCAGTACGTATTGTAATAATATATATATACATACATATGACAATTAGTTAAAATTCTTTAGTAGTAGTACATTCAGTATCGTAAATTACAAAAAAATATTGTTAAACTCCGCCTAGTTTGGACCAGAAGTGGTTTGATTTAGTTTGTACAAAGCCTGCATTAAAAAGGAGGATTTGAGCTCGCAACGTTAGCAACCTGACCTTTGTAAAAATTCATACTGCTATTGAAACATTATGCGGACACTATTCCGGCATACATGGAGTGTGGACACAGTTTTTTTGTAGTGGACAGTTAGAACAAGTTTTTTTTTAAATGAAAAAGTATAACTTAGATAATTTGGGTATTAGAGAAATGTGATAAAAAATAAAGGTCGTTTTAAAAATGAAAATACATCAATTTCATATTTTGGGCATAAAGACCATTATATTCTTGAGGTACTACGTTGAGTAAAAATACTGCTAAAACTGTGATTGGACAGAAGCTCATGAGCGACCGTATCATTTCGATCAGATTCAACACCAGATTTGCAAATCTATGTCACTACTGAGGCTACTAAAATAAATCAAAAGCATGCAAGCTAGCTCACTTCCTTAATGTTGTATGGCATAATAAAAAAATTCCAAATGATTGGCAGTAAAGAGTAATTGTTACTCTTTTTAAAAAGAAAGTCTAAATAATTGGTATAATTGGCGCGGAATAACCTTATTTTCTGTTCCTGGTAAAATGTTTCGCACAACAATATTAGACCGTTTAAGTATTGCGGTAGATAAACATTTTCGAAAACAAGAAGCAGCTTTTCGGAAAAAAGTTGTATTAAACAAATACTCAGCCTCCGTAACATTATTAAACAACGTCAAGAATTTCAACAATTACTTACAATAAAATTTAATGACTTTATAAACAATTTTGGCAGTGTTTATCGAAAATATTTGTAGACAATCGTTAAACTTTACAGAATACCGTTAAAATATGTCAATATTATGCATTCGTTATAACAAAATTCAAGTTGTTGTGTTTGAACAAAAAGTGGTCATACTGCTTTGTTCAAAATTGTCACGGGAGTACGTCAAGGATGTATTTTGTCACCGATTTTGTTTTTTCTGGTAATTGATTTTAATATGACTCGATCCATAAATAATTTGTCTTATGGTATTAAATGGAACCAAGGCAGATTAACGGATTTGGATTTTGCAGATAGTAATGGTCTACTCAGTGAAACCCCAGAAATGATGCAATATATGACAACACGTCTCAGTGATATGAGTTCTCGTATTGACTTACGGATTAATTGTTCAAAGATAAAAGTACTGTGCAATTATTTGCTCATCAAAATGAGTGGGCAAAATATTGATACTGTTGATTCCTTTACATATCTGGGAATCATTATTGGTAAAGACGGAAAAACTAAAATTGTCGTTAACGTTATGCTTGGAAAGGCAATGTCAGTCTTCCATAAATTCAACTCAATATGGTTATATTTTTCCATCTACCTAGAAACAAAACTTTGTTTGTACGCATCAATAATTATGCCTACGGGAATATATGAGAGTAAAACGTGGAAGTAAACAGACAAGATTAATAAAATGGGGGATGTTTTTTATCGTTGGTTTTTAAACTGTATTTTAAAGATTACCTGGCGCAATAACATTTCAAATCATGAGATCATTAGAAAAACTGACTCTAGTTTACTCCATGATATTATTATAATTATTTAAAAAAATTACTTGATTAAATTATACGTTTACCGCCAAAAAACCAGCAAAAACGGTTTTAAATTGAACGATTAAAAGTTATAAAAAAAAGTTGGTAGACAAAAGAAAACTAAGCTAAATACTATTCGAGGGGATTTAATTGAAATAAATGTTTTATGGAATGAAACAAAACGTTTGAAAAAATGCTTAAATACATTTTAAATTTTTGTTGTAGTTGTAATCTTATTACCCCATGGTTATTTTTTAATCAGAAGCGTTTTGTAAAATAATTAAAAAAAAAATATTTCATACTATTGGAATAAACAAAAAATGTCAAACATAAATAATAAATCAACATGATAAAATCGAAAGGGTTTCTATAACATAATTATAAAAAAACGTTTCATAAATGTTTTAAACTATTTAGCCTTATATTAAAATTATAAGGAAATAATTATGGCAATAATATAAACGAAATAGCAAAAACAAGTAAATTGTCATTTTAGTTGTCGTACTTGTATATATATATATATATATATATATATATATATACAACTCCTAAACTAATTAGTGTAAAAACGTAGTTATAAAACTAAAACATTTATAGCAATTACATAACATGCAATAAAGACGTCCTTTTAATTATAAAACGTACAATATAATAATATAACTAAAATACAAGTATAATTTTATAGATATATATTGTAACTAATAAAAAAAATTACATAAAACATTAACTGATTAATAATCTAAGATTGAGTAAAATTACCAACATAAAATATGACTTCGAATATATTTAAAAGCGCAAAATATATCTAATTTTTAGAGTTAATAAATTGTTTTATGTATACTTTACTACAAAATATTAAACAATAAATAAGATGGCTTGTGTTTGTAATCATTTGACTCTGGTGTTTTGGCATGCTTTTGGTTAAAATGCTGATATAGTTTTATGTAATCTAAATTTTAACAAAAACATTAATTTAGAAAAATTTTTTTTGATTTAAATATGTTTATACGTGTTAAATTTTATTATTCAAAAAATAAAATAAATAACATTAATAAAAATAATAATAACCATCAAATAGCGATTTTTAGAAATGCAATAATTATTATTTTAGCCAGTGTTATGATTAAATTAAGTTTTTTATTTAAACAAATAAGTTTAAATACAACTGCCATTAATTTTGTAAAATTACAATACATATTATTAATTTTATAAACAAATGTAACACTAGCATAAGTAAAATACATTTTTTATTTTACTATTACAAAACACAATTTTTGTGTTTCTATTTTGTAATAAAAAATTAACTAAACTTCCTGTAATAAAAAAGATATAACATGTAATATGTTCTGCTCCTAGGTAGCAAATAACTATATTTGTGTTAATTATATTTTATAATTTAACAAAATAATATATTTTATTATTTTTAAGCTAAATAGTAATTTTTTTAACAAACAAAAAATAAATACCTAAAATATTATTAAAAACATTATTATAATTTTTAAATTGTTTTAACAAGATATACTATATTTCTAATTTTAATTTGTATGCAAATATTAATTTTTATCTTAAATTTAACAGCAAATGAATAATTTAAAGTAAAAACCGAAATAACGTATTCAAAGTAACATTACACAAAAAATCGTTTATAAAATTATCTCACATTTTTGGTTACTATGGTAACGTGTAAATATAAACATACTTATAAAAATACTTATTTAATATTTAAATATTTAAAAAATAATTAATTAGAAATTCTTTAAATATAAAATAATGTTTCGTAATTTTGATCTTATTTTTTATGCACTAATAAAAACAATTTTTGTGATGTAGAAACGTAAACTTAAGGTATTAAAATGCATTTTTGAATAATTATTTTAAGTAAATAAATTAAAAAATTGTTAATTATTATTAAAAGAATGTTAATTAAGTTTGGTTATTCTATTTATATAGGTGTTGTTTTTAAACTATGCTTTTATGGCCAACTCGGCATTTTTAAATAAATATTTCTAAGTAAATATAAATCAACTATTAAATATTTAACATTATTTTAAATACTTAATAATTAATTTTACTGGAAAACATTAAGAGATAATAAATTAATTTAGATTACTTTTTTTTGAATTTTTAACACTAATTTATTTAAGAGCTATATATATATATATATATATATATATATATAAATCCATTAATTAAATAAAGTTTAATAACGTATAAATACATTGTAATTCTTAAAGAATTCATTTTTAATGCAAGGACAAAAAAAATTAAACAACTGTTTTTAAATAAATAATTTTTATTGCATTATATTTTAAACAAAAATATGTTTTTTATCCTTAAAAATATTGCACAATTGCAACAATTTATTTAACTTTGTTGCGTGCATGTTTTACAGTAATCACTTTTTGGCTAGTTGACATTTGTTTAATTCCTTAAGATATTAACCATCAAATTGTTTATATATATAGCACATTACATTTAATTGTTATTTAAAGTAAACACAAAAAAATCATTATGCTTACCAAAAATGAATGAGGTATTTCTATGTTTTTGCTACCTTCTTTAGTATTAGACGTATATTTTCCAATATTGCATGCATTAGGTCTTAGTAGAAATATGATGTTTATCGATAAAAACCAAAATAATAAATAATACATTAATTTAAAATTATATAACTACATAAGAGTTTTTTAACTAAAATATATCTAGCAACTATATAATTTAAAACAAAATTTTGTTAATTGTACAAATAACAATACTAATAATTAAAGTACATTTGCAATTTTGCCAGTATATATTTTTATTAATCAAAATATTTTATTATAATGTCAACTGGTTTACTGAATAGTTTCTTCTATAACACACTTCAATAAAATTAAATAATAAAATGTATCAAAAATATTGTTAGGAACATGGTTGGCTGTTAGCGAAGTGCTAATTAACTTAATATTATTTGTGTTTCCACAACTTCTACTCCTATACATATATAATCTCATTAGTTGTTGCTTTAAAATAAGGTAATTGTCGAACTAAAAATCTTCAACAAATGCGCATTCAGAAAAGTAGATTTAGTTGTGTTAAATTCAATGCACTAATATAATACAAACAAAAAATATTTACAATTATATAAAAGCATTATTTTGTTAAGAAATATTGCAATATTTTAAACTAACTTATAATTAATTCTATTTTTAAATATTACTATACATCGTTAAGTCAAATATTAGATAAAATAGGAAACAAATGCATTAACATTTATTTAAATGTTTTAAATATTTTATACTTTCTATATACATACATTAAAACTTAGTTAACTTAATTAAATAACTTGAATGCAACTTGCAGTTACAAGAAGGTTACATACGTGGCATATTCTGAACCTGATCGCA
Organism: Cardicola forsteri; assembly: GCA_025895645.1. NCBI lineage: Eukaryota > Metazoa > Platyhelminthes > Trematoda > Strigeidida > Aporocotylidae > Cardicola > Cardicola forsteri. Next base: position 5,749 of record JAKXYG010000618.1, on the reverse strand, counting down.
GACAAAAATCCATGTATATAGAACACGCTTGATAACCAAGTAAACCTGCTTTGCAAATTTTACCATTGGGTAGCTTTAAATTAGGATTTTGATAACTCCAGTAAAATGTTAAAGTAGCTCTACCTTGATTCTATATTTAATGGAATTATATATCTATATATATGCATATATATATACATATATATATATATAAAACAAATACATTATTTAGTTGTTTTTGCTTACCGATTTTATTTTCAAATATTCCTAAAACATAGTAAAAGTGGCAATTTATTAAATTTTGTAATTATACATTACTATTATTACATTCAAATAATGCAATCATAAACGACAGTTATTTTTATTCTCTTCAAAAGTCAATAAAATTAAATATAATATTATGCAATAGTTGTAAATTATTACTGGTGTAATATTATTTAATTATAATATATATACAGCCACTGAATAAATTAGTGATAAAAATTCAGAAAAAAAATTAATATAAATTAATTTGTTATCTCTAATTATTTAAGTTATATTTTTTTCAACTAAGTGATTATGCTACAATAATATGGACTATCGATACTTAAAGTTAATTGTGTTTTCATTTTTTTATAATTATAAATAGTTAAGTGTCTTGAAATTTTTGAATAAATTGTATTCAAGTGGGTAAATGGTGATAGTCACACTTAAAAATTTTATACATATTAAGTTAAAAACAAATAACGATTACGCAACACAAATTTCCAAAAAAATATAATTTTGTTTACATAATTTTATAAGTGTTTACATAACCCAGCACACGTCACTTCATACACTATATGTAAAGAAAATTGATCAGTTTTCATATTTTATATGTATAGAAAATTTAACATTAATTATGGTGTGAAGAGATCAAAGAATATTTTTAATTACTTTTTGTTTTATTAACCTATCCAACATTTAATTCTGAACTTTTGACCTTGGCACAATTTTGAACATTTATCGTGTGTGATTACGATGAGTTTAAATAGTGGAAACTATTTCTTAAGTGCTAAAAATTACAGACAAATCAAAAAAAGTCATAAATTGGGTTTGACCGTTGATGAACTAGCGGATTTATTTGAAGTAAGTACAAGAACTGTATACCGTGTGTTAAAGGATCATACACGTCCAAGAACACCAGGAACAGGACCTGTACCATCAACGAGTAAACGTGATGACACGTTTGTTATAACCAAATTGAAAAAAACAGGATGAAGCCGATTCAACAAATACAAAAGGAGGAATTACCAAATTTTTCATATTCACTTATCCGTAATCGGATGAAATCTGCCAATCTGCAGTTAAGGATAACGCTAAAAAAGTTTCCTTTAGCTGCAGAACATAGAAGAAAACGTGTGGAATTTGCCAAAACGTATGAAAACCGACCATTATGTTTTTGGAGATTACTGTTTTTCACAGATGAGTGTGCTTTAAAGTATGAACCATGGGCAGTGCAGTCCACAGTCATCTGTGGTCCAAATTTTCCTCAAGATAACAATTGCATTGTTAAAAAGGTTGCACATCCATCATATCTTCATGGATATTTTGGAATCAAGTAGGGGCAACTACCAAAATAGAGCCAAACAAGTAGCCATTTAAACAGCTCAGAATTTGTAGCTATTTTTAATAAATTTTTCAAGTCTGAACTACGACAAAATGCTTCAGGGCATTTGGTGGTTGTTCAAGATAATGCTCCAGTGCATACATCCAAAAAGGTAACTTGGTTTTTATCATAATTTAAAAATTATCGGATTTTTTTATTGTTTAGACCAAGGATTCATTAAATAGCAAAAAGCTAAGCTTTGTTCAATTGCCCCCATACAGCCCAGATCTCAATGTAATTGAAAATTTTTTTAGTTATCTTAAACGAGAGGTGAATAAGACTGAAAATCGAGGTACACTCATGGAAAAAAGCAATTATGTGTTAGAAAATCGAATTCCACAAGAATATATCAATAATTTGGTCGATTCTTATCCGAAGCGGTTAAAAGAAGTTATAAAAAAGCATGGCTATCTCCTAAATTATTAATTTTGGACAATTGGTGATGTCTGCTTTATATATATGTACATATTTTATAATATAATTTATTTTTAAGCAAATAACGTAGTAGCTTTTTCATGTTGTCGAAATGTGTAAATTCTGGGTTTTTGGTCTAAGCGTAAATTTGATAATGCTATTTGCAAAAAGGAAATATTTTTAGTGTTTTAAATATTGATATTGCTAATGTGATGTTTAATGCTTATTTTGGTAAATGTTGATGTGCCTAATATGCTTAAGTGATGTAAGGAAAGTCAATCAATTTCAATATGCTAATTTTGACAGCTCCCATTTTAGCCCCTGTATATATATATATATATATATGTATATATATATGTATATATATATATATATTAACTTATTGTTTTACTCATCTTTACGTAAACATTTTAATAAAATTTTTGTTGTTCAAGATTGTTACAACGAAGTTAGCATTCATAATTAATAAATTAATGAGATATACGTTTCAGTATTATAATCTAATTAATTTTTTCATTATGTATATTATATAAAAATAAGTAGTTTTATTTGCTAATAAATTAGTTGCAGTTAATAAAAACAGAAACAATTTTTCTAATTTGAAACAATTGCATCTTTAGTACATCTATAGTACATCTTCAGCACACTGCACTGAATACTTTATAATAAAATTTAAACATTGTTTACAGGATATTAACCTGTTAATGTTACATATACAGTAGTTCTCTTGGTTGATATCACCGGAGTCATAACGTTTTTATTTTATTAATTACAATAGTTTATTTATTTATAAACAAATTATTTATATTTTTAAAACATTTAAATAAATTGAATTTAATTTTCTAGTTTTTAGAAACTACGAAATACATCTGTATTTTATTGATTGCGTGTTAATTTAAACTTAAATCATGTATTAAACAGTTAATAACAATTTGTTGTGCCCAAATAATTTCTCCTTACAATCTATTTTTTAATTTATCTAACCACATTGTATAATATAAAAATAAACTTAAAATATTATTACTAATAAAAATATAAATCTTCGAAATAATGATACCAAAGGTAATTCTAAATTTACGCTTTCTGGTTTTTATTTATCCAAAACAACACAATCATAATTAAAAATAATTTACAACAGCATGTTGAATGAATTTAACAAATTGTAAAATATTTCAAATAACATTTTTTATTACATAAAAATAGCTCAACGTTTATAAACTACACCATTTTTATTCAATTTTTAAATATATGATAAACAAAATTTCTCAATATCGTTTAATTACCTGTTATGGAGCACTTTGATAATAATAACAATATTATTTTGTCAAGTAGCTTATAATGAATAAAAAGTTGTCATTTTATCAAACGAGACAAGCGAGAATCTACTTGAAGGACAAAGGTTTAGTAAAAGAAAAATGAGGGTAAAACCGAATAAGGATGGTTTGCACATTAATATTATTAGAGCATACGAATACACATGAGGATGGCGAAAGAATTTTAGATTGTATGGTCTCACAAAATATAGCCTTAATCAACACATTTTTCAAGAAAGAAAAAAACCAATTGGTTACATAGCAGAACGGTAAAAGACAAAGCCAGATAAACATTGTAGCAACGAGGAAAACATATATAAAGTGGATAAGAGACTGTAAAGTGATAAATAGAAAAGACGTTGCCATGCAACATAGGTTGGTGCTAATGAAAATGAATTTTAAAAACGACCGAAAGAGATTCGGTATAAAAACAGAAATTAGTGGAAATTGAAAGAAACCAATTTCAATAAACAATTTACAATTGAGGTTATACAGAACTGAAAAGTTCTCGGAATAAGTGCAAGAATAGGTAGACATTAAACAACAGAATAATTTTTGAAGTAATATTTGTAAAAAAGCACCTGCATATAAATATTCTTGGTAGTAGAATGTGGAGGTTTAGCAAGCTGTTAACGATACAAAGGTTAAAAAACGAATTATAATCTAAATAAATTCAAAACCAATAAGTTGGAATATTAGAAAGTAAAAAGACTAGCTAAAAGAGCGGTAGCAGTAGAAAAAACAAAAGCGTGGGATAAAATGTATAAAGACCTGGAGACACATGAAGGAGAGAAGAGGTTGTTTAGTGTTGCTAAAGCCATAAATAAAGCCTCAAATGACCTGACATCTATTAAACAAATGATAACTAAAAGGAAAAGAGTACTAATAGGAGAAGAGTCAATAAAAAAATGATGGAAAGCATATTTTGAAACCCTGTTAAATGAAGAAAATTCTAGATCAGTGATTGAACTTGGAACACCGAATCTAGACGTAAACAAAGAAATATTAAAAAAAAGAAAATAAAGGAGTAAAAAAGATGAAAAACGGAAAAGAACCAGGACTAGACAGAATACTTATTGAAGCATGGAAATGTTTGGGAAACTATGAATTAGACAGATTAAATAAACTGTTAAATCTAATATGAAACCAAGAGGAAATGCCTGACGAGTAGAGAAAACGTGTTATTACGTCAATCTACAAGGAGCAATAAGACGTTCAAATCTGTGGTAACTGTAGAGGAATAAAGCATATGTCACATACTTTAAAATTTTGGGAGAAATGTATTAATGGAAGAATACGTAAAAAAAACATTGGAGAAGAACAATTTGGGTTTATGCGTGGACGTAGTACAAGTGATGCTATTTTTTTCTCAGAACAACAATGGAAAGATACAGTGAAAAACAGAAAGGACTTCATATGCTGTTCATGAATTTAAAAAAGGCATACAACTGGATTCTAAAACAGGAATTATGGAGGGGCATAAAAATAGGTGCCCATGAAAAGTACTTAAAGATTGTACAAAATATGTGTGATAACGCAAAAACGTTGGTAAAAACCAGTATGGGGCTGATTGATGAGTTTTCACTAAAAGTTGGTATACATCAGAGTTCAATACTAAACCCATATTTACTTGATCTAGTTCTTGATGTGCTAACAAGAAATATTGAGGTGGAATCTCCCGAGTGTATATTATTTGCAGGTGACATTGTCCCTTATAAAGTAGAAAACAAGAAGACTCGTATAGACGGTTAGAGCAATGGAGAAAATTACTGGAAAATTGAGGTTTAAGAATTAACAAGAAGAAGACAGTGCATATAAGTACAAGGAAAGAAAATGGTAAAGAAATCAAAATGGAACACCAAGAATTGTTGAACGTGAGAAGGTTTAAATACCAGGTCTTGATTTACATTACAAAAATGTAGACTATTAAGGAGCACAAGAGAAATTACTTATCATAGTAGAAATGAAGATGCATTTATTGTCGTTGGGAATGTCTAAATTAGACATAACAGAAAATTAAGATATTAGAAAAAATCTGAAAGTTATCGAAGCTCATAAAAGAATTTAAGAATCAAAGTTAAGGTGCTACGGCAATATTCTACGTAGAAAAGAAAACTAAATTACAAAGTGAATAATGGTAATGAAATTAGAAGCTATAAATACTGTGGTTAAAAACTACAAACGGTTGTATAGCTTGGAAACAAATATAAAAGAAAAAGACTAAAAACACAAACACAACTAAACAGAACCAAATGAAAAATGCTAACAACTGAGAGGGAACATAAATAAAACAAGGAAAAGTTGAACAAAAGTGTATATATACATCAAATTAAAAAACAACTGGAAATAAAAAAAATATTCATATATATCCTATTTTCTATGATAAACATATAAAACATCACCACCACACAACAAA